>CM077149.1:47260391-47860391 GCA_039583875.1 Platanthera guangdongensis
AATTTGACTGAAGGTAAGTCTTTTAGATGGTTTGTTTGGTCTGCTTTGAGTGCTATCAATAGAAATCTTCTTTTCAAAGAACATGCTTTTGATGGCATCAGAAATGCCGAAATTAGCCTGATTGTAAGACTTGCCCTTAGTTTGACCCTTAGTTGTCAGAGCCTTGTTTTCAGCAACATTCTTGAGTGTTGGTGCTGAAGCACCAAAAACAAATGGTCCTGGTTGGGCCATCTGAAATTTCTCATGGGTAGCCGCAAAAGCACTCACCCGACTAGAGCTTTCACTATGGCAGTGAACATCTTTGTTCACCCCAAATGAACAACCCTTCTCCCAGTGACCACAAGAGCTTTCCTAGTCATACCTGTTAGAAGGTAACAAAACTTTTCTAAATAGAATGGGAGGCTTGGAAGAAATAGGCTGAGGTGGAGCTGGAGCTTTGCCCTTCCTTTTGGAAGGAGCAACTCTTGTGCTTCCCTTGAATACCAACCCATTCTTACCCTTTTTAGAGGAGAAGGTGTCTATAAAGGGTAGTACTGTACTTAACTTAGAATAGCTAGCCACTATTCTTTTCTCCATCTCAAGCATATCTTCAAGCTCCCTGATGAGACAGTTCTTGCTTTTGGTGGAGGCTATCTGGATGTCCAAGAGGGACTTCAGTTGGATTATTTCCCTAGCTTTCTGGTCCAGCAGATTTGCTGTTACAGTCTGCTGGGCAATTACAAGCTTAAGAGATGAAATCTCTTTAGCTTGCTTCTTATATTACCTCTTGACCTTCTTGAAGGCATTCAGAAGTTCTCCATACTTGGCAATCAGTTTATTGACATCTCCTTCAGATCTAGAATCTTCTTCACCACTGGGTGAAGAGGCTTCTGAGCAAGGACTAGTCTCATACTCAGACAGAGAAGCAGAATTAGGTAATGAATGTACCTTGCTTTGACCAGGCTGATCCTGGCTTCCCTCTTCATCTATCATTGCCATTAGCCCTTTATAGCTGGGGGCATCTTCATCCACCTTTGAGTCACTGTCTGATAGTGTTAGAGGGGCCCCGATTCCTATCCTCATTGGAGGATTAGATTTTTCTATTGCAACAGCTTTATCATTACCAACAATAACAACTAGCCCAATGTAGGCTTCCTCTTCTTCAGAATCAAATGATGATGAGTCTATACAGCTCTTTTCCTTCTTGGCAATGAAGGACTTCTCCTTCTTTCCTTTGTGTTGGTGTTGCTTCTTCTCATCAGCCTCCTTCCTCTTCTCTGGGCAGCTAGCTATCATATGCCTAGGCTTGTTGCAACAATAACGAACTACTTTAAAAGAGTTATATTTATTAGGTTTGAAACCATGCCTGTCAGTCTTGGACTGATTCTTCTTGTGATGAGTGGAGTTGGAAGACCTCTTCTTCCAATGCTTCTTCTTGATCAGCCTCTGGAGTTTCCTGGAGAATGCTGTAAAATTTTCATTAGACATGCTGCTGTCTGATGCCTCTGAGTTTGAGCTATCTGACTCAGCTGGTCTTCTTGGTGGAGAAGGAATCCTCTCTTTTACCTTCCTTGTGTTTTCTGCTCTGAAGGCCAAGGACATTTCCTTGGCCAGGGATTTGCTAGTGGCCTCCTCCTCCTTCCTGGCAGCTAGCTACTTCTCATAAGAGAGCAACTTTCCAAACAATATTTGGGGAGGAGTATCAACAAGCTTAGCCACCTCTCTTATGACACAGATCTTGGTATCTCAGTCTATAGTAAGAGATCTGAGAAACTTGTCATTTATTTTATAATTATTGAAGACTCTCCCATAGGTCTTCAACTAATTTATGATCCTGAAGAATCTTTCATAACAAGCAGTTATGTTCTCCTTCAGATTTTGCCTGAAAGCCTCATACTCTTGGTTGAGCAAAGACTTCATATAATTCCTTACCTCTTCAGTCCCTTCCCTGTAGACCATAAGTATGTCCCACATTTCTTTGGAGGTCTTGCAGTGAACTAGATTCAGCAAGGTTGAGTCATCAACAACACTGACAATAATATTCTGTGCTCTCTTGTTCAGTCCAGCAAGGATTATTTCATCCTTGGTCATCTCAAAGTATGTCTTAGGAATCTGGTCATTAACATTCAGAATAAAGACCTTCATAGGGATGAAAGGTCCCTCCTTGGCTGTTACAAAAATCCTTGGATCATAGGCTTCCATGTATAGCCTCACCCTCTCTTTCCATATTCCAAAATACTCCTTGCTGCAGATGGGGAGTTTCAAGGAACTCAGCTCTCTCTGGCTCTCTCCAGAGCCCATGATCACTTAACTGTAGCTACCTTAGGAGATCACTCAGATTATTAAATCCTTTTTGAGCAACCTCCCTCTGATTCCACTCGAAAGTTCTTATTTACAAGGTAGCTAGCAACCTAGAGGGGGTTGAATAGGTTTGTATAGGTCTTTTATTTTCACTTTTTATTTCTTCTTGAGTTACTATGTGATTTAGAGCTTTTTATGTACCTGCAAACAAAAAACACACACAGAAAAGCACACAAGTATTTTATAGTGGTTCCTTAAAATTATGGGTACATCCACTCTCCTCCCACCTTGCTAACTTCGTGTTAGTCAAGGCCCAAACTCCTCCAAAATGCTCCTCAGAGCTTACACCTCAGGCCCTTAGCCTTACACTCAGGTTCTCTTCAGAACCCTACCTCAGAACCACAGAGGTTCCTACCTCAGAGCCCTTTAGTGCTCCTACAATTCAGTGGTCCTCAAACCACATACCTCAGCCTTACCTCTAAGGCCTACAGCTCAGGCTTTTCAGCCCTACAACTTCAGGCACAAGGCCCTACTCTTAGAGTATTGCAACACTCCTACAGCTCAGTACCCTTCCAGGTACCTACCTCAGTGCCATTCCAGGAACCTACAGCTTAGTGACACACTTGTCACCTACCTCAAGCCAAAATGCCCTACAGCTCAGATCCAAGAGGATCCTACAATAAGAAATAATTTAATTAACTTTGACACATAGAAATTTCTGTGTGTCAATAACTAGGCGGAGAATTTTTGCTCTATCTCTCCCCAAAGCAGAGAAAACTTTGCTGGAGGAACTAAGAAGATTTCTCCTAAACTTGATGTATAAGACTAATGATCTGTTGATCTTGAGTCTTCAAGCAGTTAACAGAACCTGCCTCAGGCTGAAGGTTCTTCTTTCTTCAAAACTATGTCTGATTCTGTTATGTCAGATGGAGACGACACAGCTATCTGAAATTTTATCTCTGGAGTGCTTTAAGCTTTTTACATGTAATAATGGCGAGGAAGATGAAGTCAGTTGCTAACTCTTTTTGTTGATGAAGCCTAAAAAGTTATCTTGTGTCTTGGTGCATCTTCTCCTTTTGTAGTCCGCTGATCAACGACTCTTAAAGAGCAGTGAGACCCACCTATATCTTCCAGCTGTATCTAGCTTTAACTCCTATCTGTCGTACAATAGGCTTGCAGTACCTTTTATCTTGTACTGTGGCTTTGCCGCTAACAATTTGAACATGGTTGACTTTTTGACATGCTGACATCAACACCTGAAGAATTAGTCAAAATTCAAACATCAGTAGTATAGGCATTGGGTGAATGAGCTTCATTCAATGCCAAATCACTTAGACAAATTTACTGTCTCTTGGCGTTGAGTGAGTTACCTTCTCTCAATGCCAAACTACTTAGATTATAAATCTATTTCTAGGCGTTGAGTGATTCAGCTTCACTTAACGCCAACTTACTTACTCAGCTTTATGCTGTTTGGCGTTGAGTGAGTAAGCATCACCCAATGCCAAACACCTTAGACAAAATTTTGTCTTTACTAGGCGTTAAGAGCATTGAGTGTATCTTCATCACTCAATGCTTTTTGTCTTAACCCTTTCTGCAGCCTATTCAGCATGTAAGGCGTTGAGAGCGTTGAGTGAGCATGCCTCACTCAATGCTTTCTGCCTTATCCATTTCTGCTTCTTCAGTATCTTAAGCGTTGACAGCGTTGAGAGAGCATGCCTCACTCAACGCTTTTTCTTTAACAAATTCTGCATTATGGCATTGAGAGTGTTGAGTGACCATGCATCACTAAACGCTTTTTGCCTTAGCCAAAATTCTGTATTCTTTAAAAATACTGGCTTTGACTGACTGAGTGTTACTCAACACTTAAGAGGCTATGGTGTAGAGTGAATGACCTTCACTCAACGCCTGTGGACTTGGCTACTTTTTTGCCTCTTTAAACTTTAGGCATTTACTGTCTCAGCCATCCTCTCTCAACTCTGAACTGTGTTCGATGAACGCTGAACTGAGTTTGATGAACAGTAAGCTCAGCTCGACGAATTCTGAACTTAGTTTGACGAATTTAGACTTGTCCAAATTTCTCAAACTCTGAGCTTAGTTCGACGAACGATTTGCTCAGCTCGACAAACTCTGAACTTAGTTGGACGAATTTGGACTTAGTCAATTTTCTCAAACCAAATCTTAGGTAAGAGTTTTCCTGACTTAGCTACAAAGGCTATCTGTCCCATCACTATCATCTACTGATATATGTATATCATTGACAAGATTGAATTTCTCAAATCTAGTACATTGTGGGCAATGGACACAACACGTGCTGCGATTTCCTAATCTAAATGCAAACTATCAGGGGATATCACATATCAAACCACCAGAATTCCCTCGATTCTCCACCTTTTGGTGGGGGATTCCATGCATATGCAAAAGGAGGACTTCACTTGTCCAAGAAGCAAGATCGTTACCCTTGTAGATTTTTTTGGAGCCAAAACCAAGCATTCTATCCAGATGGAAAGGAGCACCTCACTTTCCTCTTCATGGATCTTACCTCGGCTCTTGATTCCAACCACTGAATCTCCTTCCACAAGCTTGCACAGCTTCAGCCTTCAACATTCTTCTTCCTTAGTTCTTTCTTCCAAAGAGATGATGGAAAGGATTAGAGAGATAGAGTAAGAAAGAGAAATGGCTCTTCTTTCCTCCACTCTTCTGCCTAAGTATCCTCAGGAAACAACACAGCCAGACGATCCACTGTTCAATAGGAATGAATGGTCACGATCTCAGCTTCGAAGGGTGCCATCTATCTTAAGTTTGCCATGTGGTACAGATGGCTATGAGATATACAATGATGCATTAGGGAGCGACTTAGGCTGCATTCTTCTATAGTTTGGGAAAGTGATAACTTATGACTCATGCCCGTTGAAAGTGCACGAGTGGAACTATCCAGTCCATGACTTGGAGTTGTCAGTTGTGATCTTTGCACTTAAGTTGTGGCATCAGTACTTTTATGGTTTGAAAGTTGATATATTCACGGACCACAAGAGCCTTAAGTACTTAATAGATCAGAAAGATCTGAACATGCAGCAACAGAGGTGGATGGAGTTCCTCGGGGACTACACCTTCTAGATACATTATACTCCCGGGAAGGTAAATGTTGTCACATATGCCTTGAGTCGTAGGTCAAACGACTCTTTAACTCTTCAAAAGCTCGTGCAATATGGGCATGCGATACAGAAGGCTTTGAGATCTATAATGATGCATCGAGGAGCGACTTAGGCTGCATTCTTTTGCAATATGGGCACGTGATAGCTTATGGCCCCAGCCAACTAAAAGTGCATGAGAGGAACTATCCAATTCATGACTTGGAATTGGTGGCAATGATATTTGCTCTTAAGTTATGGCGACACAATTTGTATGGCGTGAAGATTAATATCTTTACGGACCATCAAATCCTTAAGTATTTATTGCATCAGAAAGATCTGAATATGCGACATCGAAGGTGGATGGAGTTCCTTGGGCACTACAACTTTAAGATTCATTATACTCTTGGGAAGGGAAATATAGTCGCAGATACACTGAGTCGCAAGACTCCAACACAAGCAAATTGGTTACAGATGCATGATGAGCATCTGATTCGTGAGTTGGAAGCTCTGAATATCTCTTGTGTTTACAGGAGAATGAGCGTGGAAGCATGCTTGAACTAGACAGAGGTGCAATATGACCTCGCAGACAGGATTCGACATGCTTTGGAACAAGACAGAAGCATGAAGTGCTATATGGCAGAGATAGTGCATGGGTCAAATTCCCAATTCTCGCTGAACGATGGGCTTTTGTGGAAAGGTGGTCACTTATGCGTACCCAATATTGGTAAGCTGCGAGAGGAGTTGATGTACGAGTCACATTTTACCAAGTACTCAATCCACTCGGAGAGCACAAAAATATTTAAAGATATAAAGAATCTATTTTGGTGGCTAGGGTTGAAAAAGGACATCGCACTTTATGTGGCAAAGTACCAGACTTGTGCCTTGGTGAAGGCTGAATGTCAAAAACCTGGTGGTTTCCTGAAGTCGTTACCAATTCCGGAATGGAAGTTTGATGATATCTCGATGGATTTTGTGCATGGTTTGCTGAAATCACAATGCGGGAACGATTCCATTAGGGTGATCGTAGACCGGTTGACCAAAGTATCACACTTCATTCCAAATCGAAGGGATGTTTCAGTTGAAAAATTGACTAAACTGTATGTTGAGCAGATCGTAAGATTGCACGGTGTGCCCCATAACATCGTTAGCGATCAAGATGGGTGTTTCACATTGAATGTTTGGAAGCTTATTCATCAACTGTTGGGTACCAAGCTAAAATTTAGTACGGCCTTTCATCCTCAAACAGATGGTCAGACCGAGAGGGTAAATAGAATGATAGAAGATATGCTTCATATGTATGTGCTAGATTTTGGGAAGAGACGGGAAGATCATTTCTATATGATCGAGTTCGTCTATAATAATAGCTACCAAGCGAGTATATAGATGGTACATTTTGAAGCCTTACATGGTAGGCAGTGTCGTACTCTGTTGGCTAGAGTAGAAACAGGAGAATCGAAGCTGTATAAACGTACAAATGTTGAAGCTGCGAATTCAATGATATGTTTAATTCGAGAGCGGTTGCTGATTGTTCAAGATAGACAAGCAAAGTACTATAATGTCATGCACCAAAACATGGAATTTGTGGTTGGAGATTGGGTCTACCTCAAGATTAAACCGTTCAAGGGTGTATCAATCCGACGCTTGAAAAAGCTAAGTCCATACCTTGGGCCATTTGAAATCATTGAGCAGATTGGAGAAGCTGCCTATCGGTCGAAGCTTTCAGTTGAACTCAGTGGTTTGCATGATGTGTTTTACATATCAATGCTACAGAAGGTTGTGCAAGAGATAACATAAGTAGTTGCTACATAGCATACTCCGATTGATAGTGGGTTGACGACGAAGGTCAAGACAATTTGTATCGAGGACTCAGAAGTGAAACGACTGCGAAATAAAGAGATTCGGATGGTCAAAGTACATTAGGACAACTGTGGATGTGAGGAGCTGTCATGGGAGCGTGAGAAGATCATGCGCGAAGAGTTCCCTGAACTATTCCATTGAGGTACATTTGTTATGTTTTGTACTTCTACAGTTATTATGGATTTCAAGGATGAAATATCTTAAAGGAGGAGAGAATTGTAATGCCCCAAAAATCTCGAAGACTAAGAGAATTGGTCTCTGGAAGTTATTGCGCGATGGTAGTCCTATAGCCGATGATAGCTCACTAAATTAAAGACCAAGGTCTCTAGTTGATACTGCCCGACAGTAGTAAGGTACCGCGTAGTGGTAGCACTCAACTCACTCGTCGAATTGTTGAGTAGCATATTGTGCGACGATAGTGAGATATCACGCGATGATAGTACGAGCAGTGCCATTAAGGCTAAGCGGCCACCACTTGTGATGCTGCATAGTGATATCAAGTTATCGCGTGGCGGTAGCATCCAGATATAAGCTGGTCATGAGATTGAATTCTCATTTTCTCTCTCACTCTCTCTTTCTCTTAGTTCTTGAGATTCTTGAGGGAAGAGGAGGAAGAAGTCCAAGAGGCCAAGAGGAGAAGCGATCTAAGGTGTGTTTGTGATTGGAATCGCAAGTCAAAGCCAGATCCGCGGAAAGGAAGCTGTGGTGATTGGTTCTATCCGGATTAAGAACAAGGGCATGGATCCTAAGTGAGCAATAAGGGTAACGAATTTCTCCTTGAGAAAGTGAAGTCCTCAATTTGCATACGTACATGGAACCCCTCACCAAAAGGTGAGGAAAAGGGTGGGTTCCAGCGGGTAGATCGTTGTGATCCCTGATAGAACTTGTATTTAGATTCTAGAATCACAGTACAAAATATGCATGCTGTGTGAAGCCCATTTGGACAGGTTGGTATGGATTGGTTATGGATTGTTTTACATTCTGGAGAAGACTCCGTGGATGAAACGTGTAAATTTTGGGGTCTGGGGGTGTGCAGGATGCTGCATCAATAGTACTGGAGATGATCTCTAGGAAAAACACACAAAAAAGGGGGAAGCAATGAGATTCTGTTCCCTACAACGCAGCAGTAGTCCTACCGCCGGCGATAGCTCCCAGTGAGCTTTTGTGTGGTCTGTCTCTGGGAGACCTGAGGGCCTTATGGGAACTTAAACTGCTCCAATATATGTATGTGGGAGATTAAATTGTTCCACAGAATGAATTGATAGTGAGAGCTTAAATTATTATGTTATATGTGTGTGGGAACTTCAATTGTTCCACAATCTGGTAGCGAGAACTTAAATTGTTCAGCTTAGGCAAGGGGGATGCTGACCCGCGTCGTGACTTGAGGTCCTGATGGTTTGAGCAATGGGCTTTGGCTAACCTGTACCCACCTAATGACTATTGAGTTGGAGTGAGTCACTGGAATGGATCTTAATGTAATAGAACACCTTTGACTTTGTCGACTCATAAGAAGAAAAGAGAAATGCTCAAGTTTAGACCATCAAGTTTGGGACTGTGGATGGTGGTGGAACCCTGGAGATCCGATACACCGAGAATGTGCCCTAAATGCACAAGGCGTGTGGCCGATCGAGCCAACGTCTGTAGCAAATGGTGCTTAAGTTACACGTTGTGATTGTTATATATATATATATATATATATATATATATATATATATATATATATATATATATATATATATATATATATATATATATATATATATATATATGGTTCACTGGAAATCCGCGCAGCACGTTTAATAATTTTTCCGGGCTCAGCATTAAAACTGTCGGATTAGGTCCAACGATTGGGATTAAACTCAAATCGGTAAAAAGTAGCAGTGAGCCCGCCCAAGATAACCCAAAATCGCACCCTGGTCCACCAAACAGGAACTCACACGCGCATGAGATCGCATGCTCACACGCGCGAGCTTTGTTGGTCATAGTTCGGATTGCTATATAAACAACAATACGAATTTGTTACAGGCGGTGTGGGACTAAAGTCCCGCACCACTTGGATGTCGTCTGATCGAGCGCAATAGATCACACCCGATCAGACAGTATCCAAGAGGTGCAGGTCTTTAGTCCCACACCGCCTGTAATAAAGCATATTTGATGTTTATATAGTAATCCACCTAATGACTAATAAAGCTCGCACGTTAGAGCATGCTTGCTTGCACGCGTGTGAGAACACGTGTGATGCCGATGGGCTCGCTGCAAGCTCGTTGTTCCTTTTACCTATCTGCGCTTAATCCAGCCGTTAGATCATAATCCAATGGTTGGGATGAAAAAAGCGCGGAAATATGGTATATCCGCGTTGCGCGGATATACATATTTCCGATATATATATATATATACATACATATATGCATATATATATATATATATATATATATATATATATATATATATATATGTATGCATATATGTATGTATATATATATATGTATGTATATATATGTATGTATATATATATGTATGTATATATATATATATATATATATATATATATATATATATATATATATATATATATATATATATATGTATGTATATATATATCTATGTATGTATATATATGTATATATGTATGTATGTATATATATATGTATGTATATATATATATATATGTATGTATATACATATATATATATATGTATGTATATACATATATATATATGTATGTATATACTATATATATATATATATATATATATATATATATATATATATATATATATGTATGTATATATATATATATATATATATATATATATATATATATATATATATACACACACACACATACATATATATATATATATATATATGTGTATATACATACATACACATATATATACATACATATATACATATATATACATATATGTATATATGTATGTATATATATGTGTATGTATGTATATACATATATATGTATATATATATGTATGTATATATATGCCGTTGTTTGTAGGGAAGGAGAACCACTGCCCCGTGTTAGTGGTGGGGTTGTTATAAATTGGTCAGCTAATGCAGACCGTTGCGTTGTTTGCCACATTTTGGCAGGCAGTGTTATGCAGGTGTAGGAGAGCCAAGTGGAAATTAGTGGGCTAAAACCCTTGTGCTGCGTTTTGCTGGCCCTCGAAGGCCCAAAGACAAACATTTACTATTTTCACGTGTGGCTGACCTGTGTGCCGATGTTTGTAATTCACATTTTATAAAGAAAACAGTGTAAGTCCTTAAGGACAGAACATGAACATGTGGTGTATTGTAATATATCATTCCTATATATATTTCTTGTGTACATTCCTGATTTATGGGTTCTACAACTTAAACTGCTTCCGTTAGAATGCACTCTGAGTAGGATGCGTATAAATGGTATGGTCTTAATGAGTAACTCCGCTGACTGTCTATGGAATATGGCGTGGCGCCCCGACCAGACCTTCTATTATATATTACGAGATTGAATGGGGTGTTACATGATAAGAATGCATAGAACTATTAGATGCAAATTCATTTAAATCATCTACATGATCATGCAAAAGGCTCAAGGCTATTCAACCAGATGTTCCTTGAAGCTTAAAGTTTTCTCGAAGTCTTGAAGAAGAAGCTTGTCTTATGCTATATGTCCACTAAATATCTAGTAATTTGACTAGATCCACTCGACCAGACAGGGCGAAGAAGTTAGTCATATAATATTTTCCTAAGTCCAGATTCGACCAGATGTTCATTATTCGACTAAAAGAATCCTTGAAGAAGTAATTTGATTACATGCTTCTGGAAGAATTTGCACTAAGTGATAATTTGACTCGATATCAAGCTATTCGACTGAACATGAAGCAAATTCGAACATAATACATTGTCTAGAGGAATGAACAGTCAAATTCGACTGAATGTCCATCATTCAACCATAAGAAGCAGTGAAGAAGTTTGACTGAACATGAATAAATTTGACCAGATATCTGCTCGAATTTATTAGACAATCTTGAATTTGAATTGAATTCGTTGTATTGGCGTTATCTCATTTAATATTGCCACAGCAAGGGTCAACCTGATTAATCCTGAAGGTAAAAAATTTCTGACAAAAAATCAGTCAGAGATTCGACCATTAAGATTCTCATCCATATAAAAGGAAGAGGACTTGAACAATAAACCCAAATTGATAGAAACGAGTTTGGGCATTTTCGCTGTCGTCTTTTTAAAAAGTGTTATTCAATCAGAAAGCTCAAGATTATAGAAGAAATTACTTGAAGTTAATCTATTGTTTCTCCATAAGATAAATCAATTTCTTGTTGATCTATTCAAAGCTCAATGAACTAACCATAATAAGGAAGATCTTCTAAAAGTGTAGAGGAGGAAATTTTCATAGAAGAAGGTTCTCTTAAAGTCCTCTACGAGAAGACCAGAAGAAGTCAATACGCATCAAGCTTCAAGAAGAGTCTAGATCTATTATTTTGAGTCTAACTATAGGATCCCACTAAGATCTGAGTTGTAGGGTCCTAGTGACCTGATGTAGGGGTCAATTAGTGCCTCTTAGGTAGATGACTTTGTTTTTGAGCTGTAAGATTCCTTTGTGGAATCTAAGTGTAGGATTCCCATGTGAAATCTAAGTTATAGGATCCTGAGCTAAGGGATCTGAGGTAGGAGGCCAACTAGTGTCTCTAAGGTAGGAGACTTGGTCTCTGAGTTGTAGGATCTGTGGATCTGAGTTTTAGTTGGAGTTCGTCGGGGATAGTTTACTGCTAGATAGACGATGGAGGAAGTGGGTGTACCAAACTCTGGGAATCACTGTAGTTTTTTGCGTCAGTGTTGTGGATTTTCTATGGTTGTGTGTTTTTCGCTCATACTTTCATTATTCCGCATTAAATTTAGAAAAATACGACATCACCTATTCACTCCCCTCTAGGTGAAGAGACATCCTATAACTTTCAACCACCACCGCAACGCCTCCTCATACCCCTGAAGATGTGAAAGGCCACATGATTATCGCTAGTGCTCCCAAGCCTAGGGGCGTACAATGTTGCAGATGTTTTGGCAAGGGGCACATGGTTCTACAGTGCACCACTAGAAATTCATTGATTGAAGAGAAAAGGGAGTCCAACATTGAGGTTGAGGATACCTTGAAGAGAAGAAGGAAAATGATTAATGATTAATGAGAAAACAAGAAATGAGAATTGAATATCCCCAATAGGAGCAGGAAAAATTCATTAAACACATGAGTGTATGGGCAGCAACGAGGCGATGACAATTTTTCCTTTCCTCCACCCTCATTTTATTGGGATGTATATACATAACTAGTCTGATGAATGATGTCATTGGATTTATAAAAAGTGGGGAGCTATTGGCCCATATAGTCCTTCGCATTATCTGTTCGTATCATTTTTGGGCAAGACTAAATTGAGTGTGAATTTCATTATATAATTTATAGAAAACTTGGAAAAGTTTCTATAGTTCTTTTAAGAGACACAGTCAAGTACATCTAAAAAAATCATCAACAAAAGTAACAAAATACAAGAAAACTGAACAAAATTGAAGGTTTTG
This sequence comes from Platanthera guangdongensis, assembly GCA_039583875.1. Taxonomy (NCBI): domain Eukaryota; kingdom Viridiplantae; phylum Streptophyta; class Magnoliopsida; order Asparagales; family Orchidaceae; genus Platanthera; species Platanthera guangdongensis. Next base: position 47,273,243 of record CM077149.1, read on the forward strand.
AAACGAGGATAAGATGAACAAAAAACTAAAAAAAAACAAAAAACTAAGAAATAAAGTTGAGAACGTGGTCTTCTAATATTGCAAAACATATTTACGTTGTTATTTGAGAAGAAAAAAGTTCAAAAATGGTAATGCAAGTTACAGGAAAAATGCCCAAAATGCCCCAAAATGCCAAGATGTATGTTGCTCCTGAAGAACCTCTCTCTTTCGTGAATAGCTAATACAACAAGTAGGCTATGAATATAAACTTTTTTGGTCAATAAAAAAGAAGTGAAATTATAATTCTTGTGAATTTTCCACTATTTTAGAACGATTTCTTATCAAGCTCAAGCATAAAACCACTATTTTAGCACAATTTTAAGCTTGTTGGTTGAAATCTCATCGCTCTTCTCTGTAATTTTCAAATTTATTCACTATTTTTTATTAATTAACCAAGTAGAAGGGAGTCAGGGAGAAGAACGAAATTCTAAATGGGAAAATAACAGAACTTATAGATGGTGAGAGGAGATCTGCGGAACTGCCAAAGGGACTCCAAGTCTCCAATTAGAGAGAAGACTACTCAGAGTCAGACGGAAGCACTGACCAACAAAGGGTCTCGAGCCTCAGAGTCGAACTGCCGAAGGAACTCGGGAGAGAAACCTGCATCGCTTCTCATCATCCTCTTCTCCTCGAAGCCAATGGAAGGAGAATCATGCGATGTCAGTTGATCTGTCGCTAGCCTAAAAAGGAGAGTGAGAGAGGGAGAGAGAGCGCTAGAGAGAAAGAGAGAGATAGACTGCCTTATCGTGCTTTTAGGTTTTATGTGATAGAATATGTCTTTCACCTAGTCGTGCTTTTAGGTTCCTGATTAGTTGACTGAAAAACAGGAAACTTTTCCAAAATCAATCCAAAGCATATGCCCGAGAGTGTTTCTACATAGATCCTCCCATTCCCCCTAGATGCCCAAATAAACACGGTAAAAGGGACGCAAAAGCCTAACAAAGGTTGGTAGGAAGTACTATGATGTTTGTTATATTTGTGGGCTTCGCTTTCTAAAATAGACTCGAACTAAAACAATAGAAGTTGGCGGAAGAGATCAAATAAAGGATGACCAAGACAGTGATGCAACTGAAGCAGAGAAGTTGAGAAGACTTATGCTGAAAAAGTGGGAAGATCATCCATGTAGTAGATGCACACCCACCCACCACCACTACCACCCCCTAGTTCAATCCAAAAAATAGCCGTACTCTTCGACTGAAGGTCCTGAAAAAAACTAGTAAGAGAGAATTATATAAGACTGTTTAATTATTTGGAAAGTGCACTGACAATAACAGATTACAAAGAAAATCGAAATATGGATAATGTCTTCCAATTGGAGAAGGGAAGTGGTAGTAATAACTCCAATTCCACAAACAGGAACATGAGAGCCATCAACCACATACACTGGTGGTAATCGATTATACTTCTTAAGAAAAGAGAATACAATAGAGTTCTTAGTCATATGATTGGTGGCACCAGTTGATGAGCCGCATACCCTGAGTAGCAACATGTAGGATACCTGAGGTTGCAATAGAGGCATATTGCTTGGAAAACCTAATTAGAGCCTCAATATCAGCTAAAAAAAACCATCGGCTGAATTCAGATGGCAGAGTGGAGGTGGGATGAGAAGAAGGCTCAAACACAATAGCATTGATATGAGCCTGAGGTTAGAGATGAGGATACTTCAAAGGGCAATTGTGATTCCCACATGACCTCCAATGTGCCCCCATGACATGTGTTCCACCGACAAGAACATGAGCATAACTATTCGAATAGTGGAGGTGATACTATCAGAGGTCGACACAAAAGGTTTGTCATAAAAAAGATACTAGTTGCAGTAGAATCCAAGGTGAAAGTGTCAGGTCCTCCAAATATTTGTTGGCATATCATCTTGTAGGAATCAGGAAGATGTAAAATATACATATTGGGTCCATTGATCACAATATCCCATATTTGAAGAAGGCCTACATGATATTGGAATACATATGTTTGTATCTGGTGCATTATATAAGTTCTTTGTATGCAGGTGGTTACTTGTTACACTGATTAGACAGGTTGTCTAAGTAACAATGATAGGTGGACACAGGGAAGGATGCTGACAAGACAGAAATCTGTCTAAATCCACAAGCGTTGAGTGAAGACAGTTCACTCAATGCTAGATGTCCATAAGCGTGGAGTAAAGATTAGACAGTCAAAGCCTCAGCTTTGCCAAAGCATAAATCTAGCTAAGTCCAGAAGCATCGAGTGAGGACAGCTGACTAGATGCCAAAAGAGCAGTAACGTTGAGTTGAGCTCATGCTGTCAACGCCATAGAAGAAATAGATAGAAAATCTGTCTAAGTCCAGAAGCATTGAGTGAAGGCAGTTCACTCAATGCTAACTCAACAAAAATTCAACTAAGTACAGAAGCATTAAGTGAAGGCTGTTCACTCGAAGCCTAATCGAGATGGTGGGCAAAGGCAGAAAGTGTTGAGTGCAGAAGCTTCACTCGATGCCTTCATACAGAGAAAATCGGCTAAGTCTAAATGCGTTGAGTGATGAAGGTTTACTCAACACCTAAACTGTTAGGCAAATAAAAGTCTATATTCGTTGAGTGATGACTGATCACTCGATGCCTATTACTGCAGAAAATTGGCCTAAGTATTTTGGTGTTGAGTGACAAGGCTTCACTCAATGCCTTTGCTAAATTGACTGAATTTGACTATGTCCACAGGTGGTGACGTCAGCAGAAATTCAAATATTGCGGGAAGTGAAGAATACATGACAAATTCTGCCGCTTGCCTGCTATACTGCATTTAATGAAAAATAAGAGCTGCAACTACCAACTCCTGGTGGTCCCAATGCTCAAAGAGGCATTGAAACGACGGGATAGAAATAGTACAGATTAGAGAGAAGAAAACAACTTTTTCTGAAAAGAGCTAAACTTCATCTTCTTCCTCTTGACTGAGTTACAGAGCTTGGAGAAGCAGTTCATACTTCTGATCTAAAAGTTCAAGAAAGATAGTTGTTGATCTACTCATCTTCAAGAACAAGTTCAGAGTGCTTTCTCTCTGATTTAGAAGTTGCCGCACAAGCAAATCCTAGCTGTAGTGTCTTCACAGATCAAGCCAAACTTGCCCTGAAGATACATTCCTGGATCTATAAAGAAAGGAGGACTGAGTCAACTAAGTTCAGGAAGTGAAAGATACATAGTTTATCCCTCTGGTGTCTTACATCAACTACAACCATTTTCATTCTGTAGGATCTTAAAAGATCTGAGTTGTAAGCCTAAATTATAAAGGCTGAAAGTCTTTAGTTTCAATAGTAGCTAACACCTGCATGGGGGGGGGGGGTGATTAGGTTTTAGGCCTTTTTATACTTTCTTCTTGCTTTGGTGTGTTGTGAGTTTGTTTAAGTTAGTGAAAGATATGGTACCTAAACACCTAGAGGGTGGGGGGGGGGGGGTGAATAGGTGACCTAATCCTTTTTAAACTTTAATGGCAGCAATCAGTTAAGTTCACAGAATTCTAACTATTTAATCACAGCAATCACACAGCATAAACAGTCACAGCACAATCACAACACAGCACAGCAGACACAGTGATTTATAGTGGTTCCCCAAGCTTTGGGTACATCCACTTTCCCCCTTCGCCTATCTAGCAGTGTACTAGATTCGGCCAAACTTCTCCACTAGCTCAGAACCCAAATTGGTTCCTACACCTCAGGCCCAAAGCCTTACAACTCAGCTTTTTCCCAAAGCCTACACTCAGCCACAAAGTCCTATACTCAGCCACCCAGGCCTACACTCAGCCAATCAAGGTCTACACTCAGAGATATCAATCTCCTACACTCAGGCCCTCAAGACCTACCCTCAGCCTTTATAAATAAAGGCTTACAATTCACTCAGATCCAAAAGATCCTACAAGTTACAAATGATTATTGAAATAATAACTCAACAACTCAAAAATGAGAGAGGGAAGTTGAGAGTTTCTTAATGAGTTCTTGGAAGAACTCAGCTGGATTCAATCTGACTTAGCTTTCTTCAAAGCTTCTTGAGTAGAACTGAATAAGATTGTCTCCTTCTGCAGTTGTTCCTTGACCTCTGCCACTTAGAATTCAGAATGAATCCGAATCCTTCTTCTCAGCCTAGTTTTAGAGGCTGATTTCTTGGATGGAGCCCTCTCTCTCCAACTTCTTAGATCTGCACTTGAACTGCAAGATCTTCTTGATTTGATACTCTGTGTACCACTTTAATAACTTGTTCTTCAACAATGTGATCAACAGTTTCTGTAAACTGTATGTGCCTATTTATAGGCCTTCTTCATGGTAACCGACTGGTCCGGTTCATAACTGTCTTCTGACATCTCTGACAGGTGCTGTAGACCGGCTGGAACGGCAGCTGTCATGTCATCCAGTCAGTTCTTGAAAATCTCTAACTGTCTGAAAGTGTCGAGACTTTCTGTCTTTAAGTGTCGACACTTATAGACCAAGTGTCGACACAAGTTGTGTAAGTGTCGACACAAGTCTACAAGGTGTCGACACAACTTCTTGTATGTCTCGACACAGATTCTTCTTCCTGTGTCGACACTGAAATTGAGTGTCGACACAAGTACTTGATCTTCTGTAACTTGCTGAATTCTTCTAAGTGTCGACACATCTCCTTTGTGTCGACACAACTTCTTGTGTTGAATCTGTTAAGTGTCGACACTGCTTCTTGGTGTCGACACATAGTCTTCTATGTTGATACTTGCTGAGTGTCGACACTGCTCCTTGTGTCGACACTTGATTCTTCTGTTGAGACTTCAGCTGAGTGTCGACACATTCCCTTAGTGTCGACACTTGTACTTAGAATATTTTGTTGATCTTGCTGTTCTTTACTAAGTGTCGACACAGCTCCATGTGTCGATACTTTCTTCAAGTGTTGAGTCTTCAGCTGTGTGTCGACACATTGTTCTGGGTGTCGACACATACTTCAAATGCTGACTCTTCTATTGAGTGTCGACACATTGTGCTGGGTGTCGACACTTACTTCAAGTGCTGACTCTTCTGCTTAGTGTCGACACATTGTGCTGAGTGTCGACACTTGTACTTAGTCTCTGCAGACTTTTGCTGAGTGTCGACACTGCTCCAAGTGTCGACACTTTCTTGTGTAGACACAGCTTCACTGGGTGTCGACACAGCTCCTTGTGTCGACACTTTCTGTCTGCACTTTTCTTCACTGAGTGTCGACACAGCTCCAAGTGTCGACACTTTCTGTCTGGTGTTGACTCTGCATCCCAGGTGTCGACACATTGACTCCATGTGTCGACACTGCTTGTCTGGGTGTCGACACAAGCTTTCTTAAGTGTCGACACTTCTTCTTCTGGGTGTCGACACATGAACTTAGAAATTTTTGCTTCAGTCCTGCAAATACTTAACCTGCACAAGTAAACTCAACATACATCAAATACATTATGATGTATATCATTGAGTTGGGTGAGGCTTCTTCAAATCAGGTACATTTAACCAATGTACCCAACAATCTCCCCCTATTTGGAGAAGTCATAACCCTTAGTCAATGATATACACCATTCATAATTAAAAATTACAAAATGATGTAAAGCAGGATAAAGTACAGCAGGGTAAACATAACATGTATAAATCACACATGTATACACATACATCAACACAGAACAATTAAGAAATAGACATATTCACAGAACAATCATGAAATATATTGATCACATATTGTTCTAACATTTGTCTTATACATTTTCAGTAGTTCACAAAAATGTTTTACATTCAAAAGATTACAAAATAATCTTCAAGTAAATTCTTAAACTATTTCTGTTCAGGTTCCTTGATAACTATTCCCTTGCCAGCTTGAACTTGAGCTTTGACAGGGGCATCAACAGTTTCAGCATCAGCAGGCTTCTTGCCTTTTAGATCTTTCTTTTTGAGCTCTTCAGCTTTGATCTTCTGCCTCTCAAAATAGTGATATGGCTTTGGAAAGTACTTGCTAGGCTCCACTGCAGTAGGAGGTAGCTTTCCCATCTTTGCCTTCCTTCTATACTGAACTATTGCTTCCTGCTTGATCTCATGTTTTCTCCATTCAGCTTCAGAAAACCACTTGTTCCTGTCATGAGTGTTATCCTTGGCAGCTTTCCAGGCAGTTAATATTATATTCCTAGAGGTAGGGCTCCACTGTTCAAAGTCTGGCCTTTGTTCTGCTTGTTCCCTAAACCTCTTCTTAGACAACCTTGTCTCTTCTTCTTTTTGTAGAGCATCTGCTTCTGTCTGCAGAGCTGCTTGCATAGCTTCAGACATAGGCTGAACCACTTTTTCAATATGGACATTGTCCTTGCCCCCAGATGGGCTGTACATGGTCTGTACCTCAGCATGAATCATTTCAAAGTCTGGAGGTGGATAAATGACCTGAGCTACTTCTGGTTGCTCACCTCCAAGATATGCAGGGTTAATTCCAGATTCAGCCACATTGTCGTCATCACAAAGAGGAGGATATCCCAATATAGCTCTGATAGAATTTGATATCCATTTGGCATGGTCAGAGCTAGCCTTGACTAAAACTCTCTCCCCCTTTATGACTTCTCTAGCCATATGATCTCTGACATCATCCTTCTGAAATCTGATTTGACTATCCAAGTATCTGATGCCATCTTTAAAGTAAGGTTTGAGCTTTGTAAGTTGTTCAGATATGGCTTTCTGGGAGTCTTGAATAGCAGTCTTAACAGCAGAAAGTTCTTCTTGAAATACTTTATCAAAATCAGCTTTAGCAGCAGCAGTAGATGTAGAAGGTTCAGCAGCCTTGTTCTTCAATTCAGTGACAAGAACATTATGTGAAGCAGTTAAATTGTCATTCATTCTGAGCTGATTTTCAAGCACATACCCTTGCTTCAATGCTATGTCATCCACTTGTGCCTTGATCTTCTCCTGGTGTGTTGCCAAATACACCACTGCATTTCCACCCTTGTGGAAGCAGTCTGTCATCTCTTTCTTGTTGAGATTCATCTCAAACCATATAGACTTGATATCTTGGGCAAGATCAAACTGTAGTGTCTTGTGCCCCTCATCCACATAAGTCTCTATGGCCTTTCTTTGTTCATCTAACTTTATCTGTAGTGCAACCATTAAAGCACTATAATCAGCAGTTGGAGCTGGCTGAACTATAGGCTGTGGTGCAATTGATTGTAAAGTCTTTTTGTAACTTTGACTCCTTCTCTTGAAGACATACAGTTTCTTCTTCTTTGCCCTAGCACTCTCCTCATCTTCAGAGGCAGAAGTGCTGGCTATGTCAACCCTATCTTTAGGGCTTTGATGCTTCTCTTTCTGCACTTCAGGTGCCTTCTCAGTTTCCTGCCTAATAGGCTCTTCCAGAATTTGTACTTGCTCCCCCTCAAGAGCAGCATTCTCTTCTGCAGCAGTATCAGCTTCCTTATCAAAATCTGCTTGATCCAGATTTAGGAACAAGTCTTCCATTGTATATTCTGGTGGTGAAGAAGCTGGAGAAGTTCTTGGTTCTTCAACCACAGGATCAGGAATTACTTCAACAACAGATGTGTCTGCTATAACAACATCTGGAGCTTGACTATTCAGCTGAGTATGCTGATTAACATCAGAAAAATCAGCATCTTCCATAGAAAAATCTAAAGTGTTTAGTTCAGTGAGTACCTCTTGAATGATGGTGGTGGCTTGCTCACTTTCTAGTGTAGATGGTGCTTCTAAAACTGGAGGCTCCCCCTTGCTTTGATCCCTGTGGATGGGGCTAGCTTGTGGTAGCTCCCCCTGGATCTCTGCATCAGCTGGAGGAGCAGGAGACTTCACTGCAGCTCTTCCGCTTGGTCATCTGGAGTGAAAATAACTTGTTCTTCACTAACATAACTGCTGGAGGACTCTTGTTCCACTGGAGTAGTTTTTCTCTTTTTCTTTGGAGGAATCTCCTTCTCAGTAACTGTCTTCTCTGGGGTTGGCATTTCCTTGGACAACACCCTGTCCCATCTAGAAAAGATCCTTAGATCCATCTTCCTCATGTGGTTTATCTTGCTTCCTGCAGCAGTACACATTACCTCTGGTATCACACCAGCTAGGTATAGACTAATGATTCTGCCCAGATTGGGCTTCTTCAAGCTTTCCTTAATCTTGTCAAACACTATAACTGACCAATCAGTTCTTATAGTGAAGATAATTCTTGTCATTATACTGAACATGGAGGCAGACACTCTGTCATGCCCTCCTGGCTTACTGAGTAAGACTTTTCCCACTATCTCAGACATGAATTTTCCTTGGCTGTTCATGCCTTTCCTGTTAAAGACAGAGCCTATCTTCATTTTTGGATCAAGTCCACACCAGGTTAGAGCTTCCTTGGTCCTTGAAGCTGTAACTTCTTCTTCTTCTTGAGTTTTTGGAAGCTGTAGAATCTTCCTTAGACTTTTGGGGGATACCTTAACCCTTGCACCATGAACTCTGGATTTGATTTTGTATCCAGATTCATCTATCTGAGCTCCATTAAGGAATTCAAGCACCTCTTTCTTCCAAATCTTTGTAGGTTCAGAAACTAAGTATTCTAATCCAGAATCGGCGACTAGGGTTACTACCGCCTGGATTTCTTGATCTGCTTCTTCAAACGCGCCGCGCACCAGCTCATATCCTTCGTTGACGTTCTCCTCTAGCTTAAGCGCCATTAGGGTTTGTAGAATTTGTCTTTAGAAAAGAGAGGTGTCGACACAGTAGTTTTGGTCTCGAAACTTTGAAAGCGTGTCGACAAACAAAGACAAAACCCTATTTATACCTTTCTGATTTTGAAGATGAACAGGCGGGATAGCTAACTTAAAATGTGTCGACACTGGCAATAAGTGTCGACACTGACTTATAATGTCTCGACACTTATGTGTCGACACAAGTTTAGTCAACAGATTTTATGTGTCGACACTTGGTTATGTGTCGACACAACATAACTCGACACATTGTCGAGACTTTACTTAGAAAATTCTGAGTAAAACTTAAGTGTCGACACCACAATGGATGTGTCGACACCTACTTGTCATGTGTCGACACTAATATTCTGAAGTGTCGACACCAACTTCCTAGATGTGTCGACACTTTTTTCCTGAAGTGTCGACACCATTATTCTGTGTCGACATATACTTGTCTATGTGTCGACACCTTTTTACTTAGCCATTTTTAATTCTGTAAACTTACTCTAAGTTTATCATTCCTAGTTCAATTTTGAATCTATTGAACTTAGCTTCTTCTAGGGGCTTAGTATACATATCAGCTATTTGATTATCAGTTTTAACATATTCTAATAAAATATCTTCTCTTTCTACATGCTCCCTAAGAAAATGATATTTAATTTCAATATGTTTTGTCCTACTATGAGATACAGGGTTATTAGCTATTGAAATAACACTAGTAGAATCACAGAAAAGTGGAGTTCTACTTACCTGAAATCCATAGTCCTCTAGCTGATGTTGTATCCACAGAAGTTGAGCACAGCAACTTCCTGCAGCCACATACTCTGACTCTGCTGTGGAGATAGCCACACTGGTTTGCTTTTTGCTACTCCATGAAATTAGTCTCCCACCTAGGAATTGACAGGTTCCAGTAGTGCTTTTTCTATCTTCTTTGCATCCTGCAAATTCTGCATCTGAATAACCTGTTAGTTCAAAATCTCCATTCCTAGGGTACCAGAGGCCTAGATAGGGAGTGCCCTTTAGATATCTCAATATTCTCTTGATTGCAGTCAAATGAGACTCTTTAGGACAGGCTTGATACCTTGCACAAACACATGTAGCATACATGATGTCTGGTCTACTAGCAGTCAAGTATAATAGGGAGCCAACTATCCCTCTATACAAGATTTCATCTACAGGTTTCCCTGCATCATCCTTGCTAAGAGACATACTTGACCCCATAGGAGTCTTCATGGTGCTGGATGAATCCATACCATACTTCCTTATGAGTTCTAGGGTGAACTTGGACTGGCAAATGGATAAACCACTCTCTGTCTGTTTAACTTGGAGACCCAAGAAAAACTTCAGCTCTCCCATACTACTCATCTCAAACTGACCTTGCATAAGTTTTGCAAACTTTTTGCAAAGGCTGCTTTCAGTAGACCCAAATATAATGTCATCTACATATATTTGGACAAGTATGACTTTGCCTCTAGATTCCCTAAGGAATAGAGTCTTATCTATTTTCCCCCTTGAGAACTTGTTCTCAATGAGGAAACTAGATAGGGTTTCATACCAAGCCCTAGGGGCTTGCTTTAACCCATATAAAGCTTTCCTAAGTCTATAGACATGATGAGGTAAAGTAGAATCAACAAAACCTGCAGGCTGTTCCACATAGACTTCTTCCTTAAGATTACCATTCAGGAATGCTGACTTGACATCCATTTGGTAAACCTTGAATCCTTGATAGGTTGCATAGGCCAAGAACATCCTTATGGCTTCCAGTCTGGCGACTGGAGCAAAGGTTTGATCAAAATCAATACCTTCTTCTTGCCTATATCCTTTAGCAACAGGTCTTGCTTTATTCTTAATGATGACCCCTTGTTCATCCATCTTATTCCTTGCACCTCTTGAACTGATTAAGCTCTTCTTGCATTGCTTCAGTCCATTGTGGATCCAATATTGCTTCTTCAAACTTCTTAGGTTTAACTTGTGATAGAAAACTGGAGTAGACTGCTGCATTCATGTATCTGCTCCAGGTTTGTACTCCTTGTCTTGGATGTCCAATAATCTGCTCTACTAGATGATCTCTAAGATGCCTGTTGGCTGGAGGCATCCTAACTTCTGGTTGAACCTCTTCAGCATCTCCATCATGCTGTATTCCTTGTACTTCTTCAGCAATTGGCACATGTAGTTCTCCCCCTGGACAACAGCTACTCTCCTCTACTTGCTGTCTTGCAGCAGGTACTTCTTCTATAGTAAGATTGTCCATTTTCTTTGTTAAACCTGTGGGGCTGCATACAGTACTAGACAACTCATTGTTAATAAGCTTAGTATCATCAAAAACTACATGCACAGATTCTTCTACAACTTGTGTAGTCAAGTTGTAGACTCTATAAGCCTTACTATTATTGCTGTACCCAACAAAAATTCCCTCTTGGGACTTGGCAGCAAACTTAGTTAAGTAAGACTTCCCATTATTAAGTATGAAGCATTTGCAACCAAAGATCCTGAAATAGGATAGGTTTGGTTTCCTGCCTTTCACAACTTCATAGGGGGTCTTATTGAGGACTTTAGTGATGGTAGCCCTATTGATTACATGACATGCAGTGTTAACTGCTTCAGCCCAGAAATACTCTGGTAGTGATGTATCACTCAATAGGGTCCTACCAACCTCTATCAAGGTCCTATTCTTCCTCTCAGCAATGCCATTTTGCTGAGGTGTTCTAGGTGAAGAAAATTCTTGAAATATCCCAAAGTCTTCACATAGTTTTGTCATGCTTTCAGACTGAAACTCAGTACCATGGTCACTTCTTATTTTGACCACTGTACTATTAAGTTCATTCTGAATTTGTCTAACAAAGCTATAGAAGACATTGGGTGTTTCAGATTTCTGTCTTAGAAAGAAAACCCAGGAGAACCTTGAGTAGTCATCTACAACTACAAAGGTATAGACCTTCCTACCTAAGCTGTGAACTGGCATTGGACCAAAGAGATCCAAGTGCAAGAGGTATAAACACCTCACAGCATCTTTGTTTTCTATGCTTCTAAAGGTGGATTTAGTCTGCTTGCTCTTTTGACAAGCTAAGCAAATACCTTATTTAACACACTTAACTTGAGGGCCATTCCTCAATAACTCTTTGCTAAAGAGTTTGCTAATAGTCTTGTAGTTAAGATGGGCTAGCCTCTTGTGCCATTTGACACAATGAGTGACTGTCTCATCAGCTACAAGACAAACTGGAGAACCATTGTTCTCCACCATAATGTCTAGGCAGTAGACATTCCTCTTCCTATAACCTGTCAAAATGATCTCTTGATCACTTGACCTCTTGATATGACAACCATTTTTAACAAATGAGATGTCATACCCTACATCACTTAATTGACTTATACTTATTAGGTTGTGTTTCAACCCTTTAACATAAGCCACTTGAGTAATGGTAACTAAGTTACTAGATATGTTACCAAATCCTTTGATGATCCCTTTCTCAGATCCACCAAAAGTGACTTTTGGACCATCTTTGATTGGCATGTAGTCCTTCAGTAGTCCCCTAGTTCCAGTCATATGTCTGGAACATCCACTGTCCAAGTACCATGTTGGGGTATGGCCACTTGGACTCACCTGCAAAACAGATTAATGAACCTTAGAACCCAAAGTGTTCTTGGGTCCTTGGTATTTGTTAGTTTGCAATCTGACAAAGCTACCTACTGGCTTTCCAACAAGTAGTTTGGTACTCACTTTGGCACTGATATTGTGCCAACAGTCCACTGCAAAATGTCCAACCTTGCCACAACACCAACATTCAAACTTGTTGTACCTTTGCTTAGGTACAGTATTTGCTGTCTTATCTACAGCTGACTTGTTGAATGTTGGGGCTTTTCCCTTGGACTTAGACTTGGACTGCTCAGTCCTTGCAGGTCTAATAAAACCTAGTCCAGCCTTGCCTTTATGATGAACAAATTCATCAATTAAAGGTAGCACTGATTTAGATTTAGAAAACCTAGCAACAAGCTCTCTCTCTTTCTGAAGATTGATCTCCAGACTCTTGATTTGATCATTTTTAAATGATATAGTACCCATTTGAATCACTGTTATGTACTTCAACCTGGCTATCTCATTCAGTTTTTGATCAAAAGACTTCTCAAAATCTGTTGCAGCAGCTTTAAGATCAGCAATTTCCTTTGCCTGACTTTTGGCTAGGGTCTTGCTTTTCTTGTAAGCTTGCAACAACACTTTATATTCATCTATAAGCTGATGAATATCATCCTCAGATTCAGATACACTTCCATCACTTGATGAAGATGAATTCTGATTCTGTACTAGAACAAGAAACTGAACTTAGAGTTGAACATTGTACCTTACTGGGTCCTGGTTGCTCCAGGATTTTGTCATGCTCTGTCAAAGCCATTAGCCCTTGGCATTGACTGTCTTCTTGTTCATAAATAGACTCCAAAATCTGCATGAATTCTTCCTCTTCTTCTTCTTCAGCAAACAGCCCTATGTATGCTTCAGCATCAGACTCAGATTCTGAAGAAGAGATATCTGATAGAGTCTTCTCCTTTTTGACTACAAAAGACTTCTCTTTCTTGCCTTTAAAATGAGTCTTTTTCCTGTCACTAGATTCTTTCCTCTTTTCAGGACAGTCTGCAATAACATGGCCCTGTTTATTGCAGCAATAGCACACTATCTTAGAACCAGTTGCCTTGCTAGACTTAGTCCTTTTCTTGTCATTCTTTGAAGACCTCTTTTTCTGATAAGAGTCTTCCTTTCCTTGTGATGTAGAAGGCCTTGACCTCCACTGTTTCTTTTTCAAAAACTTCTGAAAGTGTCTAGTGAAAGCAGCAAAGTCTTCATCACTTTCACTGCTTCCTGACTTGGTGCTGACTGTTTCATCTGACTCTGATTCAACACTCTTTGGAGGTGGAGTTGGTGATTTATTCCTGCACTTTCTGGAGGCTTCTGTCTTGAAGGCTACTATTCTTTCCTTGTGCTCAGTTCTTGTTGATTTCTCCTCCTCTTTTCTCACTGTCAACTGCATCTCATATGACAATAGCTTGCCAAAGAGTGTAGGTGGAGGAATTTCTCTCAACTTAGCCATTTCTCTTATGACACAAATCTTGGTGTCCCAATCTTTGGTTAGGGACCTTAGGAACTTGTCATTTAGTTCATAGTTACTGAACTCTCTTCCATAAGACATAAGTTCATTCACTATTCTGTAGAACTTCTTGTAGCACTCAGTTATGCTATCACCCTTTCCTTATCTAAAACTCTCATACTCTTGATTTAGCAAGGATTTTCTATCTTGCCTAACTTCTTCAGAACCTTCCATATAGACAATGAGAGTATCCCACATCTCTTTGGCTGTCTTACAGTGAATAAGATTCTGAAAAGTGGCATCATCTATGGCACTCACTATGATGTTTTGTGCCCTCTTGTCCATGGTAGCTAGGACAATCTCATCCTTAGTCATCTCAGAGAAATCCTTTGGGGTTCTCTGATTTGCATCTAGAACTGATATCTTCATGGGCACATAAGGCCCCTCCTTTACTGTGATGTAGATTCTAGGGTGTGAGGCCTCCATAAACAGCCTTACCCTTTCTTTCCAAATCCCAAAGATTTCCTTTCTGCATATAGGTAATTTCATGGAACCTAATTCTTTGTGATTCTCAGAAGAACCCATGTTTCTTGATTTTCTTGAATCTGTAATTTGACTTAGACTGAATCTGCCAATCAGGATCTCCTCAGACTGTTAGTCCTTGTTTTGAGGAACCTGCCTCTGATACCACTTGAAAGATATGGTACCTAAACACCTAGAGGGGGGGGGGGGGTGAATAGGTGACCTAATCCTTTTTAAACTTTAATGACAGCAATCAGTTAAGTTCACAGAATTCTAACTATTTAATCACAGCAATCACACAGCATACACAGTCACAGCACAATCACAACACAGCACAGCAGACACAGTGATTTATAGTGGTTCCCCAAGCTTTGGGTACATCCACTTTCCCCCTTCACCTATCTAGCAGTGTACTAGATTCGGCCAAACTTCTCCACTAGCTCAGAACCCAAATTGGTTCCTACACCTCAGGCCCAAAGCCCTACAACTCAGCTTTTTCCCAAAGCCTACACTCAGCCATAAAGGCCTACACTCAGCCACCCAGGCCTACACTCAGCCAATCAAGGCCTACACTCAGAGATATCAATCTCCTACACTCAGGCCCTCAAGACCTACCCTCAGCCTTTATAAATACAGGCTTACAATTCACTCAGATCCAAAAGATCCTACAAGTTACAAATGATTATTGAAATAATAACTCAACAACTCAAAAATGAGAGAGGGAAGTTGAGAGTTTCTTGATGAGTTCTTGGAAGAACTCAGCTGTATTCAATCTGACTTAGCTTTTTCAAAGCTTCTTGAGTAGAACTGAATAAGATTGTCTCCTTCTGCAGTTGTTCCTTGACCTCTGCCACTTAGAATTCAGAATGAATCCGAATCCTTCTTCTCAGCCTAGTTCCAGAGGCTGATTTCTTGGATGGAGCCCTCTCTCTCTAACTTCTTAGATCTGCACTTGAACTGCAAGATCTTCTTGATTTGATACTCTGTGTACCACTTTAATAACTTGTTCTTCAACAATGTGATCAACAGTTTCTGTAAACTGTATGTGCCTATTTATAGGCCTTCTTCATGGTAACCGGCTGGTCCGGTTCATAACTGTCTTCTGACATCTCTGACAGGTGCTGTAGACCGGCTGGAACGGCAGCTGTCATGTCATCCAGTCAGTTCTTGAAAATCTCTAACTGTATGAAAGTGTCGAGACTTTCTGTCTTTAAGTGTCGACACTTATAGACCAAGTGTCGACACAAGTTGTGTAAGTGTCGACACAAGTCTACAAGGTGTCGACACAACTTCTTGTATGTCTCGACACAGATTCTTCTTCATGTGTCGACACTGAAATTGAGTGTCGACACAAGTACTTGATCTTCTGTAACTTGCTGAATTCTTCTAAGTGTCGACACATCTCCTTTGTGTCGACACAACTTCTTGTGTTGAATCTGTTAAGTGTCGACACTGCTTCTTGGTGTCGACACATAGTCTTCTATGTTGATACTTGCTGAGTGTCGACACTGCTCCTTGTGTCGACACTTGATTCTTCTGTTGAGACTTCAGCTGAGTGTCGACACATTCCCTTAGTGTCGACACTTGTACTTAGAATATTTTGTTGATCTTGCTGTTCTTTACTAAGTGTCGACACAGCTCCATGTGTCGACACTTTCTTCAAGTGTTGAGTCTTCAGCTGTGTGTCGACACATTGTTCTGGGTGTCGACACATACTTCAAATGCTGACTCTTCTGTTGAGTGTCGACGCATTGTGCTGGGTGTCGACACTTACTTCAAGTGCTGACTCTTCTGCTTAGTGTCGACACATTGTACTGAGTGTCGACACTTGTACTTAGTCTCTGCAGACTTTTGCTGAGTGTCGACACTGCTTCAAGTGTCGATACTTTCTGGTGTAGACACAGCTTCACTGGGTGTCGACACAGCTCCATGTGTCAACACTTTCTGTCTACACTTTTCTTCACTGAGTGTCGACACATCTCCAAGTGTCGACACTTTCTGTCTGGTGTCGACTCTACATCCCAGGTGTCGACACATTGACTCCATGTGTCGACACTGCTTGTCTGGGTGTCGACACAAGCTTTCTTAAGTGTCGACACTTCTTCTTCTGGGTGTCGACACATGGACTTAGAAATTTTTG
Organism: Platanthera guangdongensis; assembly: GCA_039583875.1. Classification (NCBI taxonomy): domain Eukaryota; kingdom Viridiplantae; phylum Streptophyta; class Magnoliopsida; order Asparagales; family Orchidaceae; genus Platanthera; species Platanthera guangdongensis. The sequence goes on from CM077149.1 coordinate 47,289,666, forward strand.
CTTCAGTCCTGCAAATACTTAACCTGCACAAGTAAACTCAACATACATCAAATACATTATGATGTATATCATTGAGTTGGGTGAGGCTTCTTCAAATCAGGTACATTTAACCAATGTACCCAACAGTTAGCTTTCAAGATTACATAATAAGCACACAAGAGATTTATAGTAGTTCCCCAGATTACGGGTACATCCACTATCCCTCCCATCTTTCTAATAGCTTGTTAGACAAGTCCACTTCTCCAAACTCGGATCCAAATAGCTTACATCTCATATCCCTCAGGATCTCTCAGTCTCCTCCAAGACCTACCTTAGGCATAAAGCCCTACCACTCAGAGCCAGCAAGACTCCTATAACTTAGTGATCCATAGATGACCTAACTCAGACTTATCTCTAAGTCCTATAACTCAGGCTAGGAGGATAACCCTACAGCTCAGATCCACTCCTGGATCCTACCTCAGGTTCTGCACTTGAATCCTATCTCAGTTCTACAGTAGATCTTACACTCAGCCTTTATACATTAGGCTTACACTAAGATCAAATGATCCTATAGAGAGTAATGGTTTGTAGATGATGTTTAGATACTAGATGAAAATGTTTAAGTTGTCTACCTAAATCACCTAGAGGGGGATGAATAGGTGAGTTCTGCTTCTTTTTGCGGAATAAAAATTTGAGCGAGCGATGCACAAAAAATAAACTAGCATACACAAACGATACTAAGAATTATAGTGGTTCCCCAATCTTGGGTACATCCACTTTCCACCTCACTGATCTAGCAACACACTAGACTCGTCTACTCTACTATTCTCTCGGATTGGAAACAATCCTACAACTCGGAATAAGTTTCCTACAACTCGATCCCCCAAAATAGGATCTATACCCGGAAGAGAAACTTCCTACAAAAATCTCGGAGAACAAAGCTCCTACAACTCGGAGAAGAATATCCTACAAGAATAAAATGATTTTCAGAGAAAAATACAAACTGTAAAATCTCAGATCTGAATCTTTAGCCCTTCTTCCTTCTTAAACTTTGAAGCTCTATCAGAAATAGATCGAAGAAGACAAATGCGAAATCTCTGGATCTGAAAACTTTGGACTCATCACGATCAAGGGAAAGATCTGTCGATGTAGAAAATCTTGATCTGTTGAATCTCTTATTCTGAATCTCTGGATCAAAAGCAGATCGACAATGAAGGTGAAGAGCAGCGGCGGCTCCCGATTTAAAAAAAGAATTTGCGATTCACAATACTTAGATTTTTCTACTTAGGGTTGGTCGATTATGATAAGACCTTTTATAGGACTTGCCTAACGGTCATATTCATATTAAATGCATGCCAAGTGGACCAACCAAGTGCTAATCATATTTGAAATTACTTTTGTTGGGACTTAAGAAAAATTCAGAAATTGGTACTGCATTTCTCGAGAGAGACAATTGTACTCGAGAAGATGTTTTATGTTTCTCGAGAAGAATTATGAAGTTCTCGAGAAAGTACTTAGAAAAAATATGGAGGTGGAATCCAGCTATCTCGAGAATGAGAATAAGTACTCGAGAAGAATAAATTTTTGTTCTCGAGAATAAGTATCCTGGTACTCGAGAATAAGGAAGTATCTTGAGAAAAGATTTCTGACTCTCGAGAAGAGTATTCAAGGTCTCGAGAAAAGGTTTTTGGTTCTCGAGAACTATACATGACCATCTAGAGAAAAATCTTTGGCTTCTCTAGAAAAAGACTTAGTAAAAATGTAAAGGTGAAATTTAGGTATCTCGCGAAAGAGAAGAAGTACTCGAGAAAATTATTCTCTTACTCGAGAGGAATAATACATCTCGATAAAATAAACTTGTTACTCGAGAAGAGAGTCTGTTTTGCGAGAAATGACTTCTGCTTCTCGAGAAGTAATATTGACCTTCTCGAGAAATAACATGTGGCTTCTCGAGAAAAAGACTTAGAAAAAAACTTTGACTGGAAATGAGGTAACTCAAGAAGGAGAGTCATTGACTACTCGAGTACACATGACATTCTCGAGAACAACAATAAGCTTTCTCAGAACAGGTTCTATAAATCAAATACATGACTCAATCGAGTATAATCTTTAGTTCATCTCGAGTACAAAAGGTCCTACTCGAGAAAAAGACTTGGAAATTTTCTATAAGTCTGAAAACTTATTTTCTTCAAGAAATTTAGCAACCATCCTTTCTCCCATGGCTTTAGTGCTTGAAAAATAAGTGTCCCAATAGAGAGGCTACACATGAGTCAACACCATGGATCACACAATGAGGAATTACATTGCGCGGTCCTGTGTTTGGTGACTCATTGTAGACCGACATTCGTCTACACTTGGCAAATATATCCTACAAACACTCAACTAGAAAGGACATCAAATACAAACTTAATTCATCTTAGTTCAAGGGTGATTTTATACAAATCTGGGTTATTGTGGATGCAATACCCAACAATCTCCCCATATTTGTAGAAGTCAGAACCCTCTACACTAAGGTGAATTACATCAAGATAAACAAATAAAAAACCAATAACCATGATAAGTAGAAGAAATGCTGTGATATAAAAAAATTAGATCATCAAAACTAAAGGTTTTTATTTATAGATATTGTCCAATAAAAATTCAATTCCACAAGATCTCAAAAATGAATTTTCTTATCATCTACAAATTCTTCTAGTTTTGCTGTTGTTGCTGTTTTTCCTGCTTCTCTTGTTGCCTCTTTTGATAACTATAAGGTTTAGGAAAGTATTTGGGAGGTTTGGGTGGAGCCTTGGAATTGTTATTTCCATACTCTTTGTCATACAATCTCCTCTTGCTAAGAGATTTCTCATATAAGTCCCATTCATAGGAGCTATAATGAATATTTCTGTCTTCATTGAAATCAACAACAAGTTTCAGAGTTTCAAGAATTAAGGACTTGGAGGTTGGGCTCCATACTTAAGAAAAGTCTTGAGCTCTTATTCTTTCAGCTTCAGGATAAGGAGTTGATCTGATAGCAGAGGCACCATCACCATATTTTCTTCTTTTAGCTTTTTGAATCTCCGGAGGTACTTGAGGAGGCATATTTGCTTGTTCAGGCTCCCATACTTGTTCATATATTTCAGGAGGTGGTCCTTCAAAGTATTCAGGCCCTAGAGAGAATGTAGGTCTATTTACATCCAAGCATGCAGGAGGGGGTAAAGAAGGGTCCATTGATAGATCACGGAAAAGCTGATTGTGCATCCATATTGCAGTATCATATGTGTAAAGCTTTGTACTCTTAACTTCTTTCAACACAAATGCTTGAATTTCTTTCATTTAATCATCCCATTGATCTTTCATTATTTTAACTTTCTTCTCAAGATATTCTTTCACTAAATCCTCCCCCTTTCTGACTTCTACAGATAGGGTGCTGATGACTTCCTCTTTAAATGTCCCAACTTCTTCACAAGTCTTGAAGTTGCGTTCTTGAGCTTTCTTTTCTAATTGAATCTGATTATTGGCAAAAGTAACTGACTATTCCATTACTTCACCAATACTTGTAATGGTGTGATCTATTGCTTTTCCTCCAATTTGTAAAAGTCTTTTAAATTCATCACTATTATTTTGGATTTCAGCAAATTCTTTGCTCATCTCTTTCTCTAAGGCAATTATTTTATCAGTTATAGCTTTAATTGAAGTATCAAAATAATTGCTCTATTCAGCTAGCATTGCTTCAATCTTGCTCAAGATACTACCTTCAAGAAATACTTCAGTTTGAGGAGGAGGAGGAGGAGGAGGTAGAACTGGGACTCTCCATAGAACTATCTCTTCAATTTGTACAGTAGAGGTGGAAATTTGTTTTCTCCTTGCAGTGGTTAACTCATGTTCAGCCTCACCACCCAGGAAGGTGGGAATGTTGAAATGGAGACTGGGAAGAGGAGGGTCAGCAGCTTCAGCAGGTGTTTCTTCTTCAGTATTAGAAATTGAGACAACCTCTTCATCATGTACATCTTCAAGTGGAGATTTTTCTGGTTCTAGTTCAGAAGAATGTGCTGGTTGAGGATATTTTCCTTGAGGAGACTTAGCTGGTTGAGAAAGATGATCTTCAGATACATTGAATAGAGGCTCTTTAGAAGAGAGTTCCTCTATCATCTTGTTGATATCATCATCTGTAGAGAAAATCTGTTCAGTTACCTGAGCATCAGTCAGGATTTCTGCATCAGGTAGATCTTCAGCAATGAAATCTTATTTTTCTGCTGGGATAGAGGTGGCCTGGGCAGCAACTGATGGAGTTGAACTATCTTCTAAAATTGTATTTGCAGCAGGAGAGGAGGTAGAGGTAACTGACTGTACAACAGCAGTAGGTGGAGGAATTGGGCTGGAATTTCTGTAGGAACTGGGGCAGGAGTTGGAGTTTGAGAGGACTGAACTTGGACAGATGGAGCAGGCTCCCCCTCAATAACTGGATCAGTTATTTGATGAGGAGGAGATGGAGTCCTGACTTCATCTTCATTGCTCTTTGGTGCTTGGTTAGATTTTTGAAGCTTAATCTCCCATCTTTGGATGGAGGAGATGTAGACTTTCTTCATGTGGTGAAGGGCAATATCCTTATTCATAAGGAAGACATCTGGCTTCATCTTGTTTAGATAAAGAGATAGGATTCTACCAAAGTTAGAGCTCTTGATACTTGCCTTAATCTTATCAAAAATCATCATGCCCCATTGAAATTTCTTTCTACATATCACAACAGTCATTATATCGAAGAACTCTGGTGTGATGTAGCTTATATAGCTTGTGCGTCAGAGTATTTTCCAAGGATATCTGCCAATAATTTACTCTCAGCATTCATAAATTGTCCGCGAACTGTTGGATTTGACTGGGGAAGGCCACAAAAACTGCAAGCCCTTTCATAATCAGTCTCTTCTAGGTCGTCTTCTTCATCGATCACTGGTAGCTGCAGAAATTTTGAAAAAAAGGCGGAAGTCATCTTTACCTTGATGTCTCGAATAGTTGATTTCAGTACTTTTCCATTGCGCTTGATTTTGGCATGTTGGAAAAATTCTTCGACATCAGAAAGGAGTACTTTGCAGGGATGTTCAAGAATGAACGATAATCCGGTGGTGTCGAGTAAATGAGAAAATGCCTGAAATCATCAGAAATTTAGCTGATTCTTATTGTTATGAGCTCGCTGCCGATTCCTAACTTGGATGAAGATGCCATTAATTTGGAGAAGGTGATGTTGGCTGGTCGGTGAATGGAGAAGTAGACTTGTTTGCGGTAGTTCGGCGGAGACGTAGAAGTTGAAGAGTTTTTCTCGAGAGGGATTTTGAAATCGGGAATAGAAAATTCTTGGACCTAAATCTATTTATATTTTCCTTTAATATTGATGATAAACGACATAAATAATGCTAAAAATACTTGGAGTATGGCGGTGAAGTGCCCGGGTGTCTATATGAAAAATTTGAACTTGAGGAAAAATTTTCAATCTGATTTCTCGAGTGGATTATTATTCTTGAGAAGAAGAAGATTAGCACTCGAGTAGAATTCTTCTTGTTCTCGAGTAGAACTTGACAAGTTCTCGAGTAGAGTTTTTATTCTCGAGAAGTAAGTCCTTGTTCTCGAGTACAAGTGATATACTCGAGAAATGAAGTCCATACTTTAAACTTTCTTTGATTTTAAAGTATAACCCGAACTTGCTTGTGACCTTTTTCTTCAGACTTCCTTATTGAGCATGCCAAGTTTTGTTTTGAAGAACGAGAACTTGACTTCGTCCAACAGCTTTGTGAATATATCTGCAATCTGCCTGTCAGTTGGAACATACTGGAGGTTGATGTCTCCATGCTCTACATGCTCTCTGATGAAGTGGTACCGCAACTCTATGTGCTTTGTCTGACTGTGAGAGACTGGGTTGTTGGCTATTGCAATTGCACTGTAGGAGTCGCAAAAACATTAGAATGTTCATGAACTTCATGTTGTATTCTTCACATTGGTTCTTTATCCACAATAATTGTGCACAATAACTGCCGGCAGAAATGTATTCTGACTCGGCCGTTGAAATTGCTACACAATTTTGCTTCTAAATGCTCCATGAAATGAGTCTCCTTCTAAGAAATTGGCAAGTCCCGGAAGTGCTCTTTCTATCAACTTTGCTTCCTGCAAAATTTGCATCTAAAAACTAATTAGTTTTCTATCATTACTTCTTAGGTACCATATGCCAAGATTTGGTGTACCTTTAAGGTATCTCAAAATCTGCTTTGAAGCAGCGTAGTGAGATTCCTTAGAGTTCACTTGAAATCTAGCACACAAACATGTTGGAAACATTATGTCCGGTCTACTGGCAGTAAGATAGAGCAAGGATATAATTATGCTTCTGCACTTGATTTCATCAAAAGGTTTCCATTTCTCATCCTTGTCTAGAGACATAGTTGAACCCATTGGAGTCTCATAGATGTTGCGTTCTCCATTCCAAATTTTTAATTAACTCCTTGGTGAATTTCGTCTGAGAGATGAAAAATTCCATCTTCAGATTGTTTCACCTGAAGTCCTAAGAAATACTTCAGCTCTCCCATACTGCTCATTTCGAACTTCCCTTACGTAAGTTTGGAAAACTTTTTGCAAAGGTTGTCGTGAGTAGAGACAAATATGATGTCATTGAAAAAGATTTGCATTAGCAAAATCTTGCCTTTTATTTCCCTAAGAAATAATGTCTTATCTATCTTTCCTCTTATGAACTTGTTCTCAAGAAAAAGTTAGACAACGTCTCATACCAAGCTCGAGGAGCTTGTTTCAAACCATATAAAGCTTTAAACAAAAGATAAACGTGCTCAGGAAAATTAGAATCAACGAAATCTAGAGGTTGTTCAACATACACCTCTTCCTTTATGTCACCATTAAGGAAGGCCGACTTCACGTCCATCTGATAGATAGTGAATCCCTTAAGTGCTGCATATGCTAGGAACAACCTGATTGCCTCAAGCCTTGCCACTGGTGCATACATATGATCGAAGTAAATTCCTTATTCTTGTCTGTATCACTTGGCGACAAGTCTGGCCTTGTTCTTTATAATTGTCCCATCCTCGTCCATTTTGTTCCTGTAGACCCACTTTGTTCCAATAACTTTCTTACCTTTGGGTCTTGGGACAAGCTTCCAGATTTGGCAATGATTGAATTGATTCAGTTCTTCTTCCATTGCCATTATCCAAGATGCATCTGTGTTTGCTTCCTCAAACTTCTTTAGTTCAACCTGTGAGAGGAAACTTAAATATATATTTTCATTAGCTGTACCTCTACGAGTTCTGACACCATCCCGGGGATCTCCTATGATTTGATCCATTGGGTGATTCTTCAAGTGTCTGAGCTCTATAGTCCTTGCATCTCGAGCTTCTTGAACTACTGGAGTGACTTCATCAACTTGGATGGCATCTTCATCATGGTCATCAACCTCTCTAATTGGGGTTGGAGTGCTGATCTTGATGAACTTTTGATATTTTTCTTCAGTCAGCTCATCCAAGTTTAGTTCCTTTTTCCTTGAACCTGCATCTTCAATAAACACACTAGAAGAGCTGCCTTGTAAAAAGCTCGTCTCATCAAATACAACATGAATAGATTCTTCTACAACTAGAGTTTTCTTATTCAAAATCCTATATGCCTTACTATGACTACTATAACCTACGAAAATACCTTCAAAGCTCTTTTCACTAAATTTAGTGGTGTGATACTTACCATTATTAAGGATAACGCATTTACTTCCCAAGATTCTAAAATATGAAATAGTCGGTTTACTGTCCTTTAGTAGTTCATATGGTGGCTTATTATGGTTCTTGTTTACGAGTGCTCGATTTTGCACGTGGCATGCAGCGTTGACGGCTTCAGCCCAAAAATATTATGGTAGTGAGGCATCACTCACATAGTTCTGCAGGCCTCTATGAGTGTTCTATTCCTTCTCTCAGCTACTCCGTTCTGTTGAGGAGTACGAGGAGAGGAAAACTCATGAAAGATACCAAGTCCTTCAAAAAATTCTGTCATGGCCACAGACTTGAACTCTGTTCCATTGTCACTTCTGATTTTGACAACGGAGCAACTGCATTCATTCTGCACCTTCCTGACAAAATTAGTAAAGATATCAAAAGTATCTGACTTGTGTTTTAGAAAGAACACCAACGCAAAGTGAGAGTAATCATCAACAATAACCAATGTATAATCCTTACCTCCCAAACTTCTAACTTGCAGTGGACCGAACAAGTCCATATAAAGTAGGTGTAAACACCAATTAGAGTCTTTGCCAATAATGCTTTTAAAGGTAGCCCTTGTTTGCTTGCCTTTTACACATGCGTAACAAGGTCTATTTTTAACGCACTTGGCATTTGGGGCACCACGTACTAAATTAAGAGAAAATAATTTATTAATAGTTTTGAAATTTATATGTGCTAATCTCTTGTGCCATTGGTCACAAAGAGACGCACTATATTTTGCCAAAAAGCACGCTGGCGTAGAAGAGTCTATGCAAATAAAATTCAGACAAAATATATTCCTACTACGAATGCCTGATAGAATCGTTTCCAAGTTATTTACCGACTTTATCAAGCACATGTCTGCATGAAATTCTACTATATATCCTTTATCAAAGAGCTGGCTTATGCTTATAAGATTGTGTTCCAATCCTTCAACATAAGCCACATCTGAGAAGGATACACTACCATTAGTAATCATAACGTAGCCTTTTGGTGGTGACGACGACCCCCCAAGTTGACGACGGCGCCCAAATTGTTGATGACGGCACGCTAACGGAAGACCCTCCTTCGTCTCCAACAAAGGACTCGCGTCGCCGTGGTGTTCGTATGGAGCGGCGCTACAATTTCCGCCCGCGGCGCAAGATAAATATCTAGCTAAATTTATCTTATTATTAGTATGCTATTTTATTTGGGATATTTTATTGAGGGCTGCATGTAGCCATTTAGTGTGTTATTTTTATTTTTATTTTGGGCTACATATAGCCAAGACTTATTGTTAAGCCTATATATAGGCATGTATGCTTTGTTTAACTCAAGTTGAATGCAAAGAAACCCTAAATTTCCTATTCTTGCTAATCCTCCTCTCTCTCTCTACCTCTCTTGGCCGCCCCCTCCACTCTCTCTCTCTCTCTAAAACTTTCGGCCAGCCCACTCCTTCAACCCCTCTTCCAAGCCTCCACCTCCTCTCACCATCCTCAACCCGACCTCCACCATCCCAAAACCGACCGGCCACCTATCTCCTCCACTCGAGCAACCCACTTGGAAGAGAACCCGGCCACCTTTCTCTCCACCCGAGCACCCCCCTTTGAAGAGAACCCGACTGCCCCTCCTATCGTGAAGTTTTATCCGAGAAGGGCCTCCTACTACGGCGAGGAAACGGGACCTTGGTGTGAAGCGGCCAAGGCGGACGATCTATCTCTCCAACCGGCGCGACTCCGGCGGAACCGTGGAAGAGCGACCCTTCAAAGGTAGTCGGAATCATCTATTTCGACTTGGGTAACGATCCTCTCCACTCATGTGTGATTCCCTCTTGATATTCTAGTGGTTGGAAATAATTTTTGCGTTGGATTTGAATCGTTAGATTCTTCGTGGTTTTCCTTTTGGATTTGCATCAATCTTAATCGCGATATTTCCGAAAGGGTTTGGCGAGCCCCGCATTTTTGTTGGGAGAGATCTACCATTTTTCGATCGCACTTTGGGTAGATCTCTTTTGGTACAGCAGTCGCTCGGTCGGACCCAATATTGGTCCTTTTAGCTGGGAGAACGTCGGCCTATAGCCGTTCGTTTGACCCTCCCGCGGAGTAGCTACCGTACGTTGGTGAACTGTGATAAATCGTTTGCGAGTGCGCCGCGGTTTATGCTAGTGCGAGTGTGATTGTGGAATTTGAGTGGCGTCCGCTTTATTTCCCGTAACCCATATTGTGTCCGCGGTAGAAGCCTACACCACCTTTAGTGTTTCCTCTATCAGAACATCCAAAGATGACCTTTGGACCATTCATGACTGGAGAGTAATTCTGGAGTAGCCTTCTAGTCCCGGTCATATGCTGAGAGCATCCACTGTCCAAATACCATATAGGATTTTTGGTGGACTTTTGACATACCTGCATTCACAAATCAGTTTGCCTTAGGAACCCAAACTCATTTGGGTCCTTGGTCTCTAGTTAGCACACTCCCCCTATGTATGTTAATATTGTCAGTGGTCTTTCTCACATTATTAACTTGAGGAGTTACGTAATACCTGAGGTTAAACTAGCAATCTATAACAAAGTGACCAACTTTGTCGCAACACCAACGATCAAACCTGTTATATCTTTACCTAAAGTTCTCCTACTTTACCTTTTGAGAGTGTGGTCTAGTAGGGGCAGCAGGCTTAGAGGTAGAAGCTTCGTGGTGATGGCACTCACATGACTTCTTCTCCTTAAGAGGCTTTTCCACAACAGGTTTTACTTTTGGAGCTTTCTTGATGTTGTGACTATGACTATAAGGGCCATAACTCTGAGGAGTGTTCTCCTCATAAGGTGCCTTAAAGACACTTTCACCAAAGTTTCGGGGACGGGTCCATCCTTGGTATCGAGACTTGCGCTCTACATAAGTAGGCTAGGATGAATCAAGATCAAACTCGTTAGTTAGAAGGATAACCTTTTTAAACAAAGTTCGCTCTTGAGGAGTTTTCCCTTTCTCCTTGGCTAGAGCTTTCTTGGCAGCCTTATTTCTTCTTTGGGCTTAATTTCTCCTAGAAGATTTACTAGGAGCAACCACATGGCCTAAGCCAACACCTTTGGCCTGAGTAGAGAATTCAGTAACAAAAGAAAGGACTGTCTTGGGCTTGGAGAAACTTTCAACAAGTTTCTTTTCAGCTGCAAGTTGTTCTTCCAATTCTTTGATGATTTTCTCCTTCAGATTTAGGTGCTCGAGAGCTTTATTGTATTCTGCAATTGTAGCATTGAAATCCTCTCTGAGTGAGTCCATCTTGGCAAATTCCTCTCTCATAGTGCTCTCTTCATCCTAGAGAGTTTTAATCTCCTTAGCCTGAGTTTTCATAACTTTTCGACATTTGTCATAAGCCTTGATTAACTCTTTATATTGAGCCATGAGTTCAGACTCATCATTAGATGAGCAGTCCTCATGATCATGGTCAGAAGCATCTAATTCCAAGAGAGGAGTGTGAGAGTTAACCTTCCCAGTATACTGGGGATCTTCTTCCTCATCTTCTTGTGCCATTAGCCCAAAGTAGGCTTCCTCTTCCTCACTTGACTCAGATGAGTCAGAGTCGCTGAGAGTCTTGCCCTTCTTGTCTACCAGGCTTCTTTCAGTTTTTTTCTTATTATAAGAAGATTTCTTCTCCTCTCTTCTTCCACCCTCCTTCTTGTAAGGGCATTCAGTTATGACGTATCCTGGCTTATTGCAACAATAACAAACAATGTCAGAAGAAATATGTTTGTTCGGTTTAGAGTGATACCTGTCTTGGCTACTTGAGCCTTTCTTGTGACGATCACTATCATGACGTGATCTTCTGGACGAGGCATCTTTGCCTCTCCACTGTTTCTTCTTGTTCAAGAACTTCTTGAACTGCCTTGAAAGAAGATAAAACTCTCCTTCTAATAGCTCTGAGCCTGAGGTACTTGGCTCTGAAGCTTCTTCTTCACTCTCTTCCTGTGCGGTGGCAGGGGATGCAGCTTTTGACGTCCTTGAGATGTCTGCCTTTAGAGCGACATACTTCTCCTTGGATGACGACCGACTCATCTCTTCTTCAGCTTTTCTTGAATTTATTTGCAGCTCATAGGACATCAGCTTTCAAAAGAGATTTTGAGGGTCAGTCTCTGCCAGCTTACCAAACTCCCGGATTCTACAAACTTTGTCATCCCATCCCTTAGTCAGGGACCTCAGAAATTTATCATTCAGTTCTCCATTAGTGAAGACCCGGCCATAGACTCTTAGGTCATTGACAATATTGAAGAAGCTTTCAAATGTATCCGCAATTGAATCCTTGGGACCTTGTCTGAATGCCTCATATTTCTGATTCAGGAGTTATCTTTTGTCATCCCTAACCTCTTCAATACCTTCCATCAAGACAATGAGAGAATGCCACATTTCCTTGGCGGATTGGCAATGAATCAGATTCTGCATCATAGAGTCAACGACTGCACTTTCGATGATATTTTTGGCTTTCTTGTCTAAAGAGACAAGTGCAATCTCATCCTCATCAAGATCCATCAATTTCTTTGGGACTTTCTTGGTGGGATCAATAGTGGAGACTGTCATAGGAATAAAGGGTCCTTCTTCCACAATCATAAAGATTCTTGGATCCACAGCTTCCATTAAAAATTTAATTCTTTCTTTCAACATGGGAAAGTTTGTCTTTGTGCATAAAGGAAACTTAGCCAATTCCTTGGCTCTGTCCATGCTTGTATCCTCTAGACAACTAGGGATATATATATTCAAGGTGTTAACCTTTTGATGAACAACCTCCCTCTGATACCAATTGAAAATGTTTAAGTTGTCTACCTAAATCACCTAGAGGGGCGTGAATAGGTGAGTTCTGCGTCTTTTTGTCGAATAAAAATTTGAGCGAGCGATACACAGGAAAAAAACAAGCATACACAGATGACACCAAGAATTATAGTGGTTCCCCAACTTTGGGTACATCCACTTTCCACCTCATTGATCTAGTAACACACTAGACTCGGCTACTCCACTTTTCTCTCAGATTGGAAACAATCCTACAACTCGGAACAAGATCCCTACCACTCGATCCCCCAAAACAGGATCTACACTTGGAAGAGAAACTTCCTACAAAAATCTCGGAGAACAAAGCTCCTACAACTCATAGAAGAATCTCGTACAAGAATAAAATGATTTTCTGAGAAAAATAAAAACAGTAAAATCTCAGATCTGAATCTTCAACCCTTCTTCCTTCTTAAACTTTGAAGCTCTGTCAGAAATAGATCGAAGAAGACAAAGGCGAAATCTCTGGATCTGAAAACTTTGGACTCAGCACGATCAAGGGAAAGATCTGTCGATGTAGAAAATCTTGATCTGTTGAATCTCTTGTTCTGAATCTCTGGATTGAAAGCAAATCGATGATGAAGGCGATGAACAATGGCGACTCCCGATTTAGGAAGAGAATTTGCTATTCAGAATACTTAGGTTTTTCTTCTTAGGGTTGGTCGATTATGATAAGACATTTTATAGGACTTGCCTAACGGTCATAATCACATTAAATGCATGCCACGTGGAGCAATCAAGTGCTAATCATATTTGAAATTACTTCTGTAGGGACTTAGGAAAAATTCAGAAATCGGTACTACATTTCTCGACAAAGACAATTGTAGTCGAGAAGATGTTTTCTATTTCTCGAGAAGAATTATGAAGCTCTCGAGAAAAGTACTTAGAAAAAAATATAGAGGTGGAATCCAACTATCTTGAGAATGAGAATAAGTACTCGAGAATAATAAATTTTTGTTCTCGAGAATAAGTATTCTGGTACTCGAGAACAAGGAAGTATCTCGAGAAAAGATTTCTAACTCTCGAGAAGAGTATTCAAGGTCTCGAGAAAAGGTTTCTGTTTCTCGAGAACTATACATGGCCATCTCGAGAAAAATCTTTGGCTTCTCGAGAAAAAGACTTAGTAAAAATGTAAAGGTGGAATTTAGGTATCTCGAGAAAGAGAAGAAGTTCTCGAGAAAAATTAACTTCTGTTCTCGAGAAAATTATTCAATTACTCGAGAGGAATAATGCATGTCGAGAAAATAAACTTGTTACTCGAGAAGAGAGTCTGTTACTCAAGAAATGACTTCTGGTTCTCAAGAAGTAATACTGACCTTCTTGAGAAATAACATGTGGCTTCTCGAGAAAAAGACTTAGAAAAAAAATTGTCTGGAAATGAGGTAACTCGAGAAGGAGAGTCATGCACTACTCGAGTACACTTGGCTTTCTCAAGAACAACACTAAGCTTTCTCGAGAACAGCTTCTACAACTCGAATACATGACTCACTCGAGTATAATCTTTAGTTCTTCTCGAGTACAAAAGGTCCTACATGAGAAAAAGACTTAGAAATTTTCTGTAAGTCTGAAAACTTATTTTCTTCAAGAAATTTAGCAACCATCCTTTCTCCCATGGCTTTAGTGCTTGAAAAATAAGTGTGTCCCAATAGAGAGGCTACACATGAGTCAACACCATGGATCATACAATGAGGGATTACATTGCGTGGTCCTGCATTTGGTGACTTATTGTAGAATGACATTGGTCTACACTTGGCAAATATATCCCGCAAACACTCAACTAGAAAGGACATCAAATACAAACTTAATTCATCTTAGTTCAAGGGTGGCTTCATACAAATCTGAGTTATTGTGGATACAATACCCAACACCAAAGAAATATTCTCTGTGTCTTCCTCCTTCTGTGCTGAGATAACTCAGTACAGTATTCTTCACAACTCTAGAAAGTGTTCTTCAGGAATGTTCAACTTGAGCTTGTTGAGTAACTACAACTAGTTCTTGCCCTTGCTACTCCTTCTTTCTCAAATATGTCTCTCTGAACTTGCTGTCGAGAATGAAAATGACAACAACTAACTGGTTGATCTTTCAGAACAGTGATTTGAACAACTTCTTTAGGCTCTATGATGGGCCCGCGAACAGACTCTTACTGTGGTTGGTTCGGTGAGTCGATCGCCGCGGGCTTGCTCGGGTAGGCAAGTGCACCTATCGCAAGTAGTACTCGATATTCGGGGGAATACCGAGGTCGTATTGTTCTCGGGGTCGCGTTGACTATTCTTACTCCTCCGGGAGGACTATTATTTTACTGAAAATAAGGTGGATTTTTTTTTTTTACTTAATAAAAGGCGAAAAAGCAAAGGAGCGAAAAAACGATTTAGAGAATATTCGATGAAGGGTTAACGCTCGGCATCGAATCGGATTAAGACTAAAACAATTTTTAATAATAAAAAGACTTGGTTTTCAAATTAATAATAAGACAACTTGGCCGTGGAGGTTCCACAAATGTGAACTCACCTAGCTATAGGGATATCGCTCACCTAAACGTTAAGACTATTCGACCGAACGTTAGTCCGACAAAGGATTCCTCTTAACGCCCGCTTTACGCTAAGAACCCCGCTATTGGGTGGGAGACCCAATCCGGTAGAATTACGCTAGTCCTCTCTCGAGGGTATGCACGCAACTCTATTTACCCAGGGGTGATCGGTCCATATGCACGGCCTCTCGGCTAGCTAGCATATGGACTACGGAAATAGGGCCCACACATCGATTATGTGGTCCTACTCGTCGTAAACCCGGGGTAAACCCTAAGTGCTTAAATTAAAATGAAAATAAAGAACTTTAATTATTATAAATCATTTTAAATGTCCCAATGCTCTTCGATGCCGAGGCTAATAGCGATTAGCCACACATCGGTATGGGGACGGCTTATAATTTAGTGAGGCGCGAGTTCGAAATTAAATGCTAAACGATTATAAGAAAGAGACAAAAGAAAAATAACAATATTTAGAGAGCTAAAAAGTTAACTAAACGAGAACTCACGCACACTCCAAATTATAAATTAAACAAAAGCTAAGTTACACATAAAAGAAAATTGCATATTCAAATTTGCGAGTCCCACTCAAACGAGTGGGGGCGGTAAATAAAGGCTGAAAATTGCAAGTCCTACTCAAACGAGTAGGACTGAAATGAAAGCGAGTCCTACTCAAATGAGTAGGAGAAAATAAATGCGATTACAGGGCTAAAAAGTCCGGCCATTTAACTCAAGTGAGTAGGCGAAAAAAAATAAAGAAAGTAAAATTGCAAGTCCTACTCAAACGAGTAGGACTGAAATAAAGTCCGGCCATTTAAACTCAAGTGAGTAGGCGGAAAAATAAAGAAAGAAAAATTACAAGTCCTACTCGAACGAGTAGGACTGAAAATGAAAACGATGCGCCATTTAACTCTTAACGAGTAGGCGGAAATAAATGCGCACGAACACACACACTCCATATGAAATTCAAGAAAGCAATAAAATTATACACCTACACTCACACACTCTACATAATTGAACAAAGCATTAAAAGAAAGCATTAAAACAAAGCATGAAAATTATACACCTACACTCACACACTCTACACAATTTAAATCAAAGCATGAAAGTTAATACACCTACACTCACACACGCTTTTCATGAAAAATCAAAGTTACCTAAAAATTAAAACTTATACTTTTTCATGCTTAGGTTTTGCCAAAAACAAATAAAAAGAAGAAATTTCAATTTTTAGAAGATAAAAGTTTTTCAAAATAAATTGAAAACCAAAGTTTTTGGAAAATCAAAATACCAAAATTTTCATTCTTATGATGTTATGAAAGTGATAAAAAAGTGAGAAAGAAGTTGAAAAGAACAAAAAAGGTTTTACAATCCTAAAAGAAAACTAAGTAAAAAAACAAAATCACTTTTCAAAATCTCTTTTATAAAATCATAAGGATGAAATCAAAATCTAAGCATGAAAACTATTTAGAGGAAAAAGACATGGTGAGAAAAAAAGAAAAACCTAATTCACCATTTCACGAATTTCAAACAAAACCTAACTTGAAAAATCAAAATCACTTTTTTAAAAAGAGTGAAACCTAACATTCCTAAGCATGAAAACAAGTAAAAAAAATGTAAAGTAAGCAAATTACACTCATACACACACACACACTTTTCATAAATGAAGAACAAGTGAAGAACAAAGATGAAACTAAGAATAAAAAGAAGAAAGAAAGTGGGCACAAGTTTCATTCCAAAGCTAAGTAAGAAGAGAAAATCTAACATTTTATTGAATTTTAGGAACTATTACAAGCTATTACAAGGGTTAAAGCTAAGACAAAACAAGAAATGAAATAAAAAAGGGAGAAATCTCCTTACATAGCCTTGAAAATCACGGATGCAGCCCAAAAAAATACACTAAATTGACCCAAAAATCTGAACCCTTGGACCTTACAGAACTGGGCTATTTATAGGAAAAAATTTCTAAGTACACGCCCTCGGTCACGGGCGTGACATGGGGGCGTGACAGTACTATTCATGAAGGCGGCTGGCGATTGGACAGCAAAGTTGACTTCGGGCTGAGTTCGCAGAAGTCACGCCCTAGGTCACGGGCGTGACTATGGGCGTGTCGGGGAGGTAGAACCGGGCGCGGGTTGCGTCAAATGTCCTCGGCAGCATCTTGTCGGGCCAGCTGGAAAGGTCACGCCCCATGTCACGGGCGTGACTATGGGCGTGACAGTTGGGTCGACACTCGACGAATGTCGAGCGGAAAGTGTCGAGTCGAAATTGTTGAGCTGAAATTGGGTCACGCCCCAGGTCACGGGCGTGACTATGGGCGTGACAGTTGGGGTCGACACTCGACGATCGTCGAGTGGAATTCGTCGAGAGGAGAGGACACGGGCTTGGGTCACGCCCCGTGTCAGGTGACACGGGCGTGTCGCCAGGCGTGTCAAGCCTTTTCTTCAGAAATTTTCCGATTTCACGGGAAATGCACAGTCACGGCTCGGTCACGGGCGTGACCCATGTGTCACGGGCGTGTACTTCCCAATTTTTGGCAGATTTTGGAATTTTTCTGAAAATCAAAATAAAACAAGTTAGGATAAAATTTACAAGAATAGGAACATTTTATTGAACAAAAATAAGTAAAAACGACGAAAATAAATGAAAATGACTAAATTAATGTGCATAAAAATACGCATATTTACAGTTGATCAAATACCCCCATACTTAGGCTTTTGCTATTCCAGAGCAAAAGTTTGAGGTGAATCTATAAGGAATAAAAAAAACTCTAAGTTTTGGCTATCGCTTAATTAATTATAAGAGAGATCGAAATAAATATACGGGGTGTAAGAGTTAAGTCCTAAAATTATGTAGATGATTTAAATAGCGCAAAAGTTTTGGCCAAAAGACTTCTTGATGTAATCAAATAGAAGGCAACATTTGTAATGGTTAGGTTAACAAAAATAGTTTGGAATTATAAGAATTCTAGCTTATACGAGTGCTACCGGAAATAATACAATTTACTAATTATGCTCTCAAAAAGATTTTTGAATTAATTCTAGAATCGTGTAATTGGCTAAGGGGGTAGTGTGGTTTATGAAGAGGGTTTTGATATTTGAGGTGAGGTAAGTTTTTTCTCGAACCTCCATTTTTTTTTCTTTTGGATTATTAGGAAAACGAAATCTTATTTTCCTAATATGATTTTTGTTTTTCAACTTCATAATAATAAAAATTAACCCAATGTATATTTGCAGGAGTAATGAATTTTATCCTCTTACTCCCTATATAATCTTTTAAATTATTGGGTGTCTATGTTTACGGAACGAAATCTTGTTCCCATTGACATAAGATCTTTTAAGGATAAAATTTTTCATGCCAAGTAGGTCATGAAAAGTGAGGGGAGAAAGGAAAACTAGATTGTAATCCTAAAAATTTTTGAGAGCAACCTTAATAATTTGTACGTTCCAATGTTTTCAGAAAGCTAAAAGTAAGTATAATTGAATTCTATAGTCGTTATTTCCTAACATAATATACGTGCTCCTATTAATGAAAAATTAGAAGTAGTGCCTAAAACGAGTCCGCTAGTTTTAGCAAAGCATAAAGAATTCTTTAAAACTTAACCCCGGCTATTTAAATGTTTCAATCGATAATTAACAAACGGGTAGTAAACAGAGAATTAATAGTATTCACATATAAATAAACTCAAAACAGAATTTTTGGATAGCAGAAAAGTTAAGTATGGAATATTTAATTTATTTGTTGCAAAACATTTTTTTGTTTTTTTATAGTTTTTTTTGTAAACATTTTTTTTGTGTTTTTCATTTATTATCTTTTTTTTTTGTATTTTTGTTTTTCTCAATTTTTTTGTTTGAAAATTTTTTGAACTATTATCTTTTTTTTTTTAAGAGAATTTTCATAATATGTACAAAAATAAGGGAGAAAAAGAAAAATGTTTGTACAATAATGAGGAAGGGGGAGAGAGAAAAAAACAAAAAATATATACAAAGAGAAACAAAAAAAAAAATTTTTATTTCATAAAATTTTTTTTTTTGTTTTTTTCATTTAAAATTTTTTTGTTTCATTTTAAGATGTTTTTTAATTTTTTTGTTTTTTTTGTTGTTATATGTATTTTTTTGTATTTTTCTTTTTTTTGAGATGTAGAAAAATTGAAGTGCAGAAAATAAAGCACGAAAATACCCCCATACTTAAGTCCAACATTGTCCCCAATGTTGTATCGTAAGTATGCGGAACAGAAATGAAAGACAATATGTACAACGAAAAGAAAGGGAAGGGGGTAGAAGCTTCCCTGAAACGCGGAGGGGGAGGCCGATCAGAAACCCTGAGGGTCGGTCCGTTTTGGATCGACCACCTCCTTTCCGCTACGGAGGGTTATAGCGTTGGCGTTTTCCCGCGGATTGGGCTCCGTGTTTCCTGGCAGTGCCCCGAGCGCGCGCTCGGACATCATCCTCGCTAGCTGTCCAACCTGTTGTTCGAGTGTTTTTAGCGATCCGGTGATGTTCCGGATATTTGACTCGTTGGACGCAATATACTTCGAAAAATTTTCCTCCATCGGGGAGGGTTTCGGAAGAGGAGGGGGAGGAAGAAATCCGGGCGCATAAGAAATAGGGGGACGCTGAGCATTATTCGGGTTGCTCCACGAGAAGTTGGGGTGATTCCTCCAACCCGGATTATAGTTATTACTATAAGGGTTGTTGTTGGGGTTGAAGGGAGGACGACCCGAATTTCCCATGAAGTCCACGAACTCTTCATCTACGCAGACGTTGGGGGGAATAAAACAAGGCGGAGTGGAGGAGGCAGCAGACATCTCCGCCACCTGCTTTGTTAACCTTTCAACTTGAAGGGTCAAGAGAGCAGTGGCATCCACTTCAAAAAGACCAGCCGCCGGCTTTGGCCGTCCCCGCGGGACGTTCCATTGATAGGCGTTCATAGCCATCTCTTCGAATAAAGCCTGGGCGGCCTCGGGGGTTTTGTTGTTAAGCGTTCCCCCGGCAGCCGCGTCAATCATTTGACGCGTCTGAAAATTCAGCCCATTATAAAAAATTTGAACTTGCAACCACGTTGGCAGCGCGTGGTGCGGGCAACGGCGGAGGAATTCCTTAAATCGTTCCCAAGTCTCGTATAGAGACTCGGGATCGTTCTGCACAAACGAAGAAATGTCCGCCCGCAACTTTGCAGTTTTGGCGGGCGGAAAGTACTTCGTTAGGAACCGTTCCGTCAACTCAGCCCACGTGGTGATACATCCTCGCGGGAGGGCATTCAACCACGCCTTGGCTTTGGACTTAAGGGAAAAAGGAAATAAGCGCAAACGAATGGCGTCATCAGTGACGCCATTGATCTTGAAGGTGTCGCATATCTCCAAGAAATTGGACAAGTGGACATTCGGGTCCTCATCCGGCAGTCCATCGAATTG
The DNA here is from genome assembly GCA_039583875.1 of Platanthera guangdongensis. Taxonomy (NCBI): domain Eukaryota; kingdom Viridiplantae; phylum Streptophyta; class Magnoliopsida; order Asparagales; family Orchidaceae; genus Platanthera; species Platanthera guangdongensis. The sequence goes on from CM077149.1 coordinate 47,310,076, forward strand.
CACGGCGTTTTGGACCATTTGAATGACACTTGACTTTATTTCAAAATTATTATTGGCCACCGCAGGGCGGACAATACTCGACCCAGAATCATCCAGGTTAGGCCGGGCGTAATAAGACATAGTACGCTCGGCCGCCGGGGGAAGGTTAGGGGCGGCCATAACTACAACAACGGGTTCTCCGATAGATTCTTCGGGATCTAAAGAAGGATTTCGGCGATGAGATCGGATACGCGCAAGAGAGCGTTCGATCTCAGGGTCGAAGTCTAAATCTTCAGACTCTGAGGGTTGTCCTCGGGTCATACACCCAAACAAAAATAAAACAAAAATAAATTTTTTTGTGTTGTTTTTTTTTTTTTTTAAAATAAAGTTTTTAGTTTTTTTTTTGTATAGAAAATAAGTAAAATTAATAGACTCCGGAATTCGAAATAGCAACTCGAAAAGAGAGTCCCCGGCAACGGCGCCAAAAACTTGATGGGCCCGCGAACAGACTCTTACTGTGGTTGGTTCGGTGAGTCGATCGCCGCGGGCTTGCTCGGGTAGGCAAGTGCACCTATCGCAAGTAGTACTCGATATTCGGGGGAATACCGAGGTCGTATTGTTCTCGGGGTCGCGTTGACTATTCTTACTCCTCCGGGAGGACTATTATTTTACTGAAAATAAGGTGGATTTTTTTTTTTACTTAATAAAAGGCGAAAAAGCAAAGGAGCGAAAAAACGATTTAGAGAATATTCGATGAAGGGTTAACGCTCGGCATCGAATCGGATTAAGACTAAAACAATTTTTAATAAAAAAAGACTTGGTTTTCAAATTAATAATAAGACAACTTGGCCGTGGAGGTTCCACAAATATGAGCTCACCTAGCTATAGAGATATCGCTCACCTAAACGTTAAGACTATTCGACCGAACGTTAGTCCGACGAAGGATTCCTCTTAACGCCCGCTTTACGCTAAGAACCCCGCTATTGGGTGGGGGACCCAATCCGGTAGAATTACGCTAGTCCTCTCTCGAGGGTATGCACGCAACTCTATTTACCCAGGGGTGATCGGTCCATATGCACGGCCTCTCGGCTAGCTAGCATATGGACTACGGAAATAGGGCCCACACATCGATTATGTGGTCCTACGCGTCGTAAACCCGGGGTAAACCCTAAGTGCTTAAATTAAAATGAAAATAAAGAACTTTAATTATTATAAATCATTTTAAATGTCCCAATGCTCTTCGATGCCGAGGCTAATAGCGATTAGCCACACATCGGTATGGGGACGGCTTATAATTTAGTGAGGCGCGAGTTCGAAATTAAATGCTAAACGATTATAAGAAAGAGACAAAAGAAAAATAACAATATTTAGAGAGCTAAAAAGTTAACTAAACGAGAACTCACGCACACTCCAAATTATAAATTAAACAAAAGCTAAGATTACACACATAAAGAAAAAATTGCATATTCAAATTTGCGAGTCCCACTCAAACGAGTGGGGGCGGTAAATAAAGCTGAAAATTGCAAGTCCTACTCAAACGAGTAGGACTGAAATGAAAGCGAGTCCTACTCAAATGAGTAGGAGAAAATAATGCGATTACAGGGCTAAAAAGTCCGGCCATTAACTCAAGTGAGTAGGCGAAAAAAAATAAAGAAAGTAAAATCGCAAGTCCTACTCAAACGAGTAGGACTGAAATAAAGTCCGGCCATTTAAACTCAAGTGAGTAGGCGAAAAATAAAGAAAGAAAAATTACAAGTCCTACTCGAACGAGTAGGACTGAAAATGAAAACGATGCGCCATTTAACTCTTAACGAGTAGGCGGAAATAAATGCGCCACGAACACACACACTCCATATGAAATTCAAGAAAGCAATAAAATTATACACCTACACTCACACACTCTACATAATTGAACAAAGCATTAAAAGAAAGCATTAAAACAAAGCATGAAAATTATACACCTACACTCACACACTCTACACAATTTAAATCAAAGCATGAAAGTTAATACACCTACACTCACACACGCTTTTCATGAAAAATCAAAGTTACCTAAAAATTAAAACTTATACTTTTTCATGCTTAGGTTTGCCAAAAACAAATAAAAAGAAGAATTCAATTTTTAGAAGATAAAAGTTTTTCAAAATAAATTGAAAAACCAAAGTTTTTGGAAAATCAAAATACCAAATTTTCATTCTTATGATGTTATGAAAGTGATAAAAAAGTGAGAAAGAAGTTGAAAAGAACAAAAAGGTTTTCAATCCTAAAAGAAATAAGTAAAAAAACAAAATCACTTTTCAAAATCTCTTTTATAAAATCATAAGATGAAATCAAATCTAAGCATGAAACTATTTAGAGGAAAAAGACATGGTGAGAAAAAAGAAAAACCTAATTCACCATTTCACGAATTTCAAACAAAACCTAACTTGAAAATCAAAATCACTTTTTTAAAAGAGGGAAAACCTAACCATTCTAAGCATGAAAACAAGTAAAAAAATGTAAAGTAAGCAAATTACACTCATACACACACACACACTTTTCATAAATGAAGAACAAGTGAAGAACAAAGATGAAACTAAGAATAAAAAGAAGAAAGAAAGTGGGCACAAGTTTCATTCCAAAGCTAAGTAAGAAGAGAAAATCTAACATTTTATTGAATTTTAGGAACTATTACAAGCTATTACAAGGGTTAAAGCTAAGACAAAAACAGAAATGAAAAAAAAGGGAGAAATCTCTTTATAGCCTTGAAAACGGATGCAGCCACAAAAATACACTAAATTGGCCCAAAAATCTGAACCCTTGGACTTACAGAACTGGACTATTTATAGGAAAAAATTTTAAGTACACGCCCTCGGTCACGGGCGTGACATGGGGGCGTGACAGTACTATTCATGAAGGCGGCTGGCGATTGGACAGCAAGTTGACTTCGGGCTGAGTTCGCAGAAGTCAGCCCTAGGTCACGGGCGTGACTATGGGCGTGTCGGGGAGGTAGAACCGGGCGCGGGTTGCATCAAATGTCCTCGGCAGCATCTTGTCGGGCCAGCTGGAAAGGTCACGCCCCATGTCACGGGCGTGACTATGGGCGTGACAGTTGGGTCGACACTCGACGAATGTCGAGCGGAAAGTGTCGAGTCGAAATTGTTGAGCTGAAATTGGGTCACGCCCAGGTCAACGGCGTGGATATGGGCGTGACAGTGAGGGGTCGACACTCGACGATCGTCGAGTGGAATTCTGTCGAGAGGAGAGGACAACGGCTTGGGTCGCCCCGTGTCGGGGTGACACGGGGATGTCGCCAGGCGTGTCAAGCCTTTTTTCAGAAATTTTCCGATTTCAACGGGAATATGCACAGTCACGGCTGGTCATGGGCGTGACCCATGTATTCTCGGCGCGTGTACTTCCCAATTTTTTAACTCAGCAGATTTTTCACAACTTAGGAATTTTTCTGAAAATCAAAATAAAACAAGTGTAGGATAAAATTTACTCCATTTTATCTGAACAAATATGTCTCTCTAAAAACGACGCAAAAAATAAATGAAAATGACTAAATTAATGTGCATAAAAATACGATATTACAACTCATCTTTAGGCTCTACAACTAGGTCGAGAGGAATAAGATGAAGTTCAACACTTTTTGAAAAGATTTTTAATTTTCCTGATCTGATTTCTTTTGTATCCTGTCGTCCAATGGATCTTTGAGCATCGGGACCACCAGTAGTTGTCGGCTGCAACTATACTTTAGCATTAAATGTAGTACAGAAGTCATGCGACACTATTTGTCATGTACTGTAGACTCGCCGCAAAGATTTTTAATTTTGCGGACGTCTGTACCCGGGGAATTAGTCGATTTAAGACAATTCATCATAGGCGTTGAGTGAACAGCCTTCACTTGATGCCAAAATACTTAGCCAAATATTCTACAGCAATAGGTGTCGAGTGATCAGTCATTACTCGACGAATATAGACTTTCATAGTCTTAACTGATTAGGTATTGCGTGAACCTTCATCACTCAACGCATTTCGACTTAGCCGCATTTCTATTAATGAAAGCATTGAGTGATGCTTCTGCACTCAACACTTTCTGCTTTAGCTCGCCATCTTGATGAGGCATTGGGTGAACAACCTTCACTTAATGCTTATGTACTTTGTAAGATTTCTTGTTGAGCTTGCATTGAGTGAACTTGCTTCACTAAACGCATCTGGACATCGACAGATTTTCTGGCTACTTCTTCTTATGTGTTGAGTGAAACTCAGTTGCTTCGACTGCTTGAGCAGTACTTAACGCTTTTATATTTGGGCGTTGAGTGAACTGCCTTCACTCAACACTTTTAGACTTAACCAAAATTCAGCCTTGCAAATAGTTAGCTTTGACTGTCTATACTTAACTCAACACTTCTTGTCATCTGGCATTGAGTGAACTGGATTCACTCAATGCATGTGGACTTAGACAGATTTCTATCTTTCCAGCTTTCCTCCTTGAGTCCACCTGTTACGATTACTTAGACAACCAGTCCTATCATTGTAACAAGTAATCACCTGCATATATTGAACTTGTGGTAACCATTAGATACACATATGTGTATACCATTGCCATATAGGCCTTCTGCAAATCTGGGACATTGGGATCAATGTACCCAACAATCTCCCCCTATTTGAAGAAGCCAAAACCTTAGACAATGAATACACTAACACATATGCAACACATATAATAGATACAACATAGCATAACATAAAGGAAATAATAAATATACATTCAATCAAAATTATATTCATTAACAAAAGGATTAAGTGTTTTTGAGTTATGCATAAAACAAAATTACATTTCCTCCAGCCCTTAAGATAAAATAAGAGACACTTTTATGTTTCCGGTTCTCTTATCACTATGCCCCTGCTCCTTGGCTTCTTTGCTGCACTCTCAGCTTTAGCTTCTATCTTCTTTTCATTTTGCATTTCAAAGTAACTGTAAGTCTTTGGAATGTACTTTGTTGGCTCCACTATATCAGGAAGAAATGTGCCTGCTTTCTTGTCCCTTCTATACTGCCTTCTGTCAACCTCACTTTTCTCCATCTTTGCCCATTCAAATGAGATGTACAACTTTTGTCTATTAGTGTTCTTGCTCTTGATTTGGTCCCAGGCTGACAGAATAATAGTCCTAGACTGAGTGCTCCACTGTTCAAAGTCAGGCCTGACTTCCATCTGTTCTCTATACCTCTTTTTACTCAGTTTAACTTCTTCCTCCTCTTCAACAACAAAATTTCCTCTTGCTCTCAGAATTAGGTCAGCAGTGGGGCTGAATGTAGGAATATCAACAGTTGTAGATGGTTCACCGCACTGTGCACCTTCTACAGTATATTGAGCATCAGTCCATGCTGCACCTTGATCATACTGAAACTGGCCATCATACTAATTATCATGTTAGGCCATCTGCCTCCGATTCAGTGCCTGTTGAACTTGGTCAGGAACCATGGGGATGTTGTCATACTGAACTTTATCCAGGCCAAAGGATCCTTGTATAACATTTGACACCCATACAACATTCTCTGTATTAGTCATGATTATCTCCTTCTCCCCCTTTTGGCTTCTTCAGTAATAGCCATAGTCTGGGAGGTGGTGACTTTATGTCTTTCATAATCCAGATAATTGACTCATGCTATTACATGTCCCTTCAATTGCAGCATGTGATCATCCAAAACTTGGGTGCATGCATCCATCCTTCTTTCCAGAATTTTCTTGTATTTTTCCAACATTACCTTCTCAGCATTGTGGACTGCCAACATGTTTCCAAATAGTATGTTCTAATTCTCCATAAGGCTAGTTTGAAGCTTGCTGATCTCTTCCAACTGGCTTGTTGTGAAGTCAACTGCAGGAGCAGCTCTCTTGAAGAATAAGTCTGTGTTGTGCTTCAACAGATTGACTTCCAACCTGATAGACTTGATTTCAGTGGTCAAGTAATTTTTAGGCCCTTTATGGAATCATCAACAAAATTTTCCAGGTTCCTCCTTTAATCATCAAGTAGTCCTTTCAGCTTGGCCAGGAAGAGGTGTGATATGTCATCAGCCCTTGTGGTATTCCATTTGTCACATTCCACTTCATCGCTATTCCTGGCAGGGGGTATTTCTTCAGAATCAGCCATCCCATATTCTAATGAATGGGCATCCTCATTTACTTCAGGAGCATTATTGTCCTTTTCTGATTCAGAAGTATCTATGTTATACATAGTTCCTTGTGCTAGGAGTTCAGTTTGAAGCTCCCCCTTAACCTATATAATGTACACATGGGCATTCAGATCCGTAGTAGCATCTATTTCCACATCCTCAGTAGGTAGATTTGTTTCTAGAGGAATTTGGATTTCCTCTTCCACAATTAGGAGATTCCCCCCTCAGCAAATGCATTATTCATAATTTTCTTCAAGAGTTGCTCCCCCTCACTCTAAGGGATGTATCTGCCTTTTAGATCTTGAACTAGAGGAGCAGAATCATCTTTAGTAGGGACATGTGACTTGGATGTCTCCCCCTCCATTAGAGCAGATATCTTGGTGACTATATCCTCAGCCACTTGTGCAACAATGTCAGCAGAAGGTATATCCATAGCCTCAGCTGGAGCCTCTTCAGATTGAGTCCTACTGATTTGAGTCCTTACTGCAGGGTCAGAGGATATGGACACTTGGGCACTCATGTACTTCCTGGTTTCATCTGTAGATTCGGTCAGTTGGGGATCATGAGTCTCTTCCTCTGATTTTTTCTAAAGAATTGCTGTCCATACTATCCTCTGGAACTTGAACTGGTGCCTTCCTCTTCTTGGTAGCAGTCTGAGCATGTGGCTGTAGAACTCTGCCCCATCTATCAAGTATCTTGGAGTCCATCCTCCTCATATGATGGATCTTAGTTTCTATCCTTTAGTTAAGGATTCCAGGAACATTCTTAAGTAAGAACAGAGATAGAATTCTACCCAGGTTTGGCTCTGGGAGACATTCTACAATCCAGTCAAAAATCACTCTTGCCCAATCAGTCTTCTTGGAAAGAATCACTCTGGCTTATAATTCAAACATTTTCTTAGAAAGTTTGTCATGTTAGCCCGTCTTACACAACAATCCCTTCCCAATGACATCAAGAAGGAATTTGCCTTTGAGATTTAATTCTCTCCTTAGGATTTAGCCAATGGTGTGCTTTGACAGTCCACACAACTTGAGAGCATCTTTTACATCACCCTGGTCAAGGTCATCTTCTTCTGCTGAATGTTTGAACTTAGAAAGCAGTAGAGACCTGCTCAGTCATTTAGGGGTTATTTTAACCTTGTTTCCACTGATGACTGACTTGATTTTAAGGGATGAGGAGTCTACTTTAGTAGTGGTGTACAACTCCAGAACATCTTGTCCACAACAGACAGGGCTTAGACAGGACATACTCTAGGTCAGCGACTTGGAGAAAATGGAGAACGAACTGAACCTCTTCAGGCGCATCTTTGAAGCCACTGCAAACCAGCTCTGACACTTCGAATAGGAACTCTAAACCTTTCGGCGTCACTGCTCTTGAGAATTGTGGAAAATCTTCCAAGCCTTTCATCGATTCGTCGCAATCGGGCAGTGAAGGGCAAGGAACAGTGTATCTTGTCTTATGCACAAATCCTTCTATTTATAGTAATTTCTAATTTGGATGGTGGAGAGGCGCGTACATATTTAGGATCAAGGGTTGATCAATGGTTAGGATTTAATCCTGACACTTAGCCGAAATCACAAGCCTTGGGAGAATGCATTGAGTGAACTTGATGCACTCGACGCCTGGAGTCATTTCAACATACTCGATGCCAGTGGGCTTATACTCAGCGCACTTGACACTTTTATACTTAGTATAAATCATTTTTACTGCCCTGCATGGATTAGTTCTTCCTGCAATAAAATAAGAAAAATATACTAAAGAGAGCTACTGAATCTTAACTATATTCAATATACCTAATTTAAATTTGAAGGAGTTAAATTTAGCTTCATCTAGTGGCTTAGTGAAGATTTCAGCCTCTTGTTTGTCTGTAAGGATAAATTTAAGACTGATATCTTCCTTCTCCACATGCACCCTAATAAAATGATACCTAATCTCAATATGCTTAGTCCTGCTGTGTGAGATAGGATTCCTAGAAATGCAGATTGCATTAGTTGAATCACGGTATATAGGATTATTACTTATCTTTATGTTGTAGTCTTGGAGTTGGTGCTGGATCCACAACAACTGAGCAGACCAACTTCCTGCTAATATATACTCTAACTCAGCTGTTGAAATAACTATACTTGTCTAATTCTTGCAGCTCCAAGATACAAGACTTCCACCCAAGAATTGACAGGTGCCTGATGTGCTTTTCCCGTCCTCTCTACAGCCTGCAAAATTTGCATCTGAATAGCTAGTTAGTTCAAAATCCCTATTCCTAGGGTACCATAGGCAAAGATCTAGTGTGCCATTAAGATATCTCAGAATTCTCTTAACAGCAGAATAGTGAGACTCTTTAGGGCTACCCTGATATCTAGCACAAACACATGCACCATACATGATGTCTAGCCTACTAGCAGTTAGATATAGTAGGGAGCCAATTATGCCTCTATATAAGGTTTCATTAATAAGATTCCCTATCTCATCCTTGTCTATTGACATACTTGACCCCATGAGAGTTTTCATAGTGGAGGCACTCTCCATTCCAATCATTTTAATTAACTCCCTAGTGAACTTAGACTGTGAGATAGACAATCCATCTTTAGTCGGCCTTACTTGGAGGCCCATGAAGTACTTAAGCTCACCCATACTACTCATCTCAAACTTCCCTTGCATAAGTTTGACAAACTTCTTGCAAAGGCTGTCATCAGTAGACCCAAAAATTATGTCATATACATAAATTTGGACTAGGATGATCTTGCCGTTAGATTCCCTTAGGAATAGAGTCTTGTCTATCTTTCCCCTTGAGAATTTATTCTCAATGAGAAAACTAGACAGGGTCTCATATGTTAACTTGAATCACACCAACAGGACAAACAAAGCATGCCAAGAAACCCAAAATCCCAAACTTGAAAAGAAAAACAAGAAATCGAGAGATTATAAACAGATAGATCCAACTCTAGATCACCACCAATGGAGGCACACTCGTAACCATATCCAAAACCAAAAAAAAACTTTTCAATTCAACTAAAAGATTTAGGGAAGAAGCACAGACCCACTCAAACAAGCTACAGGCTGAAAAAACTCTTATCTTTTTTCCACCTACTAAAAACTAAAAGAAACTTGCAATAATGTACTTTTATGGGAGTTGACTTACCTGCTCAGACATCACCTCCCTTACATACTTAAAAACAAAAAAAAATTAAAACTACAACCGAAAAACAGTTCGACGAAAAACCATGAGAATTAAATCGTCATTCGTCGAACACCGGTCGACAAAAGTCGAACAAAATCCTGTCGACTAAAACCGTTCGACGAAAGTCGAACAAAATATGTTAGACGAAAGTCGAACACCGTTCGACAAAAATCGAACAAAATACATTCGACAAAAGTCAAATACCGTTCTACAAAAATGCGTTCGTCGAACCGAGAAGTCATTTCGGGAGAGAGGTTTTACATAAGCATAATTAATTAACAACTAATAAGCAGGACTACAAGATAAAAAAACTAGGAGGTAACTTGGTTACTGACATTACTCTCCCTCAAGTTCAGCTCCTCCTTCTTCAGCATTCCCAGCTTGTCACGCATCCTCTTGAACAACTCCACCATCAAGGGCTTTATGAAAATGTCCGCCAGCTGCTCATTGGTTCTCACGTGCTCCAAGTGAACTTCATTAGCTTCTACCTTCTCTCTACTGAAGTGGGATCTGGTGTCAATATGTTTTGTCCTCTCATGATGCACATGATTCTTTGCCATTTCAATCATAGCTCGTTTGTCCACAAAAATGGTAGTAGCTTCATCACTATCCAATCTCAGAGATTTCATCAACCTCTTAAGCCATACTCCATGGCACATACGTACGCCAACTACAACATACTCTGCCTCGCATGAACTAACAGTCACTATCTTCTACTTCTTACTAAACCAAGTAATGGGTGTTTCTCCCAAACAGAAGAGAAATCCCGTAGTGCTCTTCCTCTCATCAACATCATTGCTCCAGTCACTGTCACTGTTGTAATGCCCCGAAACTCAAAAGAGTGACGGGAGGCATTTTGAGCCAAGTTTGGAATTTAGCAGGGGGCATACGGCCTGGGACACGGGCGTGTCCCAGGGCGTGTTGTGTTTGGGTCGACGATCTGGCCGAGAGGTCGACGAATTTTGCAGTCGACGATCGTCTAGCAGCGAACGCAGCCTGCAACATGGGCATGTCCCAAGGCGTATCATGCTTGGTTCGACGATCGGGTTGAGCGGTCGATGAATTTTAGGGTCGACGATCGTCGAGCAGCGAACACAGCCTGGGACACGGGCATGTCACAGGCCGTGTCCTTCTCGGGTTGAAGCCGGGCTGTGTCATGGTTGAGACACGGGGTCAGTACACGGGCCGTGTCAGGTAGACAGAGGTGTGTTAATTGGGACACGGGCGTGTCCAAGACCCATGTGCTTCTCGGGTTGGTGTTGGTCCTGTGTCGATGGAGTAACACGGCATAGTACACAGCCGTGTTCTAGATGACACGGGCGTGTTAAGTTTGACACGGGCATGTCGGGTGCCCGTGTTCTTTTCGATGATGCGTCGGTTTCGACGGCGCATGGGTAACACGCCCCGGGACACGGGTGTGTCACAGGCCGTGTTCGACCCAGATTTTGCATTTCAGCTCCGGATCATGACCGTCCGTTTCCTTATTTTGGGATCCGACGGCTGGGGGTTGTTCCTACTGGGATATACCCGGGAATAGGGTTTCAAATCCCTCATTTCTTTCACTTAGTCTCTTTCTAAAGTCTAGAGAAAGAGGAGAGCAAGGAAGAAGAAAGGAGGATAGATCCGGTCACCGGTGGAGCTTCGGAGCTACAAATCGCGAGCTGACTTCGGATCTACGGAGGCAAGGAGATTGCAGTGCTTTTCATCTGCATACATTTCCATTTCACCAAGGAAAAATGCTAGGGTAACGATTCTCATCCTAGGACATGTGAAGTCCTCTTTTCCTTTGCATAGGAAGCCCGATCTCGCAAGTTTGCGGTGTGTTGAGGCATTCCTTCGGGTAGACATGAATAGTCCCCGTTGTGTACATGTAGAGTCCGTAATCGAGAACGGATATAGGCATGATGCATGAAGCCTACCCGGACAAGTTGGTCTGGATCGGTTATGTTGCATTGCATAAATGGCCGGAGAAGACTCCGTGCAATTGGTTGTTTTTCGGGTTTTCTACGCGGTAGATTGCAATAGGGAGCCATGGGGACTAACCTCGAGGTGCACCCGGAAAACTGGGCAGATGCGTGATTCTGCCATCTTGGTGGCCTAGGAGCCAACTTGTACATAACTGGGTTATGTAATATTGTGCGTTCGATTCACGAGCTTCGGGGAAGCTTAACCCGCGCTGATAACTTTAAGTGTCATGGCAAAGTGAGCAATGGGTTGAGTGGAACCATTCCTGCTCTATGCATTTCGGTGTTAGAGGCCTACCGAGGGCATAGAGGTCGGGTCTTAGGCTGTCGATGATTTCAAGTGTCATGATTTCTGCCTAAAAGACTCAAATGCTCACGAGTTGTGCCGTCCAAGTGGCGGTGGTGAGACCGCGGTTTTGACCGGGTTCACCGAGAATGTGCCCTGAGAGCACGGGGTGTGTGGTCGTGCGTGCCTACGCCTGTGATGTAGTGTTATTACTCTATGTTGCTTGGTTATGCTAATACAATGTAGGGAAGGAGCATCGCCGCCCAGAGTTTAGGGGCGGGATCGTTATAATTTGGTCAGCATAGCTAACCGTTGCCTTTGTTTGCCACCGTTGCGGTGGGTTGTTGCTTGCAAGTACTGCAGGACAAAGCAGAAAATAGCGGGATAAAGCCCAAGTTGTTGTGCCGGCCCTCAAAGGCCTTAATATTGAGTGTTTATTTGCATTATTCATGTGTGACCGGCCTGCGTGCCGAGGTTTGCAAAACATGTAATTTGAGTAAACAAATGTAAGGCCTTAAGGCCATCGTACTTGTGTATTGTACTTCATTCCTGTTGGTTTGAGTAGTGGACATTCATGCTCGTGTTGGGTTCTTTAATTTTCAACTTTAAATTGCTTCCACTAGAATGACTCTGTGTAGGACGTTGGATATTAGTTGGATGGTTTCCATTGCGTAACCACCCGGTCTGTCTGTGGTATATGGCGTCGGGCCCCGACCGGACCTACTGCTATATGCTATGCGATGGATATGGGGGTGTTACAATTTGGTATCAGACTATTGGTTTCTATCAGGCATAAAATGAGTTCGTGGACGAATTCTTTTTAAGGGGTGGTGAGCACATGTGTGTGCATCATCGTTATAACTTCAAAAGAACCCATGAATGTCCACTTAGGAATGAAAATACACTTGTTTGAGGAACCTGCGTATTCCTATAATTACTTTTTGAAATTTTGTTTGGTCACTTAATAGTGTTTTGTACGACTATATGTGACCAGGAGTGGCTCAGGGCTATCAGAACGCCGAGTTTCTGAGGCTAGTAGTGCACAAAACGATGCTCCTGCAACACCTCCATTGGCTGAAACCATATGATTGGTTGCCGAAGTAGTGTTTGCCATGATCAATAAGCAGCCTACAAGGAAAATACAGCAGTCCGCTCCTGCGATGGAGCAGGTACCTCTTCAAGAGGCTGAGTGGAGAAGGGTGGAGCAGGTAGTGGAGGAGCCTCTGGTGCTGATTGTCTCTTAGATATCTGCAAGGAGAAAATAACCAAACTAACAATTCAACAAGGCAAGTATACCTATCGAAATGCAGCTAGGGGACACAAGTGTCGTATTGAAATCCGGGAACAGTTGAGTAAGCTTACTCACACAAAATCTATTATTTATCGACGGGAAATAAGGTTTTTTAGAAGGAAGCTAAATGTACTAAAGGAAGAGAACTACTTGCAATGAAAGAGAGCTACTTGCATGAAAAGATAAAGAGAGCTAAAAGAGCGATTAACTTAAGCTTAGTAACGATGAAGGGAAAATGCACTCGATCAGAAATCACCTCGGCAAGAGTGGTTAGAAAAATACGATAAATAAACCTAAGCTAATTAGGGTAAAGGTCCTTGACCGTGGAGGTTCCATGAATATTGACACGCTTCTCTCGAAGGCCGTGCCTAACTGAGTTTAGGAAGGTCCGACCGACTCTCGCTAAATCGGAGGCCTAAAACTCGCTTTACGCGGTGAACCCCGCTATTGGATTTTACTCCAATCCGGGAGATTTGAACGTCTGCCTCTCTCGAGGGGTGCGAACAACTCCCTTTACTCTTGAGTGCTCATTTCAAACTTTCGGCCTCTCGGCTAGCCCAGAATGAAAGCAAAGGTGGAGAGTATATATCGATGATATACCTCCAACCCGTGATAAATCAAGAGTAATTCAAAGCTAAAACCTAAAAAGAAAAGGTAAGATTCAAAGCATCATAACCTAATCACTCGAACCTCGGATCATCAAGATCGAGTACATGGAGGATTAGTTAATCATGGTGAGGTGGAAGAGGGGGGATGCGTAGAAGAAGAATAATGAAATCAGAGCAGAAACGAAAAAGAAAACAACACTTTTATTAATGGAAACATAGATCTTACAGCTTGAAAACTAGAGATTACAAGTGCATGGAAAGTAAACTACACTATTATTAGCATCATACTACAGAAAGAAGCTTGGAGCTAATACAGGAAAAGCATAAAGCTAGAGCTACGAACTAAAAATCAAAAGACATGCTTAAAAAGTTCAAAAATACAAAGGGCAGAACCTCCCCTCTCAATCCGAAAAGTGTCCCTGAAACCTTAGAGTTGGGCTCTATTTATAGAATTTTTCGGGTCGGGTCACGCCCCCCTGTCACGCCCTGGTCGGGCGTGACCCTGGGGCGTGACACATTCGGCGCGACTTTTTCGGGCTGGAATTTAATTCTGACAAAGTAGTTGAGGTACACGCCCACAAGTCACGCCCTGGTAGGGCCTGTACCTGTGGCGTGTTCTTTGCGGCGTGACTTTGTTGAGCTGAAATTGAATGCTGGAGGTGACGGGCGGAATTGCTGAAGTACACGCCCATATGTCACGCCCGGGTCAGGCGTGACCCTAGGGCGTGACACTTTCGGTGCGACGGTGGAGCGGGAAAAACGAGCGCGCTGCGGCGATTCCTCGGAACCTGGGGACACGCCTCTAGAAACGCCCGTGTCGGATGTGACACGGGGCGTGACCGAGGGCGTGTACACTAAGTTTCCATGGAATGCAGTTTCGGACCAATTGCTTCATTCCTCTGGGTTACACGCCCTAGGTACACGCCCTGGTAGGGCGTGACCTTGGGGCGTGTCACAGCAAAATTCGGCAGAAAGCCGTGAAAACCTGCAAAAAGCAGAAAAAATGCATTAGCGACAAAAATATATACAAAGGGGGAATAAATAAGTACTTTAGAAGACATGATTTGCTTTAAAACCCCGAAAATATCCTATAAAATTGACTGCAAACCGTATTATCAAATTCCCCCAAGCTTAAGTTTTGCTTGTCCCCAAGCAAAGATATAAAGACTAGCTAATCATAAAAGTGACTAATTCAAATTTAAGTTTTAATCATTACTTATACAAGTACTATGCGAAATTCTAGATAGGGAGAATGTTAAAACGTAAATCTAAAACAATTATTTTGGTATGGTTTAACTTTTATAAACTTTACTTAATAAAAATAAATCATCCAGAATTTTGACGAAATTCTTTAAATAGATTTAAGCAAGGCAATGAAAATGAAAAGAACGTATTGAGTTATTACTAGATCCAAGCAACGCATTATAATTATATCAATTAAATAACAAAAATCTAAGTTTAAATCCAAAAACTAAAAACTGATTTACTTTTCTTCTTTCTCTTAGTTGTTAAATAAAATTTAAAAGGGCCGATTGAATCAAAAGGACTTTCAATAGGACCCGAAACGTTTTGGTTTAGGAATATGAATAGGAGTGGAATTCAAATTATATAACATGGAGGCTTAAAAATAACACTAAACCAAAACAACGAGTTTCAAAAAAAATAAATTTATTTTAAACAAAATATGTATAAATAAATTTATTTTTTTTTCTCTACGATTATTTATCTCTTTTTATTATTATTATTATTTTCATTCATTTTTTCTCTTTTTTTTTCAATACATTGCTTTTGAGGTCACTTTTTTCAACAATTTCTCCAAAGATAACACAAAATTTCCTATCAAAAAAATTATCATGATTAGATAGGTAGGAATTTGGGCTTTGGTGAAAATGAAATGCTGTGTGAAGTTATCAAATGAATTTGTAAAAAAGGCTCAAAAGCGGCTAACTAGTGGTAAAAGATTTTAGGTTGGCAGGAAAGCTCAAACGCAAACAAAAATGGCCTAAATCATTTTCACGCTTTTTTTAAATTTATTTAAAACATAGAGTCGATAAATTTCAAAAAGCAAGTTCGAGATAATAAAAGAAGATTGATGAAATTATCTTGAAAATAAAAATAATATGTGACTTGGATCATCCATATCTACTACGTTATTCAAAATTTGTTCTTACAAAAATTATCTAAAGACGAAAAGGAAAATAGTGGATGATAAATTTTTAGAGAAAGTAAAGAAAATAAAGAACGGAAAACCATAATAGAAATGCACGTTTTAGAGAAATATTTTACCTTAACATGCTACCGTGAATTAGAAACACAACATGGCCAACATTTTACTTGTGAAATATGATTAAAAAAATGATTAGAAAAATTATAATTAACTACGTTGTTTATAAAGAAGTTTGACAAAAACAAAACATAAACATGGGGTACTTATTGAAATACCAAAATGCAGCTATATATATACATATTTTTTTTGAATTTTTTGGATTTTTTGGATATTTACAAAAAGCAAAAAGGAGGAACTCATCCCCCAAGCTTAAAATCTACATTGTCCTCAATGGAGAAGGAGGTCGGAGAACGAGAGAAAAGTAAAGTACAGAAATGAAAGACAGAATTGAAAAACAGGTACTTCCCCGGTTTTATGTTGCAGGGAAAGCTGAGTGATGCCGTTCCTCCATGCGTGTGCTGTGGATCTTCAGGAAACGTCGTCTGGTGGACTTTGTCATGGAATCAGAACCGTTGGAGCAGGCGATCGCAGAAGTTTCAGCTTGCCGGAGCCATTCGGTGCAAAAATTATAAAATAAAGAAAACAGAAAAAGATAACTTGGGTTGCCTCCCAAGAGCGCCCTTTGTTTAAAGCGTCGTTTGAGCTCGACGCATCAAAATAAGATCGTCCCAAATATTGTTTAAAAATAAAGTTTGAATAAAGGTCAAAGTTTGTGAGTAAAATAAAGTGCAGATTAATCAAATGTCAGGACCAGAAAGATAGAGTTAACAGGGTTGAGACTGACATCATCACAGAAATACAGTTTAAGACGCTGACCATTCACTTTGAAAGTACCCTTATCAGGGTGGGAAATTAAAATAGTACCATAAAGAAAGACTTCTAAAACAGTAAAAGGCCCCGACCAACGTGATTTTAATTTACCCGGGAATAAACGTAAATGAGAATTATAAAGAAGCACTTGGTCGCCCGACTTAAATATTTTTGGGTGCCTAAGATGTCGATGGTGTAAACGCTTCGTCCGCTCTTTATAAAGTCTGTTATTTTCATATGCGTAAGAGCGCCACTCGTGAGTTCGTTAAGTTGAAATTTTCTAAAATCGCCGACAGAGTGGGGATCGAAGTTTAAAAATCGTAAGGCCCAAAAGGCGCGGTGCTCTAACTCTACGGGTAAATGACACGATTTTCCATAAACCAACTGATATGGCGTACATCCGAGGGCGGTTTTGTACGCTGTTCGGTAGGCCCATAGAGCATCGTCTAATTTGGCTGACCAGTCTTTTCTAGATGTTGAAACAGTCTTTTCTAAAATTCTTTTTATTTCTCTATTGACTACTTCGACTTGTCCGTTAGTTTGGGGGTGGTAGGCAGTGGAAAGCTTATGAGTAACGCCATATTTAGTTAGGATTTTTGAAAATTGTGCGTTACAAAAATGGGAACCCCTATCACTAACGATAGCGCGCGGCGTACCGAATCGAGAAAATAATTTTTTTAGGAAATTAACTACGACTCGGGCGTCATTCGTAGGAAGAGCTTGGGCTTCGGCCCAACGCGAAACATAATCAACGACAACTAAAATGTACTTATTCCCGAAGCTAGAAGGAAAAGGGCCGACAAAATCGATCCCCCAGAGGTCGAAAACTTCGCACTCTAGGAAATAATTTTGTGGCATTTCATTTTTATTCGAAATATTCCCCGACCGTTGGCAACTATCACACCTACTCACAAAGGCATGCGCGTCTTTAAACAGGGTGGGCCAGTAAAAACCCGCGCTTAACACTTTGTGAGCGGTGCGAGCAGCTTGATAGTGCCCACATGTCGGTCCTTCATGCAAATGTTTAATAATATCTAATACTTCATCAAAAGAAACACACCTCCTGATTACTTGGTTGGCACAAATTCTGAAAAGATGCGGGTCCTCCCAAAAATAGTTTTTCAGCTCAAAAAAGAATTTCTTCTTTTGCTGAGATGAAAACTCTTTTGGGAGCACACAGGCCACTAGATAGTTGGCGATGCGGGCAAACCAAGGAGAAGTAGATGTGTTAATTATGAAAAGCTTCTCATCAGGGAAATAGTAATGAAAAGAATTTTCGTCTAATTGTTCTATAAACGGGTTGTCTAGGCGCGAAAGGTGGTCGGCGGCCAAGTTCTCGACACCTCGCTTATCACGGATCTCTAAGTCAAACTCCTGGAGGAGTAAGACCCAGCGAATCAAGCGAGGCTTGGCATCCGTTTTAGAGAGAAGATATTTGAGGGCCGAGTGGTCCGTAAAAACAATAATTTTCGAAAGAGTGATATAAGGGCGAAATTTGTCAAAAGCGAATACTACAGCTAAGAGCTCCTTCGCGGTTGTGGTGTAATTTTCCTGTGCAGATGTGAGTGTTTTACTAGCGTAATAAATGGGGTGGAAGTTTTTGGAAATACGTTGACCTTGTACGGCTCCCACCGCATAACTACTCACATCACATATTATCTCAAATGGAAGATCCCACACCGGAGCTATCATAATGGGGGCATTAACTAATTTTTCTTTTATTAAATTGAAGGCAGCTAGGCAGAGGTCATCAAAGATGAATGGGGCGTCTTTTTCTAAGAGATGGGTAAGGGGCTTGGTGATTTTGGAAAAGTTCTTTATGAAGCGGCGGTAGAAACCCGCATGACCCAGGAAACTTCTTATAGCTTTTATGTTCGTAGGTGGCGGCAGCTTCTCGATAACTTCTATTTTCGCAACGTCTACTTCAATACCCCTTTCAGAAATTTTATGTCCCAAAACTAACCCTTCCCTTACCATAAAATGACATTTTTCCCAATTTAAGGCGAGGTTAGTTTCTTCGCATCGCTCTAAGACTTTTTCAAGGTTCTCTAAGCAACTATCGAAGGAATTCCCGAAAACAGAGAAATCATCCATGAAAACTTCCATAATGCTTTCTACGTACTTGTCAAAGATGGCGAGCATACATCGTTGGAATGTAGCCGGCGCATTGCACAATCCAAACGGCATTCTTCGGTAGGCGAAGGTGCCGAAGGGACAAGTAAACGTAGTTTTCTCCTAGTCCTCGGGGGTGATGGGGATTTGAAGATACCCCGAGAGGCCATCGAGAAAACAATAAAAGCTATGTCCGGAAAGTCGTTCTAAAATCTGATCAATGAACGGCAAGGGGAAGTGATCCTTGCGGGTGGCGTCATTCAACTTACGGTAATCTATACACATTCGCCATCCGGTCACCGTCCGAGTCGGGATTAATTCATTATTTTCATTACTTACGACTGTTATCCCTCCCTTTTTTGGTACTACCTGTACTGGGCTAACCCACTTACTGTCGGATATAGGATAGATAATTCCTGCGTCTAACAATTTCATAACCTCGCCCTTAACTACGTCTTTCATGTTTGGGTTTATACGGCGCTGAGGTTGTATAGAGTTACGTGAATTATCTTCCATTAAGATTTTATGAGTGCAGAAAGATGGGATTATGCCCTTGATATCAGATATCTGCCAAGCAATAGCTTGGCGATGCTTTTGTAAAATTGAAAGAAGTTTATCCTTTTGTGCATCCGTGAGGTAGGTCGAAATTATGACAGGCAGCTTGGAGTCCTTTTCTAAGAAAGCGTATCGAAGGTGCTCTGGTAGTTCTTTCAGTTCCAAGGTAGGGGGGTCATCATACGAGATTTTGGAAATCTGTTCTTTTTCAAAAACTATGTCCTCGTACACTTTTTTATATGTAAAATTAAAAGGGGTGTTGCTAGCGGCCATGGCGGCTTCGTGCAGCGATTCAGTTGGAAAAGTAGAAGAGGAACAGAAATCAAATTTTTTTTTTCAAAATCAGAAAGGCGAGTGGAGGATTATTCACTTAGGTGTAGAGATTCAGTTGGAGGAGTAGGAGAGGAACAAAAATTGAAAAATTCTTCTTCAAAATCAGAGGTGTGAGAGAAGGATTCTTCACTTACGGTATCCATGAAAAAACAGGAGTCATCATTTGCTAGTGTGTTCTTCATCGAGGGGGTGATAGAGAAAGTTACCTCATCGTCGCCCACTCGAAGGAAGAGCTTACCATTGCTTACGTCAATGATAGCTCGGGAGGTGGCAAGGAAGGGTCGGCCAAGGATCAGGGGAACCTCGACGTCTTCTTCGATGTCCAAAATGACAAAGTCCACCGGGAAGATGAACTTGTCCAACTTTGACTAGGACGTCCTCCACTATTCTTAACGGGTATTTGACTGATCTGTCGGCGAGCTGGATACTCATGCGTGTGGGGTTGAGACTACCAATTCCTAACTTTTTAAACAATGAGAGGGGCATAAGATTAATACTCGCACCTAAGTCGGCTAAAGCGTGTTTGACAAAGAGATCACCAAAAACACACGGGATAGAGAAATTACCCGGGTCACTGATTTTCTTCGGTAATCCGTTTGTCAAAACCGCCGAGCACTCGGCATTTAACGTGACATGAGAAAGGTTCTCTAACTTCTTCTTGTTGGTTAGGAGGTCCTTAAGGTATTTTGCGTACTTAGGCATCTGGGATATGGCTTCGTGGAAAGGCAGATTTATGTGGATTTGTTTAAACATTTCTAAAAAATGGGTGTATTGATCATCCTGTCGTTGTTTATTAAGTTCGGAAGGGTATGGCGGGGATGGATTATTTTTAAAGGTGGGTGGTGGAGTGAGTTGTTTTTCTAAAATAGGAGTGATAATTTCTTCGGCAGAGGGTGGAATTTTTAAAACGGGAACGGAGCTTTGATTTTTTAAAGCGAAAGCGGAGATTGCCTCGGTCTCTTCACTTATCGTACCGGGAACTTTCTTCCCGCTCCGAAGAGTTATAGCTTTCGCTTGCTCTCTCGGGTTGGGCTCGGTATTGGAAGGAAGAGACCCTACGGGTCGCTCAGAAATCATTTTAGCGAGCTGTCCTACCTGATTTTCTAAATTTTTAACACTTCCGGTTAAGGTTCTAATCGTAGCGTCATTAGCATTCATGTATTTTGAAAACATTTCCTCCAAATTTGGAGGTTTTGGAAAACTTTGAGGAGGTGGTGGTGGTGCAGAAAAATCACTTTGCGGTGGCGGGCGCACAACATTCGATGGATTGCTCCATGAAAAATTCGGATGATTTCTTAACGCAGGATTATAACTATTCGGAAAATTAAAACCAGGAGGATGATAATTTGCAGCAGAAAAATTATTAAAAGCAGTTCTAGGCATATTATTTACATAATCCAAATGTTCAGCGGGAGGAGTTGCAGATTCCCATACCTGAGGGGTGGAGGCAGCAGTCATCTCCGTAATTTTTTTGCTTAATATTTCAACTTGCAGTGCGAGTTGGGAGACATTGTCCACTTCAAAGAGACCTGCAGGTTTGTTTGGGCGGGTCCTAGGCACATTCCACTGGTAAGTGTTCATGGCCATGTCCTCAAACAGCTCAAGAGCTGCTTCCGGGGTCTTATGGTTTAAAGTACCGCCAGAAGCTGCATCTATCATTTGCTTCGTGCTTTGATTTAGCCCATTATAGAACGTCTGCACCTGCAACCATACAGGCAGAGCGTGATGTGGGCATCGTCTTAATAATTCTTTAAATCTTTCCCAGGTTTCGTAAAGGGTCTCTGAGTCTATTTGTCCAAAGGCAGAAATGTCATTCCTAAGTTTAGCAGTTTTAGCAGGCGGAAAATACTTGGCCAAAAATTTTTCAGTTAATTGCGTCCAAGTAGTTATGCTATTTTTAGGAAGGGTGTTCAGCCACTGCTTAGCCTTAATTCTAAGAGAGAAAGGAAATAATCTTAGCCTAATAGCATCATTTGTGACACCATTTATCTTGAAGGTGTCACAAATCTCAAGAAAGCTGGCTATGTGTGCGTTCGGGTCTTCATCTTGAAGCCCGTCAAACTGCACATACTGCTGCACCATTTGAATTATGCTAGGCTTCAGTTCGAAATTATTATTATTTATTGCAGGGCAAACTATACTAGTTTCTGTACCCTCGAGATTCGGTCGTGCATAATAGGACATAGGCCTTTGCACGGCTTCCTCCACGTTGGGTTCTGCCATTCTTAAGGTAGAAAATGACTCGGAATCCTCAACCGACACTTGGGTAGTAGGGCCTTGAAATCGCGATCTTCTCCGAAGAGTACGCTCAATTTCGTGGTCAGGTCCAAAGTAACCGACGGACTTCCGCGGGTCATACACTAGAAGAAGAGAGGAGGAAAAAAAACTAGAAAAATAAAAGAGCTAATGAAGTTCGAAATTTTTTTTTTTGAAATAGTTTTTTTTTATGTTTTAACTCCCGAACTTCCCAAGGGCTACCCGGTGAAGGGTTCGCAAGGTACTAGACAAGATAGTGGCATTTAGAGCCACTTTGCCCTTTTCGAGAGAGTTAGGTGGTGTAGAAAAATTTGTGATGTGGGTTTCTATTAAGTATGCGATAATTAAAATCCAGCCATTTAACTCCGAGCGAGTAGGCGGAAAATAAAAGCTACACTCACGCACTCGACAGAAAATTAAAACACACCCACTCTACAGAAAGTAAACACACTCTACTGAAATAAAGCCTGCCAATTAACTCAAGTGAGTAGGCGGAAAAATAAAAATACGCATACTTGCTTGAAATAAATCCAGCCAATTAACTCAAGTGAGTAGGCGGAAAAATTAAAAATACGCACACTTGCTTGAAGAAAATCCAGCCATTTAACTCAAGTGAGTAGGCGGAAAAATTTTAAGAAGGAGGGTGAGAAAGAGAAGTGATAAAATTAATATATTCGTGTTTTCAATTTATCAACGAGCGTTGCCTCCCCGGCAACGGCGCCAAAAACTTGATTCTCTCTTAGATATCTGCAAGGAGAAAATAACCAAACTAACAATTCAACAAGGCAAGTATACCTATCGAAATGCAGCTAGGGGACACAAGTGCCGTATTGAAATCCGGGAACAGTTAAGTAAGCTTACTCACACGAAATCTATTATTTTATCGACGGAAAAATAAGGTTTTTTAGAAGGAAGCTAAATGTACTAAAGGAAGAGAACTACTTGCAATGAAAGAGAGCTACTTGCATGAAAAGATAAAGAGAGCTAAAAGAGCGATTAACTTAAGCTTAGTAACGATGAAGAGAAAATGCACTCGATCAGAAATCACCTCGGCAAGAGTGGTTAGAAAAATACGATAAATAAACCTAAGCTAATTAGGGTAAAGGTCCTTGACCGTGGAAGTTCCATGAATATTGACACGCTTCTCTCGAAGGCCGTGCCTAACTGAGTTTAGGAAGGTCCGACCGACTCTCGCCTAAATCGGAGGCCTAAAACTCGCTTTACGCGGTGAACCCCGCTATTGGATTTTACTCCAATCCGGGAGATTTGAACGTCTGCCTCTCTCGAGGGGTGCGAACAACTCCCTTTACTCTTGAGTGCTCATTTCAAACTTTCGGCCTCTCGGCTAGCCCAGAATGAAAGCAAAGGTGGAGAGTATATATCGATGATATACCTCCAACCCGTGATAAATCAAGAGTAATTCAAAGCTAAACCCTAAAAAGAAAAGGTAAGATTCAAAGCATCATAACCTAATCACTCGAACCTCGGATCATCAAGATCGAGTACATGGAGGATTAGTTAATCATGGTGAGGTGGAAGAGGGGGGATGAGTAGAAGAATAATAATGAAATCAGAGCAGAAACGAAAAAGAAAACAACACTTTTATTAATGGAAACAGAGATCTTACAGCTTGAAAACTAGAGATTACAAGTGCATGGAAAGTAAACTACACTATTATTAGCATCATACTACAGAAAGAAGCTAGGAGCTAATACAGGAAAAGCATAAAGCTAGAGCTACGAACTAAAAATGAAAAGACATGCTTAAAAAGTTCAAAAATACAAAGGGCAGAACCTCCCCTCTCAATCCGAAAAGTGTCCCTGAACCCTTAGAGTTGGGCTCTATTTATAGAATTTTTCGGGTCGGGTCACGCCCCCCTGTCACGCCCTGGTCGGGCGTGACCCTGGGGCGTGACAAATTCGGCGCGACTTTTTCGGGCTGGAATTTAATTCTGACGAAGTAGTTGAGGTACACGCCCACAAGTCACGCCCTGGTAGGGCGTGTACCTGGGGCGTGTTCTTTGCGGCGTGACTTTGTTGAGCTGAAATTGAATGCTGGAGGTGACAGGCAGAATTGCTGAAGTACACACCCATATGTCACGCCCGGGTCAGGCGTGACCCTGGGGCGTGACACTTTCGGTGCGACGGTGGAGCGGGAAAAACGAGCGCGCTGCGGCGATTCCTCGGAACCTGGGGACACGCCTCTAGAACACGCCCGTGTCGGATGTGACACGGGCGTGACCGAGGGCGTGTACACTAAGTTTCCATGGAATGCAGTTTCGGACCAATTGTTTCATTCCTCTGGGTTACACGCCCTAGATACACGCCCTGGTAGGGCGTGACCTTGGGGCGTGTCACAGTAAAATTCGGCTGAAAGCCGTGAAAACCTGCAAAAAGCAGAAAAAATGCATTAGCGACAAAAATATATACAAAGGGGAATCAAAATAAGTACTTTACAAGACATGATTTGCTTTAAAACCCCGAAAATATCCTAATAAAATTGACTGCAAACCGTATTATCAGGTGCCTAGGAGAGCAACTGAGTGACAGCTCAAAAACGTTATGAGCTTTAATCCTCCTGTGTTCTCGGGGTTGGGAACCCCATCCCAAGCTGAAGATTGGCTCTCCCGAGTGAAGAGAGTCTTGACAGCAATGGAGACGGAGGAGTGGCAGATGACCACTATAGCTACGTTCCTGTTGGATGGAGACACTAGGATGTGGTGGGAGGGTTTGGAGCTGCATCTCTTGAGAGGAAGACAACTTACCGACGTCTCGATGGAAGAGTTCTCGAGAGTGTTATTGTCAAGGTACCTCCCTTCGGCACAGAGGATAGCTTTGGAGAATGAGTTCCTGAAATTGGTGCAAGGAGAGAGTAGTGTGGATGAGTATCTCCACGAGTTTACTCGATTGGGTTGGTACACTATCTCTATGTTCGTGGATGAGGAGCGTAAGACCAATCGTTTCTACGAAGGTCTGAGAGATAACTTGAGGCTACTACTCTCGGGGCCGATGATGCCGGGCTTCTTGACCCTGGTCAACACGGCCCGTCTTTGGAGAAGGATATTAAGAACGTGCAAGCGAAGAAAGGCTCTAGTAATAAGAGGTCGGAGTTCAAAGTGCCAAACTCCTCAAAGTCTGTGTTCCGGAAGTGGAACAAGAAAGCTAGGACTTCGGGTCCAGCCCCCTCTGCTGGTGCTTCTGGGGCGACTGCGGGTCGGAACTCGGGCGCATGTTACAACTGTGGGAAGCCAGGGCATTATGCTCGTGAGTGTCGGGGTGGACGGACAAAGTCTGAGTTGAGGCCGGGAGCAACATATGAAGAAAAGGGCAAGACAGTAGAGTCAACCGCGTCCCATTATGCTCCGGCTCAACCAAGAGTTTATAATCTTGGCCAACAGGAGGCCAATAAGCAAGCGGATGTGGTGACAGGTACGGTTTAATTTATAGCATGTCAATTTTTAAAATACATGTTATGCGCGTGTTACCTTACCACTGCTTGTTTAGGATTTGTTTTGATTTGTGAGAATCCGGCGAGAGCACTCTTTGATATGGGAGCTTTGCACTCCTTTTTGTCCAAAAAATTCATATCGCGCATCGGAGTACCTTCTTCGATGGCGAAGGACAAATTGATGTGCTGTTGCCGAATGGGTGTTCGATGCGCGTGGATAGAATCTGTGGCGTTAAGATTTGTATTGGAAGTCAGGAGTTCCATTTAATTGCGTCGTTACTGCTGCTGGTGGAGTTCGACGTAATATTTGGCATGGACTGGCTCTCGGAGCAGCAAGCTCATATTGATTGCAGTCGCAAGGAAGTCAAGTTGGGAATAGGTCGTCAGATAACTTTTACAGGCTTGAAAGGGTCGAGAAAGACTTTGATGTCTGCTCTTCAGGTGGTGAAGGTGGTTCGTGCCGGTGCAGAGCTGTTCTTTACGCTATTGGAGGTTTGAAATCCTAAGCCTACATTGGATAGTATTTCAGTTGTAGCTGAGTACCCTGATTTGTTCCCTGCCGATCTTCCTAGAGCCCCGCCTCAACGGGAGATAGATTTCACGATTGAGCTAGTGCCAGGTGCGAAACATGTATCACGCTCTCCGTATCGGCTAGTGCCTAAGGAGATGGTGGAGCTGAAGGTGCAACTTCAAGAGTTGTTGGAGCAAGGGTATGTGCGTCCAAGTTCATCGCCTTGGAGCGCACCGGTCCTTTTTGTAAAGAAGGACAGTAGCTTGAGACTTTGTATTGACTATCGGGAACTGAACAAGCTAACGACGAAGAACAATTACCCGATCCCAAGGATTGATGATCTATTTGATCAGTTAGTCGGGTCGACGGTGTACTCAAAGTTGGATCTCAAGTCCGGTTATTATCAGCTGAGGATAAGGGAGAGTGATATCCCCAAAACAGCTTTTAGTACGAGATACAGGCATTATGAGTTTACGGTCATGCCGTTTGGGCTGACGAATGCGCCGTCGGTGTTCATGGATTTGATGAACAGGACTTTCAGGGAGTACGTGGACCATTTTGTGATCGTCTTCATCGACAATATATTAGTGTACTCGCAATGTGAGGATGATCACTTCAAACATCTACATTTGGTGTTGGAGACGCTGAGGAGGAATCAATTGTACGCCAAGTTCTCCAAATGTGAGTTTTAGTTATCCTCAGTGGCGTTCCTTGGTCACATAGTCAGTGGAGAGGGCATTGCGGTGGATCCGACAAAGATTATTGCGATACGAGAGTGGCCTGTTCTTGCTACGATAGCGGAAGTCCGGAATTTTCTAGGGCTTGCCATCTAGTATAGGCGCTTCGTGGAGAACTTTTCGCGGATAGCGTTACCCCTCACAACTTTGACGAGGAAAGAGCAGAAGTTCATTTTGACGCCGGAGTGCGCGCAGGTTTTTGAGGAGTTGAAGTGTCAGTTGACCACGACGCTTATGCTGAGTTCGCCGAGTGGGACCGAAGGTTTTGAGATCTATAGCGATGCTTCAGGCAGTGGATTGGGCTATGTTCTACTACAGCACGGAAGTGTGATAGCATATGGCTCGAGGCAGCTGAAAGTGCACGAGAGGAATTATCCGGTCCATGACTTGGAGTTAGCGGCCGTGATTTTTGCCTTAAAGCTGTGGAGGCACTACTTGTATGGGGTGAAAGTCGATATCTATACCGACCATAAGAGACTGAAGTATTTGTTGGATCAGAAAGATCTAAACATGCGGCAGCGTAGATGGATGGTGTTCCTGGGGGACTACACATTCAAGATCCACTACGTGCCTGGTAAAGGCAATGCGGTTGCGGACGCTTTGAGTCGCAGGGCCCCAGCTCAAGCTAATTGGCTGTCGGTCCGTGATGAGGGGTTGGTTCGGGAGTTGGATGTGTTGGAGATCTCTTGCATAGACAAGCAGTCGAGTGCTGAAGCGCTATTGAACTGGACGGAAGTTCAGTATGACCTGGCTGATCGGATTTGGCAGGCTTTGGATGTGGATAGCAGCATGAAGCAGCTCATGATAGAGGCTTTGGATGGGTCACATTCCCAATATGAGGTTGTGGATGGATTGCTTTGGAAAGACGGTCGTCTGTGCATCCCAAATGTGGGCACTTTGCGGGTGGAATTATTGTATGAGGTGCATCATACCAAGTACACGATTCACCCGGGGAGCACGAAGATGTACCGCGATGTGAAGAAATTGTTCTGGTGGTCAGGACTGAAGAAGGATGTGGCACTGTACGTGGCGAAGTGTCAGACGTGCGCCTTGGTGAAGGCGGAATGCCAAACGTTGGGAGGATTATTGAAGTCCTTGCCTATTCCAGAGTGGAAGTTTGACTACATTACTATGGACTTTGTGCACGGGCTGCCAAGGTCGTAAAAAGGGAACGACGCCATTTGGGTGGTCGTAGATCGTCTAACGAAGGTGTCACACTTCATTCTGCATATGAAGGATTATCCCGTGGAGAAACTAGGAATTTATATGTGGATTACATAGTACGGCTTCACGGTGTGCCCCACAGCATCGTGAGTGACCGAGATGGGCGGTTTACGCCCAATGATTGGAGGCTGGTGCAGCAGATGTTGTGAACAAAGTTGAGTTTTAGCACAGCCTTTCATCCGCAGACGGATGGGCAAACCGAGAGAGTCAATAGGACAATGGAATACATGCTTCGCATGTGCGTCCTGGACTTTGAGAAGCAGTGGGAAGACCACCTATACTTGGTGGAGTTCGCGTACAACAATAGCTACCAGGTGAGCATACAAATGGCGCCCTTCGAGGCCCTTTATGGTAGAAGATGTTGCACGTCGTTGTCTTGGTTGGAAACGGGCGAGTCAAAGTTGTACAAGCGACAAGAGGTGGAAGATGCTACTTCGTTGGTGCGAACCATTAGGGAAAGGTTGCTAATCTCTTAGGAACGTCAGGCTAAGTACTATAATGCCAAGCATAGGAACGTGGAGTTCGCTGTTGGCGATTGGGTGTACTTAAAGATTAAGCTGTTCAAGGGAGTCTCGGGGGTGCGGCGATTGAAGAAGCTAAGCCCGAGGTACCTTGGACCGTTTGAGGTTCTAGAGCTGATTGGCGAAGAAGCGTATCAGTTGAAGCTATAAGTGGAGCTTAGTGGTCTACACGATGTATTCCATATATCGATGCTATAGAAGTCGGTGTAAGAGCCTCCGCATGTGATCGCGGTGGATCAAGTTCCGGTGGATAATGGGTTGATGACGAAGGTCAGGCCCGCACGAATTGAGGACTAGGAAGTCAAGCGGCTACGCAACAAAGAGATTAGGATGGTCAAGGTCCGTTGGGACAACTGCGATCAGAAGAAGCTCTCGTTGGAGCGAGAGCAGACCATGCTTGAGGAGTACCCGGAGTTGTTTCACTCAGGTACCGTTTAAGTTTTGTGTTTATCATTCCTTTATGTAATTTTGGGGACGAAATTCTTTTAAGAGGGAGAGAGTTGTAACGCCCCGAAACTCAAAAGAGCGATGGGAGGAGTTTTGAGCCAAGTTTGGAATTTGGCAGGGGGCACACGGCCTGGGACACGGGCATGTCCCAGGGCGTGTCGTGTTTGGGTCGACGATCTGGCTGAGAGGTCGACAAATTTTGGAGTCGACGATCGTCGAGCAGCGAACACGGCCTGTGACACGGGCATGTCCCAGGGCGTGTCGTTCTTGGTTCGACGATCGGGTCGAGAGGTCGACGAATTTTGGGGTTGACGATCGTCGAGCAGCGAACACGGCCTGGGACACGGGCATGTCACAGGCCGTGTCCTTCTCGGGTTGAAGCCGGGCTGTGGCGTGGTTGAGACACGGGGTCGGTACACGGGCCGTGTCAGGTAGACACGGGCGTGTCAATTGAGACACGGGCGTGTCTAATACCCGTGTGCTTCTCGGGTTGGTGTTGGTCCTGTGTCGATGGAGTAACACGACATAGTATACGGTCATGTTCTGGATGACACGGGCATGCCAAGTTTGACACGAGCGTGTCAGGTGCCCGTGTTCTTTTCGAGACGTGTCGGTTTTGACGGCGCATGGGGAACACGGCCCTGGAAACGGGCGTGTCACAGGCCGTGTTCGACCCAGATTTTGCATTTCAGCTCCGGATCTTGGCCGTCCGTTTCCTTATTTTGGCATCCGACGGCTGGGGGTTGTTCCTTCTAGGATATACCCGGGAATAGGGTTTCAAATCCCTCATTTATTTCACTTACTCTCTTTCTAAAGTCTAGAGAGAGGAGAGCAATGAAGAAGAAATGAGGCTAGATCCGGTCACCGGCGGAGCTTCGGAGCTCCAAATCGCGAGCCGACTTCGGATCTACGGAGGCAAGTAGATGACAGTGCTTTTCATCCGCATACACTTCCATGGTGCCAAGGAAAAACGCTAGGGTAACGATTCTCATCCTAGGACATGTGAAGTCCTCTTTTCCTTTGCATAGGAAGCCCACTCTCGTAAGTTTGCGGTGACTTGAGGCATTCCTTCGGGTAGACATGAATAGTCCTCGTTGTGTACAGTAGAGTCCGTAATCAAGAACGGATATAGGCATGATACGTAAAGCCTACCCGGACAAGTTGTTCTGGATTGGTGATGTTGCATTGCATAAATGGCCGGAGAAGACTCCGTGCAATTGGTTGTTTTTCGGGTTTTCTACACGGTAGATTGAAGCAGGGAGACTTGGGGACTAACCTCGAGGTGCACCCAAAAAACTTGGTAGATGCGTGATTCTGCCGTCTTGGTGGCCTGGGAGCCAATTTGTACATAACTGGGTTATCTAATATTGTGCATTCGATTCACGGGCTTCGGGGAAGCTTAACCCGCGCCGGTAACTTTAAGTGTCATGGCGAAGTGAGCAATGGGTTGAGTGGAACCGTTCCTGCTCTATGAAGTTCGGTGTTAGAGGCCTACCGAGGGCATAGAGGTCGGTGTACAACCCCGTGTCAGGCGAGTAAGGTCGCCGGGAACCAGACAGATCGGGCTGAAGGCAGTGGGCGAGCTCGGCAGTAGAAAAGCTGAGCCCGAGCTCGGCATTCATCGACCAGAGACCGGCCTTCATCGACCCCGAGCTCGGCATTCGCCGAGCTGGCCCAGGACAACTGTTGCCGACCAAGGGATGGGCGAGCTCACCGTCCCAGATCGCGCCCCACCGACGGAGCTCGGCAATAGCAGACGAGCAGGACCCGCCGAGATGATCAAGCTCACCAGCTCGCCTGGATGAATGAGGTACTTTTTACTATTTTGCCCCCGCTGGTCTGCCCATAGCCCTTCAAAACAGCGAAGTTTGGTTGTTGGCAGACCCAACCAAGGGTTTTCTGGTAATTTCAGTTCAGCTCTTTTGGTTATTGGCAGTCCAGATTCTAAAAACTATAAATAAGACCCAAGGGGTACCCCAGAAAGCACGCTTCCTGTGCCTCCCTGCTCCAGTTTTTAAGTGCTTTTTTAGGGTACCTTAGCTCGGCTTCTGGCTAAGGAGGGGAAGCGCTCTGAGATCTTTCGGGTTTGTGGTGGGACCTCCCTGCCGAGCCCCTTGGGTCGGTTTCTCCTTGTTTTCTCTGTTGTTTTGCTTGTAGGAGTGAAGTAGGTGCGAGACCACCCCTTCCCCAAGGGTCGACCTCCACAGGAGACCGATTTTCAGTTTCAACATTTTGGTGCGGTGAGCGTGGAGCGTGGTCAGTACAAAAAAGCTTCAGCAAGCTCGATGACGGGAGGACAGGGATCTGACATGTCGAACTCGCCGCGCCCCACCTCTCGCCACGGTGGGGATGTTTGAAGATTTCAGGAATGAAGTGCTGACTCTTGTCAAGTTCGCACTCGGCACGCGGGCCGAGTGCTCGACTCCAGCAGTCCAGATCGCGGCCTCCCCCTCCTTTGGCGAGGACGCTCCCGGCAGGCGAGCTGGGAAGGAGGTGGCCGAGGAAGGCCGGGGGTGCGAGCTCCCCGGGCGCAAGCTCTTCCCCGGCTCGGCAGGACGAGGCCGGTTCGGCGAGTTGGGCTCGCGAGACTCGCCGGCTCGCCCAGTGGGGGGATGCAGTCCTTTCAGCGAGCTGGTCGCCTCAGCTCCAGTTCCAGATGGGTTCAGGGAACCCGAGATGTCCTACTACACCTGGAAGGGAGACCCGGTCCAGCATGTGCAATGGTTTGAGGACGTAGTCTCCATCCGACAGATGTCGGACGGGTTCAAGTGCCGACTCTTCGCTATCACCCTCAGGGAGAAGGCAAGGGAGTGGTTCCATCAGCTACCGACCAGCTCCATCTACTGCTTTAAGGACCTGCGCCGGGGATTCATGCTGAGGTTCACTACCTCGAAGAAAAGGAAGAAGGAGTCAGAATCCCTGTTCCACATCAAGCAGGGGGTGAACGAGGCGTTGGGAAGCTACATGGACCGGTTTCAGGAGGAGGTCACTCAGGTCCAGGAGATGCCGGGCCATAGTCTGATGATGGCCTTCATCTTGGGCCTGCAGCAGGGGTTCTTCCGGATGGAGCTGAAGAGGGTTCCCCCCTCTCCTATGAGGAGCTGATGGAGAGGGCGACAAGAGAAGTTGACGGGGAGGCGTCGAACCCGGAATTTGCGAGGAAGCTGGCCAAGTGGGCCACAGAGGAAGAGAAGGAGTCAAGAGGAGGGAGAGGACAGGAGGAGAGAAGAGGAGAGCCTCGGCAGAGGGAGCAAAGGCAGCTCCAGTGGCAGCAGCAGCCGAGGTGGGGGCGTCAGGAGCCCGACCGTCGACTGGGCTGGAGACCTGAGTGGCAAGGGTAGGGGCCATAGAGGGGATACCACGGAAGGGATCACTACCAGGGGAGGCAAGATCAGTTCCATCCTCCGAGCTGGAGGCAGGCCCAGAGGCCCCGGCTTCCCGATCAAGAGGAGGCTATGGCCATAGCCTTGGGGGCGAGGAGGAGAATAATGAGGAGGAGGAGGAGAGAGGTTAGGGTGGAGTTGCCCTATTGCGACTTCCATCAGGAGGAGGGGCACGCATCAGCCACGTGCCCAGAATTCCTTAAGATAAGGGAAAATAGGGAGCAGCAGTAGCAGCAGGGGCGACCAGAAGTGAGGATTGAGGAGGTCCTGCCTCGGACGGAGGAGGATCGTTGCGAAGACCGGGTGGATGTTGGAACACGAGGAGGGATCAGAGTGATCCACGGGGGGGGGGGGGGGGGGGGGGGGTCGAGGCTTCCCGCAAGGCGAGCCTCCACACCATGTACCGCCGGAGCGTTGCCTCCACTTCCCAGACCCCACTCCCGGAGGAGAGGATCACCTTCTCCAGGAGCGATATGCTAGATCACGAGGATCCATTCTGTGATGCGCTAGTCATCAAGGCAGCCATCGAGAATTTTACCGTCTCTCGGATCCTCGTGGACAACGGGAGTTCTGTCAACGTCGTCTTCAAAAAGTCGTTTGACGCGATGAAGGTGGAGGCAAAGAGGGTACTGGCCTCAGATGGACCCTTGTTCGGGTTTTCAAGAGAGAGGAAGGAAGTGGAGGGAGGAGTAGGCCTCCATGTTACCTTGGGGGGGGGGGGGGTAGTCCAGAAACTGCAGGTTCGTCATTGTGGACGCCCCCAGCAGCTACAACGCCATCTTTGGGAGGCCCCTTATCAGCGCCTTCCGCTACGTCCCCTCATCTTTCCATCAGTGCTTGAAGTTCAACACTGAGGGGATTCAGGTCCGGGTCAGGGGGGACCCAAAGGTGGCGCGGGAGTGCTATGTCACTGCGGTGAACACCATCTCTTGGCAGGAGGGAGCCGAGGAGATGGGGCGGAGGATGGAGGAGGCTGAGCAAGAAGCAGGAAGGGAGGAGCTGGAGATGGAGAACTGCGCAGAGGTGGCAGCAGGAAGAGACCTGGAGGAGGTGGCCGAAGTGATGGCCGTGGGGGAAGAGATGGAGGTAGAGGTCCCCGTTCCAGAGGAAGGGGATGCTGAAGGATGGGGGTAGCAGTCCAGGCTGGAGGCTGTAGAGGAAGTGGTGGAGCTGGGGGTGCTCACCCGGGGAGGCAGGATGGAGAAGATCCGCATCAGCGGGGGGCTGACCCCAGAGGACCAAGGCAGGATGCTGGAGTGCATCCAGAAGAACGTGGACATCTTTGCTTGGAGCACCGCAGAGATGTC
This sequence comes from Platanthera guangdongensis, assembly GCA_039583875.1. Classification (NCBI taxonomy): domain Eukaryota; kingdom Viridiplantae; phylum Streptophyta; class Magnoliopsida; order Asparagales; family Orchidaceae; genus Platanthera; species Platanthera guangdongensis. Next base: position 47,343,401 of record CM077149.1, read on the forward strand.
GGGAGTTGACGCAGATGTGGCCTGCCATCGCCTCAACCTGGACCCGAGAACACGCCCCGTTCAGCAGAAGAAGAGGTCCACTGCGGACAAGCTGGCGGAGCCCATCAGGGAGGGGGTGGCGAAACTCCTCAAGGCCGGCTTCGTGTCCGAGATTCAGTACCCCGGCTGGGTCTCCAACTTGGTCATGGTCAAAAAAGGAGACGACCGATGGAGGATGTGTATCGATTTTTCTTTACTTAATAAAGCTTGTCCTAAGGACTGTTGTCCTTTGCCTCGAATCAACGCGCTGGTTGACTCAGCCGTTGGTTTTTCTGTAATGAGTTTTTTAAATGCTTTTTCAGGTTATCATCAAATCAGGATGCACCCCCCGGACATCAAGGATCTCTCGTTCATCACAGGGGATGGATGCTACTGTTACAAGATGATGCCCTTCGGGCTGAAGAATGCAGGGGCAACCTACCAGAAAATGATGGATAGGGTCTTCAAGGAGCAGAAGGGGAGGAATTTGGAGGTGTATGTAGATGATCTCATGATCAAAAGTCGGGATGTGGACTCCCACCTCCGGGACCTGGAGGAGACCTTTGCCACCCTGCGCAAATACAAGATGCGGTTGAATCCCCTAAAATGTGTCTTTGGGGCCAGCATGGGAAAGTTCTTGGGGCACCTCCTCACCCCCGCGGGGGTCGAGCCGAATCCTGATAAGGTCAAGGCTATCCTGGAGCTGGGGTCGCCACAGAATGCTAAGGAGGTCCAACGGCTGACGGGGAAGCTAGCAGGGCTGAGTAGGTTCCTCTCCCGGGCAGGAGAGAAGTGCTCCCCCTTCTTCAAAATGCTGAGGGGAGGTCAGAAGTTCGAATGGACCAAGGAGTGTGAGGAGGCGTTCCAGGCCCTCAAGATGCAGTTGACTCAGGCTCCGCTACTCTAAGGGCTGAAGGAGGGGGAAGACCTATTTTTGTAGCTCGGGGTCGGGGCAGAGGCCTTGAGATCCGTCCTAGTTCGTGAAGAGGGGAAGAAGAAGCTCCCTATTTATTACGTGAGTCGGGTCCTGAGGAAGGCCGAGCTCCGGTACCTGATTCTGGAGAGGCTAGCCTTTGGCCTGATCATCTCAGCCCGGAGGCTGCGACCTTACTTCCAGGCACACTCAATCCGAGTGGTGACCGACCATCCTCTCCGCAACATCTTTGAGGGGGTGGAGCATTCATGTAGGCTGGCCAAGTGGTCGGTGGAGCTGAGTGAGTTTGACGTTTCCTTCGTTCCGCGGCTCACGATCAAAGTTCAAGCGATGACCGACTTCTTGGCTGACTATGTGATCGCGGTAGCAGAGGAAGAACTCACCCGTCCGAGTCCTTGGAAGGTGAAGGTAGACGGCGCCTCGGGGAGGCATTCCCTAGGAGTGGGGGTGATCATGGAAAGCCCTCAGGGGACTCGAATTGAGCAGACGGTGGTGGTGCACTTTCCCATTACAAATAATCAGGCCGAGTATGAGGCCGTGATAGCAGGGCTGCGCCTGGCCAGGGAGCTGGGGGTGTTGGACGTGGAGGTCCTCACCGACTCCATGGTGGTAGCTTCCCAGATCAACGGGGAGTTTGAGGCAAGGGAGCCCACCCTGCGATTATACTTAGCCAAAGTGAAGGGGGTCATAGGCACTTTCCAAACCTTCTCCATCTGACATGTACCCAGGGAAGAGAATGAACAAGTCGACCAACTAGCAAAGTATGGTCCCCAGGTGGGGGGTACCATCACCGACCTGTTTCGCCCCTCCATCGAAGAGGGGGAGCTCATGGAAATTGATCAACAAACTTCGTGGATGGACCCAGTTGCGACTTTCCTCTCCATGGGAGAGTATCCGGAGGGGGCAGATAAGAAGAAGCTAAGGCACAAGTCAGCGTATTACCTCCTCCAGGACGGGCAGCTGTACAGAAAGACACTCTCGGGGATGTTGGCATGTTGCGTGGCCGAGGAGGAGGTACAAAGGATCTTGGAGGAATTCTACTCCGGAGAGTGTGGGAGCCACTCCGGGAGTCGGACCCTGGAAGGAAGAATAATCAGGCAGGGGTACTTCTGGCCCACCCTAAGCCAAGACGCCACGGAGTTCGCGAGAAGATGTCATAAGTGCCAGCTGTTTGCCCCCCTCCAGCTATAGCTGGCCCAGCGACTCAAAAGTATCACGTCCCCCTGGCACTTCGCCATTTGGGGAATGGATTTGGTTGGACCATTCCCCCAGGCCAGTGGGCAGAGGAGGTTCCTCATAGTAATGATCGACTACTTCTCCAAGTGGTTGGAGGTGAAGGCGCTGGCCAAGGTGACTTCCCAGGTTATCAGGAACTTTGTTTGGGGGGAGATCATCTGCCGCCATGGGCTGCCCCAGGCCATCGTCACGGACAACGGGCCCCAGTTCGCCAGTGCCGAGTTCACTAGCTTTTGCGAGCAGCTTGGAATCGACCTCAGGTTTGCCTCGGTCCATCACCCAGGAGCAACAGGCAGGTGGAGGCCGCGAACAAGATCATCGTCAACCTTCTCAAGAAGAAAGTGGAGAATTTGAAGGGGAGCTGGGTGGAGCAGCTTCCCGCGGTTCTTTGGGCCCTAAGAACCACCCCCAACACGGCTACTGGAGAGACCCCCTTCAAGCTCTCCCATGGGTGCGAGGCAGTGCTCCCCGTGGAATTTGAAGTCCAAACACCTCGAGTCGTTGCGGCCAAAGAGGGCCGAGAGGAATGACAAGCAGAGAACGAGGAGGAGCCAAGGCTCTCCCTTGACATGGTGGAAGAGCTGAAGGACCTTTCCGCTATCCGACAGGAGGAGGTGAAAAGAAGAATGGCCAAGTACTTTGACAAGCATGCCAGGGTCAAACAGTTCATGGAAGGGGATTTGGTGCTGAAGAAGGTAGATGCAGCAGGGAGGTCAGCATCCGTAGGGAAGCTCAACCCCATCTGGGAGGGGCCGTTCATTGTAAAAGAGGCTTTAAAATCGGGAGGTTATCGACTCCAAAATGTAGAGGGCGAGACCCTGAGTCTCACCTGGAGTGGTGACGACTTAAAGCGTTTTTTCCCCTGAAATATGTAAGTGATATCTTGATGATAATAAAATTCTTTAACACTTCGAGTACTGACACAACTAGCTTGCATGGAGAAATGGAATGTGTTTGGCCTCGAGCAGATCCCACTGTCAGGCTCTCACCTAGCTGGTAGGGCAGGAAGTCACTTGATGGTATTGATAATGGACCCCGAGCAGATCCCGCTGCCAGGCTCTCACCTAGTTGGAAGGGCAGGAAGTCACTCGGTGTCATCCTTGGCCTCGAGCAAATCCCGCTGTCAGGCTCTCACCTAGCTGGCAGGGTAGGAAGTCACTCGATGGTATTGATAATGGACCCCGAGCAGATCCCGCTGCCAGGCTCTCACCTAGCTAGCAGGGCAGGAAGTCACTCGGTGTCATCCTTTGCCTCGAGCAGATACCGCTGTAAGGCTCTCACCTAGCTAGCAGGGCAGGAAGTCACTCGATGGTATTGATAATGGACCCCGAGCAGATCCCGCTGTCAGGCTCTCACCTAGCTGACAGGTCAGGAAGTCACTAGGTGTCATCCTTGGCCTCGAGCAGATCCCGCTGTCAGGCTCCCACCTAGCTGGCAGGGCAGGAAGTCACTCGATGGTAGCAACTCTGGGCCTCGAGCATATCCCGCTATCAAGCTCTCACCTAGCTGGCAGGGCAGGAAGTCAGTCGATGGTGTCGGCCTTGAAATTGCCAAGTAAAGATCAAGAAGTTCCGAATGCCAAGGAAAAAGGGGAGAGGTTCTGTATAGGCGAGTTTGGACTCGCCTAACCCAGCTCGGCATCAGCAAGAGGATTCTGCACAGGCTAGTTTGGACTCGCCGACCCCAGCTCGGCATCAACAAAGTGGAGGCGAGCCCGGGCCTCGCTGAAGGAAGGCGAGCCAGGTCGGGGCACTTCACCCCTTTGCATGTTTTCCTTAGAAGATTTTCTCTTCTTTTTGAGTTCAACCTGGATGGCTCGCGGGAGAGTTAAGGTGGCGCAACAAGGGCGGAGAGAGGCCCGCTCCCGAATCTCTTGGGGCCCGGCGAGCACTCAAAACGTACCCACTCGCGGGCGCGCACTCATGACTACCCTACTCGCGGAACCTGTCTCGGCGAGGTCGCGTGGGGAAGCACTCGCGGGTAATTAGAGCATAACACACAAAGTACAAAGAAAAAGGGAAAAGAAAAGTGGCACGGGTATGATCAAAAACTTTCTTTCATTAAGCAAGTGTTTATAAAATTAGTTACAGGGGGCGCGCCTCAGCGAGTAAACAAAAAGGAGAAGAAGAAAGAAGTACAAGCTGTCTTCAGGTCCCGCCCCCCCCCCCCCCCCCCCCCCCCCCCCCCCCGCCGGACTGGTCCTCGCCTTCACCCGACTGATCCTGGAAGCCCTTCCCAAACATCGAGTCCATGCTGTCTTCCTTCTCGCTGGGCGGCGTTGCTGGGAACAGGCTCGGCATCAGGTCCCGGGCCGAAATCGCCTCGCATCCCTCCACCAGCACCCCCGAGTCCTTCATCATTTGGAGGGTGCACTCGGCAGCTTGGATGAAGTTGATCCGCAGTCTCTCGGCAAGGTCGGCCTCACCAAAGATCCGCGGGCTCTTGTAGGGGAGGGTAGGGTCGATGTCGTGGGGCGGGAAGAAGATCTCCGCCTGGAGACGGACCTCGCTGAGGAGGTATTGTTTCTCCTCCTTCAGCTTCGTGTTCGCACCCTCCAGCTCGGCGAGGCGTGCGCGCAGCTGGCTGATCTCCTCCCCCTACTCGGCATTGCGAGCCTGAAGCTCCCCTGCAGCCTTGGCATCCTGGTAAAGAAAAAATTCAGTCTGGTATCAGCGCAAAATATTCTAAGTAAAAGGGAAGAGTAGTGCTTGACACTTACCAGCCCGCCGGCGGCTTGGGCGAGTAGGCCCTCCGCTATGCCGAGCCGCCTCGCCTGATCAGTGACCTTATCCTTGGCGACGTCGCGAGCCTGCTCGGCTTTTTGGAGTTGGTTGCCGAGGGCGAAGCTGCGGCGGGTCAGCATGTGGTGCAGCTCCATGGTCCGTAGGTGGGCCTGCAGGCCCTCATGGCCGAGCTGCCGGAGGGTCATCTTCTTGTAGGCCTCGGCATCCTCGCGGCCATATAGGCCGAAGCCGAGGGCATAGGCATGAACGGTGGCGGGTTCGCGGTCGTGCCAGGAGGGGTGCAGGGTGGAGATGGAGACTCAATGAGCAAGCTCATCCCACTGCAGCATGGGCTCGCCCGCCGAGTCCTTCCACCGCCCGCCGAAGTTGAAGAGGGGGTGTTGCTTCAGCGGCGCGCGCTTGCGGGCTGCCCTCTTCGCCGATGGAGGAGGGGAGATCGCCGCCGCGGAAGAGGGGGCCTCGCCACCTTTCCGGCCCTTGCTGGTAATCTCCTTCAGCGGGCTCTCCGGCGATGCATCGGGAGGGGTCTCCGACGAGCTGATGTATTTGAGGCTGGGCTATTGATGCTGTTGTTGTTGTTTCCCCCGCGGAGCCAACAGGGCTCTCCGCATCTTCTTTAGTGGTCGCTGGCGGTGTGGCGGGTTCGACCCCGCATCCTCAGGTCCCCTCTTGCTGGAAGAGGGATGTGAGAGGGCCGCCTTATCTCGGCAGGCCGCCGCCGCCGCCTTTTCGCGGGCGAGGGGGTCCGGGTGCGATCCCGGATCCGCGAACGGCGGGTTCGCAGGAACTATTCGCTCCCCTACAAGAAAGTACTTTGAAAAAATCAGAAGAGATTCAACAACAATATGGCGAGCTCGGCGATCGGGCGAGCTCGGCAAGATGAGGAGAGAACAGTACCTTCGCCGGGTAGAACAGGGGTAAGTGCATCAAGGCCCCTCTGCAGGAAGGCGACCTCGAAGTCTTTGTGGAGGAAGTACTTGTGGAGCTCGGCATCGTTGCCGGACACGGCCGGCGGGAGGTACACCTCCTCGCCCTTCTGCTGAGGCGAGTAGGGGATGTTGCCGAGATCGCCCTTGATGAAGGCGATCTTGGTAATCCAGGTGTGGTGCTTATTCGCGATCTCGCGAACCTTGATCAGCGAGCCGCCGAAGTAGGCGACCCCATCCGGCGTCGCCTTGTAGGAGAACAGCTTCCTGAACACTGTCAGGTTGAACTCGATCCTCTCCCGCCGGAGATAGCTCGCGAATGCCACCATCATTGCGACGACGTTGGAGTTCAGCTGGGCGGGTACCGCACCGTAGTATTTCAAGATTTGCCGGATCTTCGGCCAGAGGGGGAGGCGCAACCCCACCTCGAAATGCGAGATGGGGAAGGCGAGCTCGTCCTCGTAGAACGTGTTGATAGCCTCCCCCTCCCCCGGCCTGCGCGCCTCGAAACCCGGTGGCACATACGCGGCCTTGAATTCCGCGAGGTCCTCCTCGCTGGTGTGCCCGTCGAAGAAGTAATAATCCGTGAAGTGCTGCGCGCACTTGGAGCGGTCGTCGGCATCTGGATTGGTCTTGCCCATGATCGCGGAGGAACGAGCGAAGCGCGAGCAGGAAGAGAAAGAAGCAGAGAGAGGGAAAGAAAGCAATAAAGGCACAGTACGGGGTAGGTGAGGGGGGGAGGGGGGGGGCTATTTATAGGAAAAGAAATCTGGGGCAGGCCGTCCAATCGGCTCAGCTCGCCACCCCAGCTCGCCGACTTCCGGCGCATCCCAACCAGGGCTAAGTCAAACATTGCAGTACATTATTTGAATATCATGTCCAAGAATATTCTAAAAGCTACTTATTACAGACAAAGTTCAGGAATGAAAAAGCAGGGCGCGCAAGCAGGGAGAGCATCGGGATGCGAGTACTGGTCGGCTCGGCAAAGGAGCCGCTCACTTACCTACCCCGACCTCGCGACCCCCGCCCCCCAGACTGCCACGCGCGGAGTAGCTCGCGGATCCTTCCCGAATTCCTCTGCGCCACCGAGAGACCGTCATCTATCTCGTCCAGAAGCCAGGATGGGGACATCAGCTCGCCAGCATGGCCACTTCGCACCTCGTCGGCGAGACGCACGTAGTCGCGTTGGAGCGTCTCGTTGACCCCCTGCACCTCGCGTAGCCCGCACACCAGCTTCTTGAGGAGTTTGACCTCCCTCCTCGTCAGCTCACCTTGATCCACCTCAGGACCCAGGTAAGAGTCCAGCGAGCTTGGGGAAGGGAGGGGAGAGTAGTGGGCTGCCCGCGAGGATTCCTCGGCAGCGCATTGGCTGGGAAGAGCTGTGAAGACAAGTGTCAGCAAGAAGAGAAACACAGAAAAAACTTATGGGGCAAGAAGTCAAGCAAGATTGACCTGACGAGCTCAGCAGCTCAAAGGAGATATGGGGAGGGATGAACCTGAGATCCTTCCCGCGACCTGGACCGCGAGCCCCCGGCGAGAGGAGCTCAAATCCCGGGGTGGGGATACTTCCCAGACCCGCCCCCGTGACCACATCAGTTTGCCGGGGAGAGGAGGCGCACATCGGCGAGCTCGGCCTCTGCGAGCTCACTGGCGGGATCCCAAAGAGAAGAGGCGGGTCCTGAGGACGGTTGTCCGGTGCCGTGAACCGTGAGTCCGCGAGAGTCGTCTCGCCTCGCGGTGTGGGCTCTCGCGGCGCGACGCCCCCGCCATCTAGTTGACCATCCGGGTCGTCGCCGACTACGACAACCTCTCTATGCTTCTCAAGAATTGTCCGGGTGGAAGAGTCAGTCTCGCGCTCCAGGGTGGCCCTCAGGTCGTGGTAAATGGGCTCGGTCTCCTGAGAGAATGGCTTTGACCTCTTGGAGCCGGGCTCGGCAGAATCAATTTGAGGAACTTTGGCAGGGACCGCCGTCAGGGCGGCTACGCGAGCTGCGGAAGCTTGGCGAGCTCGGTCTAAGCGCTCTTGGATCTCCTTGGGAAGGGGCATCTTGGCAGGGTTAGAGCAAAGGGAATGGCAAGAGTCAGGCAGGTGGGCAGGTGCACATATATATAGCCGCAGGTGGACCCTACCCAAGGATTCCCTCCAACTCGCCAACCCGCGCTCGCCGCACACTTGGGGTTGGATGTTTCTTTCCGAGCTTTGCCAATCTCAAAAAGAGCGGGGATTGTGTACAACCCCGTGTCCGGCGAGCAAGGTCGCCGGGAACCTGACAGATCGGGCTGAAGGCAGTAGGCGAGCTCGGCAGTAGAAAAGCCAAGCCCGAGCTCGGCATTCGTCGACCAGAGATCGGCCTTCGTCGACCCCGAGCTCGGCATTCGCCGAGCTGGCCCAGGACAACTGTTGGCGACCAAGGGATGGGCGAGCTCACCGTCCCAGCTCACGCCCCACCGACGGAGCTCGATAATAGCAGGCGAGCAGGACCCGCCGAGATGATCAAGCTCCCCAGCTCGCTTGGATGAATGAGGTACTTTTTCTGTTTTGCCCCCGCTGGTCTACCCATAGCCCTTCAAAACAGCGGAGTTTGGCTGTTGGCAGACCCAACCAAGGGTTTTCTGGTAATTTCAGGTCAGTTCTTTTGGTTATTGGCAGTCCAGATTCTAAAAACTATAAATAGGACCCAAGGGGTACCCCAGAAAGCACGCTTCCTGTGCCTCCCTGCTCTAGTTTTTAAGTGCTTTCTGAGGGTACCTTAGCTCGGCTTCTGGCTAAGGAGGGGAAGCGCTCTGAGATCTTCCGGGTTTGTGGTGGGACCTCCCCGCCGAGCCCCTTGGGTCGGTTTCTCCTTGTTTTCTCTGTTATTTTACTTGCAGGAGTGAAGTAGGTGTGAGACCAACCCTTCCCCAAGGGTCGACCTCCACAGGAGACTGATTTTCGGTTTCAACAGTCGGGTCTTAGGATGTCGATGATTTCAAGTGTCATGATTTCTGCCTAAAAGACTCAAATGTTCACAAGTTGTACCGTCCAAGTTGTGGTGGTGAGACCGCGATTTTGACCGGGTTCATCGAGAATGTGCCCTGAGAGCACGGGGTGTGTGGTCGTGCGTGCCTAAGCCTATGATGTAGTGTTATTACTCTATATTGCTTGGTTATGCTAATACAGTGCAGGGAAGGAGCATCGCCACACCGAGTTTGGGGGCGGGATCGTTATAATTTGGTCAGCATAGCTGACCGTTGCCTTTGTTTGCCATCGTTGCGGTGGGTTGTTGCTTGCAGGTGCTGCAGAAGCAAGCGGTAAATAGCGGGCTAAAGCCCAAGTTGCTTTATTCATGTGTGACCGGCCTGCGTGCCGAGGTTTGCAAAACATGTAATTTGAGTAAACAAATGTAAGGCCTTAAGGCCATCATACTTGTGTATTGTACTTCATTCCTGTTGGTTTGAGTAGTGGACATTCATGCTCATGCTGGGTTCTTTAATTTGCAACTTTAAATTGCTTCCGCTAAATGACTCTGTGTAGGACGTTGGATATTAGTTGGATGGCTTCCATTGAGTAACCACCCAGTCTGTCTGTGGTATATGGCGTAGGGCCCCGACCAGACCTACTACAATATGCTATGTGACGGATAGGGGGTGTTACAACTATAGCCTATCAACTTTGGGTCTTCACTGTACTTGTAAAAGAGGCCAAAACTCAAAGTGCCTCTGATATATCTCAGTATCCTCCTAGCCACTGCCAGGTGTGTCTCCACAGGGTTTTCCATGAATCTGCTCACAATACCCACTGCATATAAAATATCAGGTCGGGTACAAGTCAAGTACCTCAAACTCCCCACTAAGCTCTTGAAATATGTAGGGTCAACAACTTCTCCCTCGTCGTGCCTAAACAGTCATGTGCTTGGCTCCATTGGTGTCCCCACTGGGTTACACCCCATTATACCAAACTTCTTCATAATTTCTTTAGCATATGACTCCTAAAAATGAAGATGCTCTCATCACACTACACTTCCTGAATACCCAAAAAGTAGCTAAGCTCACCATAATCTGTCATCTCAAACTCCGGCTTCATCATCTCCTTGAAGCTCCTCACGACATAGTCACTGCTCCCCAAGATGATTAAATCGTCCACATACAGACATAGGTAAAGTGTCCCCTTCTCACTTTCCTTCATATAGACTGCATGTTCATAAGGGCACTTCACATACCCTTGCTCATGTAAGAATGTGTCAATCCTCTTGTTACACGCTCTTGGCGCCTGTTTGAGACCATATAGTACCTTCCTCAATCTCAACACTTGCTTCTTTCCCTTTGCTTCTGAATAACCAGGAGGCTGCTCAATGTACACGTCCTCTTCCAAATCTCCATTCCATATAGCGGACTTGACATCCATATGATGAAGACGCCACTTCCTCTGTGGTGCAATGGCAATAAACATACGAATGGTCTCCATCCGGGCAACCGGTGAGAAGACCTCATCGTATTCTATTCCCTCTTTCTCCTTGTAGCCCTTGACCACAAGTCTGGCCTTGTACTTCAGCACCTCTCCAACTTCATCCTTCTTCACCTTGAAGATCCACTTCACACCTATGGGCCTCTTTCCTCTGGGAAGTTCAGCTAACTCCCAAATGCTGTTCTTCTTGATAGACTGCATCTACTAATCCATGGCTTTCCTCCAGCCAACATTCTTTACTGCTTCCTCATAGGTCAAAGGATTTGTATCAGCAAGTAAACAAAACAAGATGAACTCATCATTTGTAGGGGCTACCTCATTGATCTCTCCAAGTGACCTGATTTTCTGCCTTCTGGGTTCTCCTTCTTCCTCAGTAAAGTGTGGAACAGTACCACTGGCACTAGCTTCTGTCTCCACAACTAGAGGGGCCTCAACTTCCTCTTCAACCTTCTCCTTGCCTTTTGACCACTCCCATTCAGCTGCCTCATCAAATTTCACATTTCGACTCACCACAATTTTCTTCTCCATAGGGCCAGTGTATCCCTTGCTCCTTTGATCATATCCAACAAAGATCAACTTCTTGGCTTTTTCTTCCAGCTTGCTCAGATTTGGTCCAGTCTTTAGAGTATAAGCAGTGCTCCCCAAAACCTTCAAGTGACTCACATTTGTCTTGAAGCCATTCCACGCTTCCTGCGGCGTTCCCCTTGTTAGGGACTTTGTCGAGCACCTGTTTGACATATAACAAGCTATCTCCAAAGCATCTCCCCAAATTTTTTTTGGCATATGCTTGCCTCTAAGCATGCACCTACACATCTCTATCAATGTGCGGTTCTTCCTCATAGCCACTCCATTCTACTGTAGAGTGTATGGTGAAGTAAGCTGCCTCCTGATCCCTGCATAGTCACATAACTGAACAAACTCCGGGCTCAGGTACTCACCTCCCCTGTTTGTCGTCAAACACTGAATCCTCATGCCTATTGTACAACCTTGGGCTCGCGGGAGGTGGCTCAAGCAGCAGAGCAGAGAAGCTGGCGAGAGGAATTGAAGAGGCGAGTGGGACCATGTGGTCCACATGCAGGAGGCGAGACGGGGCTCGCTGCAGTAGGCGAGACATCCTTTGGGGCGCGAGCAGGCCCTTGAGCGCGAGATGGCTCCCATAAGGCGGGATGTTAGCGAGATGAGCAGGTGGGCTCATCTTGCCCGCTGGTCATTTCCCCACTCTCTATATAGAAGGAAGGATGTTTTTACCTTCTTACCCCTAAGGGGGATTTTACTCTTCTACCCCGGGTAAGTTTACCCTTCTACCCTCGGTTGTCTGCATATAGCCCTTCAGAACAGCGGAGTTTGGCTGTTGGCAAACCCAACCCAGGGCATTTTTGTAATTTCAGGTCGGTTCAGTATGGTTATTTGCAGATCAGGCTCAGAGGCCTATAAATAGACCGATAAGGTGCCTTGAATGGGTTGTTTAACCTTTCCATATTCTTCCTTTGAGGCAACTAGCTCAGCATTGGCTAGGGAGGGGGATAACTTTAGATTCTTCCGGGTAAGAGGTGGGATCTTCGAGCTGAGACCATCAGTCTATTTCTGATCCGGTGAGTCACGTCGAGAGGGCGGTCCGAGAAGATTAAGTGTGTGATGCAACTTCAGGTCCGAACTCTAGGTGGAACCGGGTGATTGGTTTCAACATTTTTGGTGCAGTGAGCATGGACCGCGGCCCACATAGAAGAATCTTAAGTTACCTCATGGCGGGAGGTCACAGAGAAGGAGACGGAGACGGGCCAGATAACCTGGGAGGATTCGTCGGAAGGGAGGAGTTCATGGCGTCAATTAAAGGCTTTATGGACATGCTACAGGGGATCTCGTGACAGGGTGATTATTCGACCCCGCTGCCTCAGGTGCCTGCTCTCGCGCCACAGGAAGAGCTCGTCTCGGCAAGACTGGGAGAAGATGCCCAAGGGAGGCGACCAGGGAAGGAAGTGATGGTGGAAGGTGGCGGGCGATACATGACGGGAAGGGAATTATTCCCGAGCCCTACGAGCGCCGTCTCGCCATGGGACGTTGTCACGCGAGTGGGGGTGGCGAGTCCAGGGGCGAGAGGGTCTCCATTTCACAAGTTGATCCTATCAGCTCCCATCCCGGAAGGGTTCAGGGAACCCGAGATGAACTATTATGTGGGGAAAGATGATCCCCTCCAGCACCTGCAATGGTTCGAGGACGCGGTTTAGATCAGGCCGATGATATATGCATTCAAGTGCTGTCTTTTTGCCATCACTCTGAAGGACAATGCTAGGGACTGGTTTCATCAGCTCCCAACATGCTCGATATACAGCTTCGAAGACCTGAGCAGGAGCTTTCAGTTGTGTTTCTCAACTTCAAAGAAGTGGAAGAAGAATCCAGAGTCGATTTTTCTGATTAAGCAGAGGGCGAACGAGTCCCTAGCTCAGTATGTAGACAGATTCCAGGTGGAGATCTTGGATATTCAGGAGGTTCCTAGATTCGCCCTCCAGATTGTAACACCCCCATCTATCACATGGGATATAACAGAAGGTCCGGTCGGGGCCCCACGCCATATACCACAGACAACTAGTGGAGTTACGTATTAATACCAAAATACTGATAAAGGAACATGCGTCCTAACTCAGAGCATTCTAGCGGAAGCTTTTTAAACAGTTATAAGAACCCAAGACACAACATGAATGTCCACTAAAAACCCACAGCAGGAATGAGCATACAAATACACAAAGTACTTGGCCTTATGACCTTAGAAGAGTTTACTTTAAATAATTAATGTCTTCCAAAAATCGGCATGCAGGCCGGCCACACGTGAGCAAAAAAGTAAACATTAGATTTTGGCCTTTGAGGTCTAGCACAACAACCAGGGCTTCAGCCCTCTACTTGCCACTAGGCTTCGCACCACCTGAAATCAATATTCCAGCGCATCGGTGGCAAATAAAAGCAACGGTCAGCTAAGGCTGACCAAATTATAACGACCCCACCCCTAAATCAGGGTGGTGGTGCTCCTTCCCTACATTTTATTAGTATAACAAAACAAGATAGTGAAAGTACAATTTAAGCATACTTCACCACAGGCGTAGGCACGCACGTCCACACACCCCGTGCTCTTAGGGCACATTCTCGATGAACCTGGTCCACCACCACCCCCAGGGTGGCAACATCATGAGCATTTGAGTCTTTCCAGCCGAATCCTAAGACCCGCCCTCTATGCCATCAGTAGGCCCCTTAAACCGAACCATATAGAGCAGGAACGGTTCCACTCAACCCGTTGCTCACATCGCCACGTCAATTTAAGTCATCTGCGCAGGTTAAGCTTCCCCAAAGCCCGAGTATCGATCATACAATATTACATAACCCAGTTATGCATAAGTTGGCTGCCAGGACACCAAGATGGCAGAACCACGCATCTGCCCAGTTTTCTGGGTGCACCTTGGGGTTAGTCCCCAAGGCTCCCTATTGCAATCTACCACGTAGAAAACCCGAAAATAACCATCGGCACGAAGTCTTCTCCAGCTATTCATGCATAATGAAACATCAACGATCCAGACCAACTTGTCTGGGTAGGCTTCACACACCATGCCTATGTCCGTACTTCGATTCTGGACTCTACATGCAAAACTAGGAGGACTATTCATGTCCACCCAAAGGAACACCTCACACTCACCGCATACTCGTGAGAGCGGGTTTCCTGTGCAGAAAGGAAGAGGACTTCACATATACAAGAAGTGAATCTTATCCTAGAGGTTCTCTTTGGCGCCAAGGAAAACTAGCCGGATGGAAAGCATCGCAACGGCCTCGCCTCCACGGATCTGGACTCGGCACACGATTTGGGGCTCCAAAGCTCCACCAGCATCCAGATTTCTCCTTCTCCTTCTTCCTTGCACTCCCCTCTCTCTAAATCTTTAGAAAGAGGAAATCTAAGAGAAAATGAGGGTTTAACCCTCAAGTCCCGGCCTTATCACTGCAGGAAGAGTTCTGGGCCGTCGGATCCCATTTAAGCAAAACGAACGGCCTCGATTCACCCTTAAAATCAATTTCCTGGGCCGCACACGACCTGTGATACGCTCGTGTCACAGGACGTGTCTCACGATCTGAACACAATCGTCGAATGTAGAATAGGATATGGGCTCTAACACGCTCGTGTACTGCTTCACACGCCCGTATCACGGGGCGTGTCCCTCAAGTGACACGGGAAAACGTCACGTCTCGACTAGAACACGGGCTTAGACACGACCGTGTCAACATTTTACACGCCCGTGTCGACAAGTACACGCCCGTGTTCCAGGCCGTATCCCTCACCCGATACAGCCCGCCTAACACAGAGGAGGACATGGCTCTGGACACGCCCATGTCCGACCTGGACATGCCTGTGTCCGACCGGGACATGCTCGTGTCCCAGGCCGTGTACCTCACTCAACACCACCATGCCGACATAGAGCATGACACGGCCCTAGACACGCCCGTGTCTCAGGCCGTGTACCCGACATCCAAGGATCGTCGAATAAATTTCGTCGAATACACCGAAAATCGTCGAACTCGTAGCAGGACACGACCATGAACATTCCCATGTTCCAGGCCGTGTGACCCTTATTAGGACCCAGATTTGCCTTAAGATGCTACTAGATCATTTTCGAGTTTTGGGGCATTACAATTCTCCCCCCTTAAAAGAATTTCATCCCGAAATTATAGAATGAAAAGTACTCAAACTTAAACGGTACCTGAGTAGAAGAGTTTGGGATACTCCTCAAGCATTGTCTGCTCTCGCTCCCACGAAAGCTCCTCACGACTGCAGTTGTCCCATTGGACCTTGACCATCCTGATGTCTTTATTACGAAGTTGCTTGACTTCAAAGTCCTCAATACGAATGGGCTTGACCTTCATCGTCAACCCACTATCAACAAGTACCTGATCGATCGCAATCACTTGTGAAGGCTCTTGCACCGCCTTCCACAACACCAATACGTGGAATACGCGATGGCAACGATACTGAGGCGGCCGTAGATCTACGACATCGAGAGTTTGTTGATTGGGACGGTCGTTGCCTCAAGCTCGTAGATGAGATTCTACCACGTCGCATCTCCGCCAACGCCGCCACCGCTACATGTTTTGCCTGATGTCCGCCACCGCCAATAAATAAAATATATAATTATAAATTACATAATTATAATTATATATTTTATCAATTTTTATTTTAAGCAATTCTATTTTTAAGTATTTCATTTCATGTATGATGGGTGCTTATAACCATCAATTGTTATTTATTTATTTCATGTTTTAATTAGTGTATTTGTTATGTCATGATGGGTGTATATAACCATCCTGAGTGGTTTATTTTTCAAGGGTGGAGATTGAGTGGTGTAGGCTATATATAGCCATGGTTATGAAGGATATGAGAGAATGAAAAGAAATTGAAAGCCTAATTCTATTGAGATCTTTCCCTTCCCCTCTCCAAAATTCAGCCGCCCCTCTTGTCTCCCTCCTTCTTGGCCGCCGGCCACTTCCCTCTCTTCCTCTCTTTTTCTCCTATCTCCTCCTCTTCCCTCTACAAGTTCTCCATCAAACAACCACTAATCTTCCCCTTCACAAAAGAAGAACCGGCCACCTTCCTCTCACCACCAACCCGATCCTCCAATTCTCCCATCCAAAAAAAACCCGAGCCGGCCAAACCTTGCCTCCACCATCTCCAAAAACTAAACCGGCCACCACAACCCTCTTAGGGTTTAGCCTACCCCAAGCCGCCAGCTTTCCTCATCCCCCTCAACTCTCGGCCACCCTCCATCACTTGAGACAAAATATTCCCCACCACCTTTCCTCCCTCCTTCCATATATATATTGGCTTCTTCAAGGTTACTCCTCTCTAGGGTTTTCTTGCAAAAGGAAGAACAACTTGCATCTTCATCAACCGATGCAGATCCGTGGACTCACTTGGAGAATAGAAGTCATCCACCATCGTGAGCGTTTTCCTCCACTTAATATTGTGTAGGGCTTTCTTGGGATTGGGTAACGATTCCTACACCTCTTGTGTGAATTCTTCTAAATTATTTTGTCAGGTTTTGGTGGAATTAAAAGGCTAGTTTTTAGTCCGGATTTATATTGAAATTAGTGCTTAATAAAATCTTAATTTTCAAGAATTTATTTCCCGAATATTTTTCATAAAATTGGAGCGGGTAGATCTCGTGAACACTAGAAGAAATCGGGTTCATCACCCTTGATTTCCCCTTGAGTTCAAGTGATTTGGTAAACCCTCTATTAATTAATTTTGGAAATCGCGACTGGGACTTGATTTTAAATCACTTATTTAGCCTGGAACTTTCTTTATTGGAATTGTGAATTGCTTGCGCATAATTTAATTCGAATAGCTAACTGTCCGGATCGTGTGGGTCCTTTTTGCTTGAGAGAACATTGGCCTATAGCCCTTGTTCAATCTATAAAAGGGGTTGCGTCCCTTTGCGTTGATGTTGTAGAATTTGTGCCTTTTAATGCGTGAGTATTCGATAGTGCTAAGTAGAGAAACCGCGCACTAGATATTTAATTAAATTGTCGAACATAAGAACGCGTAGTTTAATCCGTAGAAACCATGAGCCTGCATCAATTTGGTCCAGAGCCAGGTTGTGCTAATTTATTAATTAGTACGATCCTAGAAAAAAAATTACTTAGAACGCCGACACGCACTTGCACGTTTCATTGCACAACATATAAAACAAATTTAAAATTTTTGGTCTGGAAATAGCGGCCTAAAATTCTCAATTTATTTCTCAAAATTCAAAAACATAAAATCCTGGAAATTTTCCCATATTTTATTAGTATGATATCAAAAAAATATTTTTATAATCCCGCATTTATTGTCAGTAAGAAAATCCCAAAAAATATTTTATTGTCTTAGTTATTAAGCGGGAACAAATACATCTGTTGCATTTTATATAGGGTCAGGTTCATTATTCATTGCATGTGCACCAGTTCCGGTTGAGTTTTCTCTCTGGTTCTCATTATTATGGCCTATGACGTTTATGCTTCCTGTTTAGATTCCTAGTATGTTAATCCCGTGGCTAAACAAACCCCAGCCTTGCCTTCATATCATGGGAATACTAACCCTCCCCACGCTTATCCTCCCACTAGAATTGAGGCACCTACTTATGAAGGTTTCAGGTATCACCAAAATTTTAGAGATTGGCTTAAGGGAATAGAAAATTATTTTAATTGTTACTTATGGGACGACCACCAAAAGGTTAACATAGCCCAAGATCGATTAGCAGGTCAAGCCCACATGTTTTGGCTAATCGAAGAGCATCGTGTTGGTAGTTATAAACATGCTTTGCCGGCAATGCGTAGCCTACTCTCGGATCAATTTGATCCCGCCTATCTCCGCACTAATAACACCAAGCCTGTGCGTGAGTATCGTTATGGAGCTAGTCCCATACCTTCCTATAGGAATGATTATATACCTAATACTAGATCATTTTTCCCCAAAGGTCGGCCTGCTCATAGTGTAACGGTCAAGGCCCATCCCATGGGAACCCGCTGGACCGCCGGCCTACCAGAGTCCAGACCCGGGCCCACTCCTGGTAGTCAGCCTATCACATTCAAGCCTGCAGGCCATGCACCCCAACCCATCTCCGGCCTGTTTATCAGCACGGTAGGTTGTTGCCACTAGGTCTCGAACCCAGGACCTTGATAAGAGAGCTTTCCACCACTCCCTCATCACCAACTGAGCTGCAGCTAATATGATGTACTGGGTTAAATGAATAGCCTTTGAGGGTCAAAGGTTAAATGAATCGCTTATGCTATGACATGCAAGTGGGTATGATGGATCAAGCAAGTGCAACACACGCACCCGACTCTGTGCACACAGACCTTTAGTTCCCCCTTTCTGGAGCCTCACCTCCCAGGATACCTCCGTAGTGGCAGACGGAAGCGGTGGGTTGGGCCTCGCCCACCTCTAAACCAGTATAGCACTACTGGTCAGACCTATCGTACGCCTCAACGCTGGTGCACTAAGCGGACTCCTGCGTACTCTTGCCGGCTGGCGCACCGGACTTCTGTTGGCGAAGTGCTGTCACAACACTTGCCGAGTCAACGTATTGGTGTCTGTGCTAAGATCCTCCAATACCGAAGACCCACCACCTTAATTTCATTCCCTTTTATGCACATGCAAATTTACGTACCAACACCGAGCCGAAGCTCACCGGGCCATCCTGCCCTCTTACCACAACGACCGAGCCTACTGCTTGATCATCTGGCCAAAACTACTTCCCGTAACCTCGGGGTGTGTGAGAGTGAAACCCTAATTATTCTAGTTACTCTTGAAGTTTCATTATTCCTATGAGTTACGTTAGCCCAGGACTGCCCAAGGTATTCCCCGTGAAGGGCTCTCGAAGGCACTAGGAACTACGATGGGATTACGCCCAAAGCTCCCTTTCGCAAGGCACTTATTATTATTGGTTACTACACAAATCTCTCAATCCCTTAGGGTTATAATTGAATTCTAACCCAAGTGTATATGACTCCTTCTTTTCGACGAGGATGAGTGATCCTTTGACGATCCCGAACCCCACACAACTCTAACCAACCTCCACTACTCATCTACACTTCTGATGACAAACCTAATTCACCTACCAGACTAATGCCCCATTATTCCAACTTCCTAAACTCATTGTGCACTTTAATTTGATTTCTACTGTTTTTACTAATTGCAGACCACCCTAAGCTAATATGATGTACTCAATAGGTGATACTCTAAATTCTCCTCCAATAACTCTACAAATTTTACCAGAGGTCTATTATGATAAATATAGTCTAAATTCAGAAAATCATATTTTTCCCAATTAATCTACTATTTATTGAATTTTCCTCAAAAGCTAGGCCATAGTCAATTTGAACATGAACCATAATATTTTCTCAGGTAAAGGCCTCCTAAAATTTTTATTCACTAAATAACAGAGAAATATTATTGGTTGCCAATTTGCATAATTTTCCAGATAGTTCTTGACCTCTAAAAGATTTATTAAAAACAATTCCTAAGATAAAATATAATGAAGGAAGTGCCACAAATATGTCTCCAATAATTATGTAAAAATTACTAGGGCTTCATAAGGAACTAGAAACATCATGATGAAGAAATTAAAATTTTTCAGACAATTTAGATGCCATTAGTAAATTTACCAAAGTTCCATAGAATTAAATAATTAAAGAAGCAACTACTAAATATCATTCTTCCAAAATTTCATAAAAATTTACAGAGATGGGTACCAGGATTATAAGCCCCTTTGCTAGGTTTCATTAGATTTATTCAAGTATATGTTTCTCCAAAAATTCCTAAGTGAAACTTGTAAAACATGACTTTGTGAATAAAGTACCAAAAATATTCATCCAAAATTTATTATAAAATTTCCAGAGATATATATACCCTAAACAACTACCCATTCAAAAACTCAGCCCTTTTCAGAAAGGTTTGGTATTAGAGCTTATGATTTCAAGGCTAGTGCCCTAAACTAGGGTTATAGATTTAAGGGGTTTAAATTCTTCCAAATGCCCTAAAATTTTAACCACAGGACCATAGTAATCCTATGGACCTCATTCCCAAGTTTCAAGTCCATCCAAGGTCTTTTGACCCCAAATTTTTCAAACCCTAGAAATTTACCCTAAAGGGCCTACCCAAAAATTCTAGGGCTACCCTAGTCCAAACCACTCCAAACTTCATAGGTGAGTGTAAAAAGTCTAATTATATCAGTGGCCAAAATTGCAGCCTCTGATGAGGGAATTTGGCCACTCAACCATCAATAGTGGCTTTTGACCAAAATACCCTTATAAGGTCATATATAGGGTGGGTAGATTACCTATCCTAAACATCTCCAAATGAGCTAAAGTTTTAACCCTATACCTATCATGACATCTAAGACCACCCACCCAAATTTGGGGGAGTTTTAAATTAATTGGGTCACATAATTAAATTAATCATGATTTATTAAATTTTTCTAAAAACTATAGAAAAATATTCTCCAAAAATTCTAAATTTTGGACAGGTTCTAGATATGACTAAGACTTTCTCACTGCCCAAATTTCAACTTGTTTGGACAAGGAATGAAGTGTGGGCACCCAAAACAATTTCTGTTTAGGCCTAGGTATAGGTCCTACCAAAAAGGGTATCCTGGTCTAACCAGTGGCCCAAAAGGGTCCAAGCAATTTTTGCTACAAACTAGACACCCTAAGCTACAATTTTCATGTTGGGCAGATTTCCATTCAGGTTCCCTAAGTATTTTTAAAAATTAAATACATTAAATACATCCAGTGTGACAGAAATGAAATGATTTTCATTTAAATCCTATAGTATATGATTTGATGCCGCGCGAATCTTGGCGCAGATCGACGGCATCTGGTCATCGTCCCCACTGAGCCAACGGCTGAGATTCGTCCCGCCTGGAGCGATTTCCAAGCCCTGCCGCCGGCGATCCAGCCCCTTCCCCGGCCGGCCACCGCCACCAACACCTCCGTTGAGGTGGTGGCTATCGTCAGGCGGCGGCTCCGCCGCCGGAGAGGCGTTTTCCGGCGGATTAAGCAAGAGATTTCCTTGCCGAAACCAGGAGAAATCCCGGATCGAATCGGGCTCAATTGAGCCCGAAACTCAAGCCTAATGATTCCTAGGATCTACCCGCGAGTTAAGGAGAGGAGGAGGACCTTCCTGGCGGCCTGGATGCGAGAGGAGCGGCGGGATGCCATTGACGACGGCGGCGGCGCTCGGCTTCTGCAACTGCACAGTGGAATGGCCCGTCTCCTCCAGGTGAATGCTCTAAAATGATCCCCTCGGCTCCCTGAAGGTGCTTAAATGGCAAATGGGGGAGGGGAGAGGCTGGTTCTTCAATAACCATTAACACCATTAAAGGTGTGGCTCGGGTTGTGTGGAGGGGGGCTGAACCCACCCCTTGGTGGCCGGGAAACGGCTGGAATCAACTCCTCTCCCCTAGAGGAGTTGATTACAGCCATAACTGGTGGCTGTTGGCCTTCCTTGGCCGGCTTCTCTCTTCCCTTTCCTCTTCCCCATTTTCTCTCTCCTCCATTATCATGGAGAGGAGCTCTTTTCTCTCTCCTAGTCACCTCTGGTTGACTAGTCAACCTCACAAGCTAAAGGCAGCCCACTGGATTATGATGGTCATGGGAATGGGTTTAGCCTAAGGGAGAAGTGGCTTGAGCTTGGGTTAGCCCTTTTTGGGCTAAGTTGACCTAACACTAGAATAGAGTTGACCTTGGTCAACAAGACCATTTGAGTTGACCCAATGGGTCCTTGGTGAACCATTGGACTCCCTTAAGGTCTAGGAAGACTTGAGTAGGGTTGGTTGGGCATCTTGGGGGTCACATGCCCCTTGGTAAGGTCACTTTGACCATTTTAGGGCTAGAGTTGACTTGGGTCAACATGACCATTAGGGTTCACCCCTATGGATCCTTGGTGACCCATTGACTTCCCTTAGGGTCTAGGTAGGGTTATGTAGGGTTACCCTGCACTTTGGAGGTCTCATACCCTTAGTAAGGGTACTTTGACCAGATTAGGGCTTGAGTTGACTTGGGTCAACCTGGCCTCTAGGGCTGACCCCAATGTGTCCTTAGTGACCCATTGACCTCACTTTAGGGTTAGGAGGGCATAGGTGGGGTCCTCTAGACTAGGAGTGGGTCAATTGGCCCTATGTAGGCTAGGTTGACCTATTCAGGGCTAGGGTTGACCTTGGTCAACTGGGCCTCTTGGGTTGGCCCTAATGGGTCCTTTTGGCTCTAGTGGGTCTCCCAAAATGTTTGGGAGTGTTGTGGTAGGGTCTTGGGGCCATGGTGAAGCCCCATTGTCATTCTAAACCATTGTTCAAAATTCTACTATTTGCAGACCATGGTGATCCCCACCTTGGCCTCCTATCTCTTGGCTCATTTCTGGCTTCCTAGGGTTTTGTCATGACCTAGTCATGGCCAAAACCACTCTTAGGGGTCTAGTTGGAAATGGGATGTTACACATAGTGTACCTACTACCACCTTTAGGGAAACCATTCCTAATAGATCTTATGCCTTGGACTCAAAAGATGTTACTCCTAGAGTTTTGACTCCTTTATCCTCGATGCCTAAGCCTCCTGATATAGTGACTGATACACATGAGGATGATGATGTAGATGTGGTATCTCTTGATCTTGAGGATGGCCAACTAGGTGAGTGTACTCCATCATGTACGTTAGTGCCCGACGATTCTAATGAGTCTGAAATTGAGATTGGATACCCTAGTGATTTAGAAGACAATATATAGGATGATTACGTTCCGATCTGTAAGAGTATTACGTTGCCTATTACGTGCCCTACTAGCGTTGTGTCTGTTCACCCTAGTATTGAGTGCCCTCTCCATGATACGATCCCCATCACGTTAGATCCTACGATCGCACCCACTGAGATTATATATGAGTTATCTAAGGAGTCTGAGAGTGAGGATGTCCCAAGTGTTATTGTGAATGAGTTACCATCTAAGGGAAGGGTATTTTTGGACGATTCATTGGTTGTACACCCGATTGAGAGTTCTTTGATGTCGTCACCGTTGGGTGAAATTTTTACTGATTCGAATTTTATCCCGGGTTTGATTTTTCCGACCCTTCCCACTATTTACTTGCCTGACTTAGATGAATTTTTAGGACGTGGAACTGGTATCCCTAGTCTGAGTTATTGTGTCACACACACTTTATTAGTTCCTACTTTGACGTTGACTCGGCTTGTAGATATTACTATGTTGAGCGCACTAGTATTTGGACTATTCACCGTACCTCATAAAAATGACTACACGTCACTTTTGACAGCTCATTTGTCTGCGTGTCCATCTACGGTTCCGTCCCCTACTACGACTGACTCTGTTTCCTTGTCAATTGTGCCTTTGGATGTGGTGTCCCCTAGACATAGTTATATACCACACCCGGTCGCACGCATTTATCCACCACCATTTGATGACCCTCATTTCCCCACGTTAGCGACTATAGTTGGGTCTCTTGAGTTGTTTCGCTCGTATACCTTTGCACATTCAGGGGCGTCCAATTATATTGGTTATGATGCGCGGTTCACCTTGGCATATCTTCATGCCAATCGTGAAAATATTAATATTAAAATTAAGACTGCGGTGTCGGAGCCCATAAAAATTGTCTCTGATTACAAGGCTCCCGTGCCACCTGACTTAACCCCCTTATTTTTCGTATTTGGGTCTAGTCATGTAGCACATGGATTCTCTCCTCATGTGTGTTGGACGTTATTATTTCTCCTTAAGTTATGTCACACGCACTTCCATGCCTTTTCGAGACTATCTGACGCTAGAGCTAGTGATTTGGGTTTAGTCTGGTCAGTCCCCGAGCGGATGTCTTCTGGCACCGTTAAAAATTTAATACGTAGGAACGCCGACCCATCCATGATTATGAAGAACGTCGGATTTTATGCTTTCATTTTAGATTTTTATATAGCACAGGGTGTTTCACTTTATTTCAAGTTTCCGAACTTTTTACTATACGTCTCTGTTCCACCTGAGTGCCTTTCTCCATCGTCTCTTCGTACCACTAAATATTCTCTTGGGATGGGGAGTGTTAGTACTGTCGTGTCTATTTTCCATGTTGACTCCTTGGTTCTTGAACCGGTCGGTAAGATTCTTGTTTATTTTCTTTTGTGTGGCACCATTTCGAGTTTTCTCGAAAGTCTTGTTGTTTGTGTGCCAGACAGGGTCTCAGTGCTACGAGATGTTCATGCTACTACGACACAGATTGTGGGGCCAGATTTGCCCCATGTTGCTGCTGCTTTTGACGGTTCCCCCCTCACGGGCCACTCATCGGTGATGAGTGATTTTTAGCGGGGGAGGATTGATGGCGACGATGCTGAGGCGGCCGTGGATCTACGACATCGAGAGTTCGTGGATTGGGATGGTCATTGCCGCAAGATCGTAGATGGGAGTCTACCACGTTGCCTCTCTGCCAACGCCGCCATCGCTACAAGTTTTGCTCGACGTCCGCCGCCGCCAATAAATAAAATATATAATTATAAATTACAAAATTATAATTATATATTTTATCGATTTTTATTTTAATCAATTCTATTTTTAAGTATTTCATTTCATGTATGATGGGTGCTTATAACCATCAATTGTTATTTATTTATTTCATGTTTTTAATTAGTGTATTTGTTATGTCATGATGGGTGCATATAACCATCATGAGTGGTTTATTTTTCAAGGGTGGAGATTGAGTGGTGTAGGCTATATATAGCCATGGTTATGAAGGATATGGGAGAATGATAGGAAATTGAAAACCTAATTCTATTGAGACCTTTCCCTTCCCCTCTCCAAAATTCGGCCCCCCTCTTGTATCCCTCCTTCTTGGCCGCCGGCCACTTCCCTCTCTTCCTCTCTTTTTCTCCTATCTCCTCCTCCTCCCTCTACAAGTTCTCCATCAAACAACCACTAATCTTCCCCTTCACAAAAGAAGAACCGACCACCTTCCTCTCACCACAAACCCGAGCCTCCAATTCTCCCATCCAAAAAAAAACCCGAGCCGGCCAAACCTTGCCTCCACCATCTCCAAAAACTAAACCGGCCACCACAACCCTCTTAGGGTTCGGCCTACCCCAAGCCGCCACCTTTCCTCATCCCCCTCAACTCTCGGCCACCCTCCATCACTTGAGACAAAATATTCGCCACCACCTTTCCTCTCTCCTTCCATATATATATTAGCTTCTTCAAGGTTACTCCCTCTCTAGGGTTTTCTTGCAAAAGGAAGAACGACTTGCATCTTCATCAACCGGTGCAGATCCGTGGGCTCACGCGGAGAATAGAAGTCATCCACCGTCGTGAGCGTTTTCCTCCACTTAATATTGTGGACGAGCTTTCTTGGGATTGGGTAACGATTCCTACACCTCTTGTGTGAATTCTTCTAAATTATTTTGTGAGGTTTTGGTGGAATTAGAAGGCTAGTTTTTAGTCCGGATTTATATTGAAATTAGTGCTTAATAAAATCTTAATTTTCAAGCATTTATTTCCCTAATATTTTTCATAAAATTGGAGCTAGTAGATCTCGTGAACACTAGAAGAAATCGGGTTCATCACCCTTGATTTCCCCTTGAGTTCAAGTGATTTGGTAAACCCTCTATTAATTTATTTTGGGAATCGACTGGGACTTGATTTTAAATCACTTATTTAGCCTGGAACTTTGTTTATTGGAATTGTGAATTGCTTGCGCATAATTTAATTTGAATAGCTAACTATCCGGATTGTGTGGGTCCTTTTTGCTTGAGCGAACATTGGCCTATAGCCCTTGTTCAATCTATAAAAGGGGTTGCGTCCCTTTGCGTTGATGTTGTGGAATTTGTGCCTTTTAATGCATGAGTATTCGATAGTGCTAAGTAGAGAAACCGTGCGCTAGATATTTAATTAAATTATCCAACATAAGAACGCGTAGTTTAATCCGTAGAAACCATGGGCCTGCATCTATACGTCGTGTAGACCACTCAATTCCACAGATAACTTCAGTCGATAAGCCGCTTCACCAATTCGCTCTAGAATCTCAAACGGTCCAAGGTACCTCGGACTCAGCTTCTTCAAGCGTCGTACCCGAGAGACACCTTTGAACGGCTTAATTTTCAAATATACCCAGTCACCAACAGTGAACTCAACGTTCCTGTGCATGGCATTATAATATTTAGCTTGCTTGTCCTGAGCGATCAACAATCATTCTCGTATTGTTTGTACCAACGAAGTGTCGCCTTCCACTTCTTGTCATTTGTACAGCTTTTACTCACCCGTCTCCAACCATGACCACGGCGTGCGATATTTTCTACCGTAAAGGGCCTCGTAGGGCGCCATTTGAATACTCCCTTGGTAGTTATTGTTATAAGCAAACTCCACCATGTACATGTGATCTTCCCATCGCTTTCCGAAATCCAAGACGCACATGCGAAGCATGTCCTCCATCGTCCTGTTGAGCCTCTCGGTCTGACCATCCGTCTGCGGATGAAAGGCCGTGCTGAAACTCAGCTTGGTTCCCAACATTTATTGCACCAACCTCCAGTCATTGGACGTGAAGCACCCATCTCGGTCACTCACGATGCTGCGGGGCACACCGTGCAGTCGAACAATGTTATCTACATAGAGTTTTGCCAGCTTATCCACCGAATCATCGTTCCTATTCGGAATGAAGTGCGACACTTTTGTCAATCGATCTACAATTACCCAGATGGCATCGTTTCCCTTCTGCGACCTTGGCAACCCATGCACAAAATCCATTGAAATATCATCGAACTTCCACTCCGGGATAGGTAAGGACTTCAAGAAACCTCCAGGCTTCTGGCACTCCACCTTCACCAAGGCGCACATTTGACACTTCGCCACATAAAGTGCCACGTCCTTCTAAGTCCTGGCTAGCAGAACAACTTTTTCATATCACAATACATTTTCGTGCTCCCTTGGTGAATCGAGTAATTGGTATGATTAGCCTCGTACATCAATTCCTCACGCAGTTTACCCACATTTGGGACTCACAGACGACTGTCCCTCCATAACAGTCCATCCTTAACAATAAATTGGGAATTTGACCCATCCAAATCTTCATCCATGATCTGCTTCATGCTGTCATCCCCAACCAGAGCTTACTGAATCCTATCAGCAAGGTCATGTTGCACCTTTGTCCAGTTCAATTATGCTTTGTCACTCGTCTGCTTGTCAACACAAGAGATCTCTAATGCCTCCAAATCCCGAATCAAATGCTCGTCATGAACTGACAACCAATTAGCCTGTGTGGGGGCCCTGTGACTCAACGCATCCACCACAACATTGCCTTTCCCAAGCACATAATGTATCTTGAAGGTGTATTCGCCCAGGAACTTCATCCACCTCCGCTGCCGCATGTTTAGGTCCTTTTGATCCAACAAGTACTTCAGGCTCTTATGATCGGTATAGATATCGACCTTCACACCGTATAGGTAATGCCTCCATAGCTTCAGGGAAAATATCATGACCGCTATCTCCAAGTCATGTACCAGATAATTCCTCTCGTGTATCTTTAGCTGATGTGAGCCATAAGCTATTACACTCCCATGCTGCAGTAGAACACAACCTATGCCACTGCCCGAAGCATCAGTAAATCTCAAACCCTTCGGTCCCACTCGGCGAACATAGAATAGGTTCCGTGGTCAACCGAATTTTCAGTTCTTCGAAAGCTTGCACGCACTCCAGCGACCACACAAACTTCTGATCTTTTCTCATCAAAGACGTGAGGGGTAACACTATCCGCGAGAAGTTCTCTACAAAGCGTATGTAGTAGCCCGCAAGTCCAAGGAAACTCCGAACTTCTGCCACTGAAGATAACACAGGCCACTCCTGTATCGCAACTGTCTTCGCCGGATCTACCGCAATCCCTTCTCCACTAACTATATGACCAAGGAATGCTACCGAGAATAACCAGAATTTACATTTGGAGAATTTGGCATAAAGTTGATTCCTTCTAAGCATCTCCAACACCATATGCAGATGCTTGAAATGATCCTCCTCGCACTGCGAGTACACCAATATATCGTCGATAAAGACTATCACGAAGTGGTCCAGGTACTCTCTGAACGTTATGTTCATCAAATCCATAAACACGGATGACGCATTAGTCAGCCCAAACGGCATGACAGTGCACTCATAATGCCCATAGCGTGTGCTGAAAGCTGTCTTGGGGATGTCACTTTCCCTTATCCGTAGCTGATAGTATCTGGATTTCAGATCCAAATTTGAGTACACAGACGACCCCACTAGCTGGTCAAAAATATCATCAATCCTTGGGATCAGATACTTATTCTTCTACGTTAGCTTATTCAACTCCCGGTAATCGATACAAAGCCGTAAACTTCCGTCCTTCTACTTAACAAAGAGGACCGACGGGCTCCAAGGCGACAAACTTGGACGCAAATAACCTTGCTCCAACAGCTCTTGCAGCTGTTCTTTCAATTCTTCCATCTCCTTAGGCGCTAACCGATATGGAGAGCGTTGTTGGGTACATTGGAATATGTGTACTAGATTTGGAGAACCCTCACCTAGCTCCATGATATTCATCAAGGTGTATTTGATGTTGTTTTGAGTTTGTATGTGCAGGATAATAAAATAAAGAAAAAGTTTCGAAGTACAAGTGTCGACACTTGGGAAAAGCTGTGTCAACACCAGAGGCCAGTTTGTGTCGACACACAGGACTTGTGTCGACACACAGAAAATCTGTCGACAACAACTGTGTCAACACTTGGGAAAAGCTGTGTCGACACCAGAAGCAAGATTGTGTCGACACACAGAACGTGTGTCGACACATGGCAGATCTGTCGACACCAACTTAGTCGACACCAGAAGACAGTCTGTGTCGACACATAGGACTTGTGTCGACACACAGAATTTTGTCTACAGCAACTGTGTCAACACACAGGACTTGTGTCGACACACATCAAGTTTATTTCTACTGCAATTGTGTCGACACACAGGACTTGTGTCGACACATTCCAGAATTGTATCAAGACAACCACTATATCAAGACAAGAAGTATTTGTGTCGATACACAGGATTTGTGTTGACATATTTTACAGAAGCTATGTCAAGAAGATTATAAAGTGCTGTGTCGACATTATGGGAGCTGTGTCGACATCACCAAGGATTGTGTCGACATATAGTCTATTTGTGTCGACACATGTAAAGGAATGTCTCGACACTTTGCTGACTGAGACTAAGTATAATGAAGTAACTGGTGACTTGACAGCTGTCATGACCAACAAGGCTGTTGCAACTATCAGAGCTATCAGAAGGTTGTTATGAACCGGATCAGCCGGTAACCTTGGATGAAGCCTATATAAAGACATGTTCTATCAACAGATAGAAGAGAGAACGGGAAGCATCAAAGACAGAACCAATCTGAGAAGAACTAACGACAAGGAGAGGAGTCTTTATCCAGAAATCCAAAGATGGCAGATCCTGAACAATCTGAAAGAAGAAATCAGAATCACATCTGATTAAGAAGAAGCTAGATTGAGGATCATCTCCAACTTCAAAAAGATCAACCTTACTTTGTTCAGATTCAAGAAGCTTTGAAGAAAGCTAAGACATGTTGATTCAAAAGTTATCTGTTCTATCAAGAACTGATCAAGAAACCTTCAACCCTTTCTCTCTCTATCTGGGTGAAGGTTTTATTCTTTTCTATTATCAATTCACTATAGGATCTATTGTAGATCTGAGTTGTAAGCATAAATTATAAACGCTAAGGTAGGGCTGAGTGCCTGAGGTAGGAGATTAAATTCTCTGAGTTGTAGGCCTGGGAAGAGGCTGAGGTATGGCCTATGTGCCTGAGTTGTAGGAGTGTGGACTCACTCTGAGGTAGGATTCTTTGAGAGAATCTGAGTTGTAGGACTTGCTGAAGTCTAAGTTGTAGGAACCATCTTTGGGTTCTGAGCTGTAAGATCTGAGGATCTGAGAAGAAGAAGGAAGTTAGGCTGAATCTAGTATACTACTAGATAGGCGAATGGGGAAAGTGGATGTACCCATCATTTGGGGAACCATTATAAAACTGTGTGTATTCTGTGTGTGTGCTGTGTTCTTTTTATCTGTACTGTGACAGTGTGCATAACAGGTTTTATTGTGATAAATTTGTCTGCCTAAGCAATAAAAAGAATTGTACCTATTCACCCCCCCTCTAGATGTTTATGTCATCTTGAAACAAATTCTTTCAAGTGGTATCAGAGGGAGGTTCCTCAAGAAATAGACTTAATAGTCTGAGTAGATCTGTAAGGCAGTTAACATTTTGACAAAATAGGTTCTGGAGAAAATCACAAGGAACTTGGCCAGGTTCATTCCGATTACGGACGACGCTATATTCTGAAACACTTCTTGTAACATTTTTCAAGTGGTATCATTTTGCTAGTACGGAGGTTCGTCGAGCAGTTTGTGCGCTATCATGTGGTGCCCAGGACGATCGTATCAGATCAGGACGGACGGTTTACATCCAAGGAGTGGAGGTCAGTTCTGGCTCATCTGGGTTCTCGGTTGACATTCATCACGGCCTTCCACCCCTAGACAGATGGACAGACGGAGCGCACCAATCGGACAGTGGAAGATCTTCTGCGCCTACGCATTTTGGACCGCGACGAGCCTTGTGAGAGACTGCTGCCGCTGATCGAGTTCTCGTACAATAACAGCCATCAGTCCAGCATAGGCATGGCCCTTATGAGGCATTATACAGACGGAGGTGCAGGCCCCACTATATAGGGTTCAGGATGAGGTTTTGAAGGCACTCGGCTCAGAGTGTATGGAGGACACTAATGCTCAGGTTAGATGGATCCGGGACAGGATGTTGGAATCCCAGAGCAGCCAGGCCAAATATTACAATGTGCTGCATCGTTAGGTCGAGTTCCAGGTGGGAGACCGGATTTTCTTGAAGATATGGCCGATGCATAGGGTCTTGCGGGTTCGCGGGCAGAAGAAGCTCAGTCTGAGATACATAAGGCCTTACAAGATTCTGGAGCGGAACGGCCCCTTGGCTTATAGACTGGAGCTGTCACCGGAGTTGGCGGGATTGCATGATGTCTTCCATGTCTCTTCACATAGGAGGGATATACTACGCCCTAAGCAGCTGATTTCC
This sequence comes from Platanthera guangdongensis, assembly GCA_039583875.1. Classification (NCBI taxonomy): domain Eukaryota; kingdom Viridiplantae; phylum Streptophyta; class Magnoliopsida; order Asparagales; family Orchidaceae; genus Platanthera; species Platanthera guangdongensis. Next base: position 47,374,345 of record CM077149.1, read on the forward strand.
ACTGCAGATGGCCCAGTGGCCTCAGATCGATCAATAAACATGGAGCCGATCAGGATCGAAGATACGGTGATGCAGGTCTTGCGACGCAAGAAGGTTCCGCTAGTAAAGGTTCTGTGGAGAAACCATGGGAAGGAGGAGCACACTTGGGAGCCACAGGACTTGATGCAACAAAAGTACCCGGAACTTTTCGAGTCAGGTATACCTTCAACACTTAGGGATGTTACATACTTTTACTTCCGTAGAAACCCCGTAGGCTTAACTTTAATTTCGGGGACGAATTATTTTTTGTATATTGGGATTTGTAACATGCCTCAAACAATTAGACCCCTAGGAGTGGTTTTGTCATGACTGAGTCATGACAAAACCTTAAGAAGCTGAAAGGACCAAGTGAACAAGGGACAAGGTGAAGATCACCTTGGTCTGCCTATAGCACAATGTCACCACCAAACCTAGGGTTTGACTTTAGGGCTCCAACTTGACCCCATGACCCTACCACAACAACATAAACCCCCTTGGGTGGTCCATAGGGTCACTAAGGACCCAATGGGGACAGGCGAAGTGGCCAAGTTGGCTTAAGACCACCCTAACCCTTAATGGGTCAAACTTGCCTACTTAGGGTCAGTTGACCCTTCCTTAGCTAAGAGGACCCCACACATGCCCTCTGAACCCTAAAATGAGGTCAATGGGTCACCAGGGACCCATTGCGGTCAACACAAGAGGCTAAGTTGACCCAAGTCAACCTTAGCCCTAAAAAGGTCAAGGTGTCGTAACTAAGGGTAATTGTCCTCTAACATGCCCAATTGACCATACCTAGACCTCCCCAAGCCCTAAGGAAGGACAATGGGTCACCAAGGACCCATTGGGGTCAACCAAACAGGCTAGGTTGACCCAAGCCAACCTTAATCCTAAAATGGTCAAAGTGCCCTAACTAAGAGGCAGGTGACCTACAAGGTGCCAATCTAACCCTACCCAACCCTACCTATACCTTAGGAGAGGGCAATGGGTCACCAAGGAACCATTGAGGGTAACTCAAATGGGCAAAGTGACCAAGGTCAACCCTATGCTAGTGTTAGGTCAAACTTAGCTCAAATGGGCTAACCCAAGCTCAAGCCCTTTCCATTTGGGCTAACCTCATCTTAATTATCTAATATTATAAGTTAATAGGCTGCCATTAGGCTAGAGAGATGATCAAATTCAGCCTTGATGATTACGAGAGAGAAAACTCCATTTTTACCCCTTTAATGGAGGAGAGAGAAAGTGGTTTAAAAGGTCATTCATGGCCAAGGGAGACCAAGGGTCTCTCCAATTGATGGATACATTCTCCCTAATCAGTTTTGATGAGTTGAATAATCATAGCCAGCCACCAAAGTGGCTGAATTTAATTTCTCCCAAAAGGAAGAGAGAGAAAGAGGGGAGAGAAAGCCATTAATGGCCATAGGAGATCAAGAGCCCCTCCCCTAACCTCCATTTGCTGGATTCATCTTCCCTGGATAATTACGAGGAGACTAACAGCCATAATCAGCCCTTAATGGCCGAGTTCAGTGAAACCATGGGTGGCCGAAATTTTCACCTTCATGGCCAATAATGACCATTGGTGTTACACCCTTCCTCTCCCCCATTTAGACCTCTTAAAACATCCTTGGACTCAAAGGAGGAGTTTCCACAATCCCACTGAAGGAGTCGAGCCATTTGGTAGTGTTGTTGCAAAACACCCGAAGCTCCAAAATTCGGCCATAGGGCACCACCACCAAACCCGTCAACAAGCACGATTGCAGGTCCTCCTCTACTCCTCTCTTCGTGGGCAAGATCTTTAAATATTTTAGGAGGTAAATCGGGCTCAATTGAGCCCGATCGGGTGAGAGATTTTCAAAAATTTCCATGGTTTTTCAACCACTCGGGTTCGCCGAAATCCGCCCCTCCGGCGGCCGTGCGGCCGCCCGACGATAGCCCCCACCTCAACGAAGGTGGTGGTGGTGGTGGCTCACCAGGGAGGTGGACGGGTGGCCAACAATAAGCTTGAAAATAAGCTCGAGGTTCGGCCAATCATGGCCCTTGGCTTGAGGAATAAGAAAGCCAGCAGCCCTTGGATCTGCTTTAAGATCTGTGCTAGATCTAGGATTTTTAATTTCATTTTTTGTATTTTTCTGTCCTGTTTAATGGGCTGTCATATATTAAATATTACAATTACCTAGGTCCCCATATAGAAAACATGACCAACATTAAAATTGTAGCTCTTGAAGTCTAGTTTAATTGAAAATTTATTTCAACCAATTTGTGTAAGTGGTATGACCACGGCTCTAATTTTTGTGAGATCTATACCTAGGGCTAGTTAGAGATTTATATGTGAGCCCCCACTTCACCACAAGTCCAAATGACCTGAAATTAGAACAGGGAGTCATTCTAATCTATACTTAGGTCTTGCCTAAAAATGGGAATTTTTGGAGATAAGTTTTTTATAGTTTTTGGAATTATTTAATAATCATATGGTAATTTAACTAGGGGACTTAATGACCTCCAAACCCTCCAAACTTTTGGTGAGTGGTCCTTAGGGTCATCATAAGGATGTTTATAAATTTTCAACCCATTTGGAGATGATTAGGGTGGAAATAAGCAAACCCTAGGCTTGCCCAAAAAGGGGTATTTAGGTTAAAGTGCTCCTTGTGGGTTTGAGTGGCCAAACCACCTCTACAGAGGTTGAAATTTTGTACACTGGTTTGACATGACATTTAATACCCTCATATGGATTATGGTGTGGATTAGTGTTGATTTGCCCTTGGATCCCAGTTCTAACCCTATGGTTGAACTTTGGGGGCTTGTGAAGGACATAGGGGGTTATATTCTGGGAAGGACTTGGGGATTAGTCCATGAGATCCTAGGGTGGTGAAATGCTCTAGGAAGGGATATGGTGGTACTTAGACACATGCACCCCACATAAACCACTTAATAAGTATTTATGACTTTAAACCTTAGAAATTATCTTATGGATCAAATGACCTTGAATCTTGATGATATTTTGGTATGGTTAATTTCATAATATTATTAACCTCTGGTGTTTATCATATGGTGTTTAGAGATCAGTACATCATCCTTGTAGTAGTAACTTTCATATTGCCTCTTTTGATGTTAATAATGAAAATATGATGTATATGTGGAAGAATAGTTTGAATTTCTAGGATAGATAATCAAATGACATTATGATTCACTAGTAGTTTATTTGGAGTGATTGAAACTTTATTTGTAGTACATCATGTGTAAGGTAAACTAGTGCACCTTAATTTGATAAATAGAAAATAAATACTATAGCTTGCTGGAAAGTTCTGTTACTTAGCCAGAGTACTTTTTAGGGCATAAAGAAGCTTGGAAAAATATTTAAATGTTGTTTAAATGAGATTACAAGGGTGTGTCTTCATAAAGTGTCTTATGATGTTTTTCCTTAGGATAATCTTTTATCTGGTTTACTGACTTGGAAATTTCATGAAACTTAGGAAGTGAAGTTTTATGATCATAATGTAGCTCTGCTAATTTTTGAGGAATTTTTAGACTAGTATTTTGGCTACTTCCTTTAATACCCCTATTTATATGAATTATTTTAGAATAACTATTTAGAGATTAATTGTTTTATGAAAGTTTATGATATTTAGTATTCGCTGATATCTTGTTAACCTAGAGTGTTCATGAGTTTTGACGGGTCATACCCTAAGTAAATCTAGTACTTCATGTTCAAATCACCCATGGATTAATTTTGGGAAAAATTAAATAAATGTCAAATTTAATTAGAAAATCATGAATTTCTAGATTTGGACTAAATATATCATGGTAGACCCCCAGTAAATATTATAGGGCTTTTGGATGAAAAAGTGGGAGTACCGCCTCTCGTATACATCATATAGCCTAAGATGATCTGCGCATAGTAAAACTGCAAAATGAACTCAGAGAGTTGGGATATTAGGTTGTTGGTTGTGTTCAGGAACTAAGGAGTTCATCATTGGGAATAATGATGGGTTAACTAGAGTAGGTGGTGCTCGGGATCGACGAAAGATCGTCTTTCCCGCGGAGAGGAAAAGTCAAATGCATTACGGTTAGTTCCAATATATTGTTAAAAGGGATCGGGTAATAGGTAATAACCAATAACAGTAAGTTCCTTGCGAAAGGGAGCTTTGGGCTTCAGCCCATCGTAGTTCCTAATGCCCTCGAGTGCCCTCCATGAGGAATACCTTGGGCAGTCCTGGGCTAACCTAAACCGTAAGTAAAATCAATGTTTAACAACAACTAGTATAACTAGGGTTTCATATTCACACACCCCGGTAGCTCGGGAGGTTGGTTGGGCAAGTTTGATTAGACATCCGAACGGTAGGTTCGGAAGGTATATGTAACCGACGGGATAGTCCGAGGAGCCGGTGACTTGGAAGGATTTGGATACATAAATAAGGTGGTGGGTCTTCGGTATCGGACGGTCGTTCACACCGATGTCAATACGTTGAATCGGCGGGTGTGATTGACAATTAGCCAAAGAAAGTCTGGTGGATATGGCCAGCACTAGTACGCGGTGACTATAGGTTGTGTCCTTCTAGAGACGTACGTAAGGTCTAGGCCTGGTAGTGTAGATACCCGACTAGGAGTGGGGGGCCCAACCCATTGTCTCTGTTTGCCACTACGGAGGTCCCTGGGAGTGAAGCTAGCTGCCCAAATGGGGGGAACTAAAGGTCTGTGCGCATAGAGTCATGTGTGTGAGTTGTACTTGCATGAATCATAGCATAACATATCACTAGAGTCATAGTTGCATACAACCGACACTCCAACGTATAAATCGGTATGGGACTTTTTATATAATGGGAGCCTTGCAGAAGACCCCTTAACTTATACGTTTGTATGGACATTCATATAAGTTAAGGTTACTTACTTCTTAGTATGTCTTTCTTACCGGTGATGCTTTACTTTACTTGTTCACCTTACTGCTTACTATTATAGAAATACTAGGTTGTACCTTCCATCCTTAGCTGTATATATTATAATTAACTGCTAGAATAGTTCCATCATCACCTGTTTTTCATATTCTCCACCTTCATGGCTTCCCTTTCCTCCTCGCTTCTTAGTGCCTAGGATCCATGGGGGAGGGGTAGGGGATGATAGGACTTAGTCTTTTGACTAATGATGTTCGGACCACAACATTCCAGGGACTCCAGATGGGAGACAGGGAGCTACAGCAGGGGATACAACACCAGCAGAGTATGGTGCACATGGAGGTGGGCCAGTCTAGAACAGGAGAACCGGCTACTGGATTAGTGTGTGATTAGTTTACTTAGCTTCCGCGAGAGTTTGTAGTGAGGATTGATATACCGGGCTTGAGCCCGTTTATATTTCCTTGTACTATTTTATTTCAGTACTTTTATTATATGTGGACTTGATGTGATTTCCTTTACATATATTACATGTGATTATGGACTTAGTTTCATCCATACTATGTGTATACTTCTCTTTCTCTTTGGTGATTGTAAAGGCTGGCAGGATCAGCTTTTCGTAATGGCGACCTTCCCGAGTGTCGGTGTCACTGTAAAACGGCGGTTTTGGGCATAAGACCCCGGTGGTTGAAAATAAAAAAAAGGAAACTCCATAGGGAGTATACTGTTGTTAAGAGCAAAGTTCATCAGACCAATGTCAAGGTGAACACATTCCTCTTGACAAGGTATTTGAGGCTTTCTATTTGTGAAGAGACCAATCAGCTTGAAGAGGAAGAATTTACCAGTGTAATGTTGTTATGTGGACTACCCAGAGACACCAAAGCAGTTAAGAGAAAAGGGATGAATGAGGAAGGAAAGTTACTTTCAGATATCATAGGTAAAGTACTGCTTTGTAATACAGGACCTCAAGAATACCTCTCCTCAGAGATGTTCAAAATACTTGTGGTTATCATCCACAGAAAGAGAATGGATTGGGGTGCACTATTGTTTGAAAAGATCAAGGATAGTCTGCACATACTCAATTTTGGACGAATACTTAGCTTATATCTGAGCCAGATGGACAAGGACAAATTTGATATTTCCAAGGGAGTACCCATCCACCAGTTGAGGAAAATCGATTCATCAATCTTCTTGAGGTGGGACAGGAGGATCTTGAGGCCAGGGGGCCAGAGATTTGCCTGTGGAGGAGGAAGAACATGTTCCTGAGGATTGTATTCCTTCTCCAACCCCCAAGGAAACTCCTAAGAGATTGAGTGCAGGAGCTGAGGGGGGGGGGGGTCATTTGATACACAAGTGGATACTCAAAAAGTGCCCTTGAGTGTTCCTTCTGAGATAGTTTCAGATGTTCCAGCTATAGTTGCTCCAGTCAGTATAGAGATAGAGGGTTCAGTTCTAGTTATTGTGGTTCCAAATGAAGAGATAGTAGATCTCCTTATATAGGTTGCTGACATTAGACGTGCTGCTGTTCATAATGATTTGAATGTTTATGATTATGAGATAGATACTTATAAGGTAATGGTTATTGCTAATTGTTGAAGCCAGTAACCCGACTTCGCCTAGCATTCGAACCTAAGTTGCAGCTCACACCTACACTTCTCAAACCACCCTCTCGACATGAGTCTCAGAACTAGAAATAGACCGTGGGTCTCAGCTCGGAGGTCACACCTCTTACCCGAAAGAATCAGAAGTTCTCCCCCTCCCTAGCCAGTGTTGAGCTAGGTGCCTTAGAGGAAGAAGATAGAAAGGGTCAACAACCATTTCAAAGCACCTTATCAGTCTATTTCTAGGCCTCTGAGTTTGACCTACCAATAACCAAACTGAATCGACCTGAAATTACCAAAATAACCTGGGTTGGGTCTGCCAACAGCCAAAATCCGTTGTTCTGAAGGGTTATATGTTGACCACAAAGGGCAAAAAAGTAAAATTACCAGGTGTGAAAGAGTAAAATCCCCCCGTTTGGGGTAAGAAGTGTTGGGTACATTGGTTTAAATGTACCTGATTTGAAGAAGCCTCACCCAACTCAATGATATACATCAAAATATATTTGATGTATTTTGAGTTACTTGTGCAGGTTAAGTATTTGTAGGAAATGATGAAAAAGTTTCGAAGTCCATGTGTCGACACCCAGAGGGAAAGTGTCGACACTTAAGAAGGCTTGTGTCGACACCTAGGCAAGTAGTGTCGACACTTGGAGTCATTGTGTCGACACCAGGGATGCTGAGTCGACACCAGACAGAAAGTGTCGACACAAGGAGCTGTGTCGACACTCAGTGAAGAAAAGCCAGTAAAGCTGTGTCGACACTTAACAGTTGTGTCGACACCCAGTGAAGCTGTGTCTACATCAGAAAGTGTCGACACTTGGAGCTGTGTCGACACTCAGCAAAAGTCTGCAGAGACTAAGTACAAGTGTCGACACCCAGCACAATGTGTCGACACTCAATAGAAAAGTCAGCACTTGAAGTAAGTGTCGACACCCAGACCAATGTGTCGACACTTAGCATGAAGACTCAACACTTGAAGAAAGTGTCGACACAAGGAGTTGTGTCGACACTTAGCAAAGAATAGCAAAAGTTCAACAAATTATTCTAAGTACAAGTGTTGACACTATGGGAATGTGTCGACACTCAGCTGAAGTCTCAACAAGAAGAAGAATGTGTCGACACAAGGAGCTGTGTCGACACTCAACAAGTATCAACATGAAGATGTGTCGACACCAAGAAGCAGTGTCGACACTTAACAGATACAACACATGAAGATATGTCGACACAAAGGTGTTGTGTCGACACTTAGAAGAATTCAGCAAAATACAGAAGATCAAGTACTTGTGTCGACACTCAATTTCAGTGTCGACACATACAGAAGAAACAGTGTCGAGACAAAGAATCAACAACACAAGGAGTTGTGTCGACACCTTGTAGACTAATGTCGACACTTAGACAACATGTGTCGACACTTGGTCTATAAGTGTCGACACTTAAAGACAGAAAGTCTCGACACTATCAGACAGTTAGAGAATTTTCAAGAACTGACTGGATGACTTGACAGCTGTCGTTCCAGCCGGTCTACAGCACTTGTCAGAGTTGTTAGAAAGCAGTTATGGACCGGACCAGCCGGTTAACATGAAGAAGGCCTATAAATAGGCCTATGCTGTCTACAGAAAATGATGATCAACAAGTTATTGAAGAGATTGAACACAAGTCCAAGTTCAGATTTAAAGAAGATCTAGCTATCAAGTGAAGATCTAAGAAGTTGGAGAGAGAGAGCTCCATCCAAGAAATTAGCCATTGGAACTAGGCTGAGAAGGAGGGTTCAGATTTATTCTGAATTCTAAGTGGCAGAGGTCAAGGATCAACTGCAGAAGGAGTCAGTCTTATTGAGTTCTACTTTCAAGAAGCTTTGAAGAAAGCTAAGTCAGATTGATTTCAGATGAGTTCTTCCAAGAACTCATCAAGAAACTCACAACTCCCCTCTCTAGTCTTTGGGTTGCTGAGTTAACAATTGTATAATCATTTTTATCTTGTAGGATCCTTGGGATCTGAGTTTTGTAAGCCTGTAATTATAAAGGCTGAGTGTAGGGCTTTGGCAGCCTGAGTGTAGGAGATTGGAATCTCTGAGTGTAGGCCTTTTGTGGCTGAGTGTAGGCCTGGGTGGCTGAGTGTAGGCCTTTGTGGCTGAGTGTAGGCTTTGTGGAAAAGCTGAGTTGTAGGGCCTTGGGCCTGAGGTGTAGGAACCTGATTTGGGTTCTGAGTTAGTGGAGAAGTTTGGCCGAATCTAGTACACTACTAGATAGGCGAAGGGGGAAAGTGGATGTACCCAAAGCTTGGGGAACCACTATAAAACTCTGTGTTTGCTGTGATTGTGAATTTCTGTGAATGCTGTGTGATTGCTGTGCAAAAGTAGATTAGATTCTGTGTTAAAAACTGATTGCTGCCATTAAAGTGTAAAAAGAATTTGGTCACCTATTCACCCCCCTATAGGTGTTTAGGTACTATATCTTTCAAGTGGTATCAGAGGGAGGTTCCTCAAAAAGGACTAATAGTCTGAGGAGATCCTGTTTGGCAGATTCAGTCTAAGTCAAATACAGATTCAAGAAAATCAAGAACCATGGGTTCCTCTGAGAATCACAAGGAATTGGGCTCCATGAAATTACCTCTATGTAGGAAAGAGATATTTGGGATCTGGAAGGAAAGGGTAAGGCTGTTTATGGAGGCCTCAGACCCAAGAATTTACATCACAGTAAAGGAAGGGCCATATGTGCCCATGAAGGTGTCAGTCCTAGATGCAAATCAGAGAACCCCAAAGGATTTCTCTGAAATGACTAAGGATGAGATTGTCCTAGCCACCATGGACAAAAGGGCTCAAAACATCATTGTAAGTGCCATCGATGATGCCACTTTTCAGAATCTAATGCACTGTAAGATAGCCAAAGAGAAGTGGGATACTCTCATTGTCTATATGGAGGGTTCTGAAAAAGTTAGGCAAGATAGAAAATCCTTGCTAAATCAAGAGTATGAAAGCTTTAGACAAGGAAAGGGTGATAGCATAACTGAGTGCTATAAGAAGTTCTATAGGATAGTGAATGAACTCATGTCTTATGGAAGAGAGTTCAGTAATTATGAACTAAATGACAAGTTCCTAAGGTCCCTAACTAAAGATTGGGACACCAAGATCTGTGCCATTAGAGAAATGGCTAAGTTGGGAGAAATCCCTCCACCTACACTATTTGGCAAATTGTTGTCATATGAAATGCAGTTGACAGTGAGGAAAGAGGAGGAGAAATCAACAAGACAAGAACACAAGGAAAGAACAGTAGCTTTCAAGATAGAAGTTCCCAGAAAGTACAGAGGTAAGTCACCAACACCACCTCCAAAGGTTGCTGAATCAGAGTCAGATGAGTCTGTCAGCACAAAGTCAGAAAGCAGTGAAAGTGATGAAGACTTTGCTGCCTTCACTAGACATTTTCAGAAGTTCTTGTAGAAGAAACAGTGGAGGTCAAGGCCTTCTACTTCTCAGGGAAAAGAAGACTTATATCAGAATAAAAAGGCTTCAAAGAAGGACAGGAAGAGGACTAAATCTAGTAAGGCAACTGTTTCAAAAATAGTGTGCTATTGCTGCAACAGACAAGGCCATGTTGTTGCTGATTGTCCAGAAAAGAGAAAGGAGTCTAGTGACAGGAAGAAGACTCATTTCAAAGGCAAGAAAGAGAAGTCTTTTGTTGCCAAGAAGGAGAAGACTCTGTCAGATATTTCATCTTCAGAAACTGAGTCAGATGTTGAGGCATACATAGGGCTGTTTGCTGAAGAAGAAGAAGAAGAGTTCATGCAGATTTTGGAGTCCATTTATGAACAAGAAGACAGCTAATGCCAAGGGCTAATGGCATTGACAGAAGGAGACAAAATCCTGGAACAGCCAGGACCCAGTAAGGTACAATGTTCAACTCTAAGTTCAATTTCTTGTGCCAGTACAGATTCAGATTCATCATCATCAAGTGATGAGAGTGCATCTGAGTCTAAAGCAAATATTCATCAGTTGATAGATGAATACAAGGTTCTGTTGCAAGCCTACAAGAAGTGCAAGTCCCTAGCCAAAAGTCAGGCAAAGGAAATTGCTGATCTTAAAGCTGCTGCAACTGAGGTTGAGAAGTCATTTGATCAAAAACTGAATGAGATAGCCAGATTGAAGCACATAACTGTGATTCAAATGGGAACTATATCATTTAAGAATGATCAAATCAAGAGTCTGGAGATTAATCTTCAGAAAGAGAAGGACTTAGTTGCTAGGTTTTCTAAACCTAAGTCAGTACTACCTTTGATTGATGATTTTGTTCATCAAAAAGGTAAAGCTGGACTTGGTTTTACAAGACCTGCAAGGACTGTTCAGTCCAAGTCCAAGTCCAAGGGTAAAGCCCCAACATTCAACAAGTCAGCTGTAGATAAGACAGCAAAGACAGTACCTAAGCAAAGGTACAATAAGTTTGAATGTTGGTGTTGTGGCAAAGTTGGCCATTTTGCAATGGATTGTTGGCACAATGCTAGTGCCAAAGTGAGTAGCAATCTGCCTATTGGAAAACTAGTAGGTAGCTTTGTCAAGATGCAAACTAACAAATACCAAGGACCCAAGAATACTTTGGGTTCTAAGGTTCATTAATCTGTTTTGCAGGTGAGTCCAAGTTGCCATGCCCCAATATGGTACTTGGACAATGGATGTTCCAGACATATGACTGGAACAAGGGGACTACTAAGGGACTACATTCCAATCAAAGATGGTCCAAAAGTTACCTTTGGTGGTTCTGAAAAAGAAATCATCAAAGGATTTGGTAACATTTCTAGTAACTTAGTTACCATTACTCAAGTGGTTTATGTTAAAGGGTTGAAACACAACCTAATAAGTATAAGTCAGTTAAGTGATGTAGGGTATGACATCTCATTTGTTAAGGATGGTTGTCATATCAAGAGGTCAAATGATCAAGAGATCATTTTGACTGGCTATAGAAAGAGGAATATCTACTGCCTAGACATTATGTGTGAGACCAATGGTTCTCAAGTGTGTCTTGTAGCTGATGAGACAGTCTCTCATTGTGTCAAATCGCACAAGAGGCTAGCTCATCTAAACTACAAGACAATTGGCAAACTCTTTAGCCAAGAGTTAGTGAGGAATGGTCCTCAAGTTAAGTGTGTTAAAGACGGTATTTGCTCAGCTTGTCAAAAGGGCAAGCAGACTAGATCCATCTTTAGAAGCATAGAAAACAAGGATGCTGTGAGGTGTTTATACCTCTTGCATATGGATCTCTTTGTCCAATGCCAGTTCACAGCTTAGGTAGGAAGGTCTATACCTTTGTAGTTGTAGATGACTACTCAAGGTTTTCCTGGGTGTTCTTCTTAAGACAGAAATCTGAAACACCTAATGTCTTCTATAACTTTGTCAAGCAAATTCAGAATGAACTAAATAGTACAGTGGTCAAAATAAGAAGTGACCATGGTACTGAGTTTCAGTCTGATAGCATGACAAAACTTTGTGAAGACTTTGGGATATTTCAAGAGTTTTCTTCACCAAGAACACCTCAGCAAAATGGCATTGCTGAGAGTAAGAATAGAACCTTGATTGAGGCAGGTAGAACCCTATTAAGTGATACATCACTACCAGAGTACTTCTGGGCTGAAGCAGTTAATACTGCATGCCATGTTATCAATAGGGCTACCATAACTAAAGGCCTCAACAAGACCCCCTATGAGGTTGTGAAAGGCAGGAAACCAAACCTATCCTACTTCAGGATCTTTGGTTGCAAATGCTTCATACTTAACAATGGAAAGTCTTACTTGACTAAGTTTGCTGCCAAGTCAGAAGAGGGAATTTTTGTTGGGTACAGTAACAATAGTAAGGCTTATAGAGTCTACAACTTATCTACTCAAGTTGTAGAAGAAACTGTACATGTAGTATTTGATGAGACTAAACTTATTAACAATGAGTTGTCTAGTAGTGTATGCAGCCCCACAGGTTTAACAAAGAAGATGGACAAGCTTACTCTAGAAGAAGAATCTACTGCAAGACAGCAAGTAGAAGACAGTGGTTGTTGTCCAGGGGGAGAACTACATGTACCAATGGCAAATGCAGAAGAAGTACAGCATGATGATGAAACTGAAGAGGTTCAACCAGAAGTTAGGATGCCTCCAGCCAATTGGCATCTTAGAGATCATCCAGTAGAGCAGATTATTGGAGATCCAAGACAAGGGGTACAAACAAGGAGCAGAAACCTGTATGCAGCAGTCTACTCCAGCTTTCTATCCCAAGTAGAACCTAAAAAGTTTGAAGAAGCCATCAAAGACCCACTTTGGATTGAGGCTATGTAAGAAGAACTCAATCAGTTCAAGAGATGCAAGGTCTGGGAACTGGTTCCTAAACCTAAAGACCACAATATAATAGGAACCAAGTGGATCTACAGGAATAAGTTGGATGAACAAGGTGTCATCATTAAGAATAAAGCAAGATTGGTTGCTAAAGGATATAGGCAGGAAGAAGGTATTGATTTTGATCAAACCTTTGCTCCAGTAGCCAGACTGGATTCCATAAGAATGTTCCTGGCCTATGCAACCTATCAAGGATTCAAAGTTTACCAAATGGATGTCAAGTCAGCATTTCTAAATGGTAATCTTAAAGAAGAAGTCTATGTGGAACAACCCTCAGGTTTTGTTGATTCTACTTTACCTAATCATGTCTATAGACTTAGGAAAGCTTTATATGGGTTAAAGCAAGCCCCTAGGGCTTGGTATGATACCCTATCTAGTTTCCTCATTGAGAACAAGTTCTCAAGGGGGAAAATAGATAAGACTCTATTCCTTAGGGAATCTAGAGGCAAAGTTATACTAGTCCAAATATATGTAGATGACATTATATTTGGGTCTACTGAAAGCAGCCTTTGCAAAAAGTTTGCAAAACTTATGCAAGGTCAATTTGAGATGAGTAGTATGGGAGAGCTGAAGTTTTTCTTGGGTCTCCAAGTTAAACAGACTGAGAGTGGTTTATCCATATGTCAGTCCAAGTTCACCCTAGAACTCATAAGGAAGTATGGTATGGATTCATCCAGTACCATGAAGACTCCTATGGGGTCAAGTATGTCTCTTAGCAAGGATGATGCAGGGAAACCTGTAGATGAAACCTTGTATAGAGGGATAGTTGGCTCCCTATTATACTTGACTGCTAGTAGACCAGATATCATATATGCTACATGTGTCTGTGTAAGGTATCAAGCCTGCCCTAAAGAGTCTCATTTGACAGCAGTCAAGAGAATATTGAGATATCTAAAGGGCACTCCTTATCTAGGCCTCTGGTACCCTAGGAATGGGGATTTTGATCTAACAGGTTATTCAGATGCAGACTTTGCAGGATGCAAAGAAGATAGAAAAAGCACTACTGGAACCTGTCAATTCCTAGGTGGGAGACTAATTTCATGGAGTAGCAAAAAGCAAACCAGTGTGACTATCTCCACTGCAGAGTCAGAGTATGTGGCTGCAGGAAGTTGCTGTGCTCAACTTCTTTGGATACAATATCAGCTAGAGGACTATGGATTTCAGGTAAGTAGAACTCCACTCTTTTGTGATTCTACTAGTGCTATTTCAATAGCTAATAACCCTGTATCCCATAGTAGAACAAAACATATTGAAATTAAATATCATTTTCTTAGGGAGCATGTAGAAAGAGAAGATATTTTACTTGAATATGTTAAAACAGATGAACAACTAGCTGATATGTATACTAAGACCCTAGAAGAAGCTAAGTTCAATAGGTTTAAGATTGAACTAGGAATGATAAACTTAGAGTAAGTTTATAGTATTGAAATTGGCTAAGTAAAAAAGTGTCGACACATAGAGATTTCTGTGTCGACACAGAATAGTGGTGTCGACACTTCAGGAAAAAGGTGTCGACACATCTAGGAAGTTGGTGTCGACACTTCAGAATAATAGTGTCGACACATGACAAGTAGGTGTCGACACAACCAAGGTGGTGTCGACACATAGTGTTTACTCAGTATTTTCTAAGTAAAGTCTCGACTAAATGTCGAGTAGAGTGGTGTAGACACATATACAAGTGTCGACACATACAATCTGTTGACTAAACTTGTGTCGACACATAGGTGTCGAGACATTATAAGTCAGTGTCGACACTTATTGCCTGTGTCGACACAATTTAAGTTAGTTGTCCCGCCTGTTCATCTTCAAAATTAGAAGGGTATAAATAGGGTTTTGCCTTAGTATGTCGACACGCCTTCAAAAGTTTCGAGACCAAAACTTCTGTGTCGACATTTCTCTCCTCTCAAGTCAAATTCTTCAACCCTAATGGCACCTAAGCTAGAGGAGAATGTCAACGAAGGATACGAGCTGGTGCGCGGTGCTTTTGAAGATGCCGATCAAGAAATCCAGTCTGTCGTAACCCTAGTTGCCGATTCAGGATTGGAATATCTTGTTTCTGAACCTACTAAGATATGGAAGAAAGAGGTACTTGAATTCCTCAATGGTGCCAAGGTGGATGAATCTGGATACAAAATCAAATCCAGAGTTCATGGAGCAAAGGTTAAGGTATCTCCTAAGAGCTTGAGGAAAATTCTACAGCTACCAAGAACTCAAGAGGAAGATGAGGTTACAGCTACAAAGACCAGGGAAGCTCTAACCTGGTGTGGACTAGATTCTACAATGAAGATTGGTTCTGTTTTTAATCGAAAATGCATGAACAGCCAAGGCAAATTCATGTCTGAGATTGTTGGAAAAGTAATACTCAGTAAGCCATGAGGGCATGACAGAGTGTCTGCCTCTATGTTCAATATTATGACCAGAATTATCTTCACTCTAAGAACTGATTGGTCTGTTATTGTATTTGAGAAAATCAAAGAAAGGTTGAAGAAGCCTAATCTGGGCAGGATCATAAGTCTTTACCTTGCTGGTACCATACCAGAGGTAATGCAACAAGCTGCAGGAAGCAAAATAAATCATATGAGAAAAATGGACATGAGATTGTTCTCTAGATGGGACAGGGTATTGACTAAGGAGATGCCAACCCCTGAGAAGATAGTTTCAGAGAAGGAGATTCCTCCAAAGAAGAAGAGAAAAACTGTTTCAGTGGCACAGGTTTTCACTAGCAGTTCTGAAAGTGAAGAACAAGTGGTTTTTACACCAGATGAGAATGAAGAAGAGACTGATGTGAAGTCCCCAGCACCTCAAGATGATGCTGAGATCCAGGGGGAGCTACCTCAAGCAAGCCCCATCCATAAGGATCAAAGCCAGGGGGAGCTTCCAGTTGTAGATCAACCCACTACACTGGAAAGTGAACAAGCAACCACCATCATACTGGAGGTAATCACTGAACTAAACACTTTAGATTTTTCTAAAGAAGATACTGATTTGTCTGATGTTAATCAGCAAACTCAGCTGGATATTCAAGTTTCAGATGCTATTATAGAAGACACATCTGCTGTACTAGAAGTTGTTCCTGATTCAGTGGTTGAAGAGCCTAGAATTACTCCAGCTCCTTCACCACAAGAGTACACTATGGAGGATTTATTTTTAAATCTAGACCAACAAGATTTTGACATGGACAAGACTGCTGCTGAAAGGGATAATGCTGCTGCTGAGGGGGAGCAAGTGCACATTCATGAAGTACCTGCCAGGCAAGAAACTGAGAAGGCACCTGATGTGCAGCCTAAGAGGCCCCCAAGCCCTAAGGAGAGGGTTGACATTGCCAGCTCCTCAGCATCTGAAGATGAGGAGGCTGCAAGGGCAAAGAAACAGAAACTATATGTATTCAAGAGAAGAAGTCAAAGCTATAAGAAGGCTCTCCAAACTATAGCACCTCAGCCTATAGTTCAGCAAGCACCATCAGTTGATTATAGTGCACTGATGGTTGCTATGCAGATTAAACTGGATGAACACAGGAAAGAAATTGAGAAGTATGTTGATGCAGGGCACAGATCACTACAATTTGATCTAGCCCAGGATATAAAATCTATAAGGTTTGAAATGAACCAAAATAAGAAGGAGATGACAGACTGCTTCCACAAAGGTGGCAATGCAGTGGTGTACTTGGCAACACACCAGGAGAAGATAAAAGCACAAGTGGATGACATAGCTGTGAAGCAAGGTTATGTTCTTGAAAATCAGCTAAGAATGAATGACAACCTTACTGAATCCCACAATACAATAGTCACAGAACTGAAGAATCTAGCTGCAGGACAGACTCCAGCTATAGCAAAGGCAGAATTTGACAAAGTATTCCAGGAAGAACTCACTGCTGTTAAGACTGCCATTCAAGAATCTCAGAAGATCATCTCTGAAAAACTCCAAAGGTTAAGACCTTTCTACAGGGATGGAGTTAATTATCTCAATGCTCAAGTGAGATTTCAAAAAGATGACTTAAGGGATCATATTGAAAGAGAAGTCATAAAGGGGGAGAGAGTGTTAGTCAAGGCAAGCTCTGATCATGCAAAGTGGATATCTAATTCCATCAGAGCTACCCTGGGTTATCCTCCTCTTTGTGATGATGATAATGTGGCAGAATCTGGTATTCATCCTGCATATCTAGAAGGAGAGCAACCTGAAGTGGCTCAAGTCATATACCCTCCTCCAGATTTTGACATGATACATGCTGATGTACAGTCTATGTATAGCCCACCTGGGGGCAAGGACAATGTTATTATTGAAAAAGTTGTTCAGCCTGTCTCTGAAGCTTTACAAGAAGCCATCTTGAAGGAGCAAGCTGAAGAGGAAACCAGATTATCTAAGAAGAGGTTTAGGGAACAAGCTGAGCAAAGACCAGATTTTGAGCAATGGAGCCCTACCTCTAGAAACATTATATTAACTGCCTGGAAAGCTGCCAAGGATAACATTCAAGACAGGAACAAATGGTTTTCTGAAACTGAATGGAGAAAACATGAAACCAGACAGGAGGCAATAGTTCAATATAGAAGGAAGGCAAAGATGGGAAAGCTACCTCCTACTGCCCAGGAGCCTAGCAAGTACTTTCCAAAGCCATACCATTACTTTGAAAGACAAAAGATCAAAGCAGAAGAGCTTAAGAAGAAAGACTTGAAAGACAAGAAGCCTGCTGATGCAGAAGTTGCTGATGCTCCTGTTCAAGCTAAAGTTCAACCTGGCAAAGGAATAGTGATTAAGGAGCCAGAACAGAAATAGATTTAAAATTTTCTTGAAGTTTACTTTGTAATTTTCTTGATGTAAAACATTTTGTGAACTTCTGAAAATGTATAAGACAGATATTAGAACAATATGTTATATGATTAATCTATTTCATGTTTGTTCAGTGATAATGTCTATGTCTATTTCATATTTGTTCTGTGATGATGTATATGAATACATGTGTGATTGATACATGTTTATGTTTACCCTGCTGTATATAATCCTGCTTTACATCATTTTGTAATTTTATTATGAATGGTGTATATCATTGACTAAGGGTTATGACTTCTCCAAATAGGGGGAGATTGTTGGGTACATTGGTTTAAATGTACCTGATTTGAAGAAGCCTCACCCAACTCAATGATATACATCAAAATGTATTTGATGTATTTTGAGTTACTTGTGCAGGTTAAGTATTTGCAGGAAATGATGAAAAAGTTTCTAAGTCCATGTGTCGACACCCAGAGGGAAAGTGTCGACACTTAAGAAGGCTTGTGTCGACACCTAGGCAAGCAGTGTCGACACTTGGAGTCATTGTGTCGACACCAGGGATGCTGAGTCGACACCAGACAGAAAGTGTCGACACAAGGAGCTGTGTCGACACTCAGTGAAGAAAAGCCAGTAAAGCTGTGTCGACACTTAACAGTTATGTCGACACCCAGTGAAGCTGTGTCTACATCAGAAAGTGTCGACACTTGGAGCTGTGTCGACACTCAGCAAAAGTCTGCAGAGACTAAGTACAAGTGTCGACACCCAGCACAATGTGTCGACACTCAACAAAAAAGTCAGCACTTGAAGTAAGTGTCGACACCCAGACCAATGTGTCGACACTTAGAATGAAGACTCAACACTTGAAGAAACTGTCGACACAAGGAGCTGTGTCGACACTTAGCAAAGAACAGCAAAAGTTCAACAAATTATTCTAAGTACAAGTGTCAACACTATGGGAATGTGTCGACACTCAGCTGAAGTCTCAACAAGAAGAAGAATGTGTCGACACAAGGAGCTGTGTCGACACTCAACAAGTATCAACATGAAGATGTGTCGACACCAAGAAGCAGTGTCGACACTTAACAGATACAACACATGAAGATGTGTCGACACAAAGGTGTTGTGTCGACACTTAGAAGAATTCAGCAAAATACAGAAGATCAAGTACTTGTGTCGACACTCAATTTCAGTGTCGACACATGCAGAAGAAACAGTGTCGAGACAAAGAATCAACAACACAAGGAGTTGTGTCGACACCTTGTAGACTAGTGTCGACACTTAGACAACATGTGTCGACACTTTGTCTATAAGTGTCGACACTTAAAGATAGAAAGTCTCGACACTATCAGACAGTTAGAGAATTTTCAAGAACTGACTGGATGACTTGACAGCTGCCATTCCAGCCGGTCTACAGCACTTGTCAGAGTTATCAGAAAGCAATTATGGACCGGACCAGCCGGTTACCATGAAGAAGGCCTATAAATAGGCCTATGCTGTCTATAGAAAATGATAATCAACAAGTTGTTGAAGAGATTGAACACAAGTCCAAGTTCAGATTTAAAGAAGATCTAGCTATCAAGTGAAGATCTAAGAAGTTGGAGAGAGAGAGCTCCATCCAAGAAATCATCCATTGGAACTAGGCTGAGAAGGAGGGTTCAGATTTATTCTGAATTCTAAGTGGTAGAGGTCAAGGATCAACTGCAGAAGGAGTCAGTCTTATTGAGTTCTACTTTCAAGAAGCTTTGAAGAAAGCTAAGTCAGATTGATTCCAGCTGAGTTCTTCCAAGAACTCATCAAGAAACTCACAACTCCCCTCTCTAGTCTTTGGGTTGCTGAGTTAACAATTGTATAATCATTTTTATCTTGTAGGATCCTTGGGATCTGAGTTTTGTAAGCCTGTAATTATAAAGGCTGAGTGTAGGGCTTCGGCAGCCTGAGTGTAGGAGATTGGAATCTCTGAGTGTAGGCCTTTTGTGGCTGAGTGTAGGCCTAGGTGGCTGAGTGTAGGCCTTTGTGGCTGAGTGTAGGCTTTGTGGAAAAGCTGAGTTGTAGGGCCTTGGGCCTGAGGTGTAGGAACCTGATTTGGGTTCTGAGTTAGTGGAGAAGTTTGGCCGAATCTAGTACACTGCTAGATAGGCGAAGGGGGAAAGTGGATGTACCCAAAGCTTGGGGAACCACTATAAAACTCTGTGTCTGCTGTGATTGTGAATTGCTGTGAATGCTGTGTGATTGTTGTGCAAAAGTAGATTAGATTCTGTGTTAAAAACTGATTGCTGCCATTAAAGTGTAAAAAGAATTTGGTCACCTATTCACCCCCCCCCCTCTAGGTGTTTAGGTATTATATCTTTCAAGAAGGAAAAAACATCTTTTTCCCATATGGCGAGTGAGAAAATAGTCGGTGGGCGAGACGAGCCTATCTATTTATTTCGTGAGTCTCCTGCCCTCATGAGTGTTCCCGCCATATAAGCTAGCCCGCGAGGCGTGAGTCACCTCGCCTACTCTGATGCTCTCTGTCTCGCCTCCGGCGAGTGGACCCCATGGTCCCACTCGTCTATGTAGTTCCTCTCGCCACCTTCTCAACACTGCTATTTGAGCCGCCTCCCGTGAGCCCAAGGTTGTACACAATCCCCGCTCTTTTCTAGGTTACCGCAAGCTCGGAAAGAAAGTCCAACTGAGGCTCGCGGCGTTGAGATTCATTTATGAGAGAATCTTTGGCGGGGCCCTCCTCCGGGGTGTATAAATATGTGACCCCATCACATCGTGGAAATTGACCCTTCTCATTTCCTGCTCTTTTACGGTCAATATGTCTCGTAGTCAGAGTTTTCGCGAGCGCCTCGCGATGGTCCACAAGCAAAATAAAACCAACGTGGCTGCTCTGGCTCTGGCTCTGGTTCGTACCCCCGCTTCTGCACCTTCATCGTCTCGCCTGAAGAAGGCAAAAAATGCTGCCCCCCCTTCTCGGCTGATGCAACTACTTCAGCACCCTTTGGAGTCAATGCACCACCTCCCGCGTCCTGTAGGGAGAGACAGGTGATTTTAGATTCCTCTTCATGCCTCCATCTTTTCCTTTCTGATTATCGTCTCGCCTACTGACTTAGAGCTTTTTCAGGAAAACCTTGTCTATCCCCCCCCCCCACGTACGAATCCCCCTGACGCCACCAACCAACATTATCAAGACTCCGACTCTCCTCAACAATCTACACCCCCTATCATGAAGAATGACAACCTCTCGCTTCTTGTGGGTAACTCTTGCATCCCAAGTAAATGAATCAACCTTGCCCTTTCATCTGCGTACAGCTCACAGCCTCCCACCCTTCTTGCGAGGCCAAACTTCATTCTGATCTTCGACTTATCTTGTGTAGGTATCCAGATCGACTCGGCCCCTGAGGATTTCTCCGGGCCGCCCGCCCTCTCGCCTCTTCCTCACCCAGATGAGATCGAAGACTATCTGGGTGATCCCATGGATCTGGTGGAGATGATACGCAGGACTGCCGGGATTCTTCAAAAGTATACGCACAATATCCACGAGATGGAACGGGAGAAGCAAGCCACCGACCGGCGCATTGACTCGCTGGAAATCGAGTGCGCCCGCCTCTCCTCCGAGATCGATGCTGGGGTTGAAATAGATGAGATTGACCCCCAGGCCATAATAAGTGAGGCACACCAGCACCTCCATCTCGCGCGTCACGGTCTTGATGTCGTTCGAACCTTTCACATCCCTAGTTGGCCACAATGCACGGGGTCTCGCGGTGGTCGTTGGAGGTGGCACAAGAACTGAAGACCATCCACCACGTATCACCTATTCAATCATCTCGCTTATGTAATTATGTTTTATAAGTCTACGGCTTCTATCAGTTTTTTGTCCCGCCTGTGTAATCATAACTTATTATTTTAAGTGTCGTGAATATGATGCCCGCCTCGTGTGGAATGAAATAATTAATGATGGTATTCTATTAACCCCTTTCATGATGGGATTTTTATTATAGCTGTGTTAATTGCTACCTTTTTATTTTCATTTTGGCTCATTGGAAAGATCATTGCGGAATTCCGCGCCTCAAGGTTAGGATAGAGAGAGGGAAAACGAAATGTCGGACTACCCCTCCAACTTCCTCCTTCATGTTTTCCCACCCATTTTTTCACTCTCTCCATCCGCTATAAATACCCCCCCCCCACCAGATCAAAATGTTTCACGTCTGCGCTGTCTCTTCCTACTGCATCTTAGATCCAGGATTCTCGCCGGCTTCCTCTCACCTGCTTCTTCTCACGTCCTACTCTCGTCACGACCTTTTCTACCCCCTCTGCTTTGCCATCTCGCCTGCTATGCGAAAAAACAAAGCTAAAGAGGGTGAGGGTCATAGCCATTGCGGCAGGAGATTCACCGACCACGATTTTCCCTGGGCAAAATCTCAGAGGAGGACTATAGCCACTTCACCTGCGAGTTCCTGGTGGAGTGTTTTGAGTCTCGGCTAACGAAGGTCGGCAAGTCGATCAATACTTTCTATCCCGACAAACTCTATTTGCCCCTCTGGCCAGAGGTAAAATAGGTATTAAAATATTTTGGGGCTATCCCCACGCAGCTCAAACTGAACGCCATCTCGGTGTTGGTTGCATTCACCAGTTACATACGTCGCAAGCACATCGAGTTTAGCCTCACCGTCTTCCACAAACTATTCATCTACCATGCCAAAGATGACGACATCTCATACTTCACCAGCCAGGGCTTAAAGGTATGTGAGACCCCCAACAAAAATCACAATTAGCTCACCCGCTTCATCTTCATCCGCGGGAATCTGGGAGGAGTTCCACTCGCCCCAGTATCTCCTGCCAAGATATTTTACTTGACCCCCAAGGTTGGGGGTGCGGAAAAAGCCCTCTGCGCTTTCTTCACGGGGAAGAAGTTTGCACTCAACTTCCTAAGGCGAGATCTCGACTCGCTCCTTACCATCTTTCCTGGCGAAGGTACACTCGTGCTTTTTTAGGGTTATGTTTGTCATCCCCTTGTTTTGTTATTTCTAACTATTTACTCGTTCAGGATAGAGGAATATCCCCATCCATCCCCCGTACTTGAGCAATGCAGGGCTGTCTAAAGGTCTTGCCCTCGCCAGCATGGCGGCAGAGGCGGCGATGGATTCGCTGACTCCCGCCCCCAAGAAAAGATCTGGAGATGTGGCCACTCCTTCTCGGCATAGTCCCAAGAAAAAGATCAAGAAGGTTGTGTCGCTCCCGAAAGGGAAAAATGGAATTGCTCTAAAGGAAAGGAAAGAGATGTCGGTATCTCTAACCCCCATCTCAGTGGAAGAATCGTAATCGCCTCACCCCCAAGCCGTCTCGCCCTCTCGCGAGACAACACTACTCGACTGAACCGCCACCACTTCATCTCAATTCACCGAGCTTCCTCCTCGCAAAACGGACTCCTCCAGTCATCCACCCCCTTCCTCGCATCAAAACTATATTATGGGGCCTGTGGTAAAAGACGTTGTCGGTGACCTGGTCCCGCTGTGGGAAAAGGACTCGAACCTTGTGTTGATGTCCCTCCTTCCCTCCTGGAAGGAGCGAGACACTCCCAACAACCATACCTTCTGTCTCGGCTATGGGCTCTATAGAAGCCTTGGGATGGAGCCCTTTGATAATGAGTCATCGCGAGACCTCATCTTGAAGACCGTCCAAGCCCAATTTCGCACCCTGGATCTCTCGCGTGCCGAGTCTCGTGCTGCCTCGTTTTCAACAACAAGAAGTGGAATGAAGCTGAGATGGGCCTAGCAGCAGAGCGAGAGACATCGAAAGATCTCGACAAGAGGCTGGCGGTCGTTGATAATCATCTCACCAAAAGCCAGGGCGGCGTGGTAAGCCTTTTAACTGCCCTTTGCCAGTTTCACTCCTTGCTAGTTTCACTCTCACGTAAATTTTTATTAATTGATAGTCTTCTCGCAGGATGTCGAGATGGCATATCGGATGCGTTCGTGCATAGCGGCTTTGGAGGAGGAGAACAAAAATTTAAAGGTTGAGAATGCCCGCCTTCTGGACAGCATTCTGCTTCACTCTCATCCGGATCCGCTTCAAGCACCCCCGTCCACTCATTATTCTTGGGACGAGGTTGACGACCTTTGCCGAGACGCCAATATCAAGATGGCCGAGCTTGTTTTGAAGATGATAAAGGAGCTGGGGGTTGTTAAAGAAGATGCTGAGACGGTCATCGCTCGCGACCTAGTCCCCCAGCTTTATGGCGAGACGGAAGAAGGTTCTACTTCTAGTGAAGAGGAGTGAAGGGGTGTCAGCCGGGCCCGAGACCTCTCCCACCCTTTTTGTTTTGTTACTTATACACTTATTTTTTGAAGCATCGAAATGCTCTTTCATGGGAGAGTCCACCCCCCCCCCCTTTTTCTGTAATGAACATAGAAACTTTGGTTACACCTCCTCGCTCTGTGCACTTTTTCCTTTATTTCATTTTACTTTATTCATTGTGGATAACCCTCTGCTCTATTTCTACTCGCGAGGTAAAGCTCCCAGCCATCTCGCTTAAGAATTAGTTTAGGGCGTGAGTCGTTAGTCTTCTTCTTGCCTTCTCTGTGCGCAAGACCATTTGGTCTTTTGTCCTCGCTTCTCGCCGAGACCAGTCCAGCACGAGTATACCCCGGAGATCAGTTCGCTTTTGTGAGAAGTCCTCCCTCTTTAACCTTTTATGAGAGGCATGCCCTTTGCTAGCGAGAGCCTGCTCGCTATAGGCGACATCCTCTATGTCGAGCGCTAGTTGGGAATATGCATCCTCATTTACATCTCACCAATCTCTCCCACTCAGGAATCTGTAAACCTTCTTCGTTCTCTGATACGTTTAGATATTTTTTTCTTTAAGGTAATCTTATCACTTGCCTTGCCACCGAGTGAACCTTTAGCCCTGCCAGCTTGATGGGGGCATGGTTAGTGGGTCCGCTGAAGGTCTCCCCTCCAAACAACCTCCAACCACCGAGTGAGCCTACAGTCCTGCCAGCTAGGTGAGAGCCGGGTCAGCGGGTCTACTCGGTATCTCCTCTACAAACAATATCCAACCACCGAGTGAGCCTACAGTCCTGCCAGCTAGGTGAGAGCCTAGTCAGTGGGACTGCTCGAGGTATCCTCTCCAAACAATCTCCAACCACCAAGTGAGCCTACAGTCCTGCCAGCTAGGTGAGAGCCTGGTCATCAGGTCTGCTCGGGGTCTCCTCTCCAAATAGCCTCCAACCACCGAGTGATCCTACAATGCTGCCAACTAGGTGAGAGCCTGGTCATTGAGTCTGCTCGGTGTCTCCTCTCCAAATAGCCACCAACCACCGAGTAAGCCTATAGTCCTGCCAGCTAGGTGAGAGCCTGGTCTGCGGGTCTTCTCTGGGTCTCCTCTCCAAACATCCTCCAACCACCGAGTGAGCCTACAGTCCTGCCAACTAGGTGAGAGCCTGGTCAGCGGGTCTGCTCGGGGTCTCCTCTCCAAACAGCCTCCAACCATCGAGTGAGCCTACCGTCCTACCAGCTAGGTGAGAGCCTGGTCAGCTGGTCTGCTCGGGGTCTCCTCTCCAAACAATCTCCAACCACCGAGTGAGCCTTTAGTCCTGCCAGCAAGGTGAGAGCCTGGTCAGCGGGTCTGCTCGGGGTCTCCTCTCCAAACAATCTCCAACCACCGAGTGAGCCTACAGTCCTGCTAGCTAAGTGAGAGCCTTGTCAGCAGGTCTGCTCGGGGTTTTGCCATCCATCCCTTTTGACTCTCATTCCATGAAAGAAGACACCTGGGATTCCATTATATCAAAAGATCACCGCAAATTTACAGGTATTGAAAGATGAAGGAAGGTTATGGATAGAATCTTTTTAAGTCATCGCCGCTTCAGGCACGATCGAGGGGTACCTCGTCCACATCCTGGAGGTGGTACCCTCCTGACTTCAGGACCTCCTTCACCACAAAGGGACCCTCCCAGTTGGGATTGAGCTTTCCCACTAAGGCTCCTATGCCTGCTATATCCACTTTTTTGAGAACCAAGTCTCCCTTGTGGAATTGATTGACCCTTACATGCTTGTCAAAGTATCTCACCATCCGGCGCTTGATTTCTTCCTGCCGGATAAATGCCATATCCCTAAGTTCTTCCACCAGATCAAGAGAGAGTTTTTGCTCCTCCTCGTTCTCTGCCCTCCATCCTTCGTGTCCAATCTTTGCAGTGGCTACTCTTGTGGATGTGACCTCGAACTCTATCGGTATGATGACCTCCGAGCCATGAGAGAGTTTAAATAGAGTCTCTCCTGTGGCAGTTTTTGGGTTGGTCCTCAAGGCCCAGAGAACTGAAGGGAGCTGTTCCACTCAACTTCCTCTCAAGTTCTCCACTTTATTCTTCAAAAGATTCAAGATGATCTTATTTGCCGCTTCCACATGTCCATTGCTCTGAGGATGGTGAACCGAGGCGAAACGGAGGTCTATGCCCCGCTGGATACAGAAATCCACAAATTCTTTGCTAGCAAATTGTGGTCCATTGTCAGTGACGATGGCCAGTGGAAGCTCGTACATGCAGATGATCTCCCCACATATGAAATTTTTGACCACTTGTGATGTCACATTGTCCAACGCCTTTACCTCAAGCCATTTTGAAAAGTAATCCACCATGACCAGTAGAAATTTCCTTTGGCCACTAGCTTGAGGAAAAGGACCCACCAAATCTAGCCCCCATATCCCGAAGGGCCAGGGAGTCGTGATCGTACGTAATCTTTGGGCGGGAAGGAGTTGGAGAGGGGCGAACTCCTGGAACTTTTGACATCTCTTTGTGAAATCTTCCGCTTCCTTCCTGAGGGTAGGCCTGAAGTAGCCTTGCCTCAATACTCTCCCCTCCTAGGTCTGACTCCCCAAATGACTCTCGCACTCTCCTAAATGAAGTTCTTCCAGGACCCTTGGAACCTCCTCCTCAGATACGCAGCGAGCCAGCAAACCTGATAGTGTATTACAGTATAATGCTCCATCCTTCAGTAGGTAGTAAGTTGATTTATACCTGATATGCTTCTTATTGAGATCCCTCTCGGTAAGTTGCCTCGAGGTCAAAAAGACGATGAAGGGGTCCATCGAAGACCCTTGCTGGTCCACCTCCATTAATTCTCCTTCCTCTATGGATGGCCTGAAGAGTTCTGTCACTGTTCCTCCGGCCCGAGGGCCGTATTTGGCGAGCTAGTCATCCTGAGCACTTTCATCGCTCGGGACATGTTGAATCAAAAAGTTGCGGAATTGTCCGGTGATGTCTTTGACCTTCACTAGGTACAACTGGAGGGTGGGTTCTCTCGCTTCAAATTCTCCTTTGATTTGACCTGCAACTACCATAGAGTCCGTAGAGACCTTAATGTCCTGTATGCCCAGCTCCCGAGCCAACTTGAGTCCCGTGATGATCGCCTCATATTCCGCTTGGTTGTTAGTTATAGTGAAGTGGATCCTTAGAGCCTGCTCAATTCGGGTCCCTTCTGGACTTACCAAGATCATCCCTCCTCCAAAAGAATTTTTTCCCAACGCTCCATCTACTAGTATCTCCCAAGCAGCACGAGGGGGTGCTTCAGCCTCTCGGACCTCGATTACGTAATCTGCCAGGAAATCATCAACAACTTGTACTTTTATGGCTAGCCGAGGAGTAAAAGTGAGGTCTAACTCACTGAGCTTTATCGACCATTTGTCCAACCTCCCAGAATGCTCCACCCCCTCCATGATGTGGTGAAGGGGGTGATCCATCACTACCTGAATCGAATGGGCCTGGAGGGATAGCTTGAGCTTCTTGGCTGATATGATGAGAGCGAATGCTAGCTTTTCAAGGATAGGATACTCGAGTTCCTCCTTATTCAGGACCATGCTTAAGTAATAAATTGGGAACTACTTTTTTCCTTCTTCTCATACAAGAACAGAACTCACGGCCCCAGTCCCCACTCCTAGGTACAGGAACAAACCCTCCCCTTCCCTTGGCCCTTGGAGTAGAGGTGTCCGTGTGAGTTATTATTTGAGGGCCTGAAAAGCTTCTTTGCATTCGACGGTCCACTCAAATTTTTGGCCCCCTCTTTGTGTTCGGAAGAAAGATGAGCATTTCTCCCCAGCCCGAGAGAGAAACCTGCTTAATCCGGCCAGCTTCTCGGTGAGACGTTGGACGTCCTTGGTGTTTTTTGGACATTCTAATTCTAGGATTGCTTTCACTTTATCTGGATTAGGTTCTACTCTAGAGGGGGTAAGGAGATGCCCTAAAACTTTTCCCATGTTGGCTCTAAAGACACATTTCAGGGGGTTGAGTCTCATCCTGTATTACCTTAAGGTCCTAAAGGTTTCCTCAAGATCCAATATGTGATACATGAGATCTCGACTTTTGATCATCAGGTCATCCACATAAACTTTGAGGTTCCGCCCTTTCTTCTCTCGAAAAGTTCGATCCATTATTCTCTGATAAGTTGCCCCCGCATTCTTCAATCCAAAGGGCATCAAGTTGAAATAGAAGCATCCATCCTCCATGACGAAGGTGACGTCCTTGACATTTGGCGGGTGCATGTGTATTTAGTGGTACCCTGAGAATGCATCTAGAAAGCTCATTAGTGAAAAACTGATGGCTGAGTCAACCAGCGGTTTGATTCGAGGCAGAGGATAACAATCCTTCGGGCATGTTTTATTCAAAAGAGAAAAATCCACACACATTCTCCATTTTCCCTCCCACGTTTTAACCATTACAACATTACTCACCCACCCCGAATATTTACATGCAGACACGAACCTTGCCTTGAGCATCTTTTCAACTGCTTCTCTGATCGGTTCGGCCATCTTAGTTGCGATGGCCCTCTTCTTCTACTGTATAAAATGAGCGTTCAGGTCAAGGTTGAGGCAATGGCATGCCACGTCCGTGTCAACCCCCGGCATGTCAGCTGCGCTCCACGCGAAGATGTCAATGTTCCTCTACACGCATGCCCTTATCTCCTCCCAGTCCTCGGAATTGAGCTTTCCACTGATTTTTACCTTCTCTTTTCTCCCTTCTTTGCTGAGGATCTCCATCTCCAGCACCTCCATGACCGCCTTTAGCCTTGACGGCTCCACCTCTTTCTCTTGCTCCCCAAGCATATCCTCTTGTTCTCCGACTTTATTGTTCATTGCCTCGTGCTTCGTAATAGCCACAACCATTTCCTCCCGAAACTTCCCCATCTCTACCTCACTTGTGCTTCCTCCTTCCAACGGTGAACTTCCCCTCATCTTTAGTCGTGCTTCCCCCCCCCCCGGATGATTCTCCCACTTCCTCCATCCTTCTTTCTTCTTTCCTCCCCCATCCACTTTTCTTCGACACCACCTCTCCTCCTTTCTCTTCCCCTACCCCCATCTCTCCTTATTTCTCTCCCCCCATCTCCGGCTCCACCGTAATGCCTCCTGCCATCTCTACTTCTCCTTCCCCTTCGACCTACCTATCTCCTTTCTCCTCCTATACTCCCATCTCTCCTTCTTTCTCTCCCGCTGTCTCTGGCTCCACCGTAATGCCTCCTACCATCTCTACTTCTCCTTCCCCTTCGACCTACCTATCTCCTTTCTCCTCCTCTACTCCCACCTCTCCTTCTTTCTCTCCCGCCATCTCTGGCTCCACCCTCAATGCCTCCTACCATCTCTACTTCTCCTTCCCCTTCAACCTCCCTGTCTCCTTTCTCCTCCTCTACTCCCATCTCTCCTTCTTTCTCTCCCGCCGTCTCCGGTTCCACTGTAATGCATCCTACCATCTCTACATCTCCTTCCCCTTCGACCTCCATGTCTCCTTTCTCCTCCTCTACTCTGTAGGACCCCCCTCCCATAACAGGGGGAGTCTTATGCCCAGGACAGCCGCCTTACGGTGGCACCAACGCATGTGTTGATCTGCACCACAAGACGCCTATCCTGTCGGCCATAAACAATACCAACCAATGCCAACCCAACCAAGAATATAAAACAGAAGTCAATCCACACATAAGCAAAATAGTCCCAAAGTACATCGAGAATAAGAAGCTACAACAAGCTTCTAAAATATCAGAGTACGGATAAAACTTTCCCAACAGGGCTACATCAAAAGTCTCTCAAACTCACTTCGGTGACTGATGGTAGCGACAGCACCGTCCCTTCAGGCCCTGTCGTCCTGGCCTGGCTGTCCTGCTGCAAAATCAGTGGCTGCACTGACTGCGGGGTTTCCTCCTAAAAGGAAGATGTAGCAACCGTTAGTCAAAAAGACTAAGTGGCTATCACATCCGCTCCCCCGGCGACTCCTCGGCACCGGGCGGAGAAAGGAACAAGGGGTACAATATATTTATATAAGCAGAAGTAAAGGTAAGTGAAGTAAATATACATGTCATGAGTACCAATAAAGGTAATGTAAAACAATATTATCAGCATTCTATTATAGCAATTCTACTCAAGTTATATCAATCCATCTAAGCATAAAGATTTACAACTGGGAAGTAACTGAACTTATAAGAATGCCCATACAAACTTATAAGTTAAGGATCGACTCAACAGTAAAGTAACTCATCATATAAGAGTTCTCATACAAACTAATACGATGAGGATCTTGTGTATGCAATGCAATGTAATGATATGAATGCAATGCAATGACTCACCCATGATCATGCACATGTAACTGTTATGTCAACACAGACTTATAGTTCCCACTTTTCGAGCAGGTAGCTGACCTCTCAGGCGTCAGCCATCGTGGCCAGGCGGTGACAGTAGAGCAGGCATCTCCACTACCAGGCAGGCATCCACACTACCAAGCCTAGGCCTCCGTATGCCTCAATGCTAAGAACACAACAGCGAAGCTCACATGCGTACTACGGCTCAGCGAGAGTCTCTAGTAGATGTACACCGAGAACCAAGCTCTGAACTGGCCTATGTTGTGATCCAGAAGGAGCCTCGAAAAAAGTACGAGGACCAAGCACAACCATCCACTTGGCACGGAAGGAGCCCCAGGAATGTCCAGTGGTGTTATCACAGCTAGAAGGTACTCGCTCGACCTGAGGCTTGCAAGGAAACATGAGACCAAACTCGCTGTGTTCCCTTCGCTATATCGAGCTGGTGGGTTGTTGATCCTCTTCGATCTCCGAAGAACCTGATCACGGCTAACCACCTTCGCTGCTTCTCCTGAACCAGCTATGTTCCCGGGCAATCCCGAAACAATGCTCCCCTTTCTTCCTGAACAAGAAGCCACCTCACTGGAACCAAGAGCACCTGGAGCAACGCTCCCATGCTACCTGAACCAGAAGCCTCCGCTCTCGAACAAGAACTACCTGTAACATCGCTCCGCCTACTTCTTGAACCAGAAGCCTCTGTCTTCGAGCCAGAAGCACCTGGGGCATCGCTCCCCCTGCTTCCCGACCCTGACGCCTTTGCCCCGGAGTTAGAACAACCTGGAGCTCCTGGTGATACAGGCAGCTCCCTATGAAACTTAGCAGCAGCCTCCTTCAGCCCACCATCTAACCTACTCATCTATAGCTCCGCACATAAGCTATCACAATATGACATCAGCTCATCAAAGACAACGTCTCTCGACACGATGAACCTCTTCGTCGCAAGAACCATACATATCCATCTTCTCTTTTGCTCATCATATTCAACAAAGACTAGCTTCGTCTTGAGAGCATTCGGAGCGTGTACGTAACAGGTAGATCCAAACACCCGTAGGTGCTTCATACTGGGCTTCACCCGAACATCAACTCATATGGAGTCTTCACATTGATCGGACTAAGAGGCATCTGATTGATGACATGTGCCGCACAAGACATCCCTTCCGCCCAAAAAGACTTAGGAATGCCTTTGCACTGAAGCCAACACTTGCAGGTCTCCGTCAACAGACGGATCATCCGAACTACAACACCGCCTTGCTGCGAAGTATGTCCACGAGAAATCTCTCTTCGGATCCCATACTTCCTGCAAAAGTTCGAGAACTCAGTTGAGCCAAACTCACCACCGATGCTTGTCCTCAACTTCTTGATCCGCAAGCCAAGCTGGCCTTCCACAAGCTTCTTGAACTCCACAAACAAGCGGAATATGTTTGACTTCTCCTTCATGAATTATACCCAAGTATACCTCTAATAGTCATCAACCAAAATAAGCATGAACCTGCTGCCTCCAAGACTGACAGTGACGGTCGGTCCCACCAGATCACAATAGAGAACCTCCAAAGGTACCTTGCATCTAGACAGCGCCATATCAACTGTAAAGTGGTAAGCTTCACCATATTGACATCCCGTGCATGCTTGACCATCACCGTAGGATGACAATCTAGGCAAGCCTCTTACGAGTCTTCTTCCTACCATTGCTTTCAGCTTGTCCATCCCCACATGCCTAAGTCTTTCATGCCAGATAGCTGCACTATCACTAGCCTTCATCCGATCAGCACCAGAACTCATTGATGACCCAACCAAGTTCTTCTCCTTGCTCCCTACTTGAGCAATGTTCACCGAGTGCAAGACAATCTTACACTCCTTCCTGAGATGACCATGTTGCTTGCATCTATAGTACCTTTGTCCTTCCCTCCTATTCCCATCACGCCTAGGAGAAACACTCCTCTCTTGTTGATATGAAGTAGAAGGACCATCCTCCGCAGCAACCTTCATGTCCTTGTTGAACAACCCTTCAAGGGAAGTCCAAACCTCTGCAGCTGACCGACATCCACTGATGTGGTCCAAGAGCTCCAATGAGATCACCTGCTTGAGAATAGACTCCGCTCTCGCATTTAACTCCTTCCAAGCTCTCATCTCTTCAGCATTTCCAGCAGTAACCTCTTGTCTTTCTGCTCCGCACACCACCTCCCAAAGGTCCTCGCCAAGAAGAAAGCTCTCCATACAAGACTTCCACCTATCAAAGTTCGTCTCTGTAAGGAGTTCAATTACAAGACCACTTGCATCTTCCACTGCCATGGTTCTTCCACTGGTTCCCCTTCACAAGAGCAACAACCACTTCAGTTGATCACTGCTTATCCACTCCCACCTCCAACCTCTGATACCATGTTGAAATTTCCGGATCTTGGAGTGAGCAGGGGTTATCTCAACTAAAGCTAGTCACAACCAGAAACACATGCAGCAACAAGAGTCTTTATTGATTAACAACAAACTTCTTTATAAGGCGAGACATATATGGCGAGACATGATTCATCAACACCACCACAGGGAGAGCAGAGATAATTATAAAGACAAGACAACACAAGCCACACGCACTCAAACATCAAGCCGTCGGTCTACTGGTATGGAGTCCACACAATCCGCCAGGTCGCCAGACCAAAACCCAAGCCGCGCGGACTGCCCGTTATTCCAATGCTAAGTTATAGACGTCTATCTGCAAGCCGCCTGACCACGAGGTCGCCTAGCCGCCAGACCGCACAAGCTGCAATGTTGAACTGAACAGTCTGCCTGAAGCAGGCGTCTTATTAAACCCCGAACACAAGTTGTCAAAGAGAAAACCGCCTGGTCGCAGTCCGTGACCTACTATTTAACGCATGTTGCTTAACCGTAGAGTCTGCACTATCCCTGACCGTAATCAGAGCCAAGTCCTGGTTTTCTAGCTCTATTCGCAAAACCTGCATAGCATAAACCGGTCAACTCTATCAACACGCGTGGATACTAAAATCCAGTCCGCAGAAACTGATCGCGGGCTCACATATTGTACATTCGTACTCTCAGGTTATTCTTCCTGATGCGACATGGGTCCTATTTATAGGCACGATATGGAATGTGCTCACCGCCCTAACCGATAGGATCACCGCCTCATCCCGCAGCAAGACAAGTCTCTGCAAAACCGCGGATACACTCCAGTCTGTCGCGACCTGTGCAGGATAGCCAGTCCGCCAATGCTTCACCAAGGATGGCCAGTAACACTAGTCTGCCTTGTCGCCAAATGCCAAGCCAAGACCGCCACAGCCAGACACTACAGCAACATTGTCCTCCTATCCACGGACACAGCTCCAGTCCGCTTATCCCGAGCCTACAGCCTTTCCACCAAGGCAACTGCCGGACTCTGCGGACACAGCTCCAATCCTCTCATACTGCGGACAGCTCTAGTCTGCATATCCCTGCAGACAGCTCCAGTCCGCATATCCTGAGTCCACAACCTCATCACCAAGACACCTACCGGACTTAGCGGACACAACTCTAGTCCGCTTATCTCGAGTCCACAGCCTCGCCACCAAGGCAACAACCAGACTCAGCGGACACAGCTCCAGTCTGCTTATACTGAGGATACCTCCAGTCTGCATATCCCACAGACTACTCCAGTCCGCATATCCTGAGTCCACGACCATGCCAGTAAGGCAGCTATCGAACTCAGCGGACCCAGCTCCAGTCCGCACGCAGTTTCGGACGCAACTCCAGTCCGCCTTTCCCAAACTCGCAACTAAGGCACACAACACTTTTGCTGAGCTTGGTGGCTTGAGACGCAGTCCGCGTTTCAGTGCGCGATCTCCCCGGACTGAGTCAAATATGGACTTGGTTCAGAACCAACCAAGCCCACAGCACTGGCCATAAGGTCCAGTCCGCACTTACTGGCAGATACTGGATCCAGTCTGCCTACTACGGCGAACTCCCGCACCTGTCCGCACTGACTGTCGACTTCAGCAGCTTCTACTTGCCGCTTCACCAGAGCAAGACCAAGGCATCTGCCAAGCCGGTCTGCCGAGCTCCAGTCCTCCAGTCCGCTTATTGCCGGACTCCATGGATATAGTCGCTATCCTCCTGGTTACTTCTTGGGATCCAACTGCCTGCTGAGCACAAGCTGGCCTGGCAGACCACCGCTGCTGTTCTCGTAGTCCGCATGAACAGACCACCCAGGCCGCTACAGAACAAGCTGTCTGTAACATCCCTGCCGACCTAGCTATCCGCTAACCCTGTCCGCGTAGTCCGCGCAGATAGGTTGCCCAAGTCCTCCATTCACCCAATTTCACTTCACAATTTTCAACATCAACTGGGTGAAAAATCATGTGCTCAAGTCTATGGGGACCAAACCTCCACTAGTTGCTTGTTGATGTACAAAAGTTTCTGGAATAACTCAAGCACGACAGGCTGCCACTCCTTATAATTATGAAGAGAGATAATGAGAGGTACTTGGAGGGTAACAGACCACCACTCCCACTGTTAAGCATTTCTTTGTGAGTTGTAGTCAACGATGCGCTTTGGAGTCCTTTGCAGGCTCTCATAAGTAGGGACGACTTGCTACGCTCGTCGTGGTGTCTGGAGATTGTCTCCTGTCACACATGGATGAATCTGGAATTACTGACTTGTCACCACCCTGCGAGATGCTGTTGAGTTGAGGGTGTTGTGAATACTGAGTGTTTTGTATGTCGGACTGCAGTTGAGCAGTACTAGACGGGCTCGGAAGTTGCTCTTGCAAAATGCTGGCGGTGCTGGGCACACAAACTTAGGGAGCTCTGGGAGACTTGGTTTGCTGACTTTGAGTAGGCTTAGTGGTCTTGGCGGAGCGTGCGGAGGCGCACTTTGACGGTCTCGACGGTGGAGCGCGCATAGGAGCACTTTGACGGTCTCGACGGCGGTGCGTGCGGAGGCGCTCAGGTGGTCTATACGGCGGAGCGTGTGGAAGCACGCTCGGATGGTCTTGATGGCGGAGCACACGGAGGCGCACTCGGATGGTCTTGACTGCGGAGCGCGCAGAGGCGCACTTGGATGGTCTTGATGGCGGAGCACGCATAGGTACACTTGGACGGTCTTGATGGCGGAGTGCGCAGAGGCTCTCTTGGATGGTCATGACAGTGGAGAGTGCGGAGGCGCGCTTGCTGGAGGAGACCGCACAGGGCACTTGTTGAAGGAGAGTGCGTAAAACACTATATGGAGGAGAGCGCATGGGGCGCTTGTTGTAGGAGAGTGCGTGCAGAAGGGCGCAAGAAAGAGACTTGCATGCACAACCACGCAAGGAAGAGGCATGCACGGAAGCATGCAAGGAAAAGACGTGCATGAACGCGCGCCAGGAAGGGGGACACGCACAAGCGCACATAGAAGAAGCGTGCGCGTGAGCGGACACAGAAAATGGGTGTGAGGGAGTGCGCATGGAAGAGGCATGCATGAACGTGCAAGGAAGGGATGTGGTGGAGAGAGAAAATCATAGGATGATTGCCTAATGGAGAAAAAGATGAAAATGGCAGCGAGAACTTGTCTATTTATAAATTTTAGAAGGGCATGTTGTAACTGTTGGCCAACCTTAGAGGTGGGAGGGGGGGTTAATAAGGTTTGTCATCAAAATTCTGAATTAAAATAAATTTTCAGTAAGGGTGCCTTGTTTTTGAAGCTGTGGTGAGACAGTAGGATACTAACGTGCAGCGGTAGTCAAATTGAATGACTTCCCTTGCAAAAAGTTGTTTTCTGAGTAACCGATAACCCTCAAAAACGTAGGAACATCTAGCCTCGAATTCAAGAAAAATAAAAGAAATATAATTTTATTTAAAATTAAACAGTGGTTTCCTATAGCAAAACTGGATCTCCGTGTAACACCCCCATCCGTCGTATGGCATATAGTAGAAGGTCCAGCTGGAACCCGACACCATATACCATGGACAGTCAGAAGGGTTACGTATGAATAACCAAACTATCCAATTAAGACTACTCGTCCTAACATAGAGCATTCTAGCGGAAGCTTTTAAACAGTTGAAAGAACCCAAACTTGTAACCAAGTAACATGAATGTCCAACACCACTACAACTAGAATGAAAACAAATACACAGAAAGGTACACGACCTTATGTCCTTTTAGAGGTTCGCTTAATTAAATAATGTTTTCCATACATCGGCTCGCAGGCCGGCCACACATGATAAAAGTAAAGTACAACTATTCGCTTTGGCCTTCTAGGGCCAGCATAGCAACATGGGCTCCAGCCCGCTATTTGGTACTCGCCTACGCAGCACCTGCAAGCAACATTCCACCGCACGGTGGCAAACAAAGCAACGGTCAGCCAAAAGCCGACCAAATTATAACGACCCCGCCCCTAACTCGGGATGGCGGTGCTCCTTCCCTGCAATTCGTTAGCCCAGCTAAAATAATATAGTACAACCATACTAACCACAGGTGTAGGCTCACACGGCCAAACACCTCGTGCACTCAAGGCACATTATCAGTGAATCCTGACACTTCAGCGTATTCACCACCACCCCTGGGATGGCAACAACGTGAGCATTTTAGCCTTTCTGACCACTGTCTAAGGCTCCCGGCTATGCCAACGGCCAGTCCCCTTTTTGGGTCTCTAACACCGAACCACATAGCCCAGGTCCGATTCCACCTGCCTGTTGCTCACAACGCGTAGTACACCTTAAGACGTACGCACGAGCCAAGCTTCTCTTGGATCCTATCATTTCCAAACAATCACATAACCCAGTTATGTTCAAGGTCGGTTCCCAGATCGCCAAGTTAGCAGAAAGTTGTTTTCTGAGAAAATATGATTCAGAAAACTTAGAATAAAACTTGACAGCTTGTTACGGTTAGTCATTCTGACAAGACCTTATATAAGATCTCCCTAACAGTCATAATTTGCATTAATGACGTACACGTGGACCAATCACGTCACGACATTTGAAAATACCGTCGAATATGGACTTAGTGAAAGTGAGGGTTAGATCTATAATACTCTAGAGGGGGGGGTGAATAGAGTATATTTAAAATTTGTTAGGTCCTAATAAAGGTGCTGTTACAGCTTTTGATGTAAACTGAAATGGTGCAGTAATTAAGAAACTGGAAAATAAAAAATAGTAAACTTAATCACAGCCACACATCAAGAACAAAAAGAAAAAAGTAGGCAATCAGACGACGCAAGAAATTTATAGTGGTTCCCCAAATCTGGGTAGTCCACTCTTCTACCACCCTTGGTAGGAATCCACTCAGGTTTTTGATCAGGTGCCTGACACCAATGGATTTTGATTAGGTCCCCAAAAACCAACTCAAGTCTTTTGGTTAGGAGACTTGCAACCAGGAATCACTTTTGAAGGGAGATGACAACCCTTTATACAGGAGGGGTGAGAGAGTGATTTTTTCTTCTCTTTCTCAATAAACTGAGAAGACTTATGTGGATTGATATTTAGCAAAAGCTCCCCCTGAAATATTGAATGGTTCAGGAAGATTTGGAAGCTTTGCTGTAGTGTGATAGGTCTTCAATCAGAGTTCTTGACAAGCAGTGATGCAGGAGCATCTTGACTGATTTGATATCTGTTGTCCTTGGAAGTCCTTGAGAGAATATGGAAGAAGAAGACTCTTGATATTGTATGATTGTTCTTCTTCTTCTGAATAAAGATCACTGTCTATCACTGTAAGCTTCAGTATGATTTCTATGTAGAGCTTTTTTGCTGCTGTATGAAATCTTGCAGTCAGTCTATGTGTCTCTGTTTTTCTCTTTCTGAGTATGTTCTTGTTCTCCCTACTAATTGTCGATCTTGTATTCTTCTCTCTCTTTTCAAAAATTTGAATCATCTGTAATTAATGTTGACGCCTTGAGAATAATCAGCATTGAATCATTTCCTCAACTGTCCCGTGGTAAATAGGCAAGTAATATTTTTGAAGAAGACCGTAATCAATGCTCTTACTAACGGATACATTCAGAGAATGTAGAGCATTAATTACTCAGGAATTTCCGCATTAGAATGGGGACGGAAGGCCGGAAATGGCTACGTCTGGAATCGTCGAACAGTTGGCAGAATTCGTCGAACTGAATTACCAATTCATCGAGCTGAGATATTGAATTCGTCCACCAGACGGCTTCTTGTTCGTCGAGCTGAGTTCCAAGAACGTCGAGCTGATAACAGAGTTGCATGCTTCAGAGCCTTTGCCTTTTCTGTCTAAAGTTCGTCGAGCTGATTTTGTAACTTCGTCGACTGGAGTTCAGCAACCATTCTGGACTTAGTCGAGTATTTTGTGTTGACTGATATTCTGTGTGTCGACATGAATCTTCTGGTGTCGACACAGGTGGGTGTCGACTGATTAGTCTTGGTGTCGACACAATTCTTCAGGTGTCGACATAAGTTGGTGTCGACACATGCTTTCTGGTGTCGACATAAGTTTTCTGGTGTCGACATAAGTTGGTGTCGACACATGCCCTAAGTGTCGACACAAATCTTCTGATTCTAGAATTCGTCGAGTAGAGTAATGAGTTCGTCGACCTGAGAAGTTGACTTTGTCGACCTGAGAATTTGTGAACTTGAGATCCAAGTTTGTCGAGCTCAGAATCTTATTCGTCGACCAAAGTCTGAAGTTGGACTTAGAATAATCTGGAGTTATCCTGACTTTAGTTTGTTGAAGTATCCCAGTTTTCGTCGACCAGAGAATGAAGATCGTCGAGCTCAGCTCAGAGAAATATCTAAAGTTCATCGAGCTGAGAACGTCTTTCATCGACCTGAGTTCGACGAACGTCGAACTCATTTTACTTAGTCTTGAAATCTTCTAAGTCTTGAGTCTCTAATAGTCTTGTTGATAGCTGGTCCATCTGATGTTGACTCTAAGGACTTGGCCTAGACTCTAGGACACAACTATGACCCTGGCTATACATATTGGGTCACATCATCCTAAGTTAGTGAACCTAGCCCAAATCAACTAGGGATCCAACAGTCTCCCCCTATTTGGGTGAGGTCACTAATAGACTTAAAACGAAAATATAAGAATAAACAAAGCAAAAATATATATATCTGGCAGAGATTTACTAACACATGCAGCAAATATAAATACATGAGCTTTGTTTTAAAAAGACAGATCAGTTTTAAAACTAATGCAGAGAAAAGAAATTGAAGCACTGTAAAGATTATTTCTTCTGCTTATCGGTGGGCTTGTCTTCTTTTGTCTTTTCTCCTGGCTTTGTAAAGATAATTTCTCTATTTGGATTCAAAGCCTGTGCCTGTGTCATTATCATGTCAGCTGCCCCAATAATCTTCAGGGATGTAGTTCTGGGGACAACTGCTTCAGGATGTAGCTTCATGTAATCATCAACATTGAACAGTTTATTTGCTTTATCAAATCTTTTGAGTTCTTCCTTCCTGTATTTGGACATAGTGGAATATCCTGATATATCTTTGCCTTCAGCTTTTGCTTTATTAATCAAAGAAAGACCAACAAGTTCCTGGAACCTGGCCATTTGAGCAATGTTTGTTGTTTCAGGATCTTCAAAAGGAACATGAGGTGAATCTGTCCTGTTGGGACTGTCAGCTTTCTGTTCTGCAAAGAGACTTTGCTGTTGCTGCTGATGTTGCTGTTGTTGATGTTGCTGCTGTTGATTTCCTAAAGAGTGATGTCTTTGCTGACTGCTTCCAGAAGGTCTCCCTTGGTGTCTCTGATAGGTTTGAATAGGGGCAGACCTCTGAGAGCTAGAGCCAGTGGCACCAGCTGATGGAGGAGGTGGAGGTGGTGGATCTTTTCTATATCTCTGAACTGGAGGAGGAGAATATTTTCTACTTCTTTTCTTCTCCTTTTGCTGATTTTTAGACAACCACATCCATGCTGGCATTCCTTTATAAGGAGTAATATTTTGGAGAATATAGAATGGAGTGTTATTCTTTGGGTTTGGCTTAGCAGCAGGAGGAGGAGGGGCTTTCCTTTTCTTTGACAACATTTTCATCTTCTTCTTAGCAGTTTCTTCATCTGAATCTTCTTCATCATCATCTTCATCATCATCACTGGCAGAACCCTGAGGGTTATCATATAGAGCATCCAATGCTTTCAAGGCTTTATCATAAGTAGCAGTCTTTTCTGTAGCAGGAGCAGAAGTTTCAAAGGCTGGAGTTTTAGCAGGAGTTGAAGAATAGACTATGCAAGAATCAGAAGTAACTGGGACAGAGCTTTCAGCTGTTGCCTTATTTTCTTCTTCAATGTCAGCCAAGATCAACTCATCTAGATCTGGCATAGGGGAGTCATCCATCATAAAGATTGGTGCTGAGATAGCTTCTGGAGGGGATGGAATGACTGCAGAGGTTGGTGCAGATACTGGAATTACAAAGTGTCACATAGTTGCTTAGCAACTGCTGGACTGACAGGAGAAGTATAAGGCACAGTAGCCAAATGTGGCTTAGTGAATTTTGCTGGAAGAGGATGCATATATATAGTATCAAATGTTTTCAGTAATTCTTCTAAGTTAATTGTGGGATTTAGGATAAAATCACCAACAGCTCTGAAACCTTCATAATCTGACTCATCAAAATCCATGTCAGTATCAATAAAATCAATTAAATCTTTATATGTACATTCTATATATTCTGCTGTGAGGACTGGAGTATCTGTTGGTGCTGGAGCTGAAGAATCTGAAGCTATAGCTGCTGCTTTATCATCAGGTATCTCCCCCTGCCTGGTTTCAGTAGGAACTGAGGCCAGGCCCCTGACTGAGGAGGGGGCAGCAGTGAGAGCAGATATTTGGGCAGATAAAGAGGTAATGGTTGTAGCAAGAGGTGTAATGGCCTCTGCTATAAGGGATTTAAGAAGGGGAGTGATGATGGTGATGATAGAGGATATGGTAGAGGGGTCCAATGAGACAGTGGTAGATGGTGTTGCAGTTGGTGTGGAAGAGGTGGCAACTATTGATGGAATAGAAGGTGGAACATCAGGTATGTGAAGGTTAGATGTTGATGGGGATGGAAGGGTGGCATCTTGCATCATGGTGTCTGATGGTAGGATGTAAGATGGTATGGAAGAGAGATGTGGGGGAAGTGGAGACTGTGTTGGTGTAGAAATATATGTGTCATGAGGGGATTCAGGAGGTGTGGGTGGTTGATTTTCCTGAAGGGGGGAAGAGGGAATGTCAGTGATGGTGATTGGTAAAGATGGAGTGACTGGAGATTGTGTTGTTGTTGGAAGGGGGATGGAAGAGAAGATGTGGAAGGAATGTTATCTTCAGCAGGGTGGGGAGTGGCTTTAATAGCCCTTGTGCCTTCAGAAGCTTTGATGGAGGAGGTGGAAGCCTGAGAGGGCTTAGTGATGGTCCTCTCCCATCTGCCAAAAAAGGCACATGTCAGCCTTTTACTGGCATTTATGAATATGGTCTGGGATACCAGGGATTCAACAGCCTTTTCCTGTAGGAAGATTCCTAGAATTCTTCCAAAACAGACTTCCTTCTTAGTGTTCTTCTTCTTTATCAAATCAAACAGAAGTTGTCCCCAGTTGATTGGCCTCTTGTTGATGATTGCACACATCACCAGAAATTAGTGTTTGGTGATATAATCGTGTGCAGTGTGTTTTCCAAGTAACACTTTGCCAACCAAGTTTGCTAAAAACTTATAGGGCGCAGACAAGTGTTTCTTCAACATTTTGTTAGGGTTTTCTCCAGTATAATCCATGAGGCTTAGCATCATATTCGATTCCTCTGCTTCAATCTCGAGGTCCTCTTCTCCATTTCTTAATCCAAATATTTCAGTTAAGATAGCGGGAGTTAAAGAGATGGAGTTACCCGCGATGGTGCCAGTCATGATGTTCTCTTCTGTAGACGACAGTGTGTATACCCATTCCATGATTTCCATACTGTGTAGTTTGACCCTTCTCGTCGTCAGGGTTTTTAGTTCCTGTTCTTCAAGAAGTTCCAGGATATACAGAAAGATTGGATCGGAGTGCTGAAACGAATCGAAATCCACGCCAAAGCCTATATCGAATTTCATTCCTGTGAGATTGCTTGCCAGAGTCGCCATTGAAATCACCTGCAAGAAAGACACAAAAACGGCGATCAAGTGCAAGGGAACAGAAAGCACGAGATGGAGGTCGAAGAAAACCTAGATATAAGGTTTTCTAGAATATGAATAGACAAACTCTGTTCCACGAAAATAAAATTAATTCTTCGAACTGAGGTCGACGAAATAGTTTAGGGTTAAATAATTCGTCGAGCTCATCAAAAGAATTGAAGATGGTTCGTCGAACTTAGGTCGACGAATATCTTCTGAATCAACGTTCGTCGATCGCTGGTCGACGAAAATTGTTTCACTCACAGAGAGTTCGTCGAACTCCGTTCGACGAGTATCTCTCAAACTTTCCCTGGTTCGTCGAACTCCATTCGATGAACTCTG
Source organism: Platanthera guangdongensis (assembly GCA_039583875.1). NCBI lineage: Eukaryota > Viridiplantae > Streptophyta > Magnoliopsida > Asparagales > Orchidaceae > Platanthera > Platanthera guangdongensis. Next base: position 47,416,945 of record CM077149.1, read on the forward strand.
GAAAATTCGTCGAATGCAGACAGAACTCAAACTAAGTCTTCTCCATTGATCATTCCCAGCTGATTTAGAAAGAAAGTATGATTTTTCTCATCCAGAGGTTTGGTGAATATATCAGCTTTTTGTAAATCAGTGTAGATATAGACAAGCTTAATCTTATTTTTGTCTACACACTCCCTAATGAAATGATGTTTTATATCAATATGTTTTGTCCTACTATGGTGAACTGGATTTTGTGCTATGGCTATAGCACTAGTATTATCACAGAAAAGAGTTGAATTATTTAAGCTGAACCCATAATCTAGAAGCTGATTCTGTATCCAGAGCATGTGTGAACAACAGCTGACTGCTGCAATATATTCTGCTTCAGCAGTTGAAGTTGACATTGATGTTTGCTTTTTACAGAACCATGATACTAATCTCATACCCAGGAACTGACAAGTTCCTGAAGTACTTTTTCTATCAACCCTGCATCCAGCAAAATCAGCATCAGAGTATCCTGTTAACTCAAACTCTGATTTAGCAGGATACCATAGGCCTAGATTAGGACAACTCTTTATATATCTTAAAATCCTTTTTAAGAAAATTAGATGAGATTCTTTAGGGTTCACTTGAAACCTAGCACAAAGACATGTAGCAAACATAATATCTGGCCTACTTGTTGTGAGGTATAATAGGGACCCAACAATTCCCCTATAAAGTTTCTAACCTACAGGTTTTCCAGGTATATCAGAGTCCACACCAGCATTGGTGGCCATGGGAGTTTTCTTAGCTGAGGCATCAGTCACCCCAAACTTCTTTAGAAGCTCTTTAGCATATTTTGCTTGAGAGATGAAGATGCCATCAGGAAGCTGTTTCACTTGGAGACCAAGGAAATATGGAAGCTCTCTCATGCTACTCATTTCAAATTTAGAATGCATGAGGTCAGAAAACCTCTTGCACAATTTTGAATATGTATAGCCAAATATAATGTCATCTACATAGATTTGTACTAATAAGATTTGGTCCTTATGATGTCTAGTGAGAAGGGTTTTATCTACAGTTCCTCTTGTAAATTCATGCTCTAATAAGAAACTTGCTAAGGTCTCATACCAAGCTCTTGGAGCTTGCTTTAGACCATAAAGAGACTTATTTAATTTAAAAACATAAGAGGGATGAGTTGGAGAAACAAAACCTGGAGGTTGTTCTACATAAACCTCTTCTTGTAATACTCCATTTAAGAAAGCACTTTTCACATCCATTTGAAAAACTTTGAGCCTTTTGAATGCTGCATAGGCAAGGAAGATCCTTATAGCTTCCAACCTTGCAACAGGTGCAATGGTCTGATCATAGTCAATACCTTCCTCTTGCCTATATCCTTGAGCAACAAGCCTATCCTTGTTCCTCGCAATGACTCCTTGGGCATCAAGCTTATTCCTGAAAACCCATTTGGTTCCAATGACTGGGTAGTTTTGGGGTCTTGGAATCAAATCCCAAACTCTACATCTCTCAAATTGGTTTAATTCCTCTTGCATTGCAAGGATCCAGTGGGGATCTTGCTCAGCATCATGAATGGTTAGAGGTTCAACCTGAGAGAGAAAACAGGCATGCATCAAGTCTTGGTTGAGTTGATGCCTTGTCTGTACACATGCTGATATGTCTCCAATTACTTGAGATCTAGGGTGATCCCTAAGTGTGACAAAATCAGTGGGTGGAGTTGGTTGTGCAACAGCATTATGAATACATTCCTCTTGTGGAATTGTATTTGTTGTTGGTTGAGGCTCATGTTCTTCAGCTTCATCTTCTTCACTATCTTCAATGACTTGTGGAGAGGGATGAGTGGGAACCTCTTGGGTGAGTTTTAGTCCATCCAATGTCTCACACAAGTGGGGTACCTGCAAGTTGCTACTAGTAGAAACTTCTTTCTCCTTGCAGTACATGTTAGTTTCATCAAAAGAAACATGAATTGACTCTTCTACTTTTAATGTTGATTTATTAAATACCCTATAAGCCTTGCTTACTTGGGAGTATCCTAGAAAAACTCTTACTTCAGCCTTAGCTTCAAACTTTCTAATATATTTCTTGTTGTTATTATATATATAGCATGTACAACCAAAAACTTTAAAATAGTTTATTTTAGGTTTCTTCCTTTTGAGCAATTCATAGGGAGTCTTATTCTTCAGTTTGTGAATTAAACTCCTATTCAGGAAATAGTTTGCAATGTTTACAGCCTCTGCCCAAAAGGTTAGTGACATGTATGCATCAGCAAGTAATGTACCTGCAGCTTTAATGAGTGCCCTATTTTTCCTTTCAGCTACCCCATTTTGTTGGGGAGTTATAGGACCTGAGAAGCAATGCCTGATACCTTGCTTCTCACAGAACTCATGCATTAGAAGAGACTCAAACTCTGTGCCATGATCACTTCTGATCAATGCAACATGAGTAGAGAACTCAATCTGTATGGTCCTGAGAAAATCTGTAAGAACCTTGAATGTATCTGACTTTGTTCTCAGAAAGAATACCCAACTAAACCTGGAGAAGTCATCCACTATAACTAAAGTGTAAGATTTCCCTCCTAGGCTTTGTACAGCAATGGGTCCAAAAAGATCCAAGTGTAGCAAGTACAAGATCCTAGGTGAATCACTCTTATTAATTGATTTGAAACTAGTTTTAGTTTGCTTGCCTAATTGATAATCCCTGCAGAGACCTTCCTTCTTGTAGGGGGCAGAAGGTAGACCTCTAACAAGGTTGTGCTTAGATAGGCTAGCAATGTTTTTCAGGTTTACATGTCCTAGTCTTTTGTGCCATAAGTAATTCTGATTACTAGTTAAATTCAGTAAGCAGATATCAGTTGTGGCATAAAGAAAATTTACTAAGTAAATGTTTCCTTGTCTACTTCCAGTTAAAACAGTTTGGTTATTTTTATCAATGATAGAGCAAGTAGATGGGTTAAAGTATACCTGATAACCATCATCACATAATTGACTTATGGAGATGAGGTTATGCTTCAGTCCACTTACATATGTCACCTTTCTGAATGTGACAGCTCCTATTTTTACTTCTCCCACTCCTTCTGACTGTCCACATTTTGAGTCACGAAAAATAACTTTTGGCCCCAGCTTGGACTTATAGTTGAGTAGGATGTCCTTTCTGCCAGTCATATGCTTGGAGCAGCCACTGTCAAGGTACCAAGTTTGATTTTCCCTTGGACAATTTCTCACCTACAATACAAACAGTTAATGATTTTTGACCCAGGTTACCTTAGGCCCTTTGTATGGCTGATAAGAGAAACTAGAAATAACAGAAAATTCTGGCTAAGATTTATATCCTAGGGGGTGATATCTCCTAGGTGTAATGGTCCAGTCAGCTAATGGATTAAATTGTTTCCTAAAAGTATTAAAGTTTCTGTTGAAGTTATAGTTTTGACTAAGTCTTCCTGGGTTCGACGAATTTATGTAAGTTCGTCGATCAGAGTTCGACGAATTGGGTTGAGATCGTTGATCTCTGCCCAGAGAATGAACATGTTCATTCTCTGTGCCCCACGTTCGTCGAGCTCTGCTCCACGAACCATACAAAGTTTGTCGATCGCAGTTAGACAAATAATAATAACTATAGTTGGCGTTCAGAGTTCGTCGATCTGGGTTCGGCGAACTGGCCCCTTTTCGTCGATCTAAGGTCGACGAAAATTGCTGAACTTTGTTTTTATTGGGTGTTTTCTGGTTTTCAATTTTGTCCTTAGTTTTAATTTGTTCAAGAATTTTATTTACCTTATATACTTGATCAGTATTCTTCTTTCCTTTCTCAGAAATAAAATTTATGGGTTGTGACAGGTGGTTTTTCTGAATAATAGGTGGTTCACTAGATGATGCACCTAATCCTAACTTACTTCCATTAAATCTAGCATTAGATATGTTGATGATTACTGCTAATTGTTTGCTTCTTCCATTTAGTGATTCTTCTAGCTGTTTTGCTTTACTTAATTCATTTTTCAGAAAAGTGATTTGTTCACTAAACATGTATATTTCATTTTTTAATTTAGTGTTTTCTAAAACTAAGCTATCATAGTTAACTTGTTTATCTCTGAGAAGTTTGATTTCCTTCTCAGAGTTGATTAAATCTAAACAAATGATTTTAAAATCTGATTTAAAAGATTCTGAATTATAATCAAACCATGATAATACCTGATCAGCTTCTGATTCAGAAGCTTCCTCATTTTCTGAATCTCCTACTTCTGAGTTGCTTCTTGAGGCATCAATTGCCATGAGGCAAACCTCCTTTGCTCTTTCTTCTTCCTCATCTTCACTTTAGCTTGAGGATGTTAACTCTTCTTCAGTCTCACTTCAGGTCTCAGCCACAAACCCCTTTTCCTTTCTCTTGTGTTTGCTGGAAGAGGGTTTGTTGGTGTACTGTCTCCTGGAATCCTTTTCCTTTTCTCTTCTCTTCTCTTTCTTCTGGTGTTGGGTCCGGCGTTCCTTCACTTGACCCGTGGCGCTCTTCTACTTATTTAAGAAATTAAGTAGCACCCTTTCCAACAGTCCGGGCTTTTGGTGCAGTTGGGTATGCGCTTGATCCATCAATTGGTATCAGAGCAGGTCACGGGTTCAAGACCGGGGGAGCGCTATTAAATCCTGATTTTTCCCTTCTACCTGTGTGGGTCCGGCGGGTCAGACAACCGTGGACATGTGGTAACCCCACCCCTGAGCCGTGCAAACGTGGACATGTGGTAACCCCACCTCTGAGTCGTATGGGCCATGTGGTAACCCCACCTCTGAGCCATGTGGGCCATGTGGTAACTCCACCTCTGAGCCGACGGGTTGTGCTGGACGCCGGGGGGGGATTGTTGGGTCCGGCGTTCCTTCACTTAACCCGTGGCGCTCTTCTACTTATTTAAGAAATTAAGTAGCACCCTTTCCAACAGTCCGGGCTTTTGGTGCAGTTGGGTATGCGCTTGATCCATCATCTGGTTCTCTGGACACTCAGAGAGAAAGTGCCCAGGCTTCCTGCATCCATAGGACACCACTTCCTTTATTAGTTTCTTATCATACTTTGGCCTGTCATCTTTTCTTGATGACTTTCTTCTGATGTCCTTTCTATCCATCTTGAAAAATCTCTTAGCCAAGAGACTTATAAGTTCTTCATTTGATGTTGAAGATTCTGATTCTTCTGAGGCATTGAAGGCTATGCTCTATTCTCTTCTAGCTATTGGAGGTGTTCTTTGTTCAGTAGCCTCCCTTGTCTTTACTAACTGCTCATAAGACTTTAGTTTACCCAATAGAGATTCAGTTGAAATCTCATTTAGGCATCTGGCCTCCTTGATGGGCCAAATTCTTGTATCCCATGAGCTTGGGAAGCACATCAGAATTTTGTCATTCACTTCAGTGAGAGTGATGACCTTGTCCAGAGTTTTTAGCTCGTTAATAATTGAGCTTAGTCTGTTATACATCTCTGAAACTGTCTCAGCTTCCTGTTTCTTGAATTTCTCATATTGGGATATGAGATTTGATCTCTTATCCTTCCTTTCATTAGCTGATCCATCAACCATTTGGTTTAGGGAATCCCAAATGGCTTTTGCTGATGTGCACTCAGCTACCTTCTGGAAAATATCATCAGACATTGTTTGTGCCAATATGTTCATAGCTTTTGCATCTGCCATCTTGGCTTTCCTGTAAGCATCATTATAATCTAGAGGAGGGACTACAGTCATCTGTATAAGTGGTTGGAGGAGTAGCAGGTGGTGAATGTACTCCTGTTAAGATGGAAGCAAAGATATCTTCATCAATAGAATTCATATATTGCTTGATTCTTGCCTTCCAGATTCCAAACTTTTACAAGTTGCAAACTGGAGGTCTGGTGCTTGCATAATCTTTATTCTGTGCCATGGCTGTGTTGCTACTTTAACAGTTAAATGTGAATGAAGGTGATGTGTAAATCTAACAAGGGATCTTTTGGTTCGAGATTTAACTTGTGCAACCAAAGGAAACTGCTCTGATACCAATTGAAAGTGAGGGTTAGATCTACAATACTCTAGAGGGGGGTGAATAGAGTATATTGAAAATTTGTTAGGTCCCAATAAAGGTGTTGTTACAGCTTTTGCTGTAAACTGAAATGGTGCAGTAATTAAGAAACTAGAAAACAGAAAATAGTAAACTTAATCACAGCCACACAGCAAGAACAAAAAGAAAAAAGTAGGCAACCAGATGACGCAAGAAATTTATAGTGGTTCCTCAAATCTGGGTAGTCCACTCTTCTACCACCCTTGGTAGAAATCCACCAGGTTTTTGATCAGATACCTGACACCAATGGGTTTTGATCAGGTCCCCAAAAACCAACTCAAGTCTTTTGGTTAGGAGACTTGCAACCAGGAATCACTTTTGAAGGGAGATGACAACCCTTTATACAGGAGGGGGTGAGAGAGTGATTTTGTCTTCTCTTTCTCAATAAACTCAGAAGACTTATGTGGATTGATGTTTAGCAAAAGCTCCACCTGAAATATTGAATGGTTCAGGAAGATTTGGAAGCTTTGTTGTACTGTGATAGGTCTTCAATCAGAGTTCTTGACAAGCAGTGATGCAGGAGCATCTTGACTGATTTGATATCTGTTGTCCTTGGAAGTCCTGGAGAGAATATGGAAGAAGAAGACTCTTGATATTGTATGATTGTTCTTCTTCTTCAGAATAAAGATCACTGCCTGCCACTGTAAGCTTCAGTATGATTTCTGTGTAGAGCTTTTATGCTGCTGTATGAAATCTTGCAGCCAGTCTATGTGTCTCTGTTTTTCTCTTTCTGAGTATGTTCTTATTCTCCCTACTAATTGTCGATCTTATATTCTTCTCTCTCTTTTCAAAAATTTGAATCATCTGTAATTAATGTTGACGCCTTGAGAATAATCAGCATTGAATCATTTTCTCAACTGTCCCGTGGAAAATCGGCAAGTAATATTCCTGAAGAAGACCGTAATCAATGCTCTTACTAACGGATACATTCAGAGAATGTAGAGCATTAATTACTCAGGAATTTCCGCATTAGAATGGGGACAGAAGGCCGGAAATGGCTACATCTGGAATCGTCGAACAGTTGGCAGAATTCGTCGAACTGAATTACCAATTCGTCGAGCTGAGATATTGAATTCGTCGACCAGACAACTTCTTGTTCGTCGAGATGAGTTCCAAGAACGTCGAGCTTATAACAGAGCTGCATGCTTCAAAGCCTTTGCCTTTTCTGTCTGAAGTTCGTCGAGCTGAGTTTGTAACTTCGTCGACTGGAGTTCAGCATCCATTCTGAACTTAGTCGAGTATTTTGTGTTGACTGATATTTTGTGTGTCGACATGAATCTTCTGGTGTCGACACAGGTGGGTGTCGACAGATTAGTCTTGGTGTCGGCATAAGTCATCTGGTGTCGACATAAGTTGGTGTCGACACATGCTTTCTGGTGTCGACATAAGTTTTCTGGTGTCGACATAAGTTGGTGTCGACACATGCCCTAAGTGTCGACAAAAATCTTCTTATTCCAGAATTCGTCGAGTAGAGTACTGAGTTCGTCGACCTGAGAAGTTGACTTCGTCGACCTGAGAATTTGTGAACTTGAGATCCAAGTTTGTCGAGCTCAGAATCCTTTTCGTCGACCAAAGTCTGAAGTTGGACTTAAAATAATCTGGAGTTATCCTGACTTTTGTTTGTTGAAGTATCCCAGTTTTCGTCAACCAGAGAATGAAGATCGTCGAGCTCAGCTCAGATAAATATCTAAAGTTCGTCGAGCTGAGAACGTCTTTTGTCGACCTGAGTTCGACGAACGTCGAACTCATTTGACTTAGTCTTGAAATCTTCTAAGTCTTAAGTCTCTGATAGTTTTGTTGATAGCTGCTCCATCTGATGTTGACTCTAAGGACTTGGCCTAGACTCTAGGACATAACTATGACCCTGGCTATACATGTTGGGTCACATCATCCTAAGTTAGTGAACCAGCCCAAATCAACTAGGGATCCAACACTTAGCAAATTTCTGGAAAATCTGACTGAAATACTCGAGTGAGATATATGCTACTCGAGTACTAATTTGATTACTCGAGAGGATAAAAACAGACTACTCATGTATAAGTTCTTGAGAAAATTCAGAATAGGATGAGTAATCACTCGAGTAGAAAAAGGCTTACTCGAGTGCTAATATGATTACTCGAGACGTGGAGATGAACTACTCGAATACTAGGAATATTACTCAAGAAAAAGACTTAGCGGATTTTCTGGGAGAAGAAATATGGTTACTCGAGTAGTGGAGCTGGACTATTCGAGAAGTAAATAGACTACTCGAGAAGTAGATTAACTACTCGAGTATATGAATATTACTACTCGAGTATAGGACATAGAAAAATTCTGAGAGATAAAAAACTGATCACTCGAGCATTAGAGCTGGACTACTCGAGTAGTAGAAAGACTACTCGAGTACATGAACTGAACTACTCGAGTGGTGTAAAACAACACGAGAATCTTCCTTCTGCAACTCGAGACAAAATACGTATTCACTTGAGTGGTTAACATGACTACTCGAGTAAAAGACTTAGAATAAGTTCTGAGAGGAAAAACTGTTAACTCGAGAATAAGAGAAAGTTTGTAATGTCCTGAATCGCACTAGGCCCCTCGTGCGTGTTTTTGAGTCAGGAGAGCTGACTTGGGTTCCGGGGGAGTGCTAACAACTGGGCAGCACATGTGAATGGGAGGAGAAATCAGTCAATCATAGGACACGGGTAGAGACATGGGCGTGTCCCTACCTGTGTGGGAGTGGCCAGCTCTCGAGTCGATGACTCGAGTATGTCTAGAAAAGGACACGGGTAGTGACACGGGTGTGTCACTACCCATGTGAAGCGACACGGGTAGAGACACGGGCGTGTACCTACCCGTGTGTGTGTCGAGTTGGACTCGACAAAGTGTGTCGAGATTGACGTAGCAAGCAGGGGTACACGGCCTGTGACACGGGCGTGTCACAGGGCGTGTCCCGCTGTGTCGAGAGGTCAAAAATTTTCCCTCAACAAGATGTCGAGTGGGTTAGACGCCCCGGGTCACGGGCATGACTGGACCGACACGGGTGGAGATGCGGGGGTGTCACTACCCGTGTGTGTCGAGTTGAACTCGACAGAGTGTGTCGAGATGAAATCGACAAAGTGTGTTGAGATCGACGAAATGTATGGCACGGGTAGCGACACGGGCGTGTCCCTACCCGTGTTTCGGTGTGTCGAGTTGAGTTCGTCGAGATGTATCCAGAGAAGGACACGGCCAGGGAACATGGTCGTGTCATGTGTACACGGGTCGGGACACGGGCGTGTCCCTACCCCTGTCGAGTATTGAACCGACAATAAAACCGTCGTTGACGCTTCACCCAAGCAGGACACGGGTAAGGACACGAGTGTTGATGCGCGAAAATGGCACCGGCTAGTTAACATAGATGGGGTGTTCGATCTCACAATCTAGGAGAGGAAGAGGATGAAGGCTGCGGTGGAAGAGGAATGAAGGAAGCTTCTGAGTGCTCGAAAGTGGAGAAAATGCTTGTCAAGGAGTTGCAGGGATAGAGGAGAGGGTGCTGAGAGCAGCCGGGAAGGCTGATGAGAAAAGGAGGTTGATCAGGAGCTGTCGAGCAGACAGGTACTTGGATGGTTGTGCTTGCAGGTTGATGCCGAGAGGAAGCTGAGCTGAGCTGAGAAAAAGAGAGGGGGCGGTAGAAGCGGCAACAACAGACTTCGCCTGCCGCGGCTTAAATGTCACTCTTGTGACGGGCTTTCCTTTGATTAATAGCGAGTGTTACAACTTGCTAATACACCTTTTCAAGAAAGCAGTAAGGGGTACAAGAAGGAAGCTGGCGGCTAAGGAAGAAGTGCCAGAAGAGGCCACGCGGACTGAAGAGCGTAGCTGGCAAGCCGCGCGGTTAAGGGAATCGGGAGACCGCGCGGACTGGAGAACCATAGGCCAGCAGGCCGCGCGACTAAAGGCACAGAGGGGGGTGAGGACTGAGAAACGGAGTCCGCAGAAGGAGGGCTTGCTGTCTGACTTCGAGCGTGAGCACCTTGGCGATGACGAGACCTCCCTTATGAGAGGCATGGGGGTCTATTTATAGGCCCGAGGAGGTAACGCCTTGCGGTGACGTTACCCCCGGTGAGACGGTAACTTGAGCGAGAAGGAGACGGAGTCCGTTGAGTTCGCAATAGGCCGCGCGGACTAGGACTTGGTACTGAAGCCGGTGCTGCTGACGGCAAAATAGGAGACTTAGTGGTGGACTGCGATGCGGGTTCGCGGAGTCCGTCACTGCTGAGCTAGGACTGTCCGCTTGCTGCTGGGGTGGCGGATGCTGGAGGCCAAGCGGCGGACTGCAAGGCAAATCCACTGAGTCCGCCGCTGCTGAACTGAGCGAGCTATAAGGGGTGTGAGCAGGAGAGTGCCCGCGGAGTCCGCCGAGTCCGCACGAGGTTATGCGGACTGGGACTGCCTTCCGGAGCATCTGCTGCCTGGCGGGCTGGAAGGAGTCTGCTACTACTGACTGAGTCCACGCCAAGGCCGCGGACTGAGGAGGAGTTGACCCTGCTGCTGCCGAGAAGCTGGTGCTGGCTAAGGAAAGGCAGACTGCAAAGAGAGTCCGCGAAGTCCGTCGAGTCCGCGGCTACTGCAAAGCTGAGTACGCTTTACGTTGGAGATGGACAGTCTGGCTGTTTCTGTTGGGGTTCAGCGGTGAAGGCGGACTGGAAGTCTCGACCGTACTTCGAGTCCGCCGAGCTCGCGATGAACGGGACGTTTCTGCTGGTCTTGGCGGGTAGCCGGAGCTTTAGTTCGTGCTCTGTAGGCGGGCTGGAGGAGTCGGCTGCCCGTACTGCTGGGTGACAAGGGATATGCGACTCGTTGCCGGCCTAGGCGGATAGGTAGTTGAGTCCGGCAGAGAGAGTCCTGTGGAGACAACCTTGCGGTTAAGCTGAAAAGGGGGCGGCCTGCAGAGGCGGACTGCGGAAGCAGTCCGCTGCCCCTGCCGACCAAGGCAAGGCACGCGGCCTGGTCGGTCAGACCGCTGAGACCGCGCAAGCTGCGCGGCCTGAGCGGACAGAGAATTCTGTCCGCTCTCCTTAGGGCATCACAACCTCCAGGAGGAACCCGGGGCAGGCCGCGACGAGCGAGCTGGCTGCCTTGGGAAGGATCGTCGATTTCGGGGTTAACATAATCCCCGCACTTTTTTAAGTTCCGAAATAGAACTTCGAAAAAGTTGAAGACCCATGAAAATCGTGATCCACCCCAATGGAAAGAGAAGGGGGCAAGGAGAGATAGAACCTGAAGCATCTCATTAGGAGTTTGGTGTTGTCTGTCTATTTTCCTGCAAGTGGAAAGTTAAGGTAGGCATGTATGGGTGGTACATCTTGTGCGTACCTGGGTTTGCCTTTGCAAAATGAAGAAGATGTGTTTTCCACTAAGTTCTGCAAAATAAAAGTGAGAGGAAAACATAGAAACATAATAACTTGCAAGTACCTGATGGAGGCTTGCAAGCACTTGTTATCCTCTGCAAAAGGAAGGATGAAGAGTATACAAGAAGAAAAAATGAGCTGCAAGTACCTGAAGGGAACTTGCAAGTCTTTTCTAGTTTCTGTAAAGTGAGGTTTAGAAACAAATTCGGGAGTAAAGAAAGCCGCAAATACCTGAAGGCAACTTGCAGGTATCTGCTGGTCTCTGCAAAAGAAGAGTTAAAAGTAGGCACAGTATATGAAAGTAACTTGCAAGTACCTGTGAAGAAACCCGCAAGTATCGGATGATCTCTGCAAAATGAGAGTTAGGAACAAACATAATACATGCGAGTAGCTTGCAAGTACCTGGGAAGAAACTTGCAAGGATATGTTGTTTTTTTGCAAAGTGAGAGTTAGAAGCAGGTATTGTATACAAAGAATAAGCTGCAAGTACCCGGATATAACTTGCAGGAGCCTGCTAACCACTGCAAAGAAAAGAGCGAGATGCAGACATAGAATAATGAGTTAAACTGCAAATACCTGGATGAGGCTTGCAGGTGCCTGCTGATCTCTACAAAGAGAAGAGTTAGAAGCAGACAATATACGAAAGAAGCTTGCAAGTACCTGGGAGAAGGCTTGCAAGTGTTAATTGTTGATAAGATAAGGTCGATATTACCAAATAGTAGAGGAAGTGTCGGATACATCTTAGTAGAGTTTTGAGCAAGCAACGTATATAAGATGAGCATAAGTAAAGTGAATGCTGGAAATCCTTTTGGTAGGTCGGATTAACCTGTTCACCTATTGAAGAAGACAGTTGACAAAAAAGAGGTCTATACTCGGAGATGACCAAGAAAGACTGGATGTCGCCACAGGAGATCACCCGTGTGCCTTATGCATCGCTTGCCTGAGAAAGGTCATCTTGAGTATAGTCCTACTCAAAGCAGGTTGGCCGCGCATCCTCTAGGAGGGCACAAAGGAGAAAAGCAAGGGAAATCCTGAGAAGGATCGCTAGAGGCACTGATCACATGCTTCGGGTTACTACATCACTGATCAATGAGACTGGTTGTGCCAAGAGGCCTATAACTTGTCTGTGGATTGATCAATGGAGTTGAGGACCCTGCGAAAGCATGGATTGGGAGCACTAGAAAATGCTCGGCCATCACAGTCGTGAGATGATCGAAGAGACAAGGCTACGCTTGCTCGCTATTGCTTGTCAAGCAAAGATCACCATAACTGTGATGTATCCTAACAGAGCACAGCAGAGCTAACACATGGGGCCTCCCTAGCATGCACTCTGTGTTAGATGTCGGCTATGATCCAAAGTCCAGTATTCCTCCGCATGAGAGTTGGATATCCCCCACTACACACATATGCGAAATCTCCCGCGATATGTGGTCACTGTGGTCTTACGCCGAAATCCAATCCCAAGGGGGCCTATAGCAACACTCGGTGACATATCTGTGGCTTAGTGATCTCTTGGAGAAGAGAGAATAGAGGAGGAAGCAATACAAGAAGGGAACTGTATCAGTATGGGATCCCTGATAAAAGCTTTGTTGAAAAGCAAGAATGAACACTAAGAAGTGTTTTGTAAAGAGAATGTTTGAAAAGGTAAGAGTAGAGATAACCCACCATGGTTGTGAGAAAATTTGGAGGACTATGAATTCCTTTGCTGCCTTAGAATAGCCTTCCAAGCACACCCTCGTCATCGGCATCGAAGCATTCGACAGTTTTGTTAACAACGAGGAGATGGGGTTCTTCGACTAGGCTCACCCCTCTTGAGCTGCAAGGAATGTCTGCAACTTCTTTGCCTTTTGAGGTTGCTGGATCAGGGCGATCTTCTTTGGGAAGCAGTTCACGCATCTTACCCTGACGGAGCATCCTTTGCACAAGTAGGCGGAGTGCTCGGCAGTTCTCAGTCAGGTGACCTGGCTCTTTGTGGAATTCGCAGAAAGGTTCTGAATCCCTAGACCTTTGATCAGCTGGTCGGTAAGGCTTTTTGTAGCTAGCCCTATCTTTCATGATCTGGCTTACTTCTAGAACGACTTAATCTAGTTCAGACTCATGCAAGTCATCATCTTACTGATGGTAGACTACAGCTGTTTGAGAAGAAGCTAGTGGTAGCGATGAATCTTGAGCACGATCACGGCTCAGGAAAGGGTATCGATGGCGCTGAAACCTTTTTCCCATCCTCGAATGAGTTGGGAAATCATTGTGAGGAGACCTCGGAGGCTGCTTGTGAAAAGGATCTTTCTCTGATATGAGCTTTGAGACGAAGCCTGGGTTGCTCTTTTCGCCTCGGATGTATGAGTTGGCTAGAGCAATCAACTCTTGGTATGTCCTTGTAGCACGGATATTGGCTTCAAAATTGAGAGGCCCTTCACGTAGACCGTGGATAAGAGCCACTCGGTACATTTCTTGGCTAACAATCTTGATGTCCAAAATTTCTCTTTGGAAACGATCAACGAACTGAGACCAAGTTTCATTGCCACGCTGCTTGATCTCAAAGAGGGCTTCAGGACCGTCCTTTCTCTTGGTGTAGGTAGAGAATCTGAGCAAGAACTCCCTTCACAGATCAGCAAAGGAAGTGATGGAGTGAGGGCGAAGACCATAGAACCAGCCCCTCACTTGCCCATCAAAAGTTGTGACAAGAAGCTTGCACTTGGTTGCATCTGAAAGGGTTCTGAGAGCAACGGCTGATTCGAAGGCTTGCAGATGCTTCACTGGATCAGTCTCTCCGGTGTAGATTGGTAACTGGGGTTCTCTGAAATTTGCTGGAGTTGGTTCATGACGAACATTCTCTGCAAATGGCGAAGGCTCTTCCTGTTCTCCTACAGCATAAGGATAAAAAGGAGCATAAGTTGCAGCTGCAAAAGGAGCAGGAGGGTAAAAGGGAAAATTTATTACAGGAGGATCAAAAGCAGGAGCTACAGGGTAAGGGTGACTACCCTGAAAGTTTAGAAATCTAGCGGGGCTTCCCCGGGCTGCTTCCCGAAAGAAGTTTTGGCGAGCAGCAAATTCTTCATCTTGAGGTCGCAGAGGAGCTACAAGCCCTTGCGGGAAGGTTGTTGTGTAAGGAGGATAGACCGGCGGGCAAGCTAGAGGACAAGCTTGCTGGTGCTCCAAAGTTGGGGCTGGATTGATCGGAGCAGCTGGAGCTGTTGCTGGTTGAGAGTATAGTCGCTGTGTGATTGCAGCAAGAACTTGGTTGATTGCTTGGAACTGCTGAGCATTCTCAGGGCGCGATTGCTCAAAGGCCTCCTAGAGAGGATCATCTCTAGGACTTGGAGCAAAGTTCTCGGCTGGTTGACGATCTGACATGGCTAACTATCGCTGTTCACCGTCTGTTCGGATCTGAAGGTCGCGTGTTAACTGTTGATGCGCGAAAACGGAACCGGCTAGTTAACACAGAGGGGGTGTTCGATCTCACAATCTAGGAGATGAAGAGGATGAAGGCTGCGGGGGAAGAGGAATGAAGGAAGCTTCTGAGTGCTCAAGAGTGGAGCAAATGCTTGTCAAGGAGTTGCGGGGATAGAGGAGAGGGTACTGAGAGCAGCCGGGAAGGCTGATGAGAAAAGGAGGTTGAAAGTCCACCTAGTGTCAACTATCTTCACCTATGGGGGGGGAATAGGTGACGTGCAGCGTTTTTGCGGAATTTAAATTGTACCTGCACAGGAAAATAAAACAACACAACACAAAAGAGTACACAGGCTATTTATAGTGGTTCCCCGATTTGGGTACATCCACTTTCCCCCTTCGACCTATCTCCCAACAAGGGACGACTCGGTCTCTTCACCAACAGGATTGAAATCCAATCCTTGCACTATCGGAAGGAACCCTTCCACACGTAGGAGTCAACACTCCCACAACACGGGTTGCACCCAACCCTTACAACTAGGAACCAACGTTCCTTTACAACAAAAGTAAAAAACTAGAATGTACAAGAGATACAAACTACGTTTGGAGACTAAGATGTCCCTCTTCGTTGACGACGTGCTCTTGAAGTCCACAAAGAGTCCACAACCCTAGGTCTCTCTTGGAGAGAATCTCCCCGGAACCGGCGGCGGCAAGATGGGCGGCGGCTAGGTTCACGGGATCGGCGGCGACAACGATGTGCGGCTGCTGTACTTTGGAGATCCAAACTTCGTAGCGAAGCTAGCTAGGTCTACCAACGGTCACACTAGGATCAGTCGTCTCGATCGATTCGGACGGGGAAGGTTTTCCCGATCAACAAATCCAGAGACAAGAGATCTCCGGTTAGACACGTGAGACTCTAAGCTTGGCTAAGCTTCTATCGACCGGAGATCTGGAAGAAACAACGATCAAGACCGGCGAACAACTCTCTCGAGCGGCGACGGCGGAGCGGAACTTGCGATCTAGGTCACGTCGCGGCTCGTGTATTTCTTTTCTTCTTCGCTGCTTTACTGTTCAAAAATACGCATGTATTTATACAGTGAAATAATCCTTTATGACCGTTATGGGTCCCACCAGAAGAAACCCTAGATCCGGTTCAAAACAGTGTCAGCGGCAGAATCCGGTCCAGCTTTTTCCAGAAAAATGCCCAAGTCAAAATCGGCGAGAATCGAAGATGATTCTCGACAAATCGGCGAGAATCAGTTAGTGATTCTCGACGATTCGTCGAGAATCACTAGTGATTCTCGCCGAATCACTTGATGATTCTCGCCGAATCACTTGTTGATTCTCGACGAATATTACTTGGCCATGATCTGCTCAACGATGGGTTCAGCGAGAATCACTAGTGATTCTCGCCGAATCTTACTTGGCACCGCTTTGAGGTAGCCGGATAGAGTCGGCGAGAATCACTAATGATTCTCGACGATTCGGCGAGAATCACTAGTGATTCTCGCCGAATCGGCGAGAATCACTTGGTGATTCTCGTCGATTTATACTTAGACGATTTTTCGTCTTTCCACCCAAGAGCTGCTCCTTGACCCATCCTTGCTCCTTGTCTGCTCTTGCATAGTTACAGCCTTGTACTTGAAAGTAAGTGCACTCCAATAGGGAGAGTACACGTAGGCCAACACATTGATCTGCTCAACGAGGGATTACGTCGTGCAGACCCGTGTATATTGACCTACTGCACCCTGACATTGGTGTGCACTTAGCGTGGAATAACTGCAAGCACAACTTAAGAGGTTTCATCAAATACATTGTGAATTCATCTTAGCTTGACAGGTGGCTTCCTCAAATCCAGGTAATTGTGGATACAATACCCAACAATCTCCCCCTATTTGACGAAGCCAAAATCCTACTAGCTAAGATGAATAACACCAACCAGATAATATAAACAACAATCAGAATTTAAGTATGCAGCACAAGAGAGTATAGGCAAACAGACCAAACTTGAGTCAATCATAAATTCATATATATATATATATATATATATATATATATATATATATATATATATATATATATATATATATATATATATAAATAATCAGGATTGTTCATATATCAATAAGACAAGATAAAAATGTTCAAGAGACAATGATAATCTATGAGTTTCTGTCTATGGATTTTTGGCTAGGTCGTCCTTATGCTTCTGAGCCAAATACTTCTTTCTTTGCCTTTCCACATACTCCTTGGGCTTGGGATAATATCTGGGTGGAGGAGCTTTATCTGCCGCAGTATTGGTCCTGAAAAAGATGTTCCGTTTGGCTTCATAGGTCTTGTGCAGCTCCCACTCATGCTGGCTGTATACATCGTTTCGATTGATTTCCCCTTGTTCTTGTAGCCAGAATGTGTCCAATATGATACTCTTGGATACTGGACTCCACTTTTCGTTTCTTACTTCCTCCTCCTTCAGTCTGATTCTCTTTTCAGCTTGTGTTTCCTTTGATGTCCCTTCGTGAGATTTTCTCTTGTCCCTGGCTTTTGCTAGGGCTCCTTGATCAAACATTGCCATCAGATTTGCCTTGGAGGAGGCCCTAGCAGCCCTATGAACATCAGCTTCACTTACAGGAACTTCTTCAACACTGGCGCCCTCATCAGCCATAGTATTATCTTCAGGAGCAGGAGCACCCTGGGGATTTTCATGGATATTAATGCCTAACGCTTGTTGGAGCATCCACCAGCAACTGTCATAAACATATTTGTTTGACTGCTCAAAGTTTTTGATCATGACTTCCCGAAGCTCAGCCATCTTAGCTATATATTCCTTCTCCCCCTTTTTGGCTTCGACTGCGATGGAGTTTGCATAAGAATGCAGTGACTCATCAATATGCTTTGTAGTCCTGGAGAATTCAGTGACCAAGGCTTGTTGATTGGTGTTGAGAGTTACCATATTGCCATCAAACTTTTGAATGTTATTTGCTACGACATGAGCATTCTGATTCACTATGGCGAGAGTATCAGTGTTCTTTTTCAACCCGTCCATAAGAAGAGTGACAGCTTGGCCGGCCGCTGTATACTTATCTTCAAACTTCTTTTCCATCACGTCCAGTTTGTGTTTGATCTCCACCATGTTCTTGAGCATGAGATTTTCAGATTTCTTAATCCTTTTCAACATTTTATTTTGAGCTTTCTCAAAAGATGCCTTAAGCTCATCCACTATGCCCTGAATGACATTCACGGTGTGATTGGCTAGATCATCTCGTAGTGGAAAGGCCTGAGGCACTCCTTGGCCTTGCGCTTCAGCTGATGCACCTGTAGAGCTGGACACGAGCACAGTCTCTAAGGGAGGAATATTTGCAGCATCTGTAGATTTCTCGGACTCCCCCTCCACTGCTGCACCAATGTTCTCAGGGACGAACTCAGGAGCATGCTTGTCAGATGGAACTTCAGTGATATCCTGAGTCTCCAATGCTTCCTGTCCCCCATTACCTTCTTCCTCAACTTCATCATCCATTTGATCATTCTCATCAGCATCACCTTACAACCCTTCGTCAGCAGTCTCCTCTACAGCATCACTTTCTTCTTGTATATCCGCCACTGCATCTCTGGCTATCTGGGAGATGTCAGATACGATATTAGCATCAGAGGGTAGAGGCTCCCCCTCAATTCCTGCAGTCAAAGCATCAGGAATTTCACTGGGGATAACTAAGGAATCAGCTACAGTTCCGTCCTCGGCTGGAGATACTTCCTGTTGTTCTACCACGGCAGCCTGCCCAATGCGCCTCTCCCATCTGTCAAAGACACTCGAGTCCATTTTCTTCAAGTAATGTAGAGGGACACCTTTACTCATGTCATACTTATCTCCGTTTACCTGATTGAGATACAGACTGATGATTCTGCCAAAGCTCGGAGATCTAAGGGTGTCCTTTATCTTCTCAAAAAACAATGCCCCCCAGTTGAATCCTTTTCTGCAGACAATAGCCACCAGGATCTTGAACATGTCCGCACAGATGTGGTCATGAGAGCCCGGCTTGCATATGAGTACTTTTCCAACGATGTCTGACAGAAGTTTCCCCTCCTCATTCATGTCCTTTCGCTTTATCGACCTCGTTCCTCGAGCGAGTCCACAGAATAGTAAAGTCCTGGTTTTGTCCTGTTCATCCAGATAATCCTCGTGTGTCGAGCTAGTGAGCTGCAGGAAGTGGGTCAGCTTGCTGGCAGACATCTTGATCTTTGCCCCGACAACCTTGTTTTTGATGAGAGAGTCGTCATTCCGGAGTTTTGCGGTTGCAAAGAACTCCAGCACTTCCTTGTCCAGGATTTTATAGGGATGCTCTAGTACGAATGAGAGTCCAGCCTCTTCAAGCATAAGGATGATGTTTCTGAATTCATCTGAGGCATGAGAGAACCCTATTCGAACCAGCTCGCATCCAGTGACCAGCCCAGTGGTTGTCCTTGGAGCCATTGCACACCTAGGGAGAGAATCCCTACTCTACGCTTAATTAAAAGTCAAAAGGGAAGCGACACTAGTGATAAAGTCCAAGTACGGGTGAAGATGTGGTTACCTAAAAGCGTAGACGGTGATTTAGTTCGATGAAGACGATGGACACCTGGTAGGTGCATGCGACTGTGATTGATCTAAACCGCGGAGAAATCCCTGGAAGGAAGAATCAGTGAGATCGGGAGAGGAGAGATCCACGGAAGGCAATCGGCGAGATCGACGGGATTTCTTCACGGGTTGCGGGAATCTTGCGGTATGTCGACGAGAAACCTTCGGTGAGCTTCCTGTGAGAGACCTTCGGTGAGAAGCTTGCGGGAATCTCGCGGAATGTCTACGGAAAGGGAAGAGTCGACGAGTTCCCCTGCGGAGAGAGTCGATTCGGCGAGTTTCCTGCGGAGAGAGTCCTTCGGCGGGATTCCTACGGAATATTAAGGGTCGGCGGGAATATGAAGGATCGACGAGTTAAGGGGATTTTAACGGTGTCCGTGTGTTCGGCGGACGGCTTTGGGTTAAGCGGGTTTCTAATTTGTCTAAGTCGATTTGAAAATCTTCTAAATATATAAATACTTCTTAAAGCCAATCTATTAGGGTTTGAACCGGCTTTTCCATACATTTCTTGATGGCAAGGTTTCCAATGACGTATCTTCGTTGTCGAGATTTCCAAAGACGTATCTTCGTTAGTTTTCAGTGAATTGATTTACGCCTGGAGATGTTAGATCTCGAGTCTACCAGTGGAATTTCCGATAACTCTTTAAAGATGTATCTAAGGTTTATATTCACCGTGTTAACCTATCCTTAGATGTGCACACATATATGTATATATATATATATATATATATATATATATATATATATATATATATATATATATATATATATATATATATATATATAAAGATATATATATATATATATATATGTAAATGTCGATAGAAAATGACTCAAGTCTTGGAGCTGATGAAAAATACCTGGGATTTTGAGAGTTATCATTTAGCCTCTCTGACTAAAACATACCAGGTGCTCGATGTGAGTATGCCCATATAGGTATCACTGCTGTTATTCCAGATGCATGTTCCAATTCAGTCTTGAAACATCTACTGTCTAGTTCCCATTATATTTACGGGAACCTACACTACCCTGCAAAAGAGAGTTACTTTACCTTAGGAACCCAATACATATTGGGTCCTAGGTTCTTGTTAGCATAAACACTCGACTGCCTTCCTTCAGAAATTCTGACAGGAAGACTACCTCTGCCCTGGAGATGTGGATAGGCCCTTGCCCTTGACACAGAGGGGTTGTGCCAACAGTCTATGGCAAAGTGTCCCACCTTGCCACAGCACCAACACTCGTGAATGTTGTATCTCCGTTTCTGACCTGATCTTGTGACTGAGGTAGTCATGAGCCTAGGTCCAAACGGGATAGATCTGGATCTGCTCCCAGAACTGCCTCTTCCACCGTGACACGTGGAAGGGTGGAATGAATGCATGCAGCGAGCATCACGAGGTCTGGGAAGTGGTGCCTTCCTTTCAGACAGCCCCCTTCCTGAGACCCCATGAGAACTTACAGCATGACTTCTAACCCCCCTTTCCTGTGTCCTTGGGTGGAGAGAAGATTTCTGAGAGCTGATACTAGCCGATTCATGCCGAATATGGGCAGTGGCCGAGAATACAAAGGGCTCAGAAGGAGCCTTAGGTATTCTCTCATGGGTGGCCATGACGGCCCTTGCACTATGGGTGTCTCCACATGAGGACAGATCACCCTTGCAGTGATCACAATTATTCCTGTGATCATACCTGAAGGCATGATGAGTAGCCTTCCTACTTGGAGTGGGGGGTCGGAATACCGTTTCCCCATTTCTCCACGAGTTGATAATTCGGGAGATCCACCCATTTTCTACCTTTCTCTTCATAGCATCAACCTTGGAAAAGTTTGATACTATCCTTTTCTCAGTCTCTAGACTACTCTCTAGATCAGAGATTTTAGAGTCCTTGACCTTGTTGGACGCCAATTGGAGAACCAACAAGATCTTCAGCCGTGCAATCTCCTGAGCTTGTTCTTCAACAAGCAGGTTGCTCTTCTGAAGGGCTCTCTCCAGGGAATCAGAATTTTCTGAAGGGACACAGTTCCTGTCTTCAGAAACTTCAAGAGAGACGGGGCAGGATGAAGAAGTTACCTGCTCTTCAGTGTTATTGTCATTAGAGCCAGTGACCGTTGTGTCATCCTCATCAGAGCTGCTTTCCTCACTGGCCTCTTCAGTCTCTGACACGGACACTGGAGCTCTGATGCTGTCCGATTGATCCTTGACTTCATCTTCAGAGGCGAGGACCCCCACATAGGCTTCATCCTCTAGTTGACAGCAGATTCCAGCTTTCTCTGATCCCCCCATCAGCTCTGAGATCATCAACCACATAGATTTGGCCATCTCACATTTTTCCAATCTAGAGCAAGAAGGTCCAGACCAGATATCCATGATAATCTGACGAATCCTCTTGTCCAGATTAAATAATGAAAGTTCCGTCTCTGACATCTCTGCAATACACTTGGGCACTTGGATATTCTTTCCAGAGCCGGAGGTCTTCATAGGAATAAAAGGACCCTCTTCCAGGATGAAAGATGCTCGAGGATCGATATCCTCTAAGTGATATGACACTCTCATCTTCCAGACTGGATAATACTCCTTTGTGCATGTGGGAAGTCTTAGTGGAGAAATCTCATGATCCTAGCTCCATGCTTCTGACACTGGTGGCAGGATTCTGCTCAAGGTGTAAACCTTTTTGATGAGCAACCTCCCTCTGATACCACTTGAAAGTCCACCTAGTGTCAACTATCTTCACCTATGGGGGGAATAGGTGACGTGCAGCATTTTTGCGGAATTTAAATTGTACCTGCACAAGAAAATAAAACAACACAGTACAAAAGAGTACACAGGCTATTTATAGTGGTTCCCCGATTTGGGTACATCCACTTTCCCCCTTCGACCTATCTCCAAACAAGGGACGACTCGGTCTCTTCACCAACAGGATTGAAATCCAATCCTTGCACTATCGGAAGGAACCCTTCCGCACGTAGGAGTCAACACTCCCACAACACGGGTTGCACCCAACCCTTACAACTAGGAACCAACGTTCCTTTACAACAAAAGTAAAAACTAGAATGTACAAGAGATACAAACTACGTTTGTAGACTAAGATGTCCCTCTTCGTTGACGACGTGCTCTTGAAGTCCACAAAGAGTCCACAACCCTAGGTCTCTCTTGGAGAGAATCTCCCCAGAACCGGCGGCGGCAAGATGGGCGGCGGCTAGGTTCACGGGATCGGCGGCGACAACGATGTGCGGCTGCTGTACTTTGGAGATCCAAACTTCGTAGCGAAGCTAGCTAGGTCTGCCAAAGGTCACACTAGGATCAGTCGTCTCGATCGATTCGGACGGGGAAGGTTTTCCCGATCAACAAATCAAGAGACAAGAGATCTCCGGTTAGACACGTGAGACTCTAAGCTTGGCTAAGCTTCTGTCGACCGGAGATCTGGAAGAAACAACGATCAAGACCGGCGAACAACTCTCTCGAGCGGCGACGGCGGAGCGGAACTCGCGATCTAGGTCACGTCGCGACTCGTGTATTTCTTTTCTTCTTCGCTGCTTTACTGTTCAAAAATACGCCTGTATTTATACAGTGAAATAATCCTTTATGACCGTTATGGGTCCCACCAGAAGAAACCCTAGATCAGGTTCAAAACAGTGTCAGCGGCAGAATCCGGTCCAGCTTTTTCCAGAAAAATGCCCAAGTCAAAATCGGCGAGAATCGAAGATGATTCTCGACGAATCGGCGAGAATCAGTTAGTGATTCTCGACGATTCGTCGAGAATCACTAGTGATTCTCGCCGAATCACTTGATGATTCTCGCCGAATCACTTGTTGATTCTCGACGAATATTACTTGGCCATGATCTGCTCAACGATGGGTTCGGCGAGAATCACTAGTGATTCTCGCCGAATCTTACTTGGCACCGCTTTGAGGTAGCCGGATTGAGTCGGCAAGAATCACTAATGATTCTCGACGATTCAGCGAGCCGAATCGGCGAGAATCACTTGGTGATTCTCGTCGATTTATACTTAGACAATTTTTCGTCTTTCCACCCAAGAGCTGCTCCTTGACCCATCTTTGCTCCTTGTCTGCTCTTGCATAGTTATAGCCCTGTACTTGAAAGTAAGTGCACTCCAATAGAGAGAGTACACGTAGGCAAACACATTGATCTGCTCAACGAGGGATTACGTCATGCAGACCCGTGTATATTGACCTACTGCACCCTGACATTGGTGTGCACTTAGCGTGGAATAACTGCAAGCACAACTTAAGAGGTTTCATCAAATACATTGTGAATTCATCTTAGCTTGACAGGTGGCTTCCTCAAATCCAGGTAATTATGGATACAATACCCAACAGAGGTTGATCAGGAGCTGTCGAGCAGATGGGTACTTAGACGGTTGTGCTTGCAGGTTGATGCCGAGAGTAAGCTGAGCTGAGCTGAGAAAAAGAGAGGGGGCCGCTAGCAGTGGCAACAGCAGACTTCGCCCGCCGTGGCTTAAATGCCACTCTTGTGACGGGCTTTCCTTTTATTAATAGCGAGAGTTACAACTTACTAATACACCTTTTCAAGAAAGCAGTAAAGGGTACAAGAAGGAAGTTGGCGGCTAAGGAAGAAGTGCCAGAAGAGGCCACGCGGACTGAAGAGCGTAGCTGGCAGGCCGCGCGGTTAAGGGAATCGGGAGACTGCATGGACTGGAGAACCAGAGGCCAGCAGGCCGCGTGACTAAAGGCAGAGAGGAGGTGCGGACTGAGAAACGCAGTCCGCAGGAGGAGGGCTTGCTGGCTGACTTCGAGCGTGAGCACCTTGGCGATGATGAGACCTCCTTTATGAGAGGCATGGGGGGTCTATTTATAGGCCCGAGGAGGTAACGGCTTGCGGTTACGTTACCCCCGGTAAGACGGTAACTTGAGAGAGAAGGAGATGGAGTCCGTCGAGTCTGCAATAGGCCGCGCGAACTGGGACTTGGTACTGAAGTCGGTGCTGCTGTCGGCAAAATAGGAGACTTAGTGGCATACTGCGATGCGGGTTCGTGGAGCCCGTCACTGCTGAGCTGGGACTGTCCGCCTGCTACTAGGGTGGCAGATGCTGGAGGCCAAGCGACGGACTACAAGGTGAATCCGTTGAGTCCGCCGCTACTGAACTAAGCGAGCTATAAGGGGTGCGAGCAGGAGAGTTCCCGCGGAGTCCGCCGAGTCCGCACGAGGTTATGCGGACTGGGACTGCCTTCCGGAGGATCTGCTGCCTGGTGGGCTGGAAGGAGTTCGCTACTGCAGATTGAGTCCGCGCCAAGGCCGCGAACTGAGGAGGAGTTGACCCTGCTGCTGCCGAGAAGCTAGCTCTTGCTAAGGAAAGGCATACTGTAAAGGGAGTCCGCGAAATCCGCCGAGTCCGCGGCTGCTGCAAAGCTTAGTTCGCTTTACGTTGGAGATGGAGAGCCTGGCTGTTGCTGTTGGAGTTCAGTGGTGAAGGCGGACTGGAAGTCTCGACCGCACTTCGAGTCCGCCGAGCTCGTAATGAACGGGACGTTGCTACTGGTCTTGGCGAGTAGCCGGAGCTGGAGTCTGCGCTCTGTAGGTGGGCTAGAGGAGTCGGCCGCCCGTGCTACTGGGTGACAAGGGATATGGGACCCATTACCGGCCTGGGCGGATAGGTAGTTGAGTCCGGCAGAGAGAGGCCTGCAGAGACAACCTTGTAGTTAAGCTGAAAAAGGGGGCGGCCTGCAGAGGCGGACTGCGGAAGCAGTCCGCGGCCCCTGCCGACCAAGGGAAGGCGCGTGGCCTGGTCGATCAGACCGCTGAGACGGCATAAGCCGCGCGGCCTGAGCGGACAGAGAATTCTGTTCGCCCTCCCTAGGGCATCACGGCCTCCAGGAGGAACCCGGGGCAGGCCGCGACGAGCGAGCTGGCTGTCTTGGGAAGTATCGCCGATTTCGGGGTTAACAACGGGCGTGTCCCTACCCGTGTCACTTTTCATATATAAGGGGAAATGAAAACCCTAACCATCTTCATGCTCATTTCATCCCCTATTTTTTGAGAGAAACTCCTGTTGAGAGAAGTAAGTTGCTGTAGCTAGTTCTATAGGAGGAGATCCGCCGCCGTCGTGAAGGAGAAGATGCCACCGAGAAGAGTTACACAATCCTAGGCTGGAAATAGTGGAAACGCCGGAAATGAGGTGAGCTTCCTACCCTATCCCTTGGTGCTAGATCTCTAGTTATTATCTTAGGAGAGATATCGACTCAAGAGAGTCTTGATGGAGAGGAGAAGTTTTCTAGGAATGGCCATGCTAGGACTTGTGTCCTAGGTTTTAGATCTCTTCAACCTCCCCTTTCTTCTATATGATGATGGGTGGATGGTTTCGTGAGGAGAAGTGGCTTCATGAGGGTGAATAAGGGAGGAGGAATTTCTGGAGTGATTTGGGAAGATCGACTTGAGGAGGAAGATGAACTGATGTCGCTCATTCCTCTTTAAGTTGCGTGCAGAATCTGTATTCTGCGCGCAGCGAGCTTCTTGGCCATTTTCAGATGTGATATGTCCAGATCTGGGCTGTCGACTAAACATGAAAGTTGAAGCCCTCAAAAATACCTTTCCAACGAGTGGTTGCATGACTCCAGGTGAAGTGTGTATCCACCATGAAGTCTGAACGAATATAACGTCCGATAAATCCTTCATGCAGAAATTGTGTTCTGTACGCAGCGGACTCCAAGGCTGATTTCAAGTATGATACTTTTGAATCTGGGTTGTGGGATGAATATGAACGTTGTAGCCCATTTAAAGACCTTTCCATCAAGGGGTTTCACGTCCTCACCGGATTCCTGTAGCTTCGGAAATCTCCGGTTGAAATTACTATCCAGATTTATTCTGCACTTAATCTCTGGGTTTTTATATAATATGGATTTGGATTCGGTGGAATCATTTGGAATGCCATATAGAACGATAAACTATGGCCATGAGTATGTTTGATGGTTGGAATGAAACTTAGTAGTCCAATACTTAGAGTTTAGTCTCTCTACGGGTAGTATTGTGGAAGGATGTAAGTGCGGTGTTGACCGTCACTAGTTTGGTTAGTGTTGAGATGAGGTATAGACGGACGGTTGGGTTGAGTCCTCGGTGTTCACATCCCGGGGCTCCTTCCGTGCTGAGTGGATGGTTGGGATGTGTCCTCGTGCTTACTTCCAAGGCCCCTTCCACACCACAGTGATGTGGAATTTGTATGCGGTGTGAGTCGACACGCGATGTCGTAATCCTGGGTTAAGGATAGTGTGGCAGGTCTATAGGCTCGCCGATCGTCACATCGATGGGAGTTGACAGTTAGACTTTGGGCGATTGGGCTGTGTCCTCGGTGTTCACGTCCCGGGGCCCCTTCCGTGCCAAGTGAACGGTTGGGCTATGTCCTCGTGCTTTCTTCCGAGGCCCCTTTCGGGTCACACAAGGTTAGTTCGGGGCTGTGTTCTCGGTGCACATCTACCCGAGACCCCCACTGGGCCATAGTAAGCATTGGCTCCGCTATTGTGTTCTTAGCATTGAGGCATACGGAGTCCTAGGTGAAGCAGTGTGGATTTCTGCCTAGTAGTAGAGATGCCCACTCTACTGTCACCACCTGGCCACGGCGGTTAATGACTGAGAGGTTAGCTACCTGCTCGAATAGTGGGAACTTTAGTCTGTGTCGACATAACAATTGCATGTGTGTGATCATGGGTGAGTCATTGCATAGCATACATACCATTTCATAACATTGCACAACAAGATCCTCATCATATAAGTTTGCATGGGCACTCCTATACGATGAGTTACTTTATGTAAACTGATCCTTAACTTATAAGTTTGTATGGGCATCCTTATAAGTTAAGTTACTTACTTGCTGTAGTTACATGTAATTGTTGAATTACTATTGCTCAAGTAGAACTGCTAGTTTATAATATTGATATGCATGTACTATTACCACCTGCTTGTACCTGTTTTACTACTTGTATATATTACCCTTGTCCCTTCTCCGCCTGGTGCCGAGGAGTCGCCGGGGGAGCGGATGTGAAGTCACTTAGTCTTTTTGACTAACGGTTGCTACGTCTTCCTTTTTAGGAGGTCTCCCCGCAGTAAGAGCAGCCGCAGACTTTGCAGCAGGACAGTCAGGCCAGGACGACAGGGCCTGATGTGACGGTGCCGTCACTACCGTCGGTTACGGATGTGAGTGTTGAGCGACTCTGATGTAGCCTCTTTGGGCAATTTTATAGTTGTACTCTGATATTGTAGAAGCATGTTTTAGCTTCTCTTATTTATTGTATTTGGACTATATACTTAGTGTGGATTTGACTTCTTCTTGCTTATATTTTGGTTGGGTTGGCAGGTATATATTGATATTGGTTGTAGCCGGCGGAATAGGCGTCTTGTGGTACAGGTTAGCCCGTGTGCTAATGCTACCGCAAGGCAGCTATTCCGGGCATAAGCCCCCCCCCCCCTTCGTGTCGTGTTTTGGGACCCGAGGGGGGGTCTTACAAATGGTATCAGTTTGCCACGATCCTCAACTAAAGAAGTCATTCAACAATGGTGCCACCCCCGCTCAATTAGTCTGTTTGGGGACAAACTGACTTAGCGGAAGCAGTGGTGTGCCCATATGTAATTCACACTAGGTTGTCTAACTTTGACCTTAAGATTAGCCAACCTGACCATACGTTTGTATTTTACGTGTAGATTCTAGAGCACGTTGAGCCGATGGGGAGCACTCCTGCCCCTTCCATACCCACTCAGTTCCAACAATCCGAGTTGGGGAAGACGCTCACCGCCATCCTGGATGCCTTTAGGGTGCAGCAACCTCTGGTGCAACAACAGGCTCCGGGCTCCAACTGGTTGAGCACCTTTCGTGCCCTCTCCCCTCCCGCCTACCTCGGGACGGAGTCGGCCGTATGCACAGAGGAATGGCTTGATGATGTAGCATTGTACGCGTGACATGAATATTAGCAAAATTGTGGTTCCCTCTCGACGTTCCCACTAATTTGCGATTCGCACAGAAGATTATTCCAGCCCACACGTTTGCAATATTTAGCGATCAAAGGCTAACGTACGGGTAGCCAATCCGTTAGAGACCGAACAACGACTATAGGCCGAGGTTCGATCAAGCTAAAGGGACAACTATTGCGTCCGAACGAGCGGAGTTGTACCAAAGGGATCTACCAAAAAAATACGATTCGCAAGAAATGGTAGATCTCTCCCAACAAAAAGAAACGAGGCCCGCCAAGCCTTCTCGAATTTAAACAAATCAGGTTAAACGCAAAATTCGTTCAAGAAAACCACGATGATTCCTATGCTATCAAAATTGCACGCCAACGCTTTCCACCACAGAAATTATCTAGAGGGAAAATAAATCTCAAGGTTTGTAGAAATTTCGTTACCCCGCTCGGAGTTAGATCTAGAGTTGATCTATGCCAAAAGTTGATCGTCCTTCAACGGTTCCACCGGAATCACGGCGGATGGAGAGAAACTTGTCCGCCTTCCTTGCGTCACGCCGAGTTGGAGTTCCACAAGGCCTAGTCTTCTTGCTTTGGCCGACCACTTGAGGGAGGGAGAGAAAAGGTGGTGAATCTTTTGGTGGCCGAATTTAGAGGGGGCAAGGGTGAAAGAGGGTCGTTTTATCTCGGTGGAGGAGTGGGGGTGGCCGGCGGCCAAGAGGGAGGAGAAGAGGGGGAGGGGCGGCGTTTCCAAGCTTGGCCGAACCTAAGGGAGGGGAGAGCCTATTTCGGTAATAGAGAGGAGAAGGAAAGAGAGAGGGAGGAGGAGATTCCAAATCAAGGGAAATTTCAAATTTTATCATCAATTATCTATCATCAAATCCTACTACCACATGGCCTATTTATAGGCTTACAAACAATAATGGTTATATGCAGCCCACAAAGCAAAAAAATTAATTATTGTCCAAACAAACAAATATTGAATAAAAGAAAACATGATAATATTTAATTAATACTTATAATAGAATAATTATATGTAATAATTAATTATTATGGCGCCGCGGGCGGAGGTTGTAACGGCTATGGCGTTTATCAAAATGGTTGTTGCGGCGACGAGCGTCTTTGATTGGAAAAGCACCATCGTCCGTAAGCGTGCCGGTAACATCATCATCATGTTGAGGGTCATCGTCTCCATCAATCCTCCTCCACTCGAAAGTACTCATCACCGATGAGTTGTCTTGAAGGTACTGTCGTAGAAGAGAATCATCCAAAAAGGCCACCTCCGCTTTCGGGAGCCATGAATCATCAGAAGCTGGACGGTCACGCCAACGAATCAAGTAGCGGCAAATGTCACCACTTGGAGAGGAGAGCACTTTGTCTCGAAGAATCCTGTCAGGCAAAATGGTGGTCCTGGGGAACCTTGGAAAAACGTTAATCAAAGAAGGAGAAAAATTTTCTGCATCAACATCCAACGTACCTCCAGTGGAGACCGGTGTAGAGAGCGATCCAGGAACAAGCTTACCCCCAAACCCATTAGAAATTTCAGTGGACCCAAGCGGACAGGCAGACAATTCAAGTGGTGGAGAAACATAAGGCGTTAAATCCGAAACATTGAAAATAGGGGAAATTCCCCAATCAGTGGGTAACTCTAATAAAAATGCGTTTTCTCCTAACTTCTTTAAGACTCGAAATGGACAAGCTCGCCGATTCGCTAACTTTTTTATGGTTCCCGAAGGCAACCGTTCGGGGATGAGATGCACCATAACTAAATCGTCAATTTTAAAAGGAGACACCCTTTTATGTACGTTAGCATTAGATTGATAAGTCGCATATTGTGTGGCTAGCGTGTCTCTAATGTGCTTATGCAAATGGTGGACATGCGAGGCAAACTCTTGTGCAAATTGGCTTGACTTGTAGGATGGGAGTAACATAATCAAGTCAAGAGGCACTAGCGCTTTATATCCGTGCACGATTACATTTGGTGAAAGACCCGTGGACCTATTTTTCGATTTGTTATAAGCTAGCTGAGCATGGGGAAGGATTAGGTCCCATGAACCGTGTGGGGTGAACCCATGTGCAACATGACTTGAGTTAACAGTAGAAAATAACGGGACTAAGTCTGGTGGCACGGGTGCTTTAAATTCATTAACGATTTCCGTGGAGTCCAACGCCATAGTTTTAAATTTAGATTTAAATTTTGATTTAAAAATTTCACAAAGAAATGCCTGCGGAAAACGCTCATCACCAACTATAGAGTTGGATGCTCCCGGAGTTGAAAGGTAGTGCGGGAGACACAACTCAACATACCCAACTACGTTCACTAACGTGTGCATGCACGGATCATGAAAAGGCGGAGGATAAATGCAAGCGACCGGGCTTGGCAAATAATTGTGTCTGGGGGACACCACATCAAAACGTACCATCGCCATGGAATAACTAGCAGTCCAAAAAGAAGTCTTACCCAACGCCAAGCGGTCAGATGAACGGTCCATCCTAGGAACAATATAGTCAGATCTATGAAAAGTAGTGGAAAGACCGAACGCGACAACTAACAAATCGCTCACACACATCCGTCTGGGTAAGTCTAATGGTGAAGCTGGATAAATAAACATCTCCAAATATCTCGGGCTAGAAATGACAAGCTCGTTCCCTAACAAGTCATCTAATCGAGTCAAGTGAACCGGAGGAGGAGTCGACATGGGCGATTCTGGAGGAGGAACTAAATCATACTCACCGTCAAAACATGGATTTAACGTCCAAGAAAAATCCTCCGGGTGCAAGCCATCAAAATCAAAGGAAAAATCAAACAGTAGATTCGTCCTTACCGAAAACTCAGCCGGATCGTCATCATCTAACTCACTATCAGATAAACATTCATCACGGGGTGACTCTACCAAATCAGCCGACATGTCTTCCAACCCACTAGATAATTCGTCCAAATCAGAATCAGTATTGGTCTCAAAAGTAGGAAAGATCGTACTCGACAAAATTCCTAATCCATTTTGGGCTTCTGGCGAAGGAGCTAACATCAAAGAAATGTTTATCGGGTCCTCAGTGCTACCGTCATCCACAAATAGCCTTCCCACACAGGGTAAATCTTCCAAAACGTCACATACTTCGCTAACCAAATCTTCCCACGAAGTATGTACATTGTCTAAATCATGATGGAGGGTTGGGCAAATCGAATCCCGGGAAGAATCTAAATTACTATGACCCTCAAGCAACGATGATAATATCAATGAACTATCTCGCGGATGTGCACCACTAAGATTATTCCAAGATAAACATCCATCTCAAGGTGACTCTTCCAACACAGTTGAACCATCGACCAAACCGGGATCAATCATTATAATATTGTGATCCTCACTCGCACTGATCCGACTGGATTGACCTATCGGGGAAGCTAAAGAAATGGGCACCTCAATATGTTCCGGGCTAGAAGGAACTAGCTCGTGTTCTAGCAGGTCATCACCTAAATCCGTAATAGGTAAGCTCTCAATATAGGATGACTCAGCCGGAATGTCTTCTGACTCAGGGTCATCAGAAGACTCCATAACTGTCAAGGGAGACGCCTCAGAAACATCGCCGAAAGGAAGAGGAGACGATTCCTCAGAGGAGAAATCCTCGTCCAGGTCACTAGGGTAACCAAACTCCTCGTCATCACTAAGCTCATCAATTAAGTCGGTCTCACCCACAGTGGCGGGCTCAGTCTTAGACACTACCGCAGACTCATCAGGAGAGTCAACGAGTAGATCAGGCAGCTCAGGAGAAGACTCAAAAAGAACTACGGGCGTATTCAGAATAGGACGCACAATAGAGCCAAGATCAGATACGCCACTAAACTCACATGTCGTAATCATTTGTCTGCTCCTACAGATAGGACTACTCTCACCATGCGGGGCCATGGAAGTCCTAGCAGTCACTTGTACAGAACTAGGGATAGTGGACCTCACCTTTTCCTTTCCTTCATAGGTGGGTGCATGTATGTTATGGGTAGCTCTACCAACCTGGGGAAAGGGTCTATACTGAGGGACTATGTCACTCCAATCATCAGATATGGGTCTAGTGCCCTGGCGTAACGTAGCCACTTCATCAAACATCCATGCAGGAGCATACTGATCAGTGAGGAGGCTCTTCATGATCGGCCAGCCTATAGAAGACCCAATACGTCTTTCCTCGTTGAACCAAAAAGTCTGGGCTCGACCCACTAACTTCTTGTTCGCCACTGGGACCTTGTGGAGGTCCCATAGACAAAGACACTCGAAATAACGTTCCATCCCAACAACCCAATTAAGGAAGATCTGAGGACCTCCCAATCCATCGTAGGTGGGTGCAACATTCCTAGATGACCTAAAAACATTAACTTCTCGCTCAGGGCGACAGTTCAGATGATAGTGGAGTTGACTAGGGGGTGGTGGTGCCGCTTGGTTAGCCTTTAGTTGCCTAAACAAGTCCTTACTCTCATCCATTATAGGTGAATGAACATGTTTCCTAACACTCGACATGGATCCAGAAGATTTGAATCGGGAAACGTTAACATCATGGGCCATTTTAGTGGTGACGGGACAGAAAATTTTCTACTCGAATCTGGTGCACATGCGCAATGGAATAATGACTCTGATCCTATATAATTATAATAGATGGAATTGTTCCCGCTAAACGACTATGGCAATGAATAATTTTTTTTGTATTTTCTTGCTCAAAAAATTATGAGGTTGATTAAAAAAAATTTTTTAAAAAGATTTGACTGAAAAATAAGAAATTTACACCGCTATTGGCAGACCACAAATATATTTTTTCTTGTTAAATTTTCAAATAAACGAACTAGAAACATACGTGCCGACGTGCAAATAAAAGGGGGAGGGTGTCAATTAAGAAATTGACGTGAACCTCCCTCTGATACCAAATTGATGTAGCATTGTACGCGCGACACGAATATTAGCAAAATTGTGGTTCCCTCTCGACGTTCCCACTAATTTGCGATTCGCATAGAAGATTATTCCAGCCCACACGTTTGCAATATTTAGGATCGAAGGCTAACGTACGGGTAGCCAATCCGTTAGAGACCGAACAACGGCTATAGGCCGAGGTTCGATCAAGCTAAAGGGACGACTATTGCTTCCGAACGAGCGGAGTTGTACCAAAGGGATCTACCAAAAAAAATACGATTCGCAAGAAATGGTAGATCTCTCCCAACAAAAAGAAACGAGGCCCGCCAAGCCTTCTCGAATTTAAACAAATCAGGTTAAACGCAAAATTCGTTCAAGAAAACCACGATGATTCCTATGCTATCAAAATTGCACGCCAACGCTTTCCACCACAGAAATTATCTAGAGGGAAAATAAATCTCAAGGTTTGTAGAAATTTCGTTACCCCGCTCGGAGTTAGATCTAGAGTTGATCTATGCCAAAAGTTGATCGCCCTTCAACGGTTCCACCGGAATCACGGCGGATGGAGAGAAACTTGTCCGCCTTCCTTGCGTCACGCCGGGTTGGAGTTCCACAAGGCCTAGTCTTCTTGCTTTGGCCGACCACTTGAGGGAGGGAGAGAAAAGGTGGTGAATCTTTTGGTGGCCGAATTTAGAGGGGGCAAGAGTGAAAGAGGGTCGTTTTATCTCGGTGGAGGAGTGGGGGTGGCCGGCGGCCAAGAGGGAGGAGAAGAGGGGGAGGGGCGGCGTTTCCAAGGTTGGCCGAACCTAAGGGAGGGGAGAGCCTATTTCGGTAATAGAGAGGAGAAGGAAAGAGAGAGGGAGGAGGAGATTTCAAATCAAGGGAAATTTCAAATTTCAAATTTTATCATCAATTATCTATCATCAAATCCTACTACCACATGGCCTATTTATAGGCTTACAAACAATAATGGTTATATGCAGCCCACAAAGCAAAAAAATTAATTATTGTCCAAACAAACAAATATTGAATAAAAGAAAACATGATAATATTTAATTAATACTTATAATAGAATAATTATATGTAATAATTAATTATTATGGCGCCGCGGGCGGAGGTTGTAACGGCTATGGCGTTTATCAAAATGGTTGTTGCGGCGACGCGCGTCTTTGATTGGAAAAGCACCATCGTCCGTAAGCGTGCCGGTACCATCATCATCATGTTGAGGGTCATCGTCTCCATCACTTGACATGGTGCAGGAGTTGCTGGCGGGTATCTGTTGCCCAGCCAACATGGCTGTGACGTTGGCAGTGTCTGTCTTGGAACTACATGCTAAGAGGTGGTAGAAGTCCCTCATGGGCTCCACCTTCCAAGGTCGGGTCTATACAGAGATAAGTTGGAGCGAGTTCTCGGATGTCCTCTTGGAGCACTTCATTCCCACATCCGCTCAAAATGAACTCGAAGAGTGGTTTATTCTGCTGAAGCAAGGATCAAAATCAGTTACGGAATATCAGCTAGAGTTTCAACACCTCGCGAGGTTCGCGGCTTCATATGATTTGGATGATAGAGGATACGCTAAGTGTTTCTACAAAGGGCTACGAGATCCCCTAAGGCAGGCCCTTTTGTTTATAGAGGATTCTAGCTTGGCGGAGATTATCGACATGGCAAAGAGATTAGAGGTGGATCACTTGAGTAGTGGTAAGAGACCTGTGGAGGGCGTGATGGAAGCTGGCCCAAGCAATAAAAGAAGGCGGTACTTTGGAGGAGGAAAAAGACATCAAAGAGGTGGAGGACGTTATTTTAGAGTGGAGCATCTGGTTCCGCAGCCACCCGCATTGCCTCCACCGCCACAGCCTCAACAATTTCAGCAACCAGAGGGGCGTCGTGGGTTGGTGTGTTTTGAATGCAACCAGTCGGGCCACATTCGACGTTTCTGCCCGCGATTGTTTGGAAAT
This sequence comes from Platanthera guangdongensis, assembly GCA_039583875.1. NCBI lineage: Eukaryota > Viridiplantae > Streptophyta > Magnoliopsida > Asparagales > Orchidaceae > Platanthera > Platanthera guangdongensis. The sequence continues at coordinate 47,452,104 of CM077149.1, forward strand.
GTCCCTCCTGCTCTCCCTCCGGCAGCTCCGCGGGGGCGTGGTTATATGTGTGGTCGAGGACGAGGACCGCGAGGAGGAAACCCCGGCCCTGCTTGGGATCAAGTGTACGCACTGGACATGGCGCAAGAACGGAATCCCCAAGATGAGATTGCAGGTATGATTTAATCAATTATCATGTTTTCATTGTTTAATTTAAATTTGCTTGAGACATACTAGACACCTAGCAATAAGTTTTGGTTATTGGTACTTAGGTACCGTGATAGTTGGCGGGAAGACGGCCTATGCGATGTTCGATACCGGTGCCTCACACTCCTTTGTGTTTGAGGATTTCATTAAGGACATGGAGGGCGTACAATACTTTTCTGGTATAGCCCGACGAGTGCGCCTACCGGACGTCTCGGAGATGATTACAACCGCTAAGTGCGAGTTCGAGATATTCATTGAAGGAAAGGCCTTTGATACACTGGCCATGGTCTTGAGAATGCCGGAGTTTGACATCATTTTGGGCATGGCATGGTTGGACTGGCACTTTGCAAGGATTGACTGTGTAGAGAAATGAATCTACTTGAGACATGGGGACTCGGATGTCATCTTCCAAGGTATTAGCTTCGCACCTCATATGTTGTTTTCTTAAGTTAAGACAGTAAAAGCCCATATTGAGGGGGATGAAGTCTTCATGATCTGGTTCGAGTTAAAGGAGGTAGCATTGGATATAAAAGACGTACGGGTGGTGCGGGACTTCCCCAAGGTATTTCTTGAGAAACTGTCAGGATTACCCCCGCATAGAGAGGTTGACTTCCAAATTAATCTAGTACCAGGTTCCAATCCGGTATCCAAGGCCCCTTACCAAATGGCCCGGAAAGAACTCGCGGAGTTTAGAGTCCAACAGCAAGAACTGGTGGAGTCAGGGTTCGTTCGCCCCAGTTTGTCACCCTGGGGAGCCCCTGTATTGTTCGTGAAGAAGAAGGATGGAACCCTACATTTATGCATAGACTATCGAGAACTCAATCGGCTGACGGTGCGGAACACTTACCCGCTACCTCGGATCGACGAATTGTTCGATAAACTAGTGGGAGTGCATTGGTTTTCTAAGCTGAACTTGCGCTCTGGGTATTATCAGTTGAGAATGCAAGAAGGGGACATCCAGAAAACGGCCTTTAGTTCAAGATATGGGTTGTACGAGTTCACCATAATGCCGTTTGGGCTCACAAATGCCCCTTCGGCTTTCATGAGCCTGATGAACAAGGTATTTGGACCGTATTTGGACATCTTCGTCATTGTTTTCATCGATGACATCTTGGTCTACTCAAAGACAGAGGAGGAGCATGTCAAGCACCTGACTCTGGTGTTGAAGAAATTTAAGGAGCACACCTCGTATGCTAAATTCAGCAAGTGCGAATTCTGGCTTAAGGAGGTTGCTTTCTTGGGTCACATGATTAGTGGAGCTGGGCTAGCGGTGGACCCGGCCAAGGTGAGTGCCGTAAAGGAGTGGTCTCCCTTGAAGTCGGCGGCCGATGTGTGGAGCTTCCTTGGGCTTGCCGGGTACTGCCGCAAGATCGTGAAAGGATTCTCCCAGATTGCCCTCCCTCTTACATCATTGACGAAGAAAGGTGTGCCATTTGAGTGGACACCCCAATGTGAAGCGGTGTTCTAGGAGCTGAAGGATAGACTTACCTCCGCCCCCATCCTTGCACTTCTGTCTGGGAAGGAAGGATTTCAAGTTTACATTGACGCATCATATCAAGGAATGGGAGCGGTATTGATGCAGCACGGGCACGTGATTGCTTATGCTTCAAGACAACTGAAGAAGCATGAAATCAATTACCTGGTTCATGATTTGGAGCTGGGAGCAGTGGTGTTCGCCTTGAAGGTTTGGAGGCATTATCTGTAACACCCCCTATCCGTCGCATAGCATATAGCAGTAGGTCCGGCCGGGGCCCGACGCCATATACTACAGACAGACCGGGTGGTTACTCATGGAAACCATCCAACCAATCAACGTGCTACACAGAGCATTCTAGCGGAAGCAGTTTTATAAGCTGTATCAAAGAACCCAACATTAAAGCACGAATGTCCACTAACACCAAAATAGGAATGTACATACATAAGTACAGGCCTTAAGGCCTTACAAAAATTGTTCGCTTCATATTATATGTTTTATAAACCTCGGCACGCAGGCCGGTCATACATGAATAAAAACAGTAAACACTTCCAATTCGGCCTTCAAGGGCCGGCTTCGCACTTGGGCTTTAGCCCGCTATTGACCGCTTGGTCCAGCAGCACCTGTAAACAACAAACCACCGCACGGTGGCAAAACAAGGCAACGGTCAGCAATGATGACCAAATTATAACGATCCCGCCCCCAACTCGGGGCGGCAATGCTCCTTCCCTGTATTTCATTAGCATAAGTGAGCAATATATATATATAGCCATTTCATCATAGACGTTGGCTCGCACGGCCACACGCCCCGTGCTCTCAGGGCACATTCTCGGTGAACCGGTCGATATCACGTCAATTAAATCCATAGACATTCCGGACTCACCACCGCCACTTTGACGGCCAAACCTATGAGCAATTTGTCTTCCTGGCCTGGGTCACGACAATTTAAGCCATTGACCGCCGAAGACCCTAATCTATGCCAACGGCAAGTGCCATGTGCCTTTAGGTCTCTTTAACCGAACGACATAGAACGGGTACGGTTCCATCTAACCCGTGCTCACATCGCAACGACAATTTAAGCCATTTGCGCGGGTCAAACTTCCACCGAGTCCCATTTCCATCACAATTCACATAACCCGGTTATGTTCAAGTTGGCTCTCAGTCCATCAAGTTAGCACGATCTCGTATCCGCCCAGTTTTCCGGGTGCACCTTTGGGTTAGTCCCCAAGGCTCCCTGCTGCAATCTACCGCGTAGAAAACCCGAAAAACAATCCATAGCACGGAGTCTTCTCCGGCATTTATGCAATGCAACATCACCGATCCAGACCAACATGTCCGGGTAGGCTTCACACATCATGCCTATGTCCGTTCTTGCTTACGGACTCTAAACAACGGGGACTTCACATATCTACCCGAAGGAACGCCTCCATCTCTCCGCAAACTCGCGACAGCGGGCTTCCTATGCAAAGAAGGAGAGCTACTCATGCTCAAGAAGAGAATCGTTACCCTAGCGTTCCTCTTTGGTGCCATGGAAAAGTAAGCGGATGAAAAGCACCGCACTAGCTTTGCCTCCGTGGATCCGGAGTCGGCTCGCGATTTGGAGCTTCGAAGCTCCTCCAATGGCCGGATCTAGCTCCTTCTTCCTTCCTTAGCTCTCCTCTCTCTCTAAGGTTTTAGAAAGATGATAACTTATGAAACGTGAGGGTTTCTAAGGCCCAATCCCGGGTATATCCCTTTAGGAACAACCCCCAGTCGTTGGATCATCAATTAAAGAAATGAACGGCTTTGATTCGGGACTGAAATGCCCATTCTGGACCGAACACGGCCTGACACACGCCCGTGTCCAGGGCTGTGTGCCTCATTCGCCGTCAAAATCGGCTCGCCTGGAACAACACACGGGTATCGAACATGCCCGTGTTCGACCTGACACGCCCGTGTTCCACCTGACACGGCCGTGTGGCCGGCCGTGTACCCCCATCATTTTTCCCCGAAAACAACCCGAGCACTGCACGGGTTCTAGGACATGCCCGTGTCCTTGCCCGTGTCACCTCAACACGCCTGGACCGCAGGCCGTGTACACGGTCTCGACACTCGACACTTCGTCGAGCGAAGATCGTCGACCTGATGACACGGCCTTGGACACGCCCGTGTCCTAGGCCGTGTGCCTTGTCTCGACACAATGTCAAGACCAAAGTGTCGACTTCCCGGGACGAGTGTCGACACGGGTTGACACGCCCTGCGATACGCCCGTGTCGCAGGCTGTGTGCCATGTCTCGACACTTCGTCGAGCACAGAGTGTCGACTTCGCGGGCTAAGTGTCGACACGGGTCGACACGCCGTGCGACACGCCCGTGTCGCAGGCCGTGTACCCAGTCTCGACACAATGTCGAGACCAAAGTGTCGACTTCCCGGCTCAGTGTCGACACAGGCATGACACGCCCTGGGACACGCCCGTGTCCCAGGCCGTGTGCCTGCAGCCAGAACCCAAACCTGGCCCAAAACGTCCCCCGTCGCTCCTTTGAGTTTCGGGGCATTACATTATCTATACGGCGTCCACTGCGAGATCTTTTCAGACCACAAAAACTTGAAGTACGTTCATACTCAGAAGGATTTGAGCTTGACACAACGGCGGTGGTTAGAATTTCTATGTGACTATGAGTTCACCATGAACTACCACCCCGGAAAAGCGAACTCGGTAGCCGATGTGTTGAGTAGAAAAGTACTAGGCTCTAGCCCAGAGTCTCGGTTGATGAGTATGGAGTTGGCTCGGATGATTGAGGAGATGAATATTACATTGATATTTAAGGCTCCTTCGGCAGAGTATACGGAGTACTTGGCAAGCATAAGCATAGTTTGTGATATCCGGGACCGAATCAGAGTGGAGCAAGGAATGGATGCAGCCCTGGCCCCGGCAATCAAGTCAATCAAAGATGGGACTACGGATGAGTATACGCTAAAAGACGGCCTCGTTTATTTTCGTGGCCGGCTCTACATTCCCAAGGGCGGTAAAATCCGGGAGGATATCTTGAGAGAGGCTCATTGCTCTCAATATTCAGTGCACCCGGGTATTGCTAAGATGTGCGTCGGTTTGCGGAATACCATGTGTTGGCCGGGAATGAAGAAGGATGTCCGATATTTTGTTACACATTGCGAATCTTGTCAATGGGTGAAGGTAGAATGCAAGAGTCCCGGTGGTTTGTTATAATCGATGCACACCCCCAAGTGGAAGTTCGAGGATGTCTCCATGGACTTCGTCCATGGGTTACCTCACTCACGCTCCGGGAATGACTCGGTGTGGGTGATAGTTGATCGCCTGACGAAAGTAGCCCGGTTTATCCCAATAAATAAAGAAGCTCATGTGGATGTCTTAGTACGCCTTTTTATGGAGAAATTCGTACGGTATCATGGCGTGCCTAAGACGATCGTGTCTGATCGTGACGGTGGGTTTACCTCCAAGGAGTGGAAAGCGGTTCAGGCGTATTTGGGTTCGCGCCTTACCTTTAGGACCGTGTTTCATCCTCAGACGGACGGGCAATCTGAAAGGACCATCCGGACATTGGAAGACTTGTTAAGATTATGTGTGTTGGATAGAGGAGAGCCGTGGGAAAGGCTCTTACCGTTGGTAGAATTCTCCTACAACAACAGCCACCAGGCTAGTATCGACATGGCTCCTCATGAAGCTCTTTATGGAAGGAGGTGTAGAACCCCCTTGTCTTGGGTGCAAGATGAAGACCCGAAGGCTTTGCGTGTTGAATACATTGATGATACTGATGTGGCGGTTATACTGATATGGGATTGCATGTTGGAGGATCAAAGTCGGCAGGCGAAGTATTATAATGCAAGGCACCGGATGTTGGAGTTTCAAGTGGGTGATAAGGTGTTCCTGAAAATCCGACCGATGCATGGAGTGTCACGTGTGCGTGGTGTGAAAAAGCTCAGCCCAAGGTATGTTGGGCCTTATACTATATTGGAAAGGATTGGCCCGTTGGCCTATCAGTTGGAGTTACCGTCCGAGCTAGAGAACCTCCACGACGTGTTCCATGTGTCGTCACTTTGGAAGGCGCTGTTGCGTCCCGATCAATACACCCCAAAAACTATTGGTGTTGTGGCGTCTGATAGGTCTGTGCAACTAGAGCCGGTGCGGATCATAGATAACGAGACAAGAAAGTTGTGCCGCAAAAGTATTCCCTTGGTGAAGAAGTTATGGTCTAATCATGGGAAGGAGGAATATACATGGGAGCCAATGGATTTGATGCAGAAACGCTATCCAGAGTTATTTGCTCAAGGTAATCTTATTTAAAAGCATATTATATTTTCTGTTATGCTTTTCTCCCCATAGCCTAAGCCTGATTTCGGGAACGAAATCTTTTATTTTGTTTATAGGATTTGTAACGTCCCGAATCGCACTAGGCCCCTCGTGCGTGTTTTTAAATCAGGAGAGCTGACTTAGGTTCCGGGGGAGTGCTGACAACTGGGCAGCACATGTGAATGGGAGGAGAAATTAGTCAATCATAGGACACGGGTAGAGACACGGGCGTGTCCCTACCCATGTGGGCGTGGCCAGCTCTTGAGTCGATGACTCGAGTATGTCCAGAGAAGGACACGGGTAGTGATACGGGCATGTCACTACCCTTGTGAAGCGATACGGGTAGAGACACGGGCGTGCCCCTACCTATGTGTGTGTCGAGTTAGACTCGACAAAGTGTGACGAGATCGACGAAGTGTGTCGAGATCGACGTGGCAAGCAGGGGTACACGGCCTGTGACAAGGGCGTGTCACAGGGCATGTCCCGCTGTGCCGAGAGGTCGACAATTTTCTCTCAACAAGGTGTCGAGTGGGTTACACGCCCCGGGTCACGGGCGTGACTGGACCGACACGGGTGGAGACACGGTGAAAGATAAAAGTTGTCAACCTAAATCACCTAGAGGGGGTGAATAGGTGAGTTGTGCGTCTTTTACGGAATAAAAAAATCTCAGAACAAAGCACAGATCTATCTACCAAATTATCACAGACGAGACAGGATTTATAGTGGTTCCCCGATCTTGGGTACATCCACTTTCCCTCACCGATCTAGCAATATACTAGACTCGGCTACTCCACTATCTCGGATTGAAAATCAATCCTACCCTCGGAACAAAGTTCCTACAAACTCAATCCAACCAACTGGATCTACAACTCGGAAGGCAAAACTTCCTACAAACTCGGAGTTGAAAACTCCTACACTCGGAGAAAACTTCTCCTACAAGAATGAAAAATTGTTTAAGAAAATATAAACAATGATTTTTCTGTCAGATCTGCAAGCAAGCAACCAGGATCTTCTTCTTGTAAGTTTTGCGGCACTTTCAGAAAGATGAAAAAAATCTCGGCAACAGACCTGAAATCTTCTTTGTCTTACACGATCGGGAAGAGGATGAGCAGTTGAGAAACGGCCTCGATCTATAAAACTTCTTCAGTCTATTTCATCTGAAAATCGAAGCCCTTGCCGGAGAAGAACAGCGACGGAGGCGGCTTTCGTTCCGTGAAGAGAGAGAGAGGAAACAGCGACTTAGAGAGAGACGGCTGCAGAAATTTTTCCAATAATATTTTATCTTGAAAGCTTGTAATTATTATTAGGGTTTGTCGATTAGACAGGACCTTATATAATAATACTAATAACGGTCATAATTGATTTTAATGACGTACACGTGGACCAATCGTGTCACGAAACTTGAAAATCTGTCAAATCTGGACTTAGAAGAAATTTCGGAGAAAAGGAAGTAATATACACGAGTGAAGAAACGACTACACGAGTAGGTATAAAACTACTCGAGTGGATAGAGGAAACTAACTCGAGTATATAACTCAGGACTACTCGAGTAGCTAGAAAACTACTACTCGAGTACATATAATCAACTTACTCGAGTACTTAGAAGATCTACTGGAGTATACAGAAAAGTTTCACGGGAAGTGAAGTTGAATTACTCGAGTACAAGTTGTACTACTCGAGTAGGTGAGAAAAACTACTCGAGTGGTTAGACGAACTACTCGAGTGATAAGACTTAGAAAAATTTCTGAACACTGGAAAATGAGCTACTCGAATAGTCAGACTGAACTACTCGAGAGAATATAGTCTACTCGAGTATATCAAAAGACTTACTTGAGTAAATGACTTGGAATATATCTAGGAGAAGAGAAATTTAGTTAACTCGAGCATGAAGCTTGAACTACTCGAGTAGTAAGTGAACTACTCGAGTAAATAACTTATACTACTCGAGTATAGAAAATTTACTCTTGAGATAGAAAACAGTTACACGAGTCAGAAACTATAACTACTCGAGTATATATATATATACTGACTCGAGTGGTTTACTTAGAAAAACTTGGAGAGCGAAATATGAGCAACTCGAGTAAGAAGAAGTATCTACTCGAGTAGTTAAGTAAGCTACTCGAGTAAGTGACAGTCTACTCGAGTATGAAGCAAGTATTTCACTCGAGTAGTTAATGACCTACGCGAGTAGAATACTTAGAAAAATTTTAAAGGTGGAAATTCTTTCTTCTTTGGTGAAATCGGCATCCAACTTTATTCACATAGTTCAAGTGCTTGGATATGAAGTGTATCCCAATAGAGGCTACACATGAGTCAACACCTTGGGTCATACAATGAGGGATTACATTGTATGGTCCTGTATTTGGTGATCCATTGTAGACTGACATTGGTCTACACTTCCCATTAGAATCCTGCAACCACATAACCCAAACAAAGCATCAAATACAACCTAATTCATCTTAGTTCCAGGATGACTTCATCAAATCCGGGTTAATGTGGACATAGGTCCCAACAATCTCCCCCTATTTGTTGAAGTCAGAACCCTTTACACTAAGGTGAATTAAAGACATAAAAAGAAGCTAAGTAGAAAAATTAGTGCAAGCTAGCAATAGACTATGAGAAAAGATAATAAGAGCAAAAACTTAGAATTATATAAATAAGAATATCCAAAATTATCAGTTCTACAGTCAATCATTTCACACTCTCATATATCCTTGAGAATCAGCCTTGATGTTGTTGTCTGTCCAGTTTCTCTTATTATCTCCTCTGGTAACAAAAAGGTTTTGGATAATACTTGGGAGGTCTAGGAGGGGCTGCAGGGTTGTTCCTCCCATATTCTCTGTCATAGATTCTCCTCTTGGTCATGGATTTTTCATAAAGTTCCCATTCATATGAGCTATAATGAATATTCCTGCTCTCATGAAATTCCATAACCAATCTGAGAGTTTCCAGAATCAGGGATTTGGAGGTTGGAGACCAAACTTCAGCATGTTCAGGAGCTTTAGCAGGAACAGACTTGCTAGCAGAAGGGCCTTCACCATATTTCCTTTTCTTCTTGTAAGTCAATATCTCAGGAGGGGCTTTGAGAAAGATATCAGCAGGATCATCTTCCCAATCCTGAGCATAAGAATCTGGAGGAGCAACAGAATCACCAGGCCTTGAAGAAAATGTGGGCTGCAGAGGAGGAGCAGGAGCAGCAGCATCAGCAGCGGCTAGTGGATTTAGGTGATGAGGAATGATGTTGGGGTCAGCAGCAAAGTCTGGAAGAATCTGGTTGTGCATCCATACAATAGTGTCATAGGTATGAAATTTGACACTCTGTATCTGGGCTAGCACATCATCATGAATTGTCTTCACATGAGTTTCCCATAAATCTGACTTCAGAGCAGCTGATTTTTCTAAGTGTTCTTTGTCCAAGCTCTCCCCCTTTCTGATTTCAACAGATAACCTTTTTATAGCATCTTCTTTAAAAAGGCCAACTTCTTCACATATTTTCACTTTGTTGGCTTCATTTCTCTTATCCAGTTCTATTTGATTATTTGCAAGGGTAACACTCTGTTCCATAACTTCTCCAACACTAGTTATAGTGTGGTCGAGGGCTTTTCCACCAAGTTGAAATAAGTACTTGAGCTTGTCAATGTTATGCTGGATTTCAGCAAATCTTCTGCTCATCTCAGTCTCGAGAGCAATTACCTTGGCTGTAATGACAGCTAGAGATTCATCAGAGTATTTTCTCTGGTCTTGCAGCAGGAGAGAGATCTGGGACAGCAAATCTAGTGAGGCAGAAGCAGCAGCAGTAGTTGAAGGAGCAGCAGATGAGAGAGGAGGAGCTACCCATGGAGCTATTTCTTCAATGATCACAGAGCTATGAGCTCTTGTGGTATGAATGATAGCAACCCCTTCTTCTGTAACATGAGGGAGAGAGAAATCTAGGTTTCTGAGAGGAGCCTCTGCTAGCTCTGGAGAGGGCTCATCAGAGATATGAATTGTGTCTTGCTGGTCTTTGAGGGCAGAAGGAGAGTTTGTTGGACTCCTGGCTGGAGAATTGGCTGGAGATTGTTCAGGAGTTGAGTCTTTGGGAATTTCAGAGGATGGAGCTGGAGGAGATAGAGGAGGAGGAGGAGGAAAAGGCAGCACTTCTTCAGTGAGTTCTGCAATCATTGCATCTATAGCAGCAGCTGTTGAGAGAAGAGATTCTTGAGGTATCTGATCTGAAGGAGTTGCTGGAGTTTGTGGTGTATGAGGTAGGGAAGAAGTTGCTGGCTGAGGAGATGAGGTAGTTTTTGGTGGAGAGGGCATCCTGACTGTGATAGAAGGAACAGGCTCCCCCTCACTTGGTGCACCAGAGGAGCTGGCCACATGATGAGGAGAGGGAGATGGAGTCCTGTCCTCGAAGGCTGGAACTTCTGAATTCTTAGCAGCTTGGGCAGTATTTTTCAGTTTGAGCTCCCATCTCTGAATAGAAGAAATGGATACCTTCTTCATGTGGTGAAGAGGGGTCCCTTTGGAGAAGTTGAATACCTGAGGATTTGTTTCATGGAGGAGCAGAGAGATTATTCTAGCGAAGTTGGGGGATTTTAAGCTGTCCTTGATTTTGTCCAGAATCAGCATGCCAAACTGGAATTTCTTGAGGAAGACAATGGCTTGCATTATGTCGAAGAAATACAGTGGAATGTCTCTTATGGAGTTGGTCTTGCATAGCAAAATCTTTCCAATAACATCAACCAGAAACTTTCCTTCTGCGTTCATGTCTGACCGTTTGATATACTGAGCGTCAGCCGAAATACCACAGAATAAGCTTGTTCTGTCAGAATCTTCATCATCTAGGTCATCTTCTTCTTCCACTATCGGTAATCGGATAAGTTGAGAGATAATGGTCTTGGTGAGTTTGATTTTCATACCTCTCACTTTGGATTTCAGAACTTGTCCATATCGTTTGACCTTCAGATTGGAGAAGAATTCTGCTGCCTCGGGGAAAAGGATCTGGCAGGGTTCTTGCAGGATCAAGGAGAGCCCTGCGGTGTCAAGAAGAATCAGCAAGTTGTGGAAATCATCTGAAAGCTCGGCAATCCCCACGGTAACAAGTTTCGAACCGACACCAATCTTGGAGACGGCGGCCATGATCCAGAAACTGAGAAAAGCTCTATCAGGGGGAAGAGGAAAAGTCGCGGCTCTACAACTTCTAGAAGGAAGATGAAGCGGTGGACAGGTACTCGAGAGATTGGAAATGATTTCGTGTAGAATGAATTTGGAATTTCGAATTTATAAACCCTAGGTTTAAGTCTAATTATCCTAAAAAGAGGGAAATAATTTAAAAGGAAAGGCGGCATAAGCCTTGGTTGGCGTATAAGAAAATTTGAAAGCCAAAGAGGCACATATACGAGAGAGGGAGAGGAGGTACTCGAGTAGATGGGGAGTTACTCGAGTAGGAGAATTGACTGACTTGAGTAGATGAAGTATACTACACGAGTACATGAATTGCCTTACTCAAGTAAGTTGAATGGACTACTCGAGTAGGTCCTTTAATTTCTCGAGTAGGTCAAGTTTATAAAATAAATTGAAATGCCAAATTGACTAACCCTTTATTTTCCTTTGCTTTCTTGAAATCCAAACTTCTCTAATCTTCCTTGTTGAGCATCCCAAGTTCAGTTTTGAAGAATGAGAACTTGGCCTCGTCCAGCGGCTTCGTGAAAATATATGCAACTTTCCTGTCTGTGGAGACATATTGGAGATCTATTTCCCCATGCTCTACATGCTCCCGAATGAAATGATACCTTAGCTTGATATCTTTGTCCGGCTGTGCGAGACTGGATTGTTGGCTATTGCAATTGCGCTAGAAGAGTCACAAAACAATGGGATATTCTTGAACTGCACGTTGTAATCCTCAAATTGATTCTTTATCCAGAGTAACTGTGCACAACAACTTCCTACAGAGATGTACTCTGACTCGGCCGTTGAGATTGTGACACAGTTCTGCTTCTTGCTACTCCAGGAGATTAGCCTTCTTCCAAAGAATTGGCACGTCCCGGAGGTGCTTTTCCTATCATCTTTGCTTCCTGCAAAATCTGCATCTGAAAAACCAATTAGTTCGCTGTCATTACTTCTTGGGTACCATAAGCCAAGATTTGGTGTACCTTTAAGGTATCTCAAAATCCGCTTTGCAGCAGCATAGTGAGATTCCTTAGAGTTCACCTGAAATCTAGCACAGACACATGTTGAAAACATTATGTCGGGTCTACTGGCAGTAAGGTAGAGCAAGGATCCAATTATGCTTATGTACTTGGTTTCCTCAAAAGGTTTCCCTTTTTCATCCTTGTCCAGAGACACAGTTGAGCCCATTGGAGTCCTCATAGAGGTTGTGTTCTCCATTCCGAATTTCTTAATCAGCTCTTTGGTGAACTTGGTCTGTGATATGAAAATTCCATCTTCAGATTGTTTCACCTGAAGCCCTAAGAAATACTTCAGCTCGCCCATACTGCTCATTTCGAACTTCCCTTGCATAAGTTTTGAGAACTTTTTACAGAGGTTGTCGTCTGTAGAGCCAAAAATAATGTCGTCGATATAGATTTGCACTAGCAAAATCTTGCCTTTATTTTCCCTAAGAAATAATGTCTTGTCTATCTTTCCCCTTGTGAACTTGTTCTCAAGTAAAAAGCTAGACAGCGTCTCATACCAAGCTAGAGGAGCTTGTTTCAGACCATATAGTGCTTTATGCAGGAAATAGACATAATCAGAAAAGTTAGGATCAACGAAACCTAGAGGTTGTTCCACATACACTTCCTCCTTTATGTTACCATTTAGGAAGGCAGACTCCACGTCCATCTGATAGACGGTGAAGCCTTTGAATGCAGCATATGCTAGGAACAACCTTATTGCCTCCAGCCTTGCCACTAGAGCATATGTTTGGTCAAAGTCGATTCCTTCTTCTTGTTGATAGCCTTTAGCGACAAGTCTGGCCTTGTTCTTTATGATCGTCTCGTCTTCATCCATCTTGTTCCTGTAGGCCCATTTTTTTCCAATGACGTTCTTTCCTTTGGGTCTGGAAATAAGCTTCCATACATTGCAGTGCTTGAACTGATTTAGCTCTTCTTCCATTGTCAATATCCATGATGCATCTGCGTTTGCTTCCTCAAACTTCTTTGGTTCAACCTGCGAGAGAAAACTTAAATATAGATTCTCATTAGTTGTACCTCTTCGAGTTCTGACACCGTCCCGGGGATCTCCTATGATCTGGTCCATGGGCTGATCCTTCAGATGTCTGAGCTCTAAAGTTCTTGCATCTGGATTATCTTTAATCACTGGAGTGATTTCCTCAACTTCGATGACTTCTTCATCTTGATCATCAGCCTCTCCAATAGGGGTTGGAGTGATGATCTTGATGAACTTTTCGCCTTTGTCTTCGGACGGTTCATCCAAGCTAGTTTCTTTTAGCTTTGCACCTGCATCTTCAAAGAGCACACTAGACGGATTGCTTTGCAGCAAGCTCGTCTCATCAAATACAACATGTATTGATTCTTCTACCACCAGGGTTTTTCTATTATATATTCTATATGCCTTATTATGGCTACTATAACCTACAAAAATACCTTCAAGACTCTTTTCGCTGAACTTGGTAGTATGATACTTACCATTGTTAAGTATGAAGCACTTACAGCCAAAGATTCTAAAGTATGAGATGGTTGGCTTCCTGCCCTTTAGAAGTTCGTACGGTGTCTTATCGTGGTTTTTGTTTATGAGTGCTCGATTTTGCACGTGGCATGCAGTGTTGACGGCTTCAGCCCAGAAGTACTCCGGAAGTGAAGCATCACTCAACATTGTTCTGCAGGCCTCTATGAGTGTTCTGTTCCTTATCTCAGCCACTCCGTTCTGTTGTGGACTACGAGGAGAGGAAAACTCATGAAAGATACCTAAGCTTTCACAGAATTCTGTCATGGTCCCAGATTTGAACTCTGTTCCATTGTCACTTCTGATTTTGACTACGGAGCAGTTGTACTCATTCTGGACTTGCCTGACAAAATTAGTAAAGATGTTAAAGGTATCTGACTTGTGTTTCAGAAAGAACACCCATGCAAAGCGCGAGTAATCATTAACAATTACCAACGTATAATCCTTACCTCCCAAACTTATAATTTGCAGTGGACCAAACAAGTCCATGTGCAGTAGATGAAGACATCTATTAGAATCCTTGCCAATAACGCTTTTAAAGGTAGCCCTTGTTTGCTTGCCTTTTACGCACGCATGACAAGATCTATCATTGACGCACTTGACATTTGGGGCATCACGTACTAAGTTTATTGAAAATAATTTATTAATAGTTTTGAAATTAATATGTGCTAGTCTCTTGTGTCATTGGTCACCAAGAGACGCACTATCTTTTGCTAAAAGGCACACTGGTGTAGAGGAATCTATACAAATGAAATTTAAACAGAAAATATTCCTGCTTCGAGTACCGGATAGAGTCATTTCCATATTATCAACGGATTTTATCAAGCACTTATCAGCATGGAATTCAACTATGTATCCTTTATCGCAGAGTTGGCTTATGCTTATGAGATTGTGTTCCAATACTTCGACATAAGCCACATCCGAGAGGGATACATTGCCGTTAGTAATCATACCATAGCCTCTAGTAATTCCACGGTCTGAACCTCCAAAGATGACCTTTGGTCCGTTCACGACTGGAGTAAAGTTCTGAATGAGGCTTCTAGTCCCGGTCATATGCCGAGAGCATCCGCTGTCCAAGTACCAGATTGGCGTTTTGTTGGACTTTGGACATACCTGCAATCATGATCAATTTGCCTTAGGAACCCAAACACGTTTGGGTCCTTGGTCTCGGGTTAGAGTACTCCCCCTACGAGTGTTAGGATTATGAGCGGTCTTTCTCATATTGCTGACATGAGGAGTTGCAGCGTTTCTAGGATTGAACCAGCAATCAATGGCGAAGTGACCAACCTTGCCACAGCACCAACAGTCAAATCTAATGTACCTTTGCCTTATAATCTCCTGCTTGACCTTTTGGAATTGTGGTCTAGCAGGGCCAGCATTGTTGGAGGAAGATGCCTCATGATGATGGCAATCACATGGCTTCTTCTCCTTTATAGGCTTTTCTACAACAGGCTTTGTCTTTGGTGCCTTCTTGAAGTTATGCCCATGATTGAAAGGGCCATAGCTCTGAAGAATAACTTTTTCATAAGGTGCCTTAAAGACACTTTCACCGAAGTTTCTGCGGCGAGTCCACCCTTGATAACGGGACTTTGGCTCTACATAGGTAGGCCTAGCAAAGTGCTCGTATGAAGAGTCAAGATCAAACTCATTTGATGGAAAGATGACTTTCTTGAACGTAGTCTGATCTTGAGGGGCTTTCCCCTTCTCTTTGGCTAAGGTCTTTTTGGCGACCTTATTTTTCCGTTGGGCCTTATTTCTCCTAGAGGATTTTCTAGGAGCTTCATCATGGCCTAGCCCAGCTCCCTTGGCCTTTGCTGAGAATTCAGCACCAAATGGAAGAACTGTCTTGGGCTTCGAGAAACTTTCAACAAGTTTCTTTTCAGCGACAAGTTGTCCCTCCAATTCCTTGATGATTTTCTCTTTGATGTCAAGGTGCTCAAGAGCCTTGTTATATTCTTCAATTGCATTATTGAAGTTTTCTTCGAGGGAGTCAGTCTTTGCGACTTTCTCTCTCAAGATGCTCTCTTCAGCTTTTAGAGATTTGATCTCTTTAGCCTGAGTCTTCATGACTCGACAACATTTATCGTAAGCCATGATTAACTCCTTGTACTGGGCCATTAGTTCTGACTCATCGTCAGAGGAGCTGTCCTCACAATCATGTTCAGAGACTTCAGAATCTGAAAGAGGGGTATGAGAGTTTACCTTCCCAGTGAACTGGGGCTCTTGATCATCATCTGTTTGAGCCATAAGCCCAAAATAAGCTTCTTCTTCTTCACTTGACTCAGATGAGTCGGAGTCACTAAGAGTCTTGCTCTTTTTGGCTATCAGGCTCTTCTCTTTCCTCTTCTTTTTGTACGAGGATTTCGTTTCTTCTCTTCTACCACCCTCCTTCTTCTTATGAGGGCAGTCGGTGATGACGTGGCCTGGCTTATTACAACAATAGCAAATAATGTCAGTCGAAACATATTTGTTCTGTTTAGAGGAATACATGTCGTGGCTACTTGATCCTTTTCTTTGCCGATCACCATCGTGTCATGATCTTCTATAGGAGGTATCCTTGTCTTTCCATTGCTTCTTCTTATTCAAGAATTTCTTGAACTGACATAAGAGCAGTGAGAACTCTCCTTCTGATAGCTCAGAGCCTGAGGTACTAGGCTCAGAAGTTTCTTCTTCTTCACTAATATTTGGAGCTGGAGCAGGGGAGGCAGCCTTTGTCTTTCTAGTGGTGTCTGCTTTTGGAGCAACAGACTTTTCTTTGAGAGCAGACCTGCTCTTCTCTTCTTCAGCTTTCCTGGTTTTGAGTTGAAGCTCATATGACATAAGCTTCCCAAAGAGATTTTGTGGGTCTGTCTCAGCCAGCTTCCCAAACTCCCTGATGGCACAGACCTTGTTGTCCCATTCTTTGGTCAGGGATCTCAGGAACTTATCATTCAGTTCTCTATTAGTGAATACTCTGCCATAGACTCTTAGGCCAGTCACTATCTTGAAACAGTTCTAAAAGGTATCAGCAATGGTTTCTTTACTTCCCTGTCGGAAGGCTTCATACTTCTGATTGAGGAGGGATCTCCGATCATCCCTCACTTCTTCTGTTCCTTACATCAAGGTAACCAAGGACTGTCACATCTCCTTTACAGATTTGTAGTGGATTAAGTTCTGCAGCATTGAGTCATCAACTGCACTTGCTATAATGTTTTTAGCTTTCTTGTCTAGTGAGACAAGTGCAATCTCGTCCTTGTCTAAATCCATCAGCTTCTTTGGAACCTTCTTGGTAGGATCTATAGTGGAGACAGTCATAGGGATATAAGGACCTTCTTCAACTATCATGAAGATCCTCGGATCCACAGCTTCCATAAAGAATTTGATCCTTTCTTTCCACATGGGAAAGTTGTTCTTGTTGCATAGGGGAAGCTTGGCAAAATCCTTTGCCTTGTCCATGATAGGTAGATCTCAAATAACAACTATTGCAGGAACTGATCAAGGTGTTAACCTTTTAACGATCAACCTCCCTCTGATACCAATTAAAAGATAATAGTTGTCAACCTAAATCACCTAGAGGGGGGTGAATAGGTGAGTTGTGCGTCTTTTGCGGAATAAAAAAAATCTCAGAACAAAGCACAGATCTATCTACCAAATTATCACAGACGAGACAGGATTTATAGTGGTTCCCCGATCTTGGATACATCCACTTTCCCTCACCGATCTAGCAATATACTAGACTCGGCTACTCCACTATCTCGGATTGAAAATCAATCCTACCCTCGGAACAAAGTTCCTACAAACTCAATCCAACCAACTGGATCTACAACTCGGAAGGCAAAACTTCCTACAAACTCGGAGTTGAAAACTCCTACACTCGGAGAAAACTTCTCCTATAAGAATGAAAAATTGTTTAAGAAAATACAAACAATGATTTTTCTGTCAGATCTGCAAGCAAGCAACCAGGATCTTCTTCTTGTAAGATTTGCGGCACTTTCAGAAAGATGAAGAAAATCTCGGCAACAGATCTGAAATCTTCTTTGTCTTACACGATCGGGAAGAGGATGAGCAGTTGAGAAACGGTCTCGATCTGTAAAACTTCTTCAGTCTATTTCCTCTGAAAATCGAAGCCCTTGCCGGAGAAGAACAGCGGCGATGGCGGCATTCGTTCCGTGAAGAGAGAGAGAGGAAACAGTGACTTAGAGAGAGAGAGAGACGGCTGCAGAAATTTTTCCAATAATATTTTATCTTGAAAGCTTGTAATTATTATTAGGGTTTGTCGATTAGACAGGACCTTGTATAAGAATACTAATAACGGTCATAATTGGTTTTAATGACGTACACGTGGACCAATCATGTCACGAAACTTGAAAATCTGTCAAATCTGGACTTAGAAGAAATTTCGGAGAAAAGGAAGTAATATACACGAGTGAAGAAACGACTACTCGAGTAGGTATAAAACTACTCGAGTGGATAGAGGAAACTAACTCGAGTATATAACTCAGTACTACTCGAGTAGCTAGAAAACTACTACTCGAGTACATATAATCAACTTACTCGAGTACTTAGAAGATCTACTCGAGTATACAGAAAAGTTTCACGGGAAGTGAAGTTGAATTACTCGAGTACAAGTTGTACTACTCGAGTAGGTGAGAAAAACTACTCGAGTGGTTAGACGAACTACTTGAGTGATAAGACTTAGAAAAATTTCTGAACATTGGAAAATGAGCTACTCGAGTAGTCAGACTGAACTACTCGAGAGAATATAGTCTACTCGAGTATATCAAAAGACTTACTCGAGTAAATGACTTGGAATATATTTAGGAGAAGAGAAATTTAGTTAACTCGAGTATGAAGCTTGAACTACTCGAGTAAATAACTTATACTACTCGAGTATAGAAAATTTACTCTAGAGATAGAAAACAGTTACACGAGTCAGAAACTATAACTACTTGAGTATATATATATATACTTACTCGAGTGGTTTACTTAGAAAAACTTGGAGAGCGAAATATGAGCAACTCGAGTAAGAAGAAGTATCTACTCGAGTAGTTAAGTAAGCTACTCGAGTAAGTGACAGTCTACTCGAGTATGAAGCAAGTATTTCACTCGAGTAGTTAATGACCTACACGAGTAGAATACTTAGAAAAATTTTCAAGGTGGAAATTCTTTCTTCTTTGGTGAAATCAGCATCCAACTTTATTCACAAAGTCCAAGTGCTTGAATATGAAGTGTATCCCAATAGAGAGGCTACACATGAGTCAACACCTTGGGTCATACAATGAGGGATTACATTATATGGTCCTGTGTTTGGTGACCCATTGTAGACTGACATTGGTCTACACTTCCCATTAGAATCCTGCAACCACATAACTCAAACAAAGTATCAAATACAACCTAATTCATCTTAGTTCCAGGATGACTTCATCAAATCTGGGTTAATGTGGACATAGGTCCCAACACACGGGTGTGTCACTTCCCGTGTGTGTCGAGTTGAACTCGACAGAGTGTGTTGAGATGAACTCGACAGAGTATGTCGAGATCGACGAAATGTATGACACGGGTAGCGACACGGGCGTGTCCCTACCCGTGTGTCGGTGTGTCGAGTTGAGTTCGTCGAGATGCATCCAGAGAAGGACACGGCCAGGGAATACGGCCGTGTCATGTGGACACGGGTCGGGACATGCCCGTGTCCCTACCCGTGTCGAGTATTGAATCGACAATAAAACCTTCGTTGACGCTTCGCCCAAGCCGGACACGGGTAAGGACACGGGCGTGTCCCTACCCGTGTCACTTTTCATATATAAGGGGAAATGAAAACCCTAGCCGTGTTCATGCTCATTTCATCCCCTATTTTCTGAGAGAAACTCCTGTTGAGAGAAGTAAGTTGCTGTAGCTAGTTCTAGAGGAGGAGATCCGCCACCGCCGTGAAGGAGAAGATGCCACCGAGAAGAGTTACGCGATCCATGGCTGGAAATAGTGGAAATGACGGAAATGAGGTGAGCTTCCTACCCTCTCCCTTGGTGCTAGATCTCTAGTTATTATCTTAGGAGAGATATCGACTCAAGAGAGTCTTGATGGAGAGGAGAAATTTTCTATGAATGGCAATGCTAGGACTTGTGTCCTAGGTTTTAGATCCCTTCAACCTCCCCTTTCTTCTATGTGATGATGGGTGGATGGTTTCGTGAGGAGAAGTGACCTCATGAGGGTGAATAAGGGAGGAGGAATTTCTGGAGTGCTTTGGGAAGATTGACTTGAGGAGGAAGATGAACTGATGTCGTTCATTCCTCTTTAAGTTGGTGCAGAATCTGTTTTCTGCGCGCAGCAAGCTTCTTGGCCATTTTCAGGTGTGATATGTCCAGATCTGGGCTATCAACTAAACACAAACGTTGAAGCCCTCGAAATTACCTTTCCAACGAGTGGTTGCATGACTTCGGGCGAAGTCTGTAGCCACCGAGAAGTCTGAACAAATATGACGTCTGATAAATCTTGCATGCAGAAATTGTGTTCTGCACGCAGCAGCTTCAAGGCTAATTACAAGTATGATACTATTGAATCTGGGTTGTCGGCTGAATATGACAGTTGTAGCCCATGGAAAGACCTTTCCATTGAGGGGTTACACGTCCTCTTAGGATTCATGTAGCTTCGGGAATCTCCAGTTGAAATTGCTGTCCAGATTTATTCTGCACTTAATATCTGGGTTTTTATATAATATGGATTTGGATTCGGTGGAATCGATGTTGCAAATTAACTTGAGATTTTGGTGAACTATTTTATGTTAACCACCGTAGTTCTATGAATGAATAAGTTTACTAATCGGATTTCATATAACTGAATTTGAAGCAAGTTTACTTAAACGAAATGTCTTGTTAGAAATTGGCAGACTATTATATATGCGCATTATGTTATATCATGTTGAAATCATTTGGAATGACATATAGAGGGATAAACTATGGCCATGAGTATGGTTGATGGTTGGAATGAAACTTAGTAATCCAATACTTAGAACGTAGTCTCCCAACGGGTAGTATTGTAGAATGGTGTTAGTGCGGTGTTGACCGTCACTAGTTGGGTTAGTGTTGAGATGAGGTATAGACAGACGGTTGGGCTGAGTCCTCGGTGTTCACGTCCCGAGGCTCCTTCTGTGTCATGTGGATGGTTAGGTTGTGTCCTCGTGCTTACTTCCGAGGCCCCTTCCATGACATGGTGATGTGGAATTTGCATGCGATGTGAGTCGACACGCAGTGTCGTAATCCTGGGTTAAGGATAGTGTGGCAGGAATACGGGCTCGCCGATCGTCACACCGACGGGAGTTGACAGTTAAACTTTGGGCGGTTGGGCTGTGTCCTCAGTGTTCACATCTTGGGCCCCCTTCTATGCCAAGTAAACGGTTGGGCTGTGTCCTAGTGCTTTATTTCGAGGCCCCTTCCGGGTCACACAAGGTAAGTTAGGGGTTATGTTCTCGGTGCACATCTACCCGAGACCCCCGCTGGGCCATAGTACGCATGGGCCCGGCTGTTGTGTTCTTAGCGTTGAGGTATACGGAGGCCTAGGTGAAGCAGTGTGGCTGCCCGCCTAGTAGTAGAGATGCCCGCTCTACTATCACCGCCTGGCCACGATGGTTGATGACTGAGAGTGTTGGAACACCCTATTACTAATTTGGGTCAGGATCACTATGTCTTTAGGAAACCGGTTTTTGACCTCATTGTATAGATCTAAAGGTCAATTAGAATTGAGTCTAAGGGTTAGTACTTAGGTTTGGAAGCTGCCCTCAAGACAAAGGTTTTTCAATTTGGAAACTAAGTCATTTCGTCGAGCTCAGTACGACGAATCGTCGAACTCCTATCGACGATCGTCTAGCTCAACTTCGACGGATCGTCGAACTCCATTCGACGATCGCTGAGCTCAACTTCAACAAATCGTCGAACTCCATTCGACGATCTTCGAGCTCAGTTCGATGATCTTGACTCCAGTTTGTTCCGCTATCTCTGAGCTCAGTTCGACGATAGTTGAGCTCAGATCGACGATCTCTGTTTCTGTCTAAGTCCAAATCGCTGAGCTCATTTCGACGATAGTGGAGCTCAGTTCGACGTTTTTCTGAAGAGTTAAACGACTTTCAAGATTCAAATTCAGAACAGTTAAGGAGTTATTCTCAGCAATTAATTCAGAAGATTTTATAGCCGTTTTCATTTATTCTGGAGCAAGTTTCAAGGAATTATCAAGGAATGTTTTGTTGGACTTTCCTCCAGAAGACAAAAGCAACTAAGGAAGTCATTTAATGACAGGCCAACGGCTATCTTGACAGTGGATCAATTTCTATTCAGACAGAGAAATAAAATATAATTCTTCAACTTCTGTAACATCAATCCAGTAGAGAACTCTGAGAAAGAAACCAAAAGGAAGAGAAGGACAAAGAGAGACACATATTCTGCAACATTCATCCTCAGCAAATCTTCTTCTGCAACAACTCTCACAACAACAATCCCAAAATAAAACGAGTTGAAGACATTCTCTGTCTCAAAGAATTCATACAAGAACACCATCACTAAAAGAGATCAACCATCTGAAATCTTCAGATCTCTTTTGATTCAAGTGTTCAAGGCCATTAATATTAAAGACTCCAGACACCTCACATTTTAGCTGTGGCTGAAATCATCATTTGCTGGAGATCAACTTTCTGAAGGCCTATCACCCTACTGTAAAGCTTCAATTCCTGAACAACTACAGATCTCAGGGGGAGCTTTGACAACATCATATCCACATAGTCTTCTCAGCTGCTTTGAGAAAGAGAAGACTTCCATCACTCTCTCATCCCCTCCTCTGTAAAGGGTTTTTCAAACTCCCTTCAAAAGTTTGTGTGTGGTTTTTGAGCACCTTATCAAAAGCTCATTGGTGGCAAGACACCTGATCAAAAAATCTGGTTTGGTTTTTGAGCACCTTATCAAAAGCTCATTGGTGCCCAGGACACCTGATCAACTCATCCTGCAGTGGATTCCTACCTAGGGTGGTAGAAGAGTGGATGTACCCAAGTTTAGGGGAACCACTATAGCTCCTTGTGTCTTCTGGTTGCTTGTGTTTCTTTTGTTTCTGGCTGTGGTTTGTGATTAGTTTCTTTTGTAGATTGTGATTATTCTGTGATTAGTTTTACTTTTTATTAATTTCTTCCCTGTTCACTTTAGATTACAACAACTTTTGTAAAATTTTTTAGCAAGCATCACACTCTATTCACCCCCCCCCCCCCTCTAGAGTATATCAAATCTACCTCACACTTTCAATTGGTATCAGAGCCAGGTTGGTTAAAAATACAACATCTCAGTGGTTGTACAGGCTAACACCTGAACCCAAAGATCCCTAGTTAGATCTGCTTGTTTTGATTTTGTTGTTAGAATTATTTCTTCACAAATCATGGCCCAAAACAAAGATTATGCTAGCACCAGACCTCCAGTGTGCAATCTATCCAAGTTTGCACTTTGGAAGGCAAGGATTAGACTCTACATGAATTCTATTGATGAGGACATTTTTAATTCTATTTTGACAATTTGTCCAAGACCTCCAGAGAACACAAGCACAAATACTGTTCCACCTCCATCAGGAACAGATGCTGATATCAAGAAGTGGAAAGTAGCAGATGCAAAGGCTATGAACATCTTAGCCCAGACTATGTCTGATGACATCTTCCAAAAGGTAGCTGAATGTAATTCAGCAAAGGAAATCTGGGATAAGCTCTCTGAAATAGTCTCAGGATCAGCTGATGAAAGAAAGGACAGGAGATCGCACCTCATATCCCAATATGAGAATTTCAAGAAAGGAGAAGCTGAGTCAGTAGCTGAAATGTATAACAGACTCAGTCTGATAGTCAATGAACTGAAGACTCTGGATAAAGAAATCTCATTGACTGAGCTAAATGACAAAATCCTAATGTGCTTCCCAAGCACTTGGGACTCAAGAATCTGGCCAATCAAGGATGTCAGAAGCTTGAATGAGATTACAACAGAAGCTCTCTTGGGCAAGCTCAAGTCTTATGAGCTGCTCATCAAGAACAGAGAAGAAGAGCAGAAGGCTGCCTCACCAGCCACAAGAAAGGAAAATACAATAGCTTTCAAAGCCACTGAAGATCAGCCTGAAGACAAGATCCCAGGCAATGATGAGCTGCTTAGTCTACTGGCTAAAAGATTTTACAAGATGGCAAGTAAGGACTTCAGGAAGAGATCATACAAAGATCATGACAAGCCAAGGTATGATAGATCAAATAATAAAGAAATTGTTTGCTTTTGTTGCAGGAAACCAGGGCACATTGTGCATGACTGTCCAGAGAACAAAAATAAGGACAGAAAGGATAAGAAAGAAAGAAGAAAAGACAAGGACTTTAAGAAAATTGGCAATGGCAAACCCCCCTCCAGCAAGAACAAACACACAAGGAAGGGATTTGTTGCTGAATCTTGCAGTGAAACAGAAAAAGAATCAGAAGCTTCATCCAGCTCCAGTGATGATGAAGATGATGCTGAAGAGAAGGAGTTCTGCATGATGGCAATCAATGCCTCTCAACACAATTCAGATGCGGATGAGTCAGAGTCAGACTCAGAGACTCAACTTGAAGAGGATCAGGTAATTAGTTCCTTTGATTTCAATTCTGAGGAATTTAAGTATGAATTTAAAGCACTGTGCTTAGACTTATTAAAGTCTGAGAAGGAAATTATCTCTCTCAGAAATCAATTGTCTGAACACAGTTCCTTAAAATCAGAAAACCTCAAACTCTCTGAGGATTTGAAGTGCTGTAGGGAGCAGGTAGCTTCACTGAAAAGTGAACTATCAGAGGCCAAGAAGCTTGAAGAATCCCTTAATGGGAGAAGCATCAAGCTAATGGACATCACAAGCACAGTGAACTCTAGATTCAATTGTATGCTGGGCTTGGGTGCTTCATCCAGCCAACCTATAGTTCTAACAACCCCAATCAAGTTTATTTCTGATAAAGGGAAGGGAGTTGTAGAGGTAGCTAGGAAAAATTCTGATCTGCCTAAGAAAACCAAGTTCCAGCAGAAATCGTCGAACGGAGCTCGACGATCGCCGAACGCAGATCGACGATCTCAGGCAAAATCGTCGAACTCAGGTCGACGATCTCTAATTCTTGAACTCTGCCACAGTCGACCGTCGAACGGAGCTCGACGATCTGACCCAAGATCGTCGAACACAGCTCAACGATCGTCAAACAGAGATCAGAGCTTTGGAAATTCCTTCAAGGGTAAATCAAAATCCATTCATAGGGGTCCCTCATCCCAAAGACTTAACCCTTATACTGAATGGATAATACCTCCAAGGAGATATCATCCTGAAGGTTATAAGAGTCAACCAGGGATGTCATTTATTTTTGAGTTTAAAGGTTATCAACCTAGGCCCAAGGTAAACTGGGTCAAAAACAAGTGAATTACTTTATGTGCAGGTGAAGACCTATCCAACACCAAACCAGCAATGGTATTTGGATAGTGGGTGCTCAAAGCACATGACAGGAAACAAGGACAACCTCACATCCTTTAAATCCAAGCTTGGACCCAAAGTCATATTTGGTGATTCAAACTTTGGACTGACAAAAGGATATGGTGCAGTTCAAATTGGCACAGTCACATTCAAGAAAGTAGCCTATATGGAAGGACTGAAGCACAATTTGATCAGTATCAGTCAGCTTTGTGATGAAGGCTACCAGGTGACTTTCAGCACAGCCTTATGCAAGATCAAGTCAGAGGACAACACAACTGTGTTGATAGGTAAAAGGAAAGGTAACATCTACTTAGTAGACTTTCTTTCAACAGATGTAGACATTTGCCTGTTTAATTCTGTTAGTAGACCTAATGTTTTATGGCATAAGAGACTAGGGCATATAAACCTTAGAACCATTGCTAGGCTATCCAAGGACAACCTTGTTAGAGGACTACCTTCTGGCCCTTACAAGAAGGAAGGACTCTGCAGGGCTTGTCAATTAGGCAAGCAAACTAAAAATAGTTTCAAGTCACTTAATAAGAGTGATTCACCTAGGATTTTGTATCTATTACACATGAATTTTTTTGGACCCATTACAGTACAAATCTTAGGAGGGAAATCTTACACTTTAGTAGTTGTAGATGACTTCTCCAGATTCACATGGGTGTTCTTTCTGAGGAAGAAGTTTGATAACTTTAAGTGTTTGACAGAGTTTCTCAAATTCATACAGATTGAGTTCAATACTCATATTGCCCTGATCAGAAGTGATCATGGGACAGAGTTTGATTCTCTTCTTATGCAAGATTTCTGTCAGAGTGAAGGGATCAGGCACACTTTCTCAGCTCCTAGAACTCCTCAACAAAATGGGATAGCTGAAAGGAAAAAATAGAACCCTTATTAAATCTGCCACTACATTGTTGTCAGATGCTCACCTTCCTCTATCTTTTTGGGCAGAGGCAGTGAACACCTCCAACTATGTGCTGAACAGGAGTTTAATACATAAACTGAAGGGCAAGACTCTCTATGAATTGCTCAAAGGGAAGAAACCTAAAGTAGATTATTTTAGAATTTTTGGTTGTATTTGTTATATACATAATAATGACAAGAAGTATTTAGCAAAATTTCAAGCTAAAGCTGATGAAGGAGTGTTTCTGGGATACTCCATGATCAGTAAGTCTTATAGGGTATATAATAAA
Organism: Platanthera guangdongensis; assembly: GCA_039583875.1. Classification (NCBI taxonomy): domain Eukaryota; kingdom Viridiplantae; phylum Streptophyta; class Magnoliopsida; order Asparagales; family Orchidaceae; genus Platanthera; species Platanthera guangdongensis. The sequence goes on from CM077149.1 coordinate 47,478,379, forward strand.
TCAACTCTTAAAATTGAAGAATCTGTTCACATATCTTTTGATGAAACTAACATGTCTTTCAAGGAGAAGAACAATTCTATCATAGAACCCTTGCAGGTACATTCTCTTGCTGAAGACTTGGACAGATTACAAATTACTCAAAAGGATGAAAGCAGTGAAGATGAAGAAGACATTCAACATCATGAAGAAAAACTTCTTGAAGAGCCAGTTGTTGTACCACAAGAGGAAACAACAACACAAGTTGGTGAACAATCAACACCCCCTATTGATTTAGTAACATCAAGAGACCATCCAATTTCCCAAGTAATTGTAGACATCTCAGCTGGTGTGCAAACCAAAAATCAGGTCAACCAAAACTTATTGCACACTTGCTTCCTATCTCAAATTGAACCTCAATCCATTCAAGATGCAGAGCAAGATCCACACTGGATTATGGCAATGCAAGAAGAGTTGCATCAATTTGAGAGAAACAAAGTTTGGGAACTAGTACCAAAGCCTAAGGATCACTCCATTGTTGGAACAAAGTGGGTGTTCAGAAACAAGTTGGATGATCAAGGAGTAATTGTAAGGAACAAGGCAAGGCTAGTTGCTCAAGGGTACTCTCAAGAAGAAGGCATAGATTATGACCAGACTTTTGCACCAGTTGCAAGGTTGGAAGCCATAAGGATCTTCTTAGTATATGCAGCACACAAAAGCTTCAAAGTATACCAGATGGATGTAAAAATTGCCTTTCTCAATGGAGACATCAAAGAGGAAGTCTATGTCAGACAACCTCCAGGTTTTATCTCTCCAACCTATCCTGATTACGTTTTTAAATTGAACAAAGCATTATATGGTCTCAAGCAAGCTCCTAGAGCATGGTATGAGACCCTAGCATGCTTTCTCCTGAAAAATGAATTTATAAGGGGTAGAGTAGACCAAACTCTTTTCATTAAAACCCATAAGTCTCATACCCTACTAGTGCAGATTTATGTAGATGATATTATCTTTGGTTCTACTGATTCAAATTTGTGCAGAAGGTTCTCCAACCTAATGCATTCTAAATTTAAAATGAGTAGCAAGGGTGAGCTATCCTTCTTTCTTGGATTGCAAGTCAAACAACATGCTGAAGGCATCTTTATTTCTCAAACCAAGTATGCAAATGAATTGGTCAAGAAATTTGGTATGTCTGAAGCATCTTGTATGAAAACACCTATGCCTACTAATGTTGTATTGGATGCTGATGAACATGGGAAACCTGTTGATCAGACAACATATAGAGCGATGATTGGCTCTTTACTGTACCTTACAGCTAGTAGACCAGACATAATGTTTGCTACATGCTTATGTGCTAGATTCCAAGTGAGCCCTAGAGAGTCACACCTAACATTAGTTAAAAGGATTCTCAGGTATGTAAAAAGTTGTCCAAATCTAGGTCTCTGGTATCCAAAAGATTCAGCATTTGACTTAACTGGATTTTCTAATGCTGATTATGCTGGATGCAGAATTGACAGGAAAAGCACCAGTGGAACTTGTCAGTTTCTTGGTGATAGACTTGTCTCTTCGTTTTACAAGAAACAAACATTTGTGTCAACTTCAACTGCTGAAGCTGAATATATGGCTGCAGGTAGTTGTTGTTCACAAATATTGTGGATTCAAAACCAACTCCTAGACTATGGCTACAACTTAGAGAAGTCTAAAATCTTTTGTGATAATACCAGTGTTATTTCTATAGCTCAAAATTCAGTCCTCCATAGTAGGACAAAACACATAGAAATTAGGCATCACTTCTTAAGGGATAATGTTGAGAAAAATAAAATTGAACTTCAATATATCCCAACTGATTTGCAAAGGGGAGATATTTTCACCAAACCCTTGGATGAAAAAAAAACACACCTTCTTCCTAAATTAGTTAGAAATGTTAGATGGAGGAAGTTTAAAATAATGTCCAAGATCTTAAAACTCTAAAAATGACCAAGACTAGGCAAACTTCTCAATTTTTCCAGTATCTATAGTGTTTCTGGTCTCTGAACTGCGCTCGACGATTTTCCTCCAGATCGTCGAACGGAGATCGACGCTTTCCGAAATCGTCGACCAGAGTTCAGCGCTTCTCAGATAGTGTTCAACTATCTCTCCAAGTCAACGATCGTCAAACGGCGCTCGATGATTTTGTTCTCTGAACTATCGTCGAACGGAGCTCGACGCTCTCCAATATCGTCGAACGGAGATCGACGATGTTGAAGACCTTTCAGATTCCTTTAGAAGCCCCGATCGTTGAAATGAGTTCAACGATCTTTCCTTTTCTGCGTCGAACCCTAATATAAAATTCATTTTTCGGCCGTCATTCTCCTTTTGCGCTTTCAATCTCTCTGCAGATTTTCTCTTTCCCTCCAAACCTCTCTACACTTGGTCGTTTGGTTGTTTATTTTTTTTTGTAGGAAACTATGGTCGTCTCTGTCGCAGTTCTGGCCGCCATGAAATTCGATGCAGGTTTCGATATTGACATGGATTCTTTCAGCACCAGTGAACAAATCTTCCAAGACATTCTAGAACTGTTCAAGGAACAAAAGCTTGCTACTATCATGTCCACCAGAATCAAGCTGCCTGCAGATGAAATCAAGGAGTGGGTCTATATTGCCCACAACCAAGACCAAAATACAGTTATTGGATCAATTTCAGGAACTCAGGTACCTCTTACACCTGCTGTCCTGACAGAAATTTTTGGATTAAATTCTGGAAGAGATTCTGTTGAAATGTCTGGAGAAGAATTTACTACTATGCTTGATAGAATGGGTCATTCTGATGCAAACCCTAGCAAGCTGCTGAAAAAGAACTTAGCTGTTGAATACAGATTTTTAGCTGATGTTGTGGGAAAAGTTCTTTTGGCCAAACATTCAGCACATGATACCATCTCCAGGTATCAGTTGTGCTTGATGGGTGCTTTAGTGGATAAGAAACAGTTAAACTGGGGAGAGATCTTCTTTGATCTGATTAAGAAGAAGATCAATAAGAATTTTGTGAATTTTGGAAGGATTCTAGGGCTGTTTCTTCATAACAGATGCCCTGCCCTGCTTGTATCAAATGGGATGCATATCAATGCCTCTAAGAGGCTCTCCTGTGCCCTTTTTGGCAAGTGGGGCAGACAGATAGTGAAGCCCAGCAGGCCCTCTGCAAGCACTACTTCAGGCACAAGGACTGTTACAGTCTCTTCCCCTCAAGTCTCTGCCCCTGCAGAAGACTTGTCTGCTGCTTCTCCTCCTTCTCCACCTCTTATTTCATCTCCACCAGTCACCTCCACCATTCAAATTTCATCCACCATCATTATTTCCAGCCCATCTCCGACTTCAATTCCATCTCCAATCCCTACTCTCACAGAAGAAATCTTCCACCCTCTACATCACTACCCTCAACCAGATATTGACACATCATCTCACATTTCATCATTCAATCTCATAGATGATTCCTTCATGGATGATTCACCTTCATCCCCTCCTGATCTACCCTCTTTATCCACATCATATCAACAATTGCTGCAAGATATCATTGGTCAACCCTCCTTCACACCTTCTATCTCCATACCACTATCTTCCATTTCCACAATCCCCACATCTCAACCTTCCTTTCCCCCATACACCAGCTCTCCACCAACATCTCCAGCTGCTCCACCTTCCTTCTATACCTCTGCTCAAGTCCCTGCTGAGCATGTAGATATTCCAGCCTTAGCTGACAAACTGTATGAGCCGATAGCTCCCAGGCTCTCACTTCTGTTGGAGACCTCCTTGGCGCCACTCTTCAAGTCAGTTGCAGACCTATCTGCCAGGCTATCCTCCCTCTTTCCTCCTCAGGCAATCCCTTTCTTTGGGTGCCTTGATCCAGTTATCTCTGAATCTAGGCAGGGGGAGATGCCTCATGAAGATGTTAGATTGCCTGCTGCTATTTCCTCAGTTCCAGTTGTTGTCTCTTCAACTCAAGCTCAAGCTTCAACACCACCTCAGGTTGCAGTTTTCTCAGTGGACCTCAGGTCACTTTTATCAGAATTTGATTATATATACTTCAGCTGTCTTCCAGAGCAAAATGCAGTCCAGCCATCAGAGGATCTCTCCAAGGCCATTGTGCTCTTTTCAAGCTGTGACACCAGTGTTATACATTCCTTTGTAAACTCAGTTTATGCTGCTGGTTCTGTTGCTGCTGCCCCTACTACTGTTATTGATGATGCTGCTGATGATTTAGTTTCTAAGGATATACATATGACAGAGGCATATGACTTTGAGCCTGCTGTCACTGCTGATGTTGCTCATGCTGAAGTTTTTCTATCTGAACCTGTTTTCTCTGAATTTGTTGCTGCCCCAGTTACTGTTGTTACTACTGCTGCTGTATCTTCTAAGAGTGTTACTCCTGAAAGTTCTGTATCTGCTTCTACTGTTGCTGCTACAATTGTTGTCACTACTGTTACTTCTGCTCCAACCCAACAACAGAAAGATTATCTGAAAAAGATTGATGCTTTATATGATGAGCAAAGCTCTGAAAGTGATGAATATAAGACTGATTCTGATGATTCCTCAGCTACTATAGCAAGGAAAAGAAAAGCAAGAAGCAAGGCAATGAAAAGAGTTCCACCATCAAAAGTCAAAGACACAAATGATATTCCCTACTATATTATGCATGACTGCCCTATAACTGAACATTGGATGCAATATTCCAAGAATCAATAAAAGGCTATGAAAAAGAAAAGAAAATATGACAAAGGATCTTCTTAGTTCCATCATCCTCCTCCACCTCCTCCTCCTGATGCAGGTGCAGGTGGTAGCTCTTCTGTTCATCCTTCTGCCAGAAGTCAAACCCCCTATCAGCCTCATGGAAGATCTCAATATAGGGGAAGCCAATCCAGAGGCTCTCAATCTAGGAGAGGAAATTATAGAGGAAACCAAAGAGAACTTCAAGTTTATTCCAAAGGTTACTCCAGGCACCATCCTTACTCAAGGGAAGGACCAGGTTCATCTGATACTACTTCAGGTCCATTTCCTTATAAGTTGAAAGAATTAGTCTCCTCCAGAGCTCCTCCAGATAATCCCTCCAATAGATATGAGCCTCCAGTTCCCTTTGAGGATCCAGAGAACAATCCAACTGCCTGGACAGCTAGAATGAAAGAGTTAGCTGCCTTGGATCAGATTAAGAAAGCCAGAGAGCAAGGCAAGGACACCTCCAGCATTACTACCCTATCTGAACAAAGGAAAAAGGAACTTGAAAGATACTCCTCCAGCAAGTTTTTTGATTCTGAAAGATACATGGAGCTGCACCGTGAAGCTGTAGTACCAAGGCCAAAACAACAAACATCTCTAGGTGCAGCTGATGACAGAAGATCAAAGAAGGAAGCTCTTAATCCAAACAGGGAAATTAAACTTATAAAGAGCAAGGAGAAAGAATAACTCTATAAGGTGACAATTATTCTAATTTCCGATCTGTCTGAGATATTATATCTGTGATTCTGCAATGTTGTTGTTTGTTATATTGTTGCTTTGTATGTTGTTTTTAATTTCTCCAATTTCTGTAAATAGTAATCCTAACCCAAATAGGGGGAGATTGTTGGAACACCCTATTACTAATTTGGGTCAGGATCACTATGTCTTTAGGAAACCGGTTTTTGACCTCATTGTATAGATCTAAAGGTCAATTAGAATTGAGTCTAAGGGTTAGTACTTAGGTTTGGAAGCTGCCATCAAGACCAAGATTTTTCAATTTGGAAACTAAGTCATTTCGTCGAGCTCAGTACGATAAATTATCGAACTCCTATCGACGATCGTCTAGCTCAACTTCGACGGATCGTCGAACTCCATTCGACGATCGCTGAGCTCAACTTCAACAAATCGTCGAACTCCATTCGACGATCTTCAAGCTCAGTTCGACGATCTTGACTCCAGTTTGTTCCGCTATCTCTGAGCTCAGTTCGACGATAGTTGAGCTCAAATCGACGATCTTTGTTTCTGTCTAAGTCCAAATCGCTGAGCTCAGTTCGACGATAGTGGAGCTCAGTTCGACGTTTTTCTGAAGAGTTAAACGACTTTCAAGATTCAAATTCAGAACAGTTAAGGAGTTATTCTCAGCAATTAATTCAGAAGATTTTGTAGCCGTTTTCATTTATTCTGGAGCAAGTTTCAAGGAATTATCAAGGAATATTTTGTTGGACTTTCCTCCAGAAGACAAAAGCAACTAAGGAAGTTATTTAATGACAGGCCAACGGCTATCTTGACAGTGGATCAATTTCTATTTAGACAGAAGAAATAAAATATAATTCTTCAACTTCTGTAACATCAATCCAGTAGAGAACTCTGAGAAAGAAACAAAAGGAAGAGAAGAACAAAGAGAGACATATATTCTGCAACATTCATCCTCTGCAAATCCTCTTCTGCAATAATTCTCACAACAACAATCCCACAAGAAAAAGAGTTGTAGACATTCTCTGTCTCAAAGAATTCATACAAGAACACCATCACTAAAAGAGATCAACCATCTGAAATCTTCAGATCTCTTTTGATTCAAGTGTTTAAGGCCATCAATATTCAAGACTCCAGACACCTCACATTTCAGCTGTGGCTGAAATCATCATTTGATAAAGATCAACTTTCTGAAGGCCTATCACCCTACTGCAAAGCTTCAATTCCTGAACAACTACAGATCTCAGGGGGAGCTTTGACAACATCATATCCACATAGTCTTCTCAGCTGTTTTGAGAAAGATAAGACTTCCATCACTCTCTCATCCCCTCCTCTGTAAAGGGTTTTTCAAACTCCCTTCAAAAGTTTGTGTGTGGTTTTTGAGCACCTTATCAAAAGCTCATTGGTGCCCAGGACACCTGATCAACTCATCCTACAGTGGATTCCTACCTAGGGTGGTAGAAGAGTGGATGTACCCAAGTTTAGGAGAACCACTATAGCTCCTTGTGTCTTCTGGTTGCTTGTGTTTCTTTTGTTTCTGGTTATGGCTTGTGATTAGTTTCTTTTGTAGATTGTGATTATTCTGTGATTAGTTTTACTTTTTATTAATTACTTCCCTATTCACTTTAGATTACAACAACTGTTGTAAAAGTTTTTAGCAAGCATCATACTCTATTCACCCCCCCCCCCCTCTAGAGTATATCAGATCTAACTCACACTTTCAGAGAGGTTAGCTACCTGCTCGAATAGTGGGAACTTAAGTCTGTGTCGACATAGCAATTACATGTGTGTGATCATGGGTGAGTCATTGCATAGCATACATACCATTTCATAACATTGCATAACAAGATCCTCATCGTATAGGTTTGTATGGGCACTCCTATACGATGAGTTACTTTATGTAAACCGATCCTTAACTTATAAGTTTGTATGGGCATCCTTATAAGTTAAGTTACTTACCTACTGTAGTTATATGTAATTGTTGAATTACTATTGCTCAAGTAGAACTGCTAGTTTATAATATTGATATGCATGTAGTATTACCACCTGCTTGTACCTATTTTACTATTTGTATATATTACCCTTGTCCCTTCTCCGCCCGGTGCCGAGGAGTCGCTGGGGGAGTGGATGTGAAGCCACTTAGTCTTTTTGACTAACGGTTGCTACGTCTTCCTTTTTAGGAGGTCTCCCCGCAGATAGAGTAGCCGCAGACTTTGCAGCAGAACAGCCAGGCCAGGACGACAGGGCCTGATGTGACAGTGTCGTCACTACTGTCGGTTACGGATGTGAGTGTTGAGCGACTCTAATGTAGCCCGTTTGGGCAATTTTATAGCTGTACTCTGATATTGTAGAAGCATGTTTTAGCTTCTCTTATTTATTGTATTTGGACTATATACTTAGTGTGGATTTGACTTCTTCTTGCTTATATTTTGGTTGGGTTGGCAGGTATATATTGATATTGGTTATAGCCGGCGGAATTGGCGTCTTGTGGTACAGGAGCCCGTGCGCTAATGCTACCGCAAGACGGCTGTTCCGGGCAAAATCCCCCCCCCCCCTTCGTGTCGTGTTGTGGGACCCGGGGGGTCTTACAGGTACTGTTGGATCCCTAGTTTATTTGGGCTAGGTTCACTGACTTAGGATGTGACCCATCATGTATAGCCAGGGTCATTTTGTGTCCTAGAGTCTAGGCCAAGTACTTAGGTTCAACTTCAGATGGACCAGCGATCATCAAGACCATCAGAGACTCCAGACTTAGAGGATTTCAAGACTAAGTGAAGTGAGTTCGATGTTCGTCGAACTCAGCTCGACGAAAGGTGTTCTGTGCTCGACGATCGTTAGACAATTCTTAGTGCTGAGCTCGACGATCCTTCTTCTCTGTTCGACGAATGTTGAGGTTCTTCATCAAGCCAAATTCAGGACAATTTCAGAAATTTTCTAAGTCCAGCTTCAAGCTTTGGTCGACGAATTAGATTCTGAGCTCGACGAACTTGGTCCTCAAGTTCTTAGCTTCTCAGGTCGATGAATGATGAATCTTAGCTCGACGAATGAAGATTGTCTGTTCGACGAATGAAGATTGTCTGGTCGATGAACTCAAGCTCAGCTCGACGAACTCAAACTCAGCTCGACGGAATGCGTTCTTCGTTCGACGAATCCATACTAGGTCTTCTTCAGGTTTCCCGTCCCGTTTCTTGGCGATGATTCCGGAGTTATTAATTCCAGATCTTCTCAGAATGTTACCATTAGAACGCGCATTGACTATGGACGATTACATTCCGTTTTTTCATGGGACAGTTGGGGAAATCATTGATTGTCGCTTCCTTCCAAGGCCGACTGCACTTACTGCTCAACATTCGAATTTTGAATGTTCTCAGTCAGTCAAAAAGAGATAGACAAGAAAAGAAAGAATCAATACAGTTAGTCACACAGTCACACAAAAACATCAAGCAGTAAGAGAGCAACAGAATTACAGTACAGCAAGCAATACAGACAATTAGATAGAGACACTCAGATTGCACAGAAGAACAATCATACATAACATCAAAAGTTCTACTGCAATCAGCCTGACTAGAGAACATCTTCAAGAAGGATAAGAAGAACAATCAAATTCTATCAAGAGTCTTCTTCTTTGCTTCAACTCTACAGGACAACTTCAAAGGACAACAAATCTTCATCTGTTAAAGAAGTTCCTGAAGCATTTCTGGTCCAGGCACTCTAGGTCTTTGAAGACCTATCACCCTGAAGCAGTGCTCCAGCTTTCCTGATATATTCAAGATCTCAGGGGGAGCAAGACCTGCTATAATCAATCCACAAGTCTTCTCAGTTGATATTGAGAAAGAGAAGACCCCATCACCCTCTTTTCAATTCCTGTACAGGGTTTTAATTCCCTTCAAAATTATTTTGGTTGCAAGTCTCCTTCCAAAAGACTTGAGGTTTGGTTTTTGAGCACCTGAACAAAAGCTCATTGGTGTCAGGCACCAGATCAAAAATCTGAGTGGATTCCTACCATGGTGGTAGAAGAGTGGATGTACCCAGGTTGGGGAACCACTATAAAAATTTCTTGTGTCGTCTGGTTGCCCTTCTTTGTGTTTTGGCTGTGCTATTCTGTGATTAGTTAGTTTGTTGTGCTGATTTATTTTATTTGTTGAATTGTTCACCTAGGCTTACAACAAAAGTTGTAAACATTTGTAGTGAGCACAATACTCTATTCACCAACCCCCCCCCCCCTAGAGTATTTCAGATTTAACCTGCACTTTCAGGTACAGTAACTCCCCCTAAAAAGAAGTTTCGCCCCGAAACTAATACAACACCAAAACCAATCCAAAATGATAAAATCAAACATCGCAAAAATAAGGAGACTTACCAAAACTAAGGGAAGAGATGCGGTTGAGATTTCCTCATCGCCGACTCCAATTCCCACGTCGCGCTCTCGACGTCTTGATTTCTCCAAAGAACCTTGATCATAGGGATTGTCTTTCTCCGCAACACTAGATCCTGAGACTCCAAAATACGAACAAGCACCTCCACAAAAGAAAGGTTTGGCTCCAACTGGGGCACAACATCGAGAATCTGTCTGTCACTCAACACGCACTTCCGCAGCTGTCTCACATGGAAAACATCGTGCACTCCGGGAAAATTTGTCGGTTGGTTCAGCCTATAAGCTGAAACACCAAGCCGCTCAACAATTCGGAAGGGTCCCACATATCTTGGGTCCAACTTATGATTCTTACCAAATCGCTTCACACCAGATATCGGGGAAACTTTTAGGAAAACCATATCCTCGACGACAAATTCCAAATCGGTCCTGCACCGATTGGCATAGTTTTCATAGCACTCCTGGGCTACCCGAAGCTTCTCTCGGATGAGCCTAACTGAAATTTCCATCTCTTCAAGGGCTTCTGGACCTAGCAACAATCTCTCACCAACCTCAGCCCAAAATAAAGGAGTTCTGCAACGTCTCCCATATAAAGCTTCAAATGGAACAATTTGCAAGCTCTCCTGGTAGCTATTATTATAGGAAAACTCCATTAGCCTCAGACGCTCATCACATGCTCCACCGTGGTCCAAAATATAACATCTAATCATGTCCTCCACGATCTGATTTACTCTTTTCGTTTGTCCATTCATCTACGGATGGTAGGCGGTGGAATACCTCAAGTCGGTACCCAACCCCTCTTGCAAGCTCTTCCAGAAACGGGACGTGAACCTGTAGTCTCGATCAGATACAATACTGATAGGTACTCCATGCAACCTGATGACCTCGTCCAAATACAGTTAAGTTATTTTCTTCATGGAGTAGTCAATCTTGAACGGCACAAAGTGAGCAATCTTCGTCAGTCTATCCACAATCACCCAAACTGAGTCATGCCCTCTGGGAGATCTCGGCAATCCAGTAATAAAGTCCATCGAGATACTCTCTCATTTCCAACTCGGGATCTCCAAAGGTGTTAACTTGCCTCCAAGCCTTCCATGATCGGCCTTAACTCGCTTACAGGTGAAACATTCAGATACAAACCTTGTTATATCCCCCTTCATACCCATCCACCAAGCAATCTTTTCAGATCCTTGTACATCTTGGTCAAACCGGGATGGTAGGCCATATTAGAACCATGTGCCTCCTTGCACAACTGATACCTAATATCCTTAATAGCGGGAATGCAAAGCCTACCATGGTATCTCAGGGTTCCCATATCATCAATAGAAAACTCTGGCAACTCACCCTTCGCAGCTCTACTATAAAGATGCAACAGATCTGGATCCTCCTTTTGATGCAATCTAGTAAGCGTAATCCATGAAGGCTCTAACACTTCTAATTCACTAGTCGAGCTGCCACTTCCCACTGAAATTCCCATCAGTAGAAATTCTTCCACCAGTGAATCCACCGAAAGGTTAAAAATTTTAGCTGTCTTCCTGCTCAGGGCGTCGGCTACCACGTTAGCTTTGCCCGGGTGGTACTGGATCTCAACATCATAGTCTGCCACATACTCCAACCATCTACGCTGGCACAAATTCAGTTCCTTCTGTGTGAAGACGTATTTCAAACTTTTATGATCAGTATAAATCTTGCATATAGCACCATACAATAGATGTCTCCTCAACTTGAAGGCATAGATCACTGCTGCAAATTCCAGGTCATGCTTAGGGTAATTCCGTTCATGAACCTTTAGCTGCCTAGACCCATACGCAATAACCTTGCCGTCCTGCATCAACACGCATCTGAGCCCAACATATGATGCGTCCACATACACAGCATACTCTAGTCCTTCAGTAGGCAGGGTCAAAATTGGTGCAGTGCATAATCTCCTCTTCAGCTCCTGGAACGCCTCTTCACACTTATCACTCCAAATAAAGGCTACATGCTTCTGCGTCAACTTTGTCAAAGGCACAGATAATGTAGAGAATCCCTCCACAAACCTTCTATAGTAGCCTGCCAGCCCTAGAAAACTTCTTATTTCCTTGGGAGTGGTAGGCCTACTCCAATCCATCACTGCAGCTATCTTATCCGGATCAACCATTATCCCATCTTTATACACCACATGGCCCAAGAAGGAGACTTGAGGTAGCCAAAACTCGCACTTGCTCAACTTAGCATACAACTTATGCTCTCTCAAAGTTGACAAAACCAATTGCAAGTGGTGTGCATGCTCTTCAGCAATACGGGAGTAGACTAGAACGTCATCAATGAACACGATGACAAAATGATCCAGGAAGTCCTTGAATACTCTATTCATCAAATCCATGAATGCGGCGGGTGCATTAGTCAATCCAAAAGACATTACTAAGAACTCGAAATGTCCATGCCGCAAACGAAAAGCAGTTCGTGGAATGTCTGGCTCACGAATCCTCAACTGATGATAACCCGAACGCAGGTCAATCTTGGAAAATACAGAGCTACCACGCAATTGGTCAAACAGATCATCAATTCTCGGCAAGCGATATATGTTCTTGATGATCACTTTTTCAATTCTCTGTAATCTATACACAGCCTCATTGATCCATCTTTCTTCTTTACAAACAGAACGGGAGCACCCCACGGTGACGAACTTGGGCTAATGAAACTGTTCTGCAACAGCTCGTCTAACTATGTACGCAGCTCTCCCAACTCACGCGGAGCCATACGGTATGGAGCCTTAGCGATAGGACGGGTACCCGGCTCTAAATCTATGACAAACTCAACATCTCTCTCAGGCGAAAGACCAGGAAGATTATCAGGAAACACATCAGGAAACTCACGCACTATAGTAATCTCCTCCGCAAGCGGCAAACTAACAACGGTCGCCAACACTGAAACCAAACAAGCAAAGTATCCTGAATTCAAAAGCTTTCGAGAACTTACCACAGAAATGATAGGAAAACCTTGGCGCGAATAACCATAAATGCACCTGCGTTGACCGTCATCCATCTTGAAGTCCAAGCGCCTGACCTTGCACTGGATTACTGCATCGTACTTTGATAGCCAATCCATGCCCAGGATTACATCAAAATCTTCCAAGTCTATAACATTTAGATCCGCAACCGCGAGAAAATCTCCCAACTGGACTAGACAACCCTGAATTCCCTGATCTGGCACCACGGAATCACCTGAGGGGAACTTGACACAGAACAGGTCGCCAACCGGATTGCGGGTCAAACAGTGACGCTCTACAAAAGATCTAGCCACGAACAAGTGGGTAGCACCGGAATCGAAAAGGACACGCGCCCAGCGGTTACTTACCTTAAACTTTCCTATAAGATTAAATATACGACTAAGGGAAAAAACGTTGACATTTAGATCATACCTAGAAAATAAAACTAGGTTAGGATCTAACCTGAAATAACTTGGGTCAACGTCTGAGCTTCATCCGTGGACACCACGTTCAACTTGCCCTTCCCTTTGTCCAAGAGCTGCGGTGGCGGCAAGGCCTGAAGTGGCACCGGCTGCAATGGGGGTTGAGCCTGCGGGCAACGGGTCTTGACATGCCCCTTCCGCCCATATAGATAACAGGTCTCGTCCTTCCAGCAATGGGTTGTATCATGCCCCATCTTGTTGCAACTGGAACAAACTGATCTCTCTTTGGGAGCGCCCTGAATCGCGTGCACCTGCTCTTGCTTCTGAGCTCCCAGTCTCTGGTAACATCTGTCGAACAGGTGGCCTGCCCGACCACAGAAATTGCACACTTCCTTGCCTCTCTTCTTCCCAATAGTCCCGGATTCCTTTGATTCCTTACCTTCAATAGACTTCCTCTTATCCTTCCTTATCTACTAACCTCTGACCTTGGCATTGTCAATGGATTCCACCTTCAGAGCAGCCTCTACCACCTAAGAATATGTCCCGGATCCGTAGGCACTGGTAAGCTGTTGGATGTCATTCCGAAGACCACCTAGAAATCGCTTGACTCGGTTGGATTGTAAAGATACCAAGTCAGGAGCAAAGCGGCTAAGCTTACTGAACTCCACCTCGTATTTACTGACAGTAAGCTACCTCTGCTTCAAGTGAAGGAAATCATTCATCAACCGGTCTCTTTCCACAGACGGCAAGAACTTCTTCAACAACAACTCCTTGAAGGACTCCCGCGAGCATCCATCCTTCAAACTTTCTTTCTCCCTCAACCACCAACTCTTGGCCAGGCCCTTGAGTTGATAAGCGGCAACCATCACTCTCTGATCTGCAGAGATACCAGAGTAGGTGAACATCTCATCGATGGAAATCATCCAGTCATCTAAAGCCATAAAATCTTCCTTGCCATCATACGTAGGGGGTCCTAACATTTGAAAGTGTAAAATGAAAGTCATCTCTGGTGGCAACACCACCGGGGGCACTAGAGAAGCGGGGGGAACGGGAACAGCTAGATCCACGGCAGGCTCTTGTGCCCTCTGCGGCTGACTCGCCATGAATGACAACAATGACTGAATCTGCGACAGGGCCTCATTGCTCTATCGCAATCCCTCTATTACGGCCTCACTCTGGGAACCAGAAGATTCTCCCTCTGACTGGGGAGTAGTCCTCGTCACCGGACGCATAGGCGGCATTCTAAACAAAAAATAAACGATCTATCAACACCTAGCGTAACCTGCTAGACTTACAACTTAGCTCAGACATAAAACCTTAGATACTTGCTCATGCTCCTAGCTTGCTCTGGGATTTAAAATAAGTGATGGCATGTCCTACTTAGGGGGAAACACCCCCATCCTTATGACTCTTGTGCCTATTATATGAGTGCATGAATGATTCCATTTTTATTTCAAATCATGTGTGTACATATGTCATCCTGTAGATCTTTAACTTGGCACGTGTGTTTATGCAATGATATGATATGTATGCAGTGTTATGCATTCTAAAGAAAAGCCTTAATGCATGTATGAGCGGCGTACACATACAATGTTATGCATCCCATAATACATAATATTGTATGTAACGAAATAGTTAAAACGTGCTAATGGGCATCCATGTGATGGTGGTTATGCATCCCATACTACATAACCGTCATATGTCACCACCTATGGTGGATCCATATACAAACACATATTAGGCATCCCATACTACATAATATGCCCCGTATACTTCTTCTTTTGTGCTATGAGTGTAGTGTTCATGCTTCCATCAATATCTACTAATGACATACAGGTGTGTGTATGCAATGAATGACACGACGACAGCTTTGCTTGAGGGAAAGTTGTTCGACCAACTTGCCAAATCAATTGCCCCTCTTGCAGAACCTGGCTCTGATACCAACTATCACAACCCGCATTTTCGCCACAATGATGAAATATCAGAGTAAGGGAAAATGCGCGTCATGATGCCACGTCAGTAGGGGATAACTGCAGGCGCTCAGGCAACACTCCGACTCAATACTAAAATATGATTTAAATGTTTTATTGAAGAAGTTTATTTTAAGTTAGGCAATTAGCTGTATCCCTCGACTTAGTGGCTCACGAGTCCACCAGAATAAAAGTAGTTAAACGTAGCGGAAAATACTATAGTAAATAGATTAGACGTCCTATATGAGTCTAGCATCCCAAAAACAACTCAAGGAATGTATTACACTAAATTTATAGTAATGATATCGAAGTTGTTTTTACGGTATTTAAATATAGTGATTTAGAGTTTTAAAATATGATGTGCATGACATAGTAATAATAGTTGGTTTTATAGTTGAAAATACTTATAGGCATCTTAGCATAAATCCTTCCCAGAGAGCAAGAACTACTAACACAAAAGTCGACACTAGCAACTAGCCAAATATCCAAGAACGACATTAAACAATCAGTGGGAGTCAAACACCTGACACGAACCCACTAAAAGTTCTCAAGTCTGAAGCATACTACAAAAGAACAAAAGCTACCTCGCAATCTCGAGGCACCCTCAGCAAACCCAGCAACAAAACTACTCAGCCGCACCACCGGCTATAGCCCTGAACCTGAGGCATTCAAGAGAAGAACACCTCAGCAAGTAAAAAAACAAGTGACAATAGAATAGGTAAGCAAGTGAGTAAGCCAAACAAAGGAGGGTGTACCAAACCCAACCCAAGGAGGAAGAATGCAAAAAAACAGCAACATTTAGCCAAATAGAATAAGTAGAGAAAGGTTAGCCAATATAATAACCTCTAAATTAAAAGAATGCACCAAGTGCGAAGGTGAACAAGTCTGGGCATAATCAGCAAAATTTAGCAAACTGTGGCATAAACCACAAGAAAACAACTGAGCACAATACGGCTCGGAAGAGGGTGGATCATCAACACGTGGTATGACTGTATTGCAGGTCGGAGAGGGTGATGACCTCAAGCGCCCTAAGCCCAACTCGGGATCCTCAACGGTCTCACATTCGGTACTGTGGTCCACAAACATGGCCAAACTGGGCCAACCAGAACCCAACAGTCCAGGAAAGGAGAAACTAAGCATACCCCTGCTGTGATGATCCACAAAAAGAAGGGGCCTCCCGGTTGGGTGGTATGCTAACCACAACCAACACTCATACCCCCAACATCACCATCTCAAAAATCGGCACAACACCTAAGTATTATAACACTAAATCGAAGACCACGACCTATAATCGACCTAAACTAAGCGCAATGCATCCTACGCTCAACGGCGTCGAAACATTTACCCTAAGCATAAGCCTAAAAAGTTTAACATCTTATACTCTAAAACAAACAGGAACATTAATATAAGATGAAAGTCTTACCATAAGAACTTAAGGAAAAAGAGAGGAAAGGAGCCACTTACCTTGGCTTTACTAGAGAAAGCCTCCAAATCACACCTCGTCGCAGATCGTGACTAAGGGAGACGAGAGAAGCCGAAATTTGAACAAGAGTGGACGAAATAGGAGTTAGGGCCAAAAAACCCTAACGTGAAATCTCAATAAATGGGAAGAAAATTACCACAGTGATGTAGATCTCGCCGAGAGCTTTTCAAATCTATGCTCAAATGAAGATTTCGAGCAACGGAACTCCGTCGGCGGCGACCAAAAGGTTCACGAAATCTCATGCTCCGCCATCGCCATCCTCACGTTTCTTCAATTCTGGTTTAGTTCAGTGAAAAAGAAGAAGAAGAAGTTCTAAAGGATGTAGATCCACAGTGATGTAGATCTCGTCGAGACGAACATATTTCATGTTAAGCATTTTTTGATTCGATGCGGTTTTGACTCTCAAAATGGCGCCTGAACGCAGATAGGAACGGACTAATCGAGTGGCAGCATGAACCACTCGAGTTCCAACATAATCTACTCGAGTAGCTGCATACCACTCGAGTTCCAGCATGTAGTGTTGGATCTCTAGTAATATTTGGGCTAGGTTCACTAAGTTAGGATCATATGACCCACAATGTATAGCCAGGGTCATGGTTATGTCCTAGAGTCTAGGCCAAGTCCTTAGAATCAACATCACATGGACCAGCTATCAACAAGACTGTCAGAGACTCAAGACTTAGAGTTTTTCTAAAGACCAAGTAAAATGAGTTTAACGTTCATCGAACTCAGGTCGACGATAGTCATGCTCAGCTCGGCGGTCTCAGAGTAAATTCTCTGAGCTGAGCTCGACAAACTTGGTACTCAGGTTGACGAACTCTAGATACTATACTTCAACACTTCAAGATCTGAAAACATCTCTTTATTCTAAGTCCAGAGTCAGACTTTGGTCGATGAACTTGATTCTCAGCTCGATAAACTGTGACCACAATAGCTAGAGTTATCCAGCAGCAGTTAAGTGGTCCTCAGCTCGACGAAACCAATTCTTAGGTCGACGAATTCTGGATACTTCACTTCAACATCTTCATCCAGAAGCATCTGAAATTATTCTAAGTCCAGAAATATTTTGCTGAACTTCAGTCGACGAAACCAGATATCAGCTCGACCAACTCCATACATAGAAAAGGCAAAGTTTCTAGAGAATATAGTTCTGCTCACTGCTCGACGATCTTGGAACTCAGCTCGACGAACAGAAGTCATCTGGTCGACAAACTCAGCAACTCAGCTCGACGATTTCTGTTATCAGTTCGACAAATCCAGACTTAGTTATTTTCCATACTTCTGTCCCCTTCTTACTGCAATAATTCCTCAGTAATTAATGCTCAAGTATTCTCTGGAATATAACTGTTATACAGAGCATTGATCATGGTCTTCTCTAGGATTATTGCCTGCCGTTTTTCCATGGGACAGTTGGGGAAATAATTCAATGTCGTTTATTCTCAATGCCGTCAGCATTGATTGCAGAGGATTTCAAAATTTCAAAAGACCATTTTTGACAGGGAATATAAAAGAGATTTTCTCTCTTCTTCCTGCAGACAGATAGATAGACAGACAGAAAAAGATACACAATACAGAGAGACGACATATACAGAAAATAGTCAGTCTGAAACAAGTGATTCATTACTGTCTGTCAACACAGAATTGTGACACAACAAGAATCCATATTCCTGAAGATCATCAGCTATCTGAAGAATAAGAACACCTAATCGAAATCAAGAGTCTTCTAACTTCAACACTCCAGGATACTTCAAAGGACAACTACATCACTATCTGTCAAAGAAGTTCCTGAACAACTGTTGATCAAGGCTCTACTACTGAAGGCCTATCACCCTGCAGCAAGGCTTCTTATACCTGAACCATTCTATATCTCAGGGGGAGCCTGTGCTAAAATCAAATATCCACCAGTCTTCTCAGTTGTATATTGAGAAAGAGAAGACACAATCATCTCTCACCCCCCCCCCCCCACCCACTGTATAAAGGGTTATAACTCCCTTCAAAAGTTATTCCTGGTTGCAAGTCACCTGATCAAAAGACTTGAGGATTGATTTTTGAGCACCTGATCAAAAGCTCATTAGTGTCAGGCACTTGATCAAAAATCTGAGTGGATTCCTACCAGTGTGGTAGAAGAGTGGATGTACCCAAGTTTAGGGGAACCACTATAAATTCTTGTGTTATCTGGATTGCTCTTTTCTTTTATTTTTGTGTTGTGGCTGTTTGTTAGGATTGTTGTTTTAATTTTGTTCCTGCACTAGATTAAATCAGAAGAAAATTTTATAAACCCTGAATACTCTATTCACCCACCCCCCCCCCCCCCCTCTAGAGTATTCCTGATCTAACAGCTCACTTTCAATTGGTATCAGAGCTTGGATTGCTTGGTGTACACAAGCTAACCCTTGAACCAAAGATCCTGTGTTAGATCAGATTTCATCTTTTTTTAGATTATATACACAGCAATGGCACAGAACAAAGACTATGCAAGCACCAGACCTCCAGTTTGCAACCTAAATAGGTTTGCCATCTGGAAGGCAAGAATCAAATTGTATATGAACTCTATTGATGAAGATATCTACAATTCCATCTTGACAAGTCCTCCTCAAGCCACTGCTTCTACATCTACAACAGCCTCAAGCACAAATATAGTTCCACCACTTGAGTGGACTGAGGCTCACAAGAAGGCCAAGGTTGCTGATGCCAAGGCAATGAACATACTGGCACAGACTATGTCAGATGATATCTTCCAAAAGGTTGTTGAATGTACTTCAGCCAAAGCCATCTGGGATTCCCTAAACCAAATGGTGGCTGGATCAGTAGATGAAAGAAAGGATAGGAGATCCAACCTCATATCCTTATATGAGAATTTCAAGAAAGAGGAAGCTGAGTTAGTAGCTGAAATGTATAATAGGTTAAGCTCAATCACCAATGAGCTAAAAACCTTGGATAAGGACATCACTCTCACAGAGGTGAATGACAAGATCTTAATGTACTTCCCAAGCTCATGGGATTCAAGGATCTGGCCTATCATAGAAGCTAGAAGCCTAAATGAGATATCCACAGAATCTCTATTAGGCAAACTTAAGTCCTATGAACAGCTGATTAAATCCAGGGAGGCAACTGAGCAGAGAACACCCCCTCCAGCAAGAAAAGAGCATAGTATTGCTTTCAAGGCAGATGAAGAGACAGAGACTCCCTCAACAAATGAAGAACTTATGAGTCTTTTTGCCAAAAGATTCTACAAGTTGGCAAGAAAAGATTTCAGGAGGAAGTCATCCAGACAGGATGACAAACCAAGGTATGATAAAACACCAACTAAATAAGTGGTATGCTTTGGTTGCAGGAAAGCTGGACACTTCATCTCTGAGTGTCCAGAGAATCAGAAGAAAGAAAAGAGAAGAGAGAAAGATATCAGGAGACAGCACAACAGCAGACCTTCTTCCAGCAAATACAAGAAGAAGGAGAAGGGTTTTGTGGCTGAAACCTGGAGTGAGACTGAAGAAGAATCAACATCTTCTAGCTCTAGTGAAGATGAGGATGAGGCAAGGGCCAAGGAGGTTTGCCTCATGGCAATTGATGCTTCAAGGAGCCATTCAGAAGAAGAGGACTCAGACAATGAAGCAGTTTCAGATTTTGAAGCTGACAAAGTATTGTATTCTTTTGATTACAGTTCTGATTCTTTTAAATTTGAATTTAAAACAATGTGTATAGACTTAATAAACTCAGAAAAGGAGATTAAAACTCTTAGGGAAAAATAAGGAAACCTAGAGAATGTCAACTCTGAAAACAATAGGTTAAAAGGTGAATTAACCTTAGCTAATGAACAAATAATAATGTTAAAGACTGAGCTTTGTGAGGCTAAACAACTTGAGGAAACTCTTAATGGAAGAAGCCTCAAGCTGATGGACATCACAAGCACTGTAAATGTTAGACTCAATGGCAAGCTAGGCTTGGGTGCTTCATTAAGTTTTCCCCCCATCCTCAGGAAAAACATACTTACAACCCCAATCAAATTTGTTTCGGCTAAGGGGAAAGAGAAAATAAACCATAAACAAACAATAGAAAATGTTCCCAAATCAATAGGTCTGAAAACAAAAAATCAGAAAACATTAAGTAAAAACAAGGTTCAGCAGAATTCGTCGAACTTAGATCGACGAAATGCAGCCAGTTTGTCGAACCCAGATCGACGAACTCTGAACGAAAACTATAGTTATAATTATTCGTCTAACTGCAATCGACGAACTCTGTGTGGTTTGTCGAGCAGAGGTCGACGAACATGGGACACAGAAAATGAATATGTTTATTCTTTGGGCAGAGATCGACGATCTCAACCCAATTTGTCGAACTCTGGTCTACGAACTCACAGAAATTTGTCGAGCCCAGAAAGACTTAACCAAAACTGTAATCTTAACAGCAACTCTAATAATTCCAGGAAACCATTTAATCATGTAGCTGATTGGGTTATACCACCATGGAGATATCACCCTTTAGGATATAAATCCCAACCAGAATTTTCCGTCATTTCTAGCTTTTCATACCAGCAAAACAAAGGACCCAAGGTAACCTGGGTCAAGAAAAATTAATTGTATTTCATTGCAGGTGAAAAGCTGTCCAAGTGTGAATCAGACTTGGTACTTGGACAGTGGTTGCTCAAAACATATGACTGGCAGCAAGGACATCTTACACAAATACAAGTCCAAGCTGGGGCCAAAGGTTATCTTTGGGGATTCCAAATATGGCCAGTCAGAAGGTTTTGGAGAAGTGAAGATTGGAGCTGTTACTTTCAAGAAAGTAACTTATGTCAGAGGACTCAAGCATAACCTCATCTCCATAAGTCAGTTATGTGATGAAGGTTATCAGGTACACTTTAACTCATCTTCTTGTATTATTTCTAATAAGGAAAATCAAACTGTTTTAATTGGAAATAGACAAGGCAACATATATTTAGTTGATTTTCTATCTATCAATTCTGATATCTGCTTACTTAATATTTCTAGTAATCAGAATGATTTATGGCATAAAAGGACAGGTCATGTAAACTTGAAAAACATTGCTAGGCTATCAAAAGACAACCTTATTAGAGGTTTACCTTCTGGTCCCTACAAGAAGGAAGGCCTTTGCAGGGCTTATCAACTAGGCAAGCAAACTAAATCTGTAACAACCTCATCCGTTCATATGGTATATTCTAGAAGGTCCGGCCGGGGCCCCACAGTATATATCACAAAACAGGCGGTGAAGGTACAGGATGATACCAGAGTAGCGCATCGCACCTATCACAAAGCATTCTAGCGGAAGCCTATACTACAACTTGAACTCCACCAGTGAATGTCCAACATATAACACAACCCACTTTGTATATGTCATCCATAGGAATGTCTTACACGAGTACAAAAGATGGCCTTATGGCCTTACAAGGCTTTCAAACAGTGGCCTAAACAGATTGGCGCGCAGGCCGACCACAATAATAAAAAACCTAACAAGCATTCAACATCAAAAGCCTTTGAGGGCTAGCAGCAGTAGCAGCAACAGTAGCAGGAACATCAGCCTTTATGCGTCCCGCTTGGCTCTCCAGCACCTGTACAGGGACAATCCACCCAGCGGTGGCAAACAGAAGCAACGGTCAGCTTTCAGCTGACCAAATTATAACGACCCTACCCCTTTTTTGGGGGAGCGGTATTCTTCCCTGCAGGCATATCATATCGCAAGCATGGCAATCAATCTCATATAATGTGCTTTCACGTACACATGCAATCACAATCATTCGCCACCCGGCCCAACGGTCCGTGCACTCAGGGCACATTCTTGGTGTTTTGGGAAATCGCATGCCCACCACCGTATCAGGGTCATCACCCAACGGCAACTTACTTGAGAATTTACTCCATGGCGTGCAGCCGGAGTTCTAGTACTACTACACCGGGATGGCTCGTAGCCCCCCATTGTGTCATGGCACGTAGGCCTAAGACTCTTGCTATGCGCTCCAACAAACCGCACCTTTTGGTCTCACGTCGGACGGACATAGCGCAGGTCGGATCCTCCACCCCCCGTTGCTCAAATCACCTTGCCTTCTCTGAGTATAGCGTACTCATAGCTATATCAAAGGCGCGGGTCGGTCTCACCAATCCTGTTCTTGGCACACAGCCTGGGTATTCTCTACACCCATTTCCTTATCACAACAGCGGGTCTTTCCTGGGCATCCCAGTACTTCATGTTACTCTCTTCACAGGTGGACACCGCAAAATCACAAATGTCAGGGTTCTTTCCTGGCTACCATGCCAGTACTTCCTGTTACTCGCTTCACAGGTGGACACCCTACGACATCAAGCATCACAAAGAGCCTTTCCTGGTCATACCAGTACTTCTTGTGCCTCATTCACAGGTCTGACCCAAAAAAAACATAACACGGATATTTTCCTGGGTTACCACTCCAGTACTTCCTGCTACTCCAGTGCTTGGCGAGTGATGCAACTCCATCTCATCCCACCACAATCGAGCTTCTCCTTCAAGCAAGAAGGTAACTAAGGTAACTTTTTGATGCTCCGCCATTCCAATCGCCGTCATCACTCGCTTGACGCATGATAGCCAATCCTCAGCCTACGTCGGAGTTCCCGCTCCCGAGAACGTAGGCAGATGGAAACTCATAAACCGCATTAGCTGCTTCTCAGCCGCTCGAGGAGCCACATCCACTACAGGTTCAGGCCTTGCCGCCACCTGTTCTGGACTCACAGCCGCTTGTTCCTGCCTAAGTGGCTGGCCTTGGATCATGGTAAATAAAGTCTCCGCAACTAAACGCACATGTTCCGCAGATAGTGGAGGTGTCGGCACCGCGACTGGTGTCGTACTTTCATCAGAACACTGGGGCTCAGACGGCCCAGCTCCACTTCGTGTCACCTAAAGGTGGACAAGACACACACATTAGCTGTCTTATACAAGCAAACAACACAAAATAGGAACACACAGGCTCCACAAACACAACAATTTGCATTCCTATTATGGACATTCAGGAGTTCATTCGTAGACTTTGGTTTGCACAAACACGTGCTCGCCACCCCACAAAAGAAGTCGACCATGACTTCGAGAGGGAAAGACCAAAAAAACAGATACCAAAAATGTAACAACCTCATCCGTTCTTATGGTATATTCTAGAAGGTCCGGTCGGGGCCCCACAGTATATATCACAAAACAGGCGGTGAAGGTACAGGATGATACCAGAGTAGCGCATCGCACCTATCACAAAGCATTCTAGCGGAAGCCTATACTACAACTTGAACTCCACCAGTGAATGTCCAACATATAACACAACCCACTTTGAATATGTCATCCATAGGAATGTCTTACACGAGTACAAAAGATGGCTTTATGGCCTTACAAGGCTTTCAAACAGTTTCCTAAACAGATTGGCGCGCAGGCCGGCCACAATAATAGAAAACCTAACAAGCATTCAACATCAAAAGCCTTCGAGGGCTGCAGCAGTAGCAGCAACAGCAGCAGGAACATAGCCTTTATGCGTCCCGCTTGGCTCTCCAGCACCTGTACAGGGACAATCCACACAGCGGTGGAAAACAGAAGCAACGGTCAGCGTTTAGCTGGCCAAATTATAACGACCCTACCCCTTTTCTCGGGGCAGCGGTATTCTTCCCTGCAGGCATATCATATCACAAGCATGGCAATCTATCTCATATAATGTGCTTTCACGCACACATGCCATCAAAACCGTTCGCCACCTGGCCCAACGGTCCGTGCACTCAGGGCACATTCTTGGTGTTTTGGCAAATCACATGCCCACCACCGTATCAGGGTCATCACCCAACGACAACTTACTTGAGCATTTACTCCATGGCGTGCAGTCGGAGTTCTAGTCTTACTACACCGGGATGGCCTGTAGCCCCCCATTGTGTCATGGCGTGCAGGCCTAAGACTCTTGCTATGCACTCCAACAGACCGCACCTTTTGGTCTCACGTCGGACGGACATAGCGCAGGTCGGATCCTCCACCCCCATTGCTCAAATCGCCTTTCCTTCTCCGAGTACAGCGTACTTATGGCTATATCAAAGGCGCGGGTCGGTCTCACCAATCCTGTTCTTGGCACACAGCCTGGGTATTCTCTACACCCATTTCCTTATCACAACAGTGGGTCTTTCCTAGGCATCCCAGTACTTCCTGTTACTCTCATCACAGGTGGACACCGCAAAATCACAAATGTCAGGGGTCTTTCCTGGCTACCATGCCAGTACTTCCTGTTACTCGCTTCATAGGTGGACACCCTACGACATCAAGCATCACAAAGGGCCTTTCCTGGTCATACCAGTACTCCTGTGCCTCATTCACAGGTCTGACCCAAAAAAAAACATAACGCGAACATTTTCCTGGGTTACCACTCCAGTACTTCCTGCTACTCCTTTTCGCAGGCATAACCCGTTTACGCCTTAAACTACACGTTTATCACGGAGTCTTCTCCGGTTCGTATGCAACATCACCAATCCAGACCAACCTGTCCAGATGGGCTTCACACAGCATGCCTATTCCGTACTCTATTTCCGGATCTATATGCCAACAAAGGGGATTTCATGAATCACCCAAAAGACTCCTAAAATCAGCCAACTCTTGGTGGGGGAATTACAAACATATGCCAAAAGAAAGCCTTCACATGGCTATGAAGAAAAGTCGTTACCCTTGAAGCCCTCTTTGGTGCCATGAGCTCCAAGCTAGCTTACACGAATCACAAGATCTTTTCCTCCACAACGTCGGCTTCGGATCTCTCGTCGGTAAACTGCAGCACCACCAGCAGCAGCCCTTCCTCTTCTTCTTTCTTCTTCCTCTCCCTTTCTCTCTTTAACTTGTAAAAAGATGAAGGCTACGTAAAATAAGAATATGTTCTCAGTTTTCAGCCTTCAGGAAAAGAGTAAAGAAGCTCAGCCTTTGGATCCAGGCTGATGGAATGGACGGCCACAAAAATGCCAAAAAAGCTGATTTTTGCCTGACACGGCCTGTGACACGCCCATGTCCTAGGCCGTGTGCCTCAAGCGGTGGTCAACCGACTTATCCAAACCAGTGACACGCCCGTGTCATGGGCCGTGTCACCCAACACGCCTTCAGACACGCCCGTGTCTGTGGCCGTGTGCATCGGCAAAAATAATCCCAGCATAACCCGAGACTTCACACGGCCTGTGACACGCCCGTGTCCCAGGCCGTGTGCCCATACACGGCACTTCGACACGCCCTAGCGCAAAATTCGTCGCGCTGAGTTCGTCGACCCGAATTGACACGCCCTGTGACACACCCGTGTCACAGGCCATGTTCAACTTCTCGACACTCGACGATCACATCTCGACACTCGACGATCGTCGAGCAAAAGTCGTCGAGCACACGACACGGCCGGGGACACGCCCATGTCCTGCGTCGTGTGCCTCCTCTCGACACATCGTTTAGCGAAAAAATGTCGACACCCAGGCCGATCGTCGACATGGCCTCGACATGCCCTGAGACACGCCCGTGTCTCAGGCCGTGTCTGTTGTTCGATGACCGTCGACCCCAAATTTCGTCGACCTCACGGCCAAATCGTCGAATCCAGCTTGACACACCCGTGTCCCAGGCCGTGTCACCCGAAAATTGCCTGCTGAGAAAATTGGGCTGTTACAAAATCTAGCTTTAAATCTGTTAACAAAAGTGATTCACCTAGGATTTTGTATTTGCTACATATGGATCTTTTTGGACACATTGTTGTACAAAGCCTAGGAGGGAAATCTTATACCTTAGTTATTATGGATGACTTCTCAAGGTTCACTTGGGTATCTTTTCTGAGATCTAAGTCAGATACCTTCAAGGTTCTTATAGATTTTCTCAGGACCATACAGATTGAGTTCTCTACTCATATTGCATTGATCAGAAGTGATCATGGCACGGAGTTTGAGTCTCTTCTTATGCATGAGTTCTGTGAGAAGGAAGGTATCAGGCATTGCTTCTCAGCTCCTAGAACTGCTCAACAAAATGGGATAGCTGAAAGGAAAAATTGGACACTCATTGAAGCTGCAGGTACATTGCTTGCAGATGCTTACATGCCCCTAACCTTTTGGGCAGAGGCTGTGAGCACAGCAAATTATGTCCTGAACAGGAGTTTAATTCACAAACTAAAAAATAGAACTCCCTATGAATTACTCAAAGGGAAGAAACCTAAAATCAATTATTTTAAAGTATTTGGATGTATATATTATATTCACAACAACAACAAAATATATATTAGAAAGTTTGAGGCCAAGGCTGAAGAGGGAATCTTTCTAGGATATTCCCAAGTAAGCAAAGCCTATAGGGTTTTTAATAAATCATCTCTAAAAATTGAAGAGTCTATCCATGTTACATTTGATGAGGCTAACATGTGTTGCAAGGAGAAAGAGATTTCTATCAAAAGCAATTTGCAGGTACCTCACTTGTGTGAGAATTTGGATGGACTAAACCTTACCCAAGTGGTTCCAACACATCCTTCTCCACAAGTCAATGAAGATAGTGAATATGAAGGCACTGAAGGGATTGATATTCCCCCAACAGCAAACATAATTCTACAAGAGGAATTAGTTCCTAATGCTGTTGTAGAACCAACTCCACCCACTGATCTTGTCACACTAAGGGATCACCCCAGATCTCAAGTGATTGGAGACATATCAGCAGGTGTATAGACCAGGAATCAACTCAACCAAGATTTGATGCATGCATGTTTTCTCTCTCAGGTTGAACCTCTATCCATCCATGATGCTGAGCAAGATCCACACTGGATCATTGCAATGCAGGAGGAATTAAATCAATTTGAGATATGTAAAGTTTGGGATTTGGTTCCAAGACCCCAAGACTGTCCAGTCATTGGAACCAAATGGGTATACAGAAATAAATTAGATGCCCAAGGTACAATAGTGAGGAACAAGGCTAGGCTTGTTGCTCAAGGATACAGGCAAGAGGAAGGAATGGATTATGACCAAACCTTTGCACCTGTGGCAAGGTTAGAGGCAATCAGAATATTCCTGGCCTAAGCAGCCTACAAGAGATTCAAGGTGTATCAGATGGATATGAAGAGTGCATTCCTGAATGGAGTACTTAAAGAAGAGGTTTATGTTGAACAACCTCCAGATTTTGTCTCTCCAACTTACCCTTATCATGTTTTCAAATTGCATAAAGCTCTTTATGGTCTCAAGCAAGCTCCAAGAGCTTGGTATGAGACCCTAGACAGCTTTTTGATAGAGCATAAATTCATTAGAGGCATAGTTGATAGAACACTTTTCACTAGACATCATAAGGATCAAATATTATTAGTGCAAATATATGTGGATGACATCATATTTGGGTCTACTGATTCCAAATTATGCAAGAGGTTCTCTGATGTCATGCATTCAAAATTTGAAATGAGTAGCATGGGTGAGCTTTCCTACTTCCTTGGTCTCCAAGTAAAATAGTTGCCTGATGGCATCTTCATCTCTCAAGCTAAGTATGCTAAAGAGCTTATAAAGAAGTTTGGGATGGCTGATGCTTCAGCAAAGAAAACACCTATGGCTACTAGTGTTGTGATTGACTCTGATGCACATGGGAAACTTGTGGATCAGAAATTATATAGGGGCATTATTGGGTCCCTACTATATCTCACAGCAAGCAGACCTGATATCATGTTTGTCACATGCCTTTGTGCTATGTTCCAAGTGAACCCTAAAGAATCTCATCTAATTTTCTTAAAAAGAATTTTGAGATATATAAAGGGTTGTCCTAGTCTAGGTCTATGATATCCTGCTGAGTCAGAATTTGATTTAACTGGATTTTCAGATGCTGACTTTGCTGGATGCAGGGTTGATAGAAAAAGCATCTCAGGGACTTGTCAGTTCCTTGGTATGAGGTTGGTATCTTGGTTTTGCAAGAAACAGTCTTTTGTATCCACCTCAACTGCTGAAGCAGAATATATTACAGCAGGCAGTTGTTGTTCACAGATGATGTGGATCCAAAACCAACTCCTAGACAATGGTCTCAACTTAAATAATTCAACTCTCTTTTGTGATAACACAAGTGCTATAGCAATAGCACAAAATCCAGTCCATCACATTAGGACGAAGCATATAGACATTAGGCATCACTTCATTAGAGAGTATAGACAAAAACAAAATTAATCTTGTTTATATCTACACTGATTTACAAAGAGCTGATATATTCACCAAACCTCTGGATGAGAGAAATCACTTATTCTTTATAAATCAGCTTGGAATGATCAATGGAGAAGACTTAGTTTAGTTTTTGTCTGCACTCGACGAATTATCCATAGTTCGTCGAACGGAGCTCGATGAACTAGGGAAAGTTCGGGAGATATTCGTCGAACGAAGGTCGACGAACTCTCTATGAGTGAAGTTGTTTTCGTCGAACGGAGATCGACGAATCCCCTTCAGAAAACTTTCGTCGAACGGAGCTCGACGAAATATCTTCAACTCTTCCAGCTGAGCTCGACAAATTATTTCACTATCAATTATTTCGTCGATCTCAGGTCGAAGAATTTCTTATCTTTCGTGAAATGGAGTTTGTCGATTCATATTCCAGAAAATCTTATAACGAGGTTTTCTTCGACCTCCGTCCCGCGCTTTCTGTTCCCTTTGCACTTGATCGTTGTTTTTCTCTCTTGCAGGTGATTTCATGGCGATTCAAGCAGGAACCCTAGCTGCAATGAAGTTCAACACCGGCTTCGATGTTGACTTCGACTCATTTCAACACTCAGACCCGATCTTTTTACATATTCTGGAACTTCTTGAAGAACAGAAACTGAAGAACCTAATGACAACTAGGATCAAACTGTCTGGAATAGAGATTAGAGAATGGGTCTACACTTCATCAACATCAAAAGAGAATACCCTGACAAGAACAATTGCGGGAAACGTTATAACTCTCTCTCCCGCAGTATTAATTAAAATTTTTGGTTTGGATAATGGAGAAGAAGAACTAGAAATAGATTCTGAAGAATATGATATGATGTTGAGTTTGATGGGTTATACTGGAGATAACCCCAATAAGTTGTTAAAGAAACATTTATCTGCATAATACAAATTTCTGGCAGATATTGTTAGGAAAGTCTTACTAGGCAAGCACACTGCACATGACTATATTACCAGGCATCAGTTTTTTGTCATGTGTGCAGTGGTTAACAAGAAGAAGGTGAACTGGGCATAGATCATTTTTGATCTTATCAAGAAAAAGTGTAATAAAAAGGAAGTGTGATTTGGAAGGATCCTAAGGATCTTTTTGAAAGAAAAAGCTGCTGAATCACTGGTCTCCCCGACCATATTCATTAATACCAGCAAGAGGCTCACATGTGCCTTGTTTGGCAGGTGGGAGAGGACTATATCCAAGCCATCCAAGGATTCAACCTCTTCCACCCCAGCTTCTGAAAGAACTAGGGCTGTTAGAGCCACTCCCCACCCTACTGAAGAGATTATCCCCACACCTCCATCCCTTCCAGCAACTCAACAACAATCAACCTCCATAGTTCATACTCCCTCTCTTCAACCACATCAACAACCACAACCCTCTGATCATGTTCCTACTACAGCTACATTACCTGCCACCCCTCCACCAACAGACCTCACTAATTTCCCTTCCTCACCCAACCAGGAATACCATCAACCCACTCCACCTCAATCTCCCCAATCCCCCAATGATATACCAGCCCCAACACCACCTTCATCTCCTCTTCCACCACACTTATCCTCCATACCATTCTTCAATCTCCTGACATCTCCTCCCAATACTCCTCCTCATCTAAATTAATCCATTCAGGATGACCACATACAAGATGCCATCCCACCATCCTCACCAACATCTACCAACCCTCCAATTTTTTCCCCTCAACCACCATCTGTAACTCCATCTGCCACTTCATCACTGGATCCCTCCACCATCTCATCTATCATTACTCTCATCATACCCCTCCTCAAAACCATCATAGCAGAGTCCATTACACCTCTTGCTACTTCCATCTCTACCTTATATGCTCAAATATCTGCCCTTTCTGCAGCCCCCTCTTCATTTAGGGGCCTGGATCCAGTTGATACTGCAACCAGGCAGGGGGAGATGCTTGATGAAGAAGCTGCAGCAGCTCAAGTAGCAGTAGTCTCAGTTTCAGTTTCAGCAGCTCCAGCTCCAGCAGATGCAGAGGCAGTAGCAACAGCAGTAGATACAGAGCTTACAGATACAGATTTAATTGATTTAATTCAGTTTATTGAGACTGACATGGATATGGAAGATGCAGTCCCAGAAGAGTTAATTACTGCTGGTGATTTCATTTTAAATCCCACAGTAGATTTGGTTAATTTGTTAAGCATTTTTGATACTGCATACTTGAGATTCTTTCCAGCAGAGTATACTAAGCCATCTTTGGCTATTATCCCATACACCTCTCCAATAAGCCCTAAAGTGGATAAGCAGCTTAAGGACAACTTTGCTTCTCAAGAGGTTCTTACTTCACCTCTTCCTAAAGTTGTTTCCCCAATTGTCTCTTCCCCTTCAGTCCCAACTTTTGTAATGGATGACTCACCCTTATCTGATATGGATGAGTTAATCAGGGCTAACATTGAAGAAGAGAATAAGGCAGCTGCTGAAAGCACTGTCATAGTTATTTCTCCAGCTCCTCTTGAAATTTCTCTTCCAGCTCTAGCTCCAGCATCTACTCCAGCTCCATCCCAAGTTGAGAAACCCATTATATCTGATGAAACACTGAAAAAGCTAGATGCTTTATATGATAATCCATAGGATAGCAGTGATGATGATGAGGAGGAGGATGATGAGGATTCTGATGAGGATGCTAAGAAAAAGAAGAAGCCAGTATCTAAAAAGAGAAAAGCTCCTCCTCCTGCTCCTAAGCCAAATCCAGCCAATGACACTCCCTACTATATTCTCCAGAATATAACTCCATATAAAGGGATGCCAGCTTGGATGTGGCTATCCAAAAATGAACAGAAAGAGAGGAAGAGAAGCAGAAGATACTCTCCTCCTTCATCTCAGAAATACAGAAAAGATCCACCTCCTCCTCCTCCTCCAGCTGCTGGTGTTTCAGGCACAACTTCCCAAAGATCTACCCAATTCCAAACATATCAGAGACATCAAGGGAGATCTTCTTCTGAAAGCAGCCAGCATAGGTATTACTCTTCAGGCAACCAACATCAATTTCAGCATCAACCACAGCAACAGTATCAACCACAGCAGAAGCATCAACAACAGCTACCATTCCCTACAGATCAGAAAGCTGAAAGTACTAAAAGACCAAATTCTCCTCTTGTTCCTTTTGAAGATCCTGAAACAGCTAATACAACTAGAATGGCCAGGTTCCAAGAACTTGTAGGCCTTTCTATGATTAACAAGGCCAAAGCTGAAGGAAAGGATCCTTCTGAGTATTCCACAATGTCTAAGTACAGGAAAGAAGAGCTTAAGAGGTTTGATAAAGCAAACAAGTTTTTCAATATTGATGACTACATGAAGTTGCACCCAGAAGCAGTTGTCCCCAGAGCCACATCTTTGAAGATTATAGGGGCTGCTGATATGACCATGACAAAAGTGCAAGCTTCAGATCCAAACAGAGAAATTGTCTTTACCAACCTTGGAGATAAAGGTAAAGAAGTAATGCCCAAAGAGAAGAAACAAAAGAAATGATTCTGAACTGCTTTACTTCTATTATGTTCTTATAACTGCTTTCTATTTCTGAACAAAGCTTATGTACATATATATATTTGCTGCATGTATTATTGATCTCTGCCAGATATATGCTTTCATGCCTTGTGATTTTCAATTTTGATTTGAGTCTGTAATTAGTGACCTCACCCAAATAGGGGGAGATTGTTGGATCCCTAGTAAGATTTGTGCTAGGTTCACTAAGTTAGGATCATATGACCCACAATGTATAGTCAGGGTCATGGTTGTGTCCTAGAGTCTAGGCCAAGTCCTTAGAATCAACATCATATGGACCAGCTATCAACAAGACTGTCAGAGACTCAAGACTTAGAGTTTTTCTAAAGACCAAGTAAAATGAGTTCGATGTTCGTCGAACTCAGATCGACGATAGTCGTGCTCAGCTCGACGATCTCAGAGTAAATTCTCTGAGCTGAGCTTGACAAACTTGGTACTCAGGTCGACGAACTTTGGACACTATACTTCAACACTTCAAGATCTGAAAACATCTCTTTATTCTAAGTCCAGAGTCAGACTTTGGTCGACGAACTTGATTCTCAGCTTGACAAACTATGACCACAATAGCTAGAGTTATCCAGCAGCAGTTAAGTGGTCCTCAGCTCGACGAAACCAATTCTTAGGATGATGAATTCTGGATACTTCACTTCAACATCTTCATCCAGAAGCATCTGAAATTATTCTAAGTCCAGAAATATTTTGCTGAACTTCAGTCGACGAAACCAGATATCAGCTCGACGAACTCCATACATAGAAAAGGCAAAGTTTCTAGAGAATATAGTTCTGCTCTCTGCTCGATGATCTTGGAACTCAGCTCGACGAACAGAAGTCATCTGGTCGACGAACTCAGCAACTCAGCTCGACGAACTGTGAACTCAGCTCGACAATTTCTGTTATCAGTTCGACGAATCCAGATTTAGTTATTTTCCATCCTTCTGTCCCCTTCTTACTGCAATAATTCCTGAGTAATTAATGCTCAAATATTCTCTGGAATATAACCGTTAGACAGAGCATTGATCATGGTCTTCTCTACGAATATTACCTGCCGTTTTTCCATGGGACAGTTGGGGAAATAATTCAAGGCCGTTTATTCTCAAGGCCGTCAGCATTGATTGCAGAGGATTTCAAAATTTTAAAAGACCATTTTTGACAGGAAATATAAAAGAGATTTTCTCTCTTCTTCCTGCAAATAGACAGACAGAACAAGATACACAATACAGAGAGACGACATATACAGGAAATAGTCAGCCTGAAACAAGTGATTCACTGCTGTCTGTCAACACAGAATTCTGACATAACAAGAAGTCATATTCCTGAAGATCATCAGCTATCTGAAGAAGAAGAACACCTAATCAAAATCACGAGTCTTCTGTCTTCAACACTCCAGGATACTTCAAAGGATAACTACATCACTATCTGTCAAAGAAGTTCTTGAATAGCTGCTTATCAAGGCTGTACTACTGAAGGCCTATCACCCTGCAGCAAGGCTTCTTCTACCTGAACCATTCTATATCTCAGGGGGAGCCTGTGCTAAAATCAAATATCCACCAGTCTTCTCAGTTGTATATTGAGAAAGAGAAGACACAATCATCTCTCACCCCCCCCCCACTGTATAAAGGGTTATAACTCCCTTCAAAAGTTATTCTTGGTTGCAAGTCACCTGATCAAAAGACTTGAGGATTGGTTTTTGAGCACCTTATCAAAAGCTCATTGGTGCCCAGGACACCTGATCAACTCATCCTGCAGTGGATTCCTACCAGGGTGGTAGAAGAGTGGATGTACCCAAGTTTAGGGGAACCACTATAAATTCTTGTGTTGTTTGGATTGCTCTTTTCTTTTGTTTTTGTGTTGTGGCTGTTTGTTAGGATTGCTGTTTTAATTTCGTTCCTACACTAGATTAAATCAGAAGAAAATTTTATAAACCCTGAATACTCTATTCACCCCCCCCCCCCCTCCTCTAGAGTATTCCTGATCTAACACCTCACTTTCATGTAGTACTCGAGTAGTAGCATAATTTACTCGAGTAGCACCTCAACACTCGAGTTCCAGCATGCATTACTCGAGTAGCAGCATATTTTACTCGAGTAGCAGCTCAACACTCGAGTTCTAGCAGAAGAAATGAAATTAGGGGCTTAAAATGGCTTCAAAACGAAAAGTGGTCAACATAAAAGTTGAAGATCTCATTGAGACGAACAAATTTCATGTTAACCATATTTTGATATGATGTCGTGTTGACCCTCAAAACGGCACCCAAACACAGACAGGAACGGACTACTCGAGTGGCAGCATGAACCACTCGAGTTCCAACATAATCTACTCGAGTAGCAGCATACCACTCAAGTTCCATCATGTAGTACTCGAGTAGTAGCATAATTTACTCGCGTAGCATCTCAACACTCGAGTTCCAGCATGCATTACTCGAGTAGCAGCATATTTTACTCGAGTAGCAGCTCAACACTCGAGTTCCAGCAGAAAAAATGAAATTAGTGGCTCAAAATGGCTTCAAATTGAAAAGTGGTCAACATGAAAGTTGTAGATCTCGTCGAGACGAACAAATTTCATGTTAACCATTTTTATTCGCCGCAATGTTGACTCTCAAAATGATGTCCGAGCAAAATCTGAAACGGGCTAGTCGAGAAGAACCATAGCTACTCGAGAAGACTCAAAACGGAAGCCCAAACGCGTGCCGAATTAAACGAAACTCGCACCGAAGGAGAACTCTGATGCTACGAATTTAACGGCGAAGTCAAAACCACAAAACTTAACTTATCAACTCGAAAACTTTCAGTTTCGACGAAAATCCCAAAAAATCTGGTCAATCAGACCTAACGGACGCGAAAACGCATTAACGGTGCAGCGTTGACAACATGACGTAAAAAGGATAACGCTCTGACGTCATAAATATGATGATATCAAATCAAATAAAATCATCGAAACAAAATCGGGGGCGTTACATTGTCATTATTTAGTACATAGAACTTTCTACCAAAAATACTGAAGTAGCATAAGTTTGGTTTTCTGCCTTTCAGAATCTCATAGAGAGTCTTCTTGTGGCATTTGGTGATGGAAGACCTATTGAGGAGATGATATGCAGTGCTTACTGTCTCATCCTAGAAATGTTCTAGGAGACATTTGTCACTTAACAAGGTCCTACCAGCCTCTATGAGAGTTCTATTTTTCCTCTCAGCAATTCTATTTTGCTGAGGTGTCCTAGGAGAGGAGAACTCTTGACGAATCTCATGCTCTTCACAGAACTTTATCATGCACTCAGACTGAAACTCAGTCTGTAACACCCTAAAACTCAAAAGAGCGATGGGAGGCATTTTGAGCCAAGTTTGGAGTTTGGCAGGGGGCACACGGCCTGGGACACGGGCGTGTCCCAGGGCGTGTTGTGTTTGGGTCGATGATTTGGCTGAGAGGTCGACGAATTTTGGAGTCGACGATCATCGAGCAGCGAACACGGCCTGATATACGGGCGTATCCCAGGGCATGTCGAGCTCGTGTCGACGATCTGCCCGGGAAGTCGACGATGTTCGCTCGACGAAGTGTCGAGACAGGGAACACGGCCTAGGACACGAGCGTGTCCAAGGCCCTGTCAGGTGGTCAAAGATTGTACTCGACGAAGTGTCGAGACAGCGAACACGTCCTGGAGCCCAGGCATGTTCGGGTATGACACGGGCATGTCAAATAGGACACGGGCGTGTCCAAGGCCCATGTGAGTCTCAGGTTGGTGTTGGTCCTGTGTTGATGGAGGAACATGCCCGGGAATACGGGAGTGTACTGGATGACATGGGCGTGTCAGGTCGAACACGAGCGTGTTGGGTGCCCGTGTATTTTTCGAGACGCGTCGATTTCTATTGCGGATGGGGAACACGGCCCTGGACACGGGCGGGTCACAGGCCGTGTTCGGCCCAGGTTTTGTATTTCAGCTCCGGATCATGGTTGTTTGTTTCTTTACTTTAGGATCCGACGGCTGGGGGTTGTTCCTACTGGGATATACCCGAGAATATGGTTTCAAATCCCTCATTTCTTTCACTTAGTCTCTTTCTAAACTCTAGAGAGAGGGGAGAGCAAGGAAGGAGAAAGGAGACTAG
Source organism: Platanthera guangdongensis (assembly GCA_039583875.1). Taxonomy (NCBI): domain Eukaryota; kingdom Viridiplantae; phylum Streptophyta; class Magnoliopsida; order Asparagales; family Orchidaceae; genus Platanthera; species Platanthera guangdongensis. The sequence continues at coordinate 47,514,780 of CM077149.1, forward strand.
ATCCGGTTACCGGCGGAGCTTCGGAGCTCCAAATCGCGAGCCGACTTCGGATTTACGGAGGCAAGAAGATTGCGGTGCTTTCCATCAGCATACATTTCCATGGAACCAAGGAAAAATGCTCGGGTAACGATTCTCATCCTAGGACATGTGAAGTCCTCTTTCCTTTGCATAGGAAGCCCACTCTCACGAGCTTGCGGTGAGTTTGAGGCATTTTTTCGGGTAGACATAAATAGTCCTGTTGTGTACATGTAGAGTCTGTAATCGAGAACAGTTATAGGCATGATGTGTGAAGCCTACCCGGACAAGTTGGTCTGGATCGGTGATGTTGTATTGCATAAATGGTCGGAGAAGACTCCGTGCGGATGTTTGTTTTTTGGGTTTTCTATGCGGTAGATTGCAACAGGGAGCCTTGGGGATTAACTCCAAGGTGCACCCGGAAAACTGGGCGGATGCGTGATTCTGCTAACATGGTTGCCTGGGAGCCAACTTGAACATAACCGGGTTATGTGAAGTGTGTGATGGAAATGGGACTCGGGGAGGTTTGACTCGCGCATATGGCTTAAATTGACGTTGCGACGTGAGCAACGGGTCAGGCGGAACCGTACCCATTCTATGTCGTTCGGTGGGAGCCGTTGGCATAGATGAGAGTCTTCGGCGTTCTATGGCTTAAATTGGCGTGACCCATGCCGGGAAGACAAAATGCTCGCATGATTTGCCGTCCAAGTGGCGGTGGTGAGACCGGGGTATCTATGGCTTAAACTGACGTGACATTGACCAGTTCACCGAGAATGTGACCTGAGTGCACGGGGTGTATGGTCGTGTGCCCATGCCTGTGATGAAGTGTTTATCTATACTGCTTGGTTATGCTAATAAAGTGCAGGGAAAGGAGCATCGCCGCCACGAATGTGGGGGCGGGATCGTTATAATTTAGTCAGCATAGCTGACCGTTGCTTTTGTTTGCCACCGTGCGGTGGATTGTTGCTTGCAGGTGTTGCGGAGCCGAGCGGTAAATAGCGGGCCAAAGCCCAAGTTGAGAAGTCGGCCCTCAAAGGCCTATTTTGAGTGTTTACTTGTTTATTCATGTGTGACCGGCCTGCGTGCCGTGGTATGGAAGACATATTTTATTTGAGTAAACAATTTGTAAGGCCTTAAGGCCATTGTACTGGTGTATTATACTTCATTCCTGTTGGTTTGGGTAGTGGACATTCATGCTCGTGCTGGGTTCTTTTTATTGCAACTTTAAATTGCTTCCACTAGAATGACTCTGTGTAGGATGTTGGATATTAGTTAGATGGTTTCCATTGAGTAACCACCCGGTCTGTCTGTGGTATATGGCGTCGGGCCCCGGCCGGACCTACTACTATATGCTATGCGACGGATAGGGGGTGTTACAATTTGGTATCAGACTACTGGTTTCGGTCAGGCTTAAAATGAATTCATGGATGAATTCTTTTTAAGGGGTGGTGAGCACATGTGTGTGCGTCATCGTTATAACATCAAAAAAACCCATGAATGTCCTCTTAGGAATTAAAATACACATGTTTGAGGAACCTGCGTGTTCCTATAATTGCTTTTTACAAATTTGTGTGGTCACTTAACGGTGTTTTGTACAACTATAGATGACCAGAAGCGGTGTTGGGCCGTCAGAACATCCGGTTTCTGAGGATTATCGTGCACCTAGTGACGTGCCTGTAACCCTTCCCTCCGCTGAAACCATATGAATGGTGGTGGAAGCAGTGTTCGCTGCGATTGGGGCACAAAATGAAAGATGTGTGCAGTCCCCTATTATTGAGGTAACTCCAACGTCGGGTGGTGTGATGGAGCAAATGACATTTCTAGGACCTTTGTGTCAGCAGTTGAACAAGCTTTTAGTGCAGGGTATGTACTCAGTTGAGGAATATTTGCAAGAATTTCTGATGATAAGACGCTACCCGGGCTCTGAAGTGGAGAGCGAGTAGTCGATGGTCGATAGGTTTTATAATGTCCTGCGTGGTGAATTACGAGTTTTGCTACTAGGACCAAAATTATTGGGATTCTATGCCTTGGTGGAATCGGCTAGATCTTTGGAAGTAGATTTGGTAAAAGTCAATCGGACGTCGGAGTTCAGGGTACTAGACTCTCCAGATTCTGTAAAGTCTGCATACCAAAGGAGGAGGAACAAGAAGTCTAAAATGTCTACTGGTCAGACTCCATATGGTTGTTTTAAGTGTGGCAAGGAAGGGCACTTTGCCCGAGATTGTCGGAATGGTGCTCAGAAGTTAAAGGAAGCTATGTCAGGAGTAGGTATATGACAAAGTGCCAGAGATCTGAATCGAATCCAAGGAGGCAAGGACTTGGATATGCAGAAGACGGAGTTCAAAATGCCGAACTCCTCAAAGTCTGTGTACCGTAGGTGGTATAAGAAGGCTAGGACTTTGGGTCCAGCTCCTTCTTCTGGTGCTTCTGGGACGACTACGGGTCGAACCCCGGCCGCATGCTTTAATTGTGGAAAGTCGGGGCACTTTGCCCGAGACTGCTGGCTCGGATGCCCCAAGTCCGAGAAGAAGAACACTATCGCGATGACAGGTACGGCTTAAAGTTATAACAGTTTAGCTTTAAATACTTGTTGCTCTTGTGCATGATAGATTAGAACTGTTTGTGCTAAGCTTTGTTTTGATTTTCGGTTAATTCGGCGAGAGTACCGTTCTCTTAGGGAGCTTTGCGTTCCCTTTTGACCAAAGGATTTGTATTTCTTGTCAGAGTACCTCCTTCGATGGCAAAAGACAAATTGGATGCGTTGTTGTCTAATGATGCTCATTGCGCGCGAGTAGAATCTGTTGCATTTAGGTACGGATTGGGGGTCAAGACTTTGACTTACAAGCGTCGTTACTACCGCTAGGGGAACTCGACGTAATCTTTGGTATGGACTGGCTCTCGGAGTAGCAAGCATACATTGATCGAAATCACAAGAAAGTCAAGTTTAGAGCTGGTCGTGAGATGACATTTGTGGGCTTGAAAGGGGTCGAGCATGATGTTGGTGTCTGCTCTTCAGATGGTTAAAGCGGTTCGGTGTGATGCCAAACTAGTCATACGCTCTTCGTATCGGTTAGCGCCTAAGAAGAAGGACGAAAGCTTGAGACTTTGTATTGATTATCGAGAGCTGAACAAGCTGACGGAGAAGAACATGTACCTGATCCCGAGGATTGATGATCTGTTCGATCAGGTAGTCGGGTCAACGGTGTATTCAAAGTTGGATCTCAAGTCTGGATATTATCAGCTGAGGATAAGGGAGAGTGTTATCCCCAAAACAGCTTTTAGTACGAGATACGGGCATTATGAGTTTACGGTCATGCCATTTGGGCTAACGAATGCGTCGTCAGTGTTCATGTATTTGATGAACAGAACTTTCAGGGAGTACTTAGACCACTTTGCGATCGTCGTCATCGACGACATATTGGTGTACTCGCAGAGTGAGGAAGATCACTTTAAGCATCTACATTTGGTGTTGGAGACGCTGAGGAGGAATCAATTGTATGTCAAGTTCTCCAAATGCGAGTTTTGGTTGTCTTCAGTGGCGTTCCTTGGTCATATAGTAAGTGGAGAGGGCATTGCGGTAGATCCGGCAAAGATTGTTGCAATACGAGAGTGGCCTGTGCTTTCTACGGTAGTGGAAGTCCGGAGCATTCTGGGGCTTGTCGGCTATTACAGGCGCTTCGTGGAGAACTTCTCGCGGATAGCGTTACCCCTCACTACTTTGACGAGGAAGGAGCCGAAGTTCGTTTGGACGCCGGAGTGCGGACGAGCTTTTGAGAAGTTGAAGTGTCGGTTGACCACGGCGCCTGTGCTGTGTTCGCCGAGTGGGACCGAAGGCTTTGAAATCTATAGCGATGCTTCGGGCAGTGGCTTGGGTTGTGTGCTGCTGCAGCACGGAAGTGTGATAGCGTATGGCTCGAGACAGCTGAAAGTGCATTAGAGGAATTATCCGGTCCATGACTTGGAGATAGCGGCCGTGATTTTTGCCTTGAAACTGTGGAGGCACTACTTATATAGGGTGAAGGTCGATATCTATACCGATCATAAGAGCCTGAAATACTTGTTGGATCAAAAAGATCTAAACATGCGACAGAGGAGATGGATGGAGTTCCTGGGGGACTACACGTTCAAGATCCATTATGTGCCTAGGAAAGGCAATGCAGTTGCAGACGCGTTGAGTCGCCCCAGCTCAAGCCAATTGGGTGTCTGTCTATGACGAGCGGTTGGTTCGGGAGTTGGAGGCGTTGGAGATCTCTTGTATAGACAAGCAGTCGAGTGCTGGAGAGCTATTGAACTGGCTGATCGGATTCGGCAGGCTTTGGTTGTGGATAGCAGCGTGAAGCAGCTCATCATAGAGGCTTTGGATGGGTCAAATTCCCAATATGAGGTTGTGGATGGATTGCTTTGAAAATACGGTCATCTGTGCATCCCAAATGTGGGCACTTTGCAGGTGAAATTGTTGTATGAGGCACATCATACCAAGTACACGATTCACCCGGGGAGCACGAAGATGTACCGCGATGTGAAGAAATTGTTCCGGTGGCCAGGACTGAAGAAGGATGTGGCAATGTACGTGGCGAAGTGTCAAACATGCGCCTTGGTGAAGGCGGAATGCCAAAAGCTAGGAGGATTCTTGAAGTCCTTGCCTATTCCAGAGTGGAAGTTTGACGATATTACTATGGACTTTGTGCACGGGCTGCCAAGGTCGCAAAAATGGAACGATGCAATTTCGGTGGTCGTAGATCGTCTAACGAAGGTGTCGCATTTCATTCCGCATAGGAAGGATGTTCCGGTTGAGAAATTGGCAAAGATGTATGGGGAAAATATTATGCGGCTTCATGGTGTGCCCCGCAGCATCGTGAGTGACTGAGATGGGCGTGTTGGAACCCTAGTTCTGATTTGGGCAAGGAACACTATTAGGAATATTAGATTGATCCACCATGTATAGACATTGGTCATAGGACTTTTACTAGGATTGGTCATTCAGAAGAACTCCAGAATTCCAAGAAATGCAGTTAAAACAAAGTCAAAGAATCAGCTCGACGATCATCGAACGCAGTTCGACGAACGGCGAGTTCAGGTCGATGAATGATGACAGAAGAAGAGTTCGACGAACGTCGAACTCAGGTTGACGATATCAGCAAGTTTAGCTCGACGAAGTCAGCAAGTTGTTCAGCTCGACGAAGTTCAGCTGAGTTCGACGAACGTCGAACTCAGTTCGACGATTGGTTGACGACAGTTTCTCAGCTCGATGATTTCCAATCTCAGGTCGACGATTGCAGACAGATTCCCAGATCGACGATATAGAAGCTGAGCTCGACGATTAGAGATCTCCAGTCGACGAACATATTACACAAAAGCTCTGGTCGATGAATTCTGTCAATATTATTCAAACAGAATGTTACAGCTGGCAAAATAAATTAATACAGTTATGGAGATTACAGCTACCAGAATTAATGCTACATATAGCCGTTTGAAGAACCAATTAATTATGGAATACAATCACTGAAGGAGATCAATATATACTGAAAATTTCAGATCTCTCTTCATCCCAGTGTTCAAAGGCCTTATCATTCAAGACTCCAGACACCACACATTTCAGCTGCTGCTGGAATCATCATTTGTTGGAGATCAATCTTCTGAAGGCCTATCACCCTACTGCAAAGCTTCACTTCCTGAACAACTATAGATCTCATGGGGAGCTTTGACAACATCACTGAATCCACATAGTCTTCTCAGCTGCTTTGAGAAAGAGAAGACTTCCATCACTCTCTCATCCCCACCTCTGTAAAGGGTTTTTCAAACTCCCTTCAAAAGTTTGTGTGTGGTTTTTGAGCACATTATCAAAAGCTCATTGGTGGCAAGACACCTGATCAAAAAATCTGATTTGGTTTTTGAGCACCTTATCAAAAGCTCATTGGTGCCCAGGACACCTGATCAACTCATCCTGCAGTGGATTCCTACCTAGGGTGGTAGAAGAGTGGACTACCCAGGTTTGGGAAACCACTATAAAATCCTTGTGTCTCTTCTGTGTTGCTTGATTTCTTTCTGCATTTCTTAATTCATATTTATGCTGTGATATTTATAACTCTAGTATTTTGTTAAGATCTATCCTCTTTCATTTGGTATCAGAGGGAGGTTGGTTAAAATACCATACCTTACTGTGGTTGTACAGGCTAACACCTGAACCAAAAGATCCTTTGATAGATCTTAATAATCCCTTGAGTTTTATCGTGGCACAAATTGCAGATTTTTCAAGCACCACACTGCCCATGTGCAATCTAGATAAATTTGCATTATGGAAGACAAGGATTAGATTTTATATGGACTCCATTGATGAAAACATCTTTCAATCTATTTTGTCAGGACCCATCACACTACCTGCAGCCTCAGATGCCCAGAAAAAGATGAAGATTGCTGATGCATAAGCAATGAACATTCTGGCCCAATCAATGTCTGATGACATTTTTGAAGATCTTGCTGAATGTTCATCTGCAAAGGACATGTGGGACTCCATCACAGCAATGGCTGCTGGATCAGCAAAAGAAGGCATAATTAAAGCTGAATCCTGAAGTGACTTAGATGAAGCATGGGAAAAAGAATTTTGCCTAATGGAAATAGATGCTTCTCGCAGCAGCTATGCTGAAGAATCTGAAGAATCAGAGTATGAGTCAGATGAAGAAGATCAGGTTATTTCTTTCCTTAATTCTTCTTCAGCAAAATTTCACACTGATTTCAAATTATCATATAATTATCTTCCGAAAATCTTAGTTCAAACTAATTCGTCGAACTCAGATCGACGAACTATGAACAAAGATTCTGACTTGTACTATTCTATAATCTGTGCTCGACGAAATAAACACCATTCATCGAACAGAGATCGACGAAAATGGTATACAGATAGTCATTATGTGAACAGAGATCGACGATCTCAATATCATTCGTCGAACTCAGCTCGACTAAAGTACTCTTATTCGTCGAACTCAGAATTTCAAAACAGAAATTTTTATTTTATTTCTGATTATTATAAAAGAGAACCAGGACCCAAGGTTATCTGGGTCCAGAACTCCTAATATCTCCTTGCAGGAAAAGAATTCAGTCCAGCCAATACAGAGGATATGTCAGTGGCTGCTGGATTTGAAGCAAGGATATGCCTATAGGGGGAGATGTTATTAAATTCATGATCCTACTCAGATTTGGGCCAGGCAAAGTGATTTCATGCCTGTAAATGGAGCTGCAGCAATTCCAGCAGTAGCAGTAGTTTGTGGGGATTGTAGCAGTAGCAGTAGTTTTTGGGGATTGTAGCAGCAGCAGCAACAACAACAGATTATAATGCTGAAAATTTAGGCAAGGATCAACAACAGCAACAGCAACTGCAGAGATCCTGCTCCAGATTTAATTGTATTTTACTTATGTTTTATTTTGTTTTGAATGTAAATAGTGTCCTTACCCAAATAGGGGGAGATTGTTGGAACCCTAGTTCTGATTTGGGCAATAAACACTATTAGGAATATTAGATTGATCCACCATGTATAGTCATGGGTCATAGGACTTTTACTAGGATTGGTCATTCAGAAGAACTCCAGAATTCCAAGAAATGCAGTTGAAACAAAGTCAAAGAATCAGCTTGACGATCGTCGAACGACGATCATCAAACGCAGTTCGACGAACGGCGAGTTCAGGTCGACGAATGATGACAGAAGCAGAGTTCGACGAACGTCGAACTCAGGTCGATGATATCAGCAAGTTCAGCTCGACGAAGTCAGGAAGTTGTTCAGCTCGACGAAGTTCAGCTGAGTTCGACGAACGTCGAACTCAGTTCGATGATTGGTTGACGACAGTTTCTCAGCTCGATGATTTCCAATCTCAGGTCGACGATTGCAGACAGATTCCCAGATCGACGATATAGAAGCTGAGCTCGACGATTAGAGATCTCCAGTCGACGAACACATTAAACAAAAGCTCTGGTCGATGAATTCTGTCAATATTATTCAAACAGAATGTTACAGCTGGCAAAATAAATTAATACAGTTATGGAGATTACAGCTACCAGAATTAATGCTACATATAGCCGTTTGAAGAACCAATTAATTATGGAATACAATCATTGAAGGAGATCAATATATACTGAAAATTTCAGATCTCTCTTCATCCCAGTGTTCAAAGGCCTTATCATTCAAGACTCCAGACACCACACATTTCAGCTGCTGCTGGAATCATCATTTGTTGTAGATCAATCTTCTGAAGGCCTATCACCCTACTGCAAAGCTTCACTTCCTGAACAACTACAGATCTCAGGGGGAGCTTTGACAACATCACTGAATCCACATAGTCTTCTCAGCTGCTTTGAGAAAGAGAAGACTTCCATCACTCTCTCATCCCCACCTATAAAGGGTTTTTCAAACTCCCTTCAAAAGTTTGTGTGTGGTTTTTGAGCACCTTATCAAAAGCTCATTGGTGGCAAGACACCTGATCAAAAACTCTGATTTGGTTTTTGAGCACCTTATCAAAAGCTCATTGGTGCCCAGGACACCTGATCAACTCATCCTGCAGTGGATTCCTACCTAGGGTGGTAGAAGAGTGGACTACCCAGGTTTGGGGAACCACTATAAAATCCTTGTGTCTCTTCTGTGTTGCTTGATTTCTTTCTGCATTTCTTAATTCATATTTGTGCTGTGATATTTATAACTCTAGTATTTTGTTAAGATCTATCCTCTTTCAGGGCGGTTCACATCCAATGATTGGAAGCTGGTGCAGCAAATGTGGGGAACAAAGCTGAGTTTCAACACAGCCTTTCGTCCGTAAACGGATGGGAAAACCGAGAGAGGCAACAGGATAATGGAAGACATGCTTCGCATGTACGTCCTGGACTTTGGAAATCCGTGGGAAGACTGCCTATACTTGGTGGAGTTTACGTACAACAATAGCTACCAGGCAAGCATACAAATGGCGCCATTCGAGGCCCTCTATGGTAGAAGATGTCGCACGTCGTTGTCTTAGTTGGAAACGGGCGAGTCAAAGTTGTACAAACGCCAAGAGGTGGAGGATGCTACATCGTTGGTTCGAACTATTCGAGAGAGGTTGCTAATCTGAAAGATATTGTACCTACTCACCTAGAGGGGGGGTGAATAGGTGACTTAAATCTTTTTCACTTTTTAGGCAGAATTCAGAGTTTATCACAGAACAATTAACCAGCAATCACAGCAATCAATCCAGCACACATTGAACACACAAATTTATAGTGGTTACCCAAGATTTGGGTACATCCACTTTCCCCCTTCGCCTATCTAGCAGTGTACTAGATTCGGCCAAACTCCTCCACTATCTTAGATCCTCAGATCTTACACTCAGAACCCCAAAACAGGTTCCTACAGCTCAGGCCCAAGGCCCTACAACTCAGCTTCTTCACAAAGCCTACACTCAGCTTCTTCACAAAGCCTACACTCAGCCACCAAGGCCTACACTCAGCCACAACAGGCCTATACTCAGAGATACAAATCTCCTACACTCAGGCACACAGGCCCTACACTCAGCCTTTATAATTACAGGCTTACAAACTCAGATCCCTAAGGATCCTACAAGATAATATGAATACAAAAATGTAAACTCTACAACTCAGAGAAAAGAGAGAAGAGTTGAGAGTTTCTTGATGAGTTCTTGGATGAACTCTGCTGAGATCAATCTGACTTGGCTTTCTTCAAAGCTTCTTGAATGTAGAACACAATAGGATTGATCTCCTCTGCAGTTGATCCTTAATCTCTGCTACTTAAGATTCAGAACAAAGTTTGAATCCTTCTTCTCAGCCTGGTTCCAACGGCTGTCTTCTTGGATGGAGCTCTCTCTCTCCAACTTCTTAGATCTTCACTAGATTCTTCAATGAATAGCTAGATCTTATTTGTATATTGATCACTTGAACAACTTTTTCTGTAGACAGTATAAGCCTATTTATAGGCCTTCTTCATGGTAACCGGCTGGTCCGGTTCATAACTGATTTATGACAACTCTGACAGGTGCAGTAGACCGGCTGGAATGGCAGCTGTCAAGTCATCCAGTCAGTTCTTGAAAAATCTGTAACTGTCTGAAAGTGTCGAGACTTTCTGTCTTTAAGTGTCGACACTTATAGACCAAGTGTCGACACAAGTTATCTAAGTGTCGACACTAGCCTACAAGGTGTCGACACAACTCCTTGTGTTGTAGATTTCACTTCTCGACACAGCTTCTTCTTTATGTGTCGACACTGATATTGAGTGTCGAAACAACACTTTGTTCTTCAGTATTTTGTTGACTTCTTGTAAGTGTCGACACAACTCCTTTATGTCGACACATCTTCATGTGTTGAACTTGTTCAGTGTCGACACTTCTTCTTGGTGTCGACACATCTTCTGTGTTGATACTTGCTGAGTGTCGACACTGCTCCTTGTGTCGACACAACTTCTTTGTTGAGACTCTGGCTGAGTGTCGACACATCTCCTTAGTGTCGACACTTGTACTTAGAATATTGTTGAACTTTGCTAAGTGTCGACACAGCTCCTTGTGTCGACACTTTCTTCAAGTGTTGAGTCTTCAGCTGAGTGTCGACACATTCTTTCTTGTGTCGACACTTTCTTCAAGTGTTGACTCTTCTGCTGTGTGTCGACACATTGCTATGGGTGTCGACACTTATACTTAGACTCTGCTGACTTTTGCTGAGTGTCGACACAGCCTCCAAGTGTCGACACTTTCTGATGTAGACACAGTTCCTTTGGGTGTCGACACAACTGCTAAGTGTCGACACTGCTTCACTGCACTTTTCTTCATTGAGTGTCGACACAGCTCCTTGTGTTGACACTTTCTGTCTCGTGTCGACTCTACATCCCTGGTGTCGACACAAGTACTCCAAGTGTCGACACTGCTTGTCTGGGTGTCGACACAAGTCTTCTTAAGTGTCGACACTTTGCTCCTGGGTGTCGACACATGGACTTAGAAACTTTTTCTTCTTTCCTGCAAATACTTAACCTACACAAGTAAACTCAAAACACATCAAATACATTTTGATGTATATCATTGAGTAGGGTGAGGCTTCTTCAAATCAGGTACATTAGAAGCAATGTACCCAACAATCTCCCCCTATTTGGAGAAGTCATAACCCTTAGTCAATGATATACACCATACAGAATAAAATCATAGCATGATGTAAAGCAGGATTATATAACAGGGCAAACATAAACATGTATCGAACAAAACATGTATACACAGATAACATCTCAGAACAATTATGAAATAAATTTATAACACGTCTCATTGTTCTAACACTTTGTCATATTCATAATTCTAAAGTTTACAGAATGTTTAACATCAAAAGATTACATAGTAAACTTAAGAAAATTTCTATGCTATTTTTGATCAGCATCTTTGATCACTATCCCTTTTCCAGACTGTATCTTGGCTTGCACAGAAGCTTCAGCATCTTCAGTTTCAGCAGGCTTTTTCCCTTTCAGCTCCTTCTTCTTTAGCTCTTCAGCTTTGATCTTTTGCCTCTCAAAATAATGATAAGGCTTGGGAAAGTACTTACTAGGCTCCTGGGCAGTAGGAGGTAGCTTTCCCATCTTTGCCTTTCTTCTATATTGCAATATAGCTTCTTGCCTTGTCTCATGCTTTCTCCATTCCAGTTCAGAAAACCATTTATTTCTATCTTGAATATTATCTTTGGCAGCTTTCCATGCAGTCAAAATAATATTTCTTGAAGTGGGGCTCCACTGCTCAAAGTCTGGTCTTTGTTCAGCTTGCTCTCTGAACCTCTTCTTAGACAATCTAGCTTCTTGTTCTTTCAACAAAGCTTCTTTCATAGCCTCAGATACTGGCTGAACCACCTTCTCTATGATGACATTTTGCTGTCCCCCAGGTGGGCTATACATTGATTATATATCAGCTTGAACCATATCAAAATCTGGAGGAGGGTAGATGACTTGAGCCACTTCAGGTTGCTCCCCTCCTAGATATGCAGGATGTATCCCAGATTCTGCTACATTATCATCATCACATAAAGGAGGATATCCAAGAGTAGCTCTGATAGAATTAGAAATCCACTTAGCATGATCAGAGCTGGCTTTGACTAACACCCTCTCCCCCTTTATGACTTCTCTTTCCATGTGATCTCGTAGATCATCCTTTTGAAATCTTATTTGTGCATTAAGATAGTTAACTCCATCCTTGTAAAAAGGTTTTAACCTTTGGAGTTTTTCAGTAATCAACTTCTGAGAGTCTTGTATAGCAGTTGTAACAGCAGTTAAGCTCTCTTGCAAATGCTTATCAAAAGTTTCTTTGGCTGTGGCACTTTCTGCAGACTGTGCAGTGGCTATATTCTTTATCTCAGTGACAATAGTATTGTGAGAAGCAGTTAAGTTGTCATTCATTCTGATCTGGTTCTCAAGAACATAACCTTGCTTGACTTCAAGTTCATCCACTTGAGCTTTTATCTTCTCTTGATGAGTTGCTAAGTACACCACTGCATTCCCTCCCTTGTGGAAGCAGTCTGTCATCTCCTTCTTATTGAGATTCATCTCAAATCTTATAGACTTAATATCCTGGGCCAGATCAAACTGTAAAGACTTGTGCCCCTCATCCACATAGGTTTCAATGGCTTTCCTGTGCTCATCAAATTTTATTTGCATAACAACCATGAGAGAACTATAATCTACAGATGGTGCTGGTTGAGATATAGGCTGTGGATCAATAGTTTGTAGAGACTTTTTGTAAGTCTGGCTCCTTCTCTTGAATACTTGAAACTTTCTTTTCTTAGCTCTTGCAGCTTCCTCATCTTCTGAAGCTGATGTGCTGGCTATATCTACCCTCTCCTTAGGTAGCTCCTCAACAGCTTGGGGCTTCTCAGGCTCTTGTCTTGTAGTTTCTTCTAGTATTACCACTTGCTCCCCCTCAACTGGAGCATTCTCCCCCTCAGCAGTAGCAGTTTCCTTGTCAAAGTCTGTTTGATCCAGATTGAGGAAAAGATCTTCCATAATATATTCTTGTGGAGAATGGGCTAGAGAAACTCTTGCCTCATCTACCCCTGGATCAGATACTACTTGAACTGTAACAGATGTGTCCTCCATGACAACATCTGGGACTTGACTATCAATCTGAGTTTGCTGATTAACATTATTTAAGGAATCAGATAATACATTATCCTCTATAGGGAAATCTAAAGCATTAAGCTCAGTGATTACCTCAAGGATGATGTGTGTTGCTTGCTCACTTTCAAGAGGAGTTGGCTCTTCCATCACTAGAGGCACCCCCTGGAATTGATCCTGGTGAATGGGGCTAGCCTGAGGTTGCTCCCCCTGCCTCTCTGCAGCATCTTGTTGAGCTGGAGACTTTCCAGCATTCCCTTCTACATCCTCATCAGGAGTAAAGACAACTTGCTCTTCACTACCAGAGCTGCTAGATGAATCCTGAGCCACTGGGGCAGTCCTCTTCTTCTTCTTTTGGGGAGTTATTTTCTCTGGAGTAGGTAATTCCTTGGTTAAAACTCTGTCCCACCTAGAGAATATCCTCATGTCCATCTTTCTCATATGATTGATTTTAGTGCCTGCAGCTTGACTCATAACTTCTGGTATACTACCAGCCAAGTATAGACTTATTATTCTACCCAAATTGGGTTTCTTCAGACTCTCCTTAATCTTCTCAAAGACAACAACAGACCAATCTGTGTTCACTGTGAAGATTATCCTTGTCATAAGGTTGAACATATGAGCTGAGACCCTGTCATGCCCTCCAGGCTTACTTAAGATTACCTTGCCAACAATTTCAGAAAGAAATTTCCCCTGGCTGTTCATCCCCTTTCTATTGAACACTGATCCAATTTTCAATTTTGGATCTAGACCACACAATGTCAATGCTTCTCTGGTCTTAGAAGCAGTAACCTCATCCTCTTCTTTTGTCCTAGGTAGATTTAGGACTTTTCTCAAACTTTTAGGTGATACCTTCACCTTTTCTCCATGTATCCTGGACTTGATCTTGAATCCAGATTCGTCTACTTTAGCTCCATTCAGGAATTTCAGTACTTCTTTATTCCAGATCTTAGTCGGCTCAGAAACAAGAAATTCTAACCCTGAGTCTGCAACTAGGGTTACTACATCCTTGATTTCCTGTTCTGCTTCGTCAAACGCTTGTCGCACCAGTTCATAGCCTTCGTTTATGTTCTTCTCGAGCTTTGGCGCCATTGGGGTTTGAAGAATTTGACTGGAGAGAAGAGAGGTGTCGACACACAAGTTCGGTCTCGAAACTTTAGTGAGCGTGTCGACAAACAATGGAGAAATCCTATTTATACCTTTCTAGGTTTGAAGATGAAAAGGCGGGTTAACTAACTTAAATTGTGTCGACACTGTTGATATGTGTCGACACAGACTTATAATGTCTCGACACTTATGTGTCGACACAAGTTTAGTCAACATATATATGTGTCGACACTTGATTATGTGTCGACACAACTCAACTCAACATTTAGTCGACACTTTACTTAGATAATTCTGAGTAAAGCCTAAGTGTCGACACCACCTTGGATGTGTCGACACCTACTTATCATGTGTCGACACTAATTTTCTGAAGTGTCGACACCAACTTCCTAGATGTGTCGACACCTTTTCCCTGAAGTGTCGACACCACTTTTTTGTGTCGAAACAGATATCTCTGTGTGTCGACACCTTTTTTACTTAGCCATTTCTATAAACTTATTCTAAGTTTATCATACCTAGTTCAATTTTAAACCTATTGAACTTAGTTTCTTCTAAGGGCTTAGTATACATATCAGCTAGTTGATTATCTGTTCTAACATATTCTAGTAAAATATCTTCTTTTTCTATATGTTCCCTAAGAAAATGATATTTTATTTCAATATGTTTAGTTCTACTATGGGAAACAGGATTGTTTGCAATTGATATAGCACTAGTAGAATCACAAAATAGTGGAGTTCTACTTACCTGAATTCCATAGTCCTCAAGCTGATGTTGTATCTATAGAAGTTGAGCACAACAACTTCCTGCAGCCACATATTCTGATTCTGCAGTGGAGATAGTCACACTTGTTTGCTTCTTGCTACTCCATGAAATCAGTCTTCCACCTAGGAATTGACAGGTTCTAGTTGTGATTTTTCTGTCTTCTTTGTATCCTGCAAAGTCTGCATCTGAATAACCTGTTAGTTCAAAATCTCCATTCCTAGGGTACCAGAGGCCTAGATAAGGAGTGCCCTTTAGATATCTCAGTATCCTTTTGACTGCTATCAAATGAGACTCTTTAGGGCATGCTTGGTACCTAGCACAGACACATGTAGCATACATGATATCTGGTCTACTTGCAGTCAAATATAGAATGGAGCCAACTATCCCTCTATACAAAGTTTCATCTACAGGTTTCCCTGCATCATCTTTGCTAAGAGACATACTTGACCCCATAGGAGTCTTCATGGTACTGGATGAATCCATACCATACTTCCTTATGAGTTCTAGGGTGAACTTAGACTGGCATATGGATAAACCATTCTCAGTCTGTCTAACTTGGAGACCCAAGAAGAACTTAAGTTCCCCCATACTACTCATCTCAAATTGTCCTTGCATTAGTTTTGCAAACTTTTTGTAAAGATTACTTTCAGTAGACCCAAATATTATATCATCTGCATATATTTGGACTAGTATTACTTTGCCTCTGGATTCCCTAAGGAATAGAGTCTTGTCTATTTTCCCCCTTGTGAACTTATTCTCAATGAGGAAACTAGACAGGGTTTCATACCAAGCCCTAGGGGCTTGCTTTAACCCATACAATGCTTTCCTAAGTCTATAGATATGATTAGGTTGAGTTGAATCAACAAAACCTGATGGCTGTTCCACATAGACTTCCTCTTTTAGATTACCATTCAGAAAGGCTGACTTTACATCCATTTGGTAAACTTTAAATCCTTGAAAGGTTGCATAGGCCAGGAACATCCTTATGGCTTCCATTCTGGCTACTGGAGCAAAGGTTTGATCAAAGTCAATACCTTCTTCCTGCCTATATCCTTTAGCAACC
The DNA here is from genome assembly GCA_039583875.1 of Platanthera guangdongensis. NCBI lineage: Eukaryota > Viridiplantae > Streptophyta > Magnoliopsida > Asparagales > Orchidaceae > Platanthera > Platanthera guangdongensis. The sequence goes on from CM077149.1 coordinate 47,530,827, forward strand.
AATCTTGCTTTGTTCTTAATGATGACTCCATGTTCATCCATCTTGTTCCTAAAGATCCACTTGGTCCTAATTATGTTGTGATCTTTAGGTTTACGAACAAGTTCCCAGACCTTGCACCTCTTGAATTGATTCAGCTCTTCTTGTATTGCCTCAATCCAATGAGGGTCTAGGATGGCTTCTTCAAACTTCTTTGGTTTAACTTGGGATAGAAAACTAGAGTAGAGTGCTGCACTCAGATTTCTGCTCCTTATTTGTACCCCTTATCTTAGATCACCAATTATTTGATCTGCTGGATGATCTCTTAGATGCCTATTGGCTGGAGGCATCCTGGCTTCAGGTTGAACTTCTTCAACTTCTTCATCTTGCTGCACTCCTTGAACTTCATCTGCATTAGGTACATGTAGTACTCCCCCTGGACAGCAGCCACTATCTTCTACTTGCTGTCTTGCAGTAGGTTCTTCTTCAATAGTGAGCTTGTCCAACTTCTTAGTTATACCTGTGGAGCTGCATATACTACTAGATAACTCATTGTTAATAAGTCTAGTTTCATCAAATACTACATGTACAGACTCTTCTACAACTTGAGTAGACAAGTTGTAGACTCTATAAGCCTTACTATTATTGTTGTACCCAACAAAGATCCCCTCTTGGGACTTGGCAGCAAACTTAGTCAAGTAAGACTTTCCATTGTTAAGTATAAAGCACTTACAACCAAAGATCCTGAAGTAGGATAGGTTTGGTTTTCTGCCTTTCACAACCTCATAGGGGGTCTTGTTGTGGCTTTTAGTAATGGTAGCCCTATTAACAACATGGCATGCAGTATTTACTGCCTCAACCCAGAAATATTCTGGTAGAGAAGTATCACTAAATAGGGTTCTACCAGCCTCAATCAAGGTTCTATTTTTCCTCTCAGCAATGTCATTTTGCTGAGGTGTTCTTGGTGAAGAAAACTCTTGAAATATCCCAAATTCTTCACATAGTTTTGCCATACTATCAGACTGAAATTTAGTACCATGGTCACTTCTTATCTTGACCACTGTACTGTCTAGTTCATTCTGAATTTGTTTGACAAAGCTAAAGAAGACACTAGGTGTTTCAGATTTCTGTCTAAGGAAGAACACCCAGGAAAACCTTGAGTAGTCATCTACAACTACAAAGGTATAGACCTTCCTACCTAGGCTGTGAACAGGTATAGGACCAAAGAGATCCATATGCAAGAGGTATAAACACCTCACAGCATCTTTGTTTTCAATGCTACTAAAGGTGGATCTAGTATGCTTGCCCTTTTGACAAGCTGAGCATATTCCATCTTTAATACACTTAACTTGAGGACCATTCCTCACTAACTTTTTACTAAAGAGTTGCCCAATTGTCTTTTAGTTAAGATGGGCTAGCCTCTTGTGCCATTTGACACAATGAGAGACTTTCTCATCAGCTACAAGACACACTGGAGAACCATTGTTCTCACTCATAATGTCTAGACAATAGACATTCCTTTTTCTATAAACAGTCAAAATGATCTCTTGATCATTTGATCTCCTGATATGACAACCATCTTTCACAAATGAGATGTCATATCCTACATCACTCAATTGACTTATACTAATAAGGTTATGTTTCAAACCTTTAACATAGGCCACTTGAGTAATAGTTATATGGGAGCTAGAAATGTTACCAAATCCCTTGATGATTCCTTTTTCAGAACCACCAAAGGTGACTTTAGGACCATCTTTGATTGGAGTGAAGTCCTTTAGCAATCCCCTTGTTCCAGTCATATGTCTGGAACATCCACTGTCCAAGTACTATATTGGGGCATGGTCACTTGGACTCACCTGCAAAACAGATTAGTGAACCTTAGAACACAAAGAATTCTTGGGTCCTTGGTACTGGTTAGTTTGCTTCCTAACAAAGCTACCTGCATGTTTTCCAACAGGCAGTTTGCTACTCACTTTGGCACTTGCATTGTTCCAACAGTCCATGGCAAAATGGCCTACCTTGCCACAGCACCAACATTCAAACCTATTGTACCTTTGCTTAGGTATATTCTTAGCTGTTTTATCTACAGCTGGCTTGTTGAGAGTTGGGGCTTTGCCCTTGGACTTGGACTTGACAGTCCTAGCTAGTTTAGAAAACCCCAGTCCAGCTTTACCTTTTTGATGAACAAATTCATCAATTAAGGGTAGAACAGACTTTGGTTTTGAAAACCTAGTGACTAAATCTCTCTCCTTCTGAAGACTAATCTCCAGACTTTTGATTTGATCATTCTTAAATGATATGGTCCCCATCTGAATCACAGTTATGTGCTTCAGTCTGGCTATTTCATTTAGCTTTTGATCAATCAACTTCTCAAAATCAGTTGCAGCAACTTTGAGACTAGCAATTTCCTTTGCCTGACTCTTGGCTAGGGACTTGATCTTCTTATAAGCTTGCAACAGAACTTTATAATCATCTAACAATTGATGAATATCCCCTTCAGACTCAGATGCACTCTCATCACTTGATGATGATGAATCTGATTCTGAACTAGCACAAGAAATTGAACTGAAAGAATAATTTTGTACCTTACTAGGTCCTGGCTACTCCAGGATTTTGTTATTTTCTATCAATGCCATCAGTCCTTGGCACTGACTGTCCTCTTGTTCATGTATAGAGTTCATGATCTGAATGAACTCTTCTTCTTCTTCCTCAGCAAACAGTCCTATGTATGCTTCAGCATCTGACTCAGTTTCTGATGAAGAAATGTCTGACAGGCTCTTATCCTTTTTGGCAACAAAAGATCTTTCCTTCTTGCCCTTGAATTGAGTCTTTTTCTTATCATTAGACTCCTTCCTTTTCTCTGGACAGTCTGCAATAACATGTCCTTGTCTATTACAGCAATAGCATACGATTTTTGATAGAGTTGCTTTGCTAGACTTGGTCTTTTTCCTGTCTTTCTTTAATGACTTTTTGTTCTGATAATAGTCTTCTTTTCCTTATGAAGTAGATGGCTTTGTCCTCCACTGTTTCTTCTGTAAGAACTTCTGAAAGTGTCTTGTAAAGGCTGCAAAGTCCTCATCACTTTCACTGCACTCAGAATTTCTGCTTTCTGAATTATCTGACTCAGTTTCAGCAACCTTTGGAGGTTGAGTTGGTGACTTACTTCTGTACTTTCTGGTGGCTTCTGTCTTGAATGCCACTGTCCTTTCTTTATGTTCACTTCTTGTAGACTTCTCCTCTTCTTTCCTCACCATCAACTGCATCTCATAGGAAAGCAATTTTCCAAATAAAGTTGGAGGAGGAATTTCTACTAACTTTGCCATTTCCCTAATGGCACAGATCTTGGTGTCCCAATCCTTTGTTAGGGACCTTAGAAACTTATCATTAAGCTCATAATTACTGAACTCTCTGCCATAGGACATTAGCTCATTCACAATCCTATAGAACTTCTTATAGCATTCAGTTATGCTATCAGATCTACCTTGCCTAAAGCTTTCATATTCTTGGTTTAGCAAAAACTTTCTGTCTTGCCTCACTTCTTCAGAACCCTCCATATACACAATAAGAGTATCCCACATTTCCTTGGATGTCTTGCATGTATCAAATTCTGAAAGGTAGCATCATCTATCGCACTCACAATGATATTTTGAGCCCTCTTGTCCATTGTAGCTAGAATTATCTCATCCTTTGTCATTTCAGAGTAATCCTTAGGTTTTCTCTGATTTGCATCTAAGACTGAAACCTTCATGGGCACATATGGCCCTTCTTTAACTGTGATGTATATTCTAGGGTATGAGGCTTCCATAAACAATCTCACCCTTTCCTTCCAAATGCCAAAAATTTCTTTTCTGCAAATGGGTAGCTTCATGGATCCCAATTCCTTATGATTCTCAGTGGAACCCATGGTTCTTGATTTTCTTGATTCTGTAATGTACTTAGACTGAATCTGCCAACAGGATCTACTCAGACAGTTATGTCCCTTTTTGAGTAACCTCATTTTGATACCACTTGAAAGATATTGTACCTACTCACCTAGAGGGGGGGTGAATAAGTGACTTAAATCTTTTTCACTTTTTAGGCAGAATTCAGAGTTTATCACAGAACAATTAACCAGCAATCACAGCAATCAATCCAGCACACAGTGAACACACAAATTTATAGTGGTTCCCCAAGATTTGGGTACATCCACTTTCCCCCTTCGCCTATCTAGCAGTATACTAGATTCGGCCAAACTCCTCCACTATCTCAGATCCTCAGATCTTACACTCAGAACCCCAAAACAGGTTCCTACAGCTCAGGCCCAAGGCCCTACAACTCAGCTTCTTCACAAAGCCTACACTCAGCTTCTTCACAAAGCCTACACTCAGCCACCAAGGCCTACATTCAGCCACAACAGGCCTACACTCAGAGATACAAATCTCCTACACTCAGGCACACAGGCCCTACACTCAGCCTTTATAATTACAGGCTTACAAACTCAGATCCCTAAGGATCCTACAAGATAATATGAATACAAAAATGTAAACTCTACAACTCAGAGAAAAGAGAGAAGAGTTGAGAGTTTCTTGATGAGTTCTTGGATGAACTCTGCTGAGATCAATCTGACTTGGCTTTCTTCAAAGCTTCTTGAATGTAGAACACAATAGGATTGATCTCCTCTGCAGTTGATCCTTGATCTCTGCTACTTAAGATTCAGAACAAAGTCTGAATCCTTCTTCTCAGCCTGGTTCCAACGGCTGTCTTCTTGGATGGAGCTCTCTCTCTCCAACTTCTTAGATCTTCACTAGATTCTTCAATGAATAGCTAAATCTTCTTTGTATATTGATCACTTGAACAACTTTTTCTGTAGACAGTATAAGCCTATTTATAGGCCTTCTTCATGGTAACCGGCTGGTCCGGTTCATAACTGATTTCTGACAACTCTGACAGGTGCAGTAGACCGGCTGGAATGGCAGCTGTCAAGTCATCCAGTCAGTTCTTGAAAAATCTGTAACTGTCTGAAAGTGTCGAGACTATCTGTCTTTAAGTGTCGACACTTATAGACCAAGTGTCGACACAAGTTGTCTAAGTGTCGACACTAGCCTATAAGGGGTCGACACAACTCCTTGTGTTGTAGATTTCACTTCTCGACACAGCTTCTTCTTCATGTGTCGACACTGATATTGAGTGTCGACACAACACTTTGTTCTTCAGTATTTTGTTGACTTCTTGTAAGTGTCGACAAAACTCCTTTGTGTCGACACATCGTCATGTGTTGAACTTGTTCAGTGTCGACACTTCTTCTTGGTGTCGACACATCTTCTGTGTTGATACTTGCTGAGTGTCGACACTGCTCCTTGTGTCGACACAACTTCTTTGTTGAGACTCTGGCTGAGTGTCGACACATCTCCTTAGTGTTGACACTTGTACTTAGAATATTGTTGAACTTTGCTAAGTGTCGACACATCTCCTTGTGTCGACACTTTCTTCAAGTGTTGAGTCTTCAGCTGAGTGTCGACACATACTTTCTTGTGTCGACACTTTCTTCAAGTGTTGACTCTTCTACTGTGTGTCGACGCATTGCTCTGGGTGTCGACACTTATACTTAGACTCTGCTGACTTTTGCTGAGTGTCGACACAGCCTCTAAGTGTCGACACTTTCTGATGTAGACACAGTTCCTTTGGGTGTCGACACAACTGCTAAGTGTCGACACTGCTTCACTGCACTTTTCTTCATTGAGTGTCAACACAGCTCCTTGTGTCGACACTTTCTGTCTGGTGTCGACTCTGCATCCCGTGTGTCGACACAAGTACTCCAAGTGTCGACACTGCTTGCCTGGGTGTCGACACAAGTCTTCTTAAGTGTCGACACTTTGCTCCTGGGTGTCGACACATGGACTTAGAAACTTTTTCTTCTTTCCTTCAAATACTTAACCTGCACAAGTAAACTCAAAACACATCAAATACATTTTGATGTATATCATTGAGTAGGGTGAGGCTTCTTCAAATCAGGTACATTAGAACCAATGTACCCAACATAATCGCTCAAGACCGCCAGGCTAAGTACTATAACGCTAAGCACATGAACGTGGAGTTCGCTGTTGGCGACTGGGTGTACTTGAAGATCAAGTCGTTCAAGGGTGTCTCCCGGGTGTGGCACTTGAAGAAGCTAATCCCGAGGTACCTTGGACCGTTTGAGGTTCTGGAGCGGATTGGTGAAGCATCTTATAGGTTGAAGATATCAATGGAGCTTAGTAGTCTACACAATGTATTCCATATATCGGTGCTATGGAAGGCGGTGCAAGAGCCTCCGCATGTGATCGCGGTGGATCAAGTGCCGGTCGAGAATGGGTTGACGACGAAGGTCAAGCCCGTTCGTTTTGAGGACTCGGAAGTTAAGCGGCTATGCAAAGAGATCAGGAAGGTCATGGTTCGTTGGGACAATTGCGGTCGAGAAGAGCTCTCTTGGGAGCGAGAGCAAACCATGCTTGAAGAGTACCCGGAGTTGTTTCACTCAGGTATCATTTAAGTTTATGATTATCTTTCCTTTATGTAATTTCGAGGACGAAATTATTTTAAGAGGGAGAGAGTTGTAACGCCCCGAAACTCAAAAGAGCGACGGGAGGCATTTTGAGCCAAGTTTGGCGTTTGGCAGGGGGCACACGGCCTGGGACACGGGCGTGTCCCAGGGCGTGTCGTGTTTGGGTCGATTATTTGGCTGAGAGGTCAACGAATTTTGGAGTCGACGATCGTCGAGCAGCGAACACGACCTGAGACACGGCCGTGTCCCAGGGCGTGTCGAGCTCGTGTCGACGATCTGCCCGGGAAGTCGACGATTTTCGCTCGACGAAGTGTCGAGACAGGGAACACGGCCTAGGACACGGGCGTGTCCAAGGTCGTGTCAGGTGGTCAACGACTGTACTCGACGAAGTGTCGAGACAGTGAACACGGCCTGGAGCCCAGGCGTGTTCGGGTATGACACGGGCGTGTCCAAGACCCGTGTGAGTCTCGGGTTGGTGTTGGTCCTGTGTTGATGGAGGAACATGCCCGGGAGCACGGGAGTGTACTGGATGACACAGGCATGTCAGGTCGAACACGAGCGTGTCGGGTGCCCGTGTGTTTTTCGAGACGCGTCAATTTCGACGGCGGATGGGGAACACGGCCCTGGACACGGGCGTGTCACAGGCTGTGTTCGGCCTAGGTTTTGCATTTCAGCTCCGGATCATGGCCGTTCGTTTCTTTACTTTGCGATCTGATGGCTGGGGGTTGTTCCTGCTAGGATATACCCGGGAATAGGGTTTCAAATCCCTCATTTCTTTCACTTAGTCTCTTTCTAAACTATAGAGAGAGGGGAGAGCAAGGAAGGAGAAAGGAGACTAGATCTGGTTACCGGCGGAGCTTCGGAGCTCCAAATCGCGAGCCGACTTCGGATTTATGGAGGCAAGAAGATTGCGGTGCTTTCCATCCTCATACATTTCCATGGCGCCAAGGAAAAAGGTTAGGGTAATGATTCTCATCCTAGGACATGTGAAGTCCTCTTTTCCTTTGCATAGGAAGCCCGCTCTCGCGAGCTTGCGGTGAGTTTGAGGCGTTCCTTCGGGTAGACATGAATAGTCTACATCGTGTACATTTAGAGTCCATAATCGAAAACAAATATAGGCATGATGTGTGAAGCCTACCCAAACAAGTTGGTCTGGATCGGTGATGTTGCATTGCATAAATGGCCGGAGAAGACTCTGTGTGGATGTTTGTTTTTCGGGTTTTCTACGTGGTAGATTGCAACAGGGAGCCTTGGGGATTACCTCCAAGGTACACCCGGAAAACTGGGCGGATGCGTGATTCTGCTAACATGGTGGCCTGGGAGCCAACTTGAACATAACCGAGTTATGTGAAGTGTGTGACAGAAACGGGACTCATGGAGGTTTGACCCGCGCATATGGCTTAAATTGACGTTGCGACGTGAGCAATGGGTCAGGCGGAACCATACCCGTTCTATGTTGTTCGGTGGGAGCCGTTGGCATATATGAGGGTCTTCGGCGGTCTATGGCTTAAATTGACGTGACCCATGTCAGGAAGACAAAATGCTCGCATGATTGGCAGTCCAAGTGGCGGTGGTGAGACCGGGGTGTCTATGGCTTAAATTGACGTGACATTGACCGGTTCACCAAGAATGTGCACTGAGTGCACGGGGTGTGTGGTCGTGCGTGCCCACGCCTGTGATGAAGTGTTTATCTATACTGCTTGGTTATGCTAATAAAGTGCAGGGAAAGGAGCATCGCCGCCCCGAATTTATGGGCGGGATCGTTATAATTTGGTCAACATAGCTGGCCGTTGCTTTTGTTTGCCACCATACAGTGGATTGTTGCTTGCAGGTGCTGCGGAGCCGAGCGGTAAATAGCGGGCCGAAGCCCAAGTTGACAAGCCGGCCCTCGAAGGCCCATTTTGAGTGTTCAATTTTTTATTCATGTATGACCGGCCTGCGTGCCGTGGTATGGAAGACACATTTTATTTGAGTAAACAATTTCTAAGGCCTTAAGGCCATTGTACTGGTGTATTGTACTTCATTCCTGTTGGTTTGGGTAGTGGCCATTCATGCTCGTGCTGGGTTCCTTTTATTGCAACTTTAATTGTTTCCGCTACAATGACTCTGTGTAGGACGTTGGATATTAGTTGGATGGTTTCCATTGAGTAACCACCCAGTCTGTCTGTGGTATATGGCGTCCGGCCACGGCCAGACCTACTGCTATATGATATGCGATGGATAGGGGGTGTTACACAGTCTCATGGTCACTTCTGATTTTGACCACAGTACTGTTAAATTTATTCTGAATTTGCTTAATAAATGTCTGGAAGACATCAGAGGTTTCAGATTTCTTCCTTAGGAAGAACACCCAGGCAAATCTGGAAAAGTCATTGATGGTTAAAACTCGCGGCGCCCCGCGGGATTATTTAATAAGGTAGTTGATTTTATTTTAGAAGGACGGGGCACATGGATTTATTATATATAAGAAAAGTTGAAACCGTGTTTTAACGAAAGAAGGCAAGTTCACCTATCACATATCGTACGCGATATTCCGGTGAGGAATATTGGGGTCGTATTGTTCTCGGGGACGGGTTGATTATTTCTACTCTTCCCTGGTGGGAACTATTATTTTACTGAAAATAACTTGTCGGGTTATTATTTATATATATATATATATAAACAGAAAATAAAAGCAGAACGAAAAGAGCCGACGAAGAATTTAGCACAATGGTACCAAATCAAATTTGAACTAAAATAACTTTTAATAAAAAGAGATACTAAATTTCAAATTAATTAAGGCAAAGACTTGGTCGTGGAAGTTCCACAAACATGAGCTCACCTATCTCTAGGACTATCGCTCACCTGAACCTTAAGACTATTCGACCGGGCTCTCATCTGACGAAGGATTTCTCTTAATGCCTGCATTACGATAAGAACCCCGCTATTGGGTGGGGAACGTAATCCGGTAGAATTCTGCGCCTTATTTCTCGAGGGTTAGTGCGAAACTCCCTTTAGCTAGGGGTGATCGGTCCATACGCACGACCTCTCAGCTAGCTAGTGTATTGACTACGGAAATAGAGCCCACACATCGATATGTGGTTCTACGCCTCGTAAACCCGGGGCAAACATTAAGTAATTTAATTAACGATAAAAAGAGAACCTTTAATCATTTAAAGCGATTTTATCTATCCCAATGCTCTTCGATACTGAGGGCTAAGAGAGATTAGCCACTCATCGGAATGGGGACGGCTTGTGAAAAGAATTGCAGAATTGAAAGTGCGAGTCCTACTCAAACGAGTAGGTGGGAAATGAAAGAAGTAAATGAAAGCAGTAAAGAAAAATGATAAAATGCAAGTCCTACTCAAAGGAGTAGGCGGGAAAGGAAAGCTGTAAAATTGCGAGTCCTACTCAAACGGGTTGGCGGAAAATGAAAGCAATAAAATGATAAGTCCTACTCAAATGAGTAGGCGGGAAATGAAAGTAGTAAAATTACAAGTCCTACTCAAACGAGTAGGCAGAAAATGACAAGTCCTACTCAAACGAGTAGACGGGAAATTAAAGCGAGTCCTACTCAAATGAGTAGGAGGAAATAGATGCACACACGCACACACTCTACAGGAATAAAATGCACACACTATACAGAAATAAAATGCATACACTCTACATGAATAAAACCTAACTCACACACTCACGCACACAAGCGAAAATAAGAAAAACTAAGTGACCGGAAAATTAAAATGATAACATTTTTACCTGTAGATTATGCTAGAAATGCATAAAAAGAAGAAATTAAAATTAAAGGAGCAAAAGTTTTGAAATTTAAAAGCAAAATCAAAGTGTTCGAAAAATCAAAATAATGACTAATCCATTCTTATAACTTCATAAAAATGCGTAAAAAGTGGAAATAAAGTAAAAAAAGGAACAAAGAGTTTTACAACCTAAAAGAGATAATCTAAGTTAAAGGAAAATAAAATCAACTTTGAAAACACGTTTACCAATTTATAAGATGAATAAAAAGCTATAAAATCCTAAATCTAAACAAAGCTAAGTAAAAATAACTAAAACATAAAAAAACATGAATTTATACTCATACACACACACATTTTAAAGAACAGGAAATCAAAGATAAAACAAATAAAAATAAGATTGCTTAAGGTGGGGCACATAGATGAAGTCCAAAATATTATAAGGAGGAAAAAGCTACAAATTTTATTAAGAGAAAAAGTTGATTACAAAGCTAAACATAAAAGAGAGGGGAGAAAATCTCCTTAAAAAGCTTGGAAATCACCTAAGCAACCCCTGACGATAAGAAAAATGGTTCAAAAAAACGAACATTTGATCTTACAGAGAAGATCTATTTATAGGCAAAAATTTTCAGATTACACGCCCTAGGTCACGGGCGTGTAGGGGGGCGTGTCAGTACTGTTGCTGAGGTGATCAACAACATTTATTGCTGGTTTGACTTTGGGGCTGTACACGTGGAATTCGCGGGCGTGTAGGTGGGGCGTGTCTGGGAGGTTTATCTGGGGAAGGCGTCGTGTCATTTTGTCGTCGGCGCTGTCTTGTCTAGGATGGGTGGATTGGTCACGGGCGTGTCGAATATTGACACGGGCGTGACAGGAAGTGTTGAATGGCGATGGTGTTGAGTGGTGATGGCATTGAGTGGCGATGGCGTTGAGTGGCGATGGCGTCGAGTGGTTTGCTGGCGTTGAGTGGTTGGCTGGCGTCGAGTGGTTGCTGGCGTGTCACTGGCGTGTTGAATGGGGATACGGGCATGTCGGGCAGTTCGACAAACGTTGAACGCTGAACGTCGAGTTGGCGACAACTTTTTGTTAGGATCAAGTAACATGCCCGAGTCACGGGCGTGACCGAGAAGTACACGAGCGTATACTTAGGAATTTTTTTGACTTTTCCTGAAAAATTTCAGAAAACAAATTTAAGTTAAGTTAGGAAATTATATACAAAAAAGAAGCATTTTATTGATGAAAAATAACTAAAAATGACAAAAATAAACTAAAACAACTTAAATAACGTGCGTAAAAATACATATATTTACAACTTATCAAATACCCTCATACTTAAGCTTTTGTTATTGCAGAACAAAAGTTGGAGATATACTTATAAGGAATTAAAGAAATCCTAGGTTTAGTTACCGCTTGAATTAATCGAAAGAAAGATCAAAATAATTATCCGGGGTATAAGAGTTAAGTCCTAAATTATGACAAACATTTAAATAGAGGAAGAGTTTCAACTAAAAACTTCACGATATAATCAAATAGAAAGCAAAAATTGTATTTGTTAGGTTAACAAAAGTAGATTGGGATTATGGAAACTTTAGCTTATAAGAATTAAAGAAAATAATGCAATTTAAAAATTATGTTCTCAAAAAGATTTTCAATTATTTCTAGAATCATTTGAAAGTGGTGGAGGGGGATGTTGTGGTTTATGAAGAGGGCTTTGGATGTAAAGGTGAGATATATTTTTTCGCTCAAACCTCTCATGAACTTTTTGGTTTGAATGTGAATGTTTAGGAAAACGAAATCTTATTTTTCATAACATATAATATTTTTTGAACAACTTCATAATAACCCTATGTATATGTATAGGAGTAACATATAATCTTTTAAAATATTAGATGCCTATGTTTACGGAACGAAATTTTATTATCATTGACATGGGTTCTTTTAAGGATCAAAATCATGTCAAGTAAGATATGAAAAAAAGTGGGGAGATATGTTTTTTTTTCAGAAAGAAAACTAGGTTTAATAAAAAAAATTTGAGAACAACCTTTATAAATCGAACGTTCCTATATTTCAAAAAAAACTTGGAGTAAACATAATTGAAATTTAAGATTGTTATTTTCTAACAAAATAAATGTGCAACTATTTAGATAAATTAGAAGTAATGCTGAAAATAAGTCTCTTATTTAAATAAAAAAGAAGCATAAAAATTCTTTAAAAGTTAACCCCAGATATCTAAATCTATCAATCTCCAATTAATATACGAATTGTAAACAAAGAATTAATAAAATTCGCTTATAAATTAACTTGTAACTAAATTTGTGGAGTGTGAAAAGGGTTAAGAATGAGATATTCGATTTATTTTTTCATAATAAACAAAATGTTTTGCATTTTTTAGAGTGTTTATCTTTTTTATATTTTTGATTATTTTCAATTTTTGGATTTTTAGAGTTATTATCTTTTAGGATTTTTGGATTTTCTAAATTTTTTTGTTTTTTTAGTGTTTATCAAGTTATTTACAAGAAAGGGGAGAGAAAGAGATGTTATTTACAAAGAAGCGAGGGAGAAAGAGAAAGATTTTTTTATAAAAAGATTTACAAAGTAAAAAATCAAATATTTTTTGAATTTTTGTTTTACAATTTTTTTGAAATTTTTGTGTTTATGAATTTTTTTTGAGTTTTTGATTATAAAAACAAGAAAAAAAATTTTAAGTTTTTTGCATTTTTTGTATTTTTGACTGTGTGCAGACAATATAAGTGCAAAAAAAGAAAAATGTGAGAAATGAAAACACCCCCACACTTAGTTCCAACATTGTCCCCAATGTTGCAAGATAAGCATGAGGAACAAACATAGATAAAATACAGTATTTAAAAAAATAAAGATAGAGGGTAGAAACTTCCCTGAGACGAGATCGGGGAGGCACGTTTGGAACCCTGCATTATTTGGAAAGAGGAAAGAAAAAAAACAATTCTGTTATATGGAATTTATTTGGTGGCGCGAGGTTTTTATTTGTAGTATGCGCCTTATTTATAGATTTACTTACTCGACTTGGCCATAAGGTTTCTGGTGGTAGGGGTGGCAAGTGTGGATGACTAGGAAGTAGTTAACGTCTTAGCTAAATGAGTACAATAGAAATGTGTTCCCATAATGCCTAAAATAACATGAGGCGTGCCGAAGCGAGAAAATAAATATATAAGTTTAAAAATATTTTTGGTTTTTTCGAAAAAGTTAAAATAATATATATACGAAATTTTTTTTTGGTTTTTAGTGGTTTTTTTGTGTTTTTTTTAGTTTTTTTGTTTTTTAGGTTTTAGTTTTTAGGTTTTTTAGCTGTTTTTGTTTTTAATTTTTAGTTTTTTGGTTTTTTTTTACTTTTTAGTTTTTGTGCTTTTTGTTTTTTTATATTTTTATGTTTTTAGATTTTTAGTTTTTAGATTTTTTAGTTTTTTAGTTTTTTTTTATTTTTAAATTTTTTAGGAAACAACATCATTTCAATTTTTTAGTTTTTATAGATAATAATAATATGATAATTTTTGAAAGTTTTTTTTTGTTTTTTTTAAAGTACGTTTATAATTATTAGTATTATTATTATTATTACTAATTTTTGTTGACCATTTTTTTGTTATATATATAAAATAGGTAAAAGTAATAGTATTCCAGTGTTTGAAATAACAACACGAAAACCCCCCGGCAATGACACCAAAAACTTGATGGTTAAAACTCACGGCGGCCCGCGGGTTTGTTTAATTAGGCGGTTGATTTTATTTTGGAAGGACAGGGCACGAGGATTATTAGATATAAAAAAGTTGAAACCGAGTTTTAACGAAAGGAGGCAAGTGCACCTATCGTGTGTAGTATATGATATTCTTGTGAGGAATGTTGGGGTCGTATTATTCTCGGGGATAGGTTGATTATTTCTACTTTTCCTTGGAGTGAACTATTATTTTTATCGAAAATAACTTGTCGGGTTATTATTTATATATATATAAACAGAAAATAAAAGCAGAAAGAAAGGAGCCGATGAAGAATTTAGCGCAACGGTACAAAATCAAATTTGAACTAAAATAATTTTTAATAAAAAGAGATCCTAAATTTCAAATTAATTAAGGCGGAGACTTGGTCGTGGAGGTTCCACAAACATGAGCTCACCTATCTCTAGGAGTATCGCTCACCTGAATATTAAGACTATTCAACCGGGCTCTCGTCCGACGAAGGATTCCTCTTAATGCCTGCATTACGCTAAGACCCCAGCTATTGGGCGGGAACCCAATCTGGTAGAATTCCGCGCCTCCTTTCTCGAGGGTTAGTGCGGAACTCCTTTACCCAGGGGTGATCGGTCAATACACACGGCATCTCGGCTAGCTAATATATGGACTACGGAAATAGATCCCATACATCGATATGTGGTTCTACGCGTCGTAAACCCGGGGCAAACCTTAAGTAATTTAATTAACGAGAAAAAGAGGACCTTTAATTATTTAAATCGATTTTATCTATCCCAATATTCTTCGATACTGAGGGCTAAGAGAGGTTAGCCAATCATCGGAATGGGGACGGCTTGCGAAAAGAAATGCAGAATTGAAAGTGCGAGTCCTACTAAAACGAGTAGGCGGGAAATGAAAGCTGAAAATGAAAGCAGTAAAGGAAAGCGATAAAATACAAGTCCTACTCAAACGAGTAGGCGGGAAATGAAAGCTGTAAAATTATGAGTCTTACTCAAACGAGTAGGCGGGAAATGAAAGTAATAAAATGACAAGTCCTACTCAAATGATTAGGCAGGAAATGAAAGCAAAAAGATTACGAGTCCTACCCTAACGAGTAGGCGGAAAATGACAAGTTCTACTCAAACAACTAGGTGGGAAATTAAAGTGAGTCCTACTCAAATGAGTAGAAGGAAATAGATGCACACACGCACACACTCTATAGGAATAAAATGCACACACTCTACAGAAATAAAACGTACACACTCTACAGGAATAAAACCTAACTCATACACACACGCACACACGCAAAAACAAGAAAAACTAAGTGACCGAAAAATTAAAATGATAACATTTTACCGGTAGATTAAGCTAGAAATGCATAAAAAGAAGAAATTAAATTTAAAGGAGCAAAAGTTTTGAAAATTAAAAGCAAAATCAAAGTGTTCAAAAAATCAAAATAATGACTAATCCATTCTTATAACTTCATAAAAGTGCATAAAAAGTGGAAATAAAGTAAAAAGAACAAAGAGTTTTACAACCTAAAAGAGAAAATTTAAGTTAAAGGAAAATAAAATCCACTTTGAAAACACTTTTACCAATTTATAAGAATGAATAAAAAGCTATCAAATCCTAAATCTAAACAAAGCTAAGTAAAAATAACTAAAACATAAAAACATGAATCTATACACATACAAACACACCAATTTTAAAGAATAGAAAATCAAAGATAAAACAAATAAAAATAAGATTGCTTAAGGTGGGGCACATAGATGAAGTCCAAAACAATATAAGGAGGAAAAAGCTGTGAATTTTATTAAGAGAAAAAGTTAATTACAAAGCTAAACATAAAAGAGAGGGGGAGAAAATCTCCTTACAAAGCTTGGAAATCACCTAAGCAATCCCTGGCCTTAAGCAAAATGGTTCAAAAAAATGAACATTTGATCTTACAGAGAAGATCTATTTATAGGCAAAAAATTTCAGATTACATGCCCTAGGTCACAGGCGTGTAGGGGGCGTGTCAATACTGTCGCTGGGGTGATCCAGAACATTTATTGTTGGTTTGACTTTGGGGATGTACACGTGGAAGTCACGGGCATGAACCTGCTATCACGGGCATGTAGGTGGGGCGTGTTTGGGAGGTTTATCTGGGAAGACATCGTGTCATTTTGTCGTCGGTGCTGTCTTGCTTGGGACAGGTGGATTGGTCACGGGCGTGTTGAATATTGACATGGGCATGACAGGAAGCGTTGAATGGCGATGGCATTGAGTGGCGATGATGTTGAGGGGCAATGGCGTTGAGTGGCGATGGTATCGAGTGGTTGGCTGGCGTCGAGTGGTTGGGTGGCGTCAAGTGGTTGATGGCGTTTCACGGGCGTGTCACAGGCATGTCGAATCAGGACATGGGCGTGTCGGGCAGTTTGAAGAACGTCGAACGCTGAATGTCGAGTTAGCGACAACTTTCTGTTCGGATTAAGTAACACACCCAGGTCACTGGCGTGACCGAGAAGTACACGGGCATGTACTTTGGAATTTTTTTGACTTTTCCTGAGAAATTTCAGAAAACAAATTTAAGTTAAGTTAGGAAATTATATACAAAAAACATTTTATTGATGAAAAATAACTAAAAATGACAAAAATAAACTAAAACGACTTAAATAACATGTGTAAAAATACGTATATTTATAACTTATCAGTCATCAACAACCACAAGTTTATAGACTGTCCTACCTAGGCTATGAATTGGCATAGGACCAAATAGATCCTTATGCAGGAGGTATAAACACCTCACTGAGTCTTTGGTACCAAGTCTCTTGAAGGAGGTCTTGGTCTGCTTGCCCTTTTGTCATGCAGAGCAGATACCCTCCTTGGTCCACTTTACCTTAGGTCCATTTCTCACTAACTCTTCACTGAAGAGTTTGCCTAAGGTCTTGTAATTTAGCTGAGCTAGGCTCTTGTGCCATTTGACACAATGTGAGGCTTTCACATCTGCAACTAAGCATATGGGAGAGTCCTTACTCTCACAAACCAAATTTAGACAATAGACATTTCCTCTCCTAGTGCCTGTCAAGATGACCTCTTGGTCACTTGACCTCCTAATTTGGCACTCATCCTTGAGGAAAGAAATGTCATAACCAAGATCACATAGTTGGCTTATGCTTATCAGGTTGTGTTGCAAACCCTTCACATAAGCTACCTGTGTGATAGTGATTATGCCATTTGATATCTTACCAGACCCTTTGGTTACTCCCTTTTCTGAACAATCAAAGATGACTTTGGGTCCATTCTCTAAAAGAGTGTACTCCTTCAGCATGCTCCTTGTTCCAGTCATGTGCCTTGAACAACCACTGTCCAAGTACCATATAGGGGTATGGCTACTTAAACTCATCTATAAGACATAAATCATTTAACCTTAGGACCCCAATTCTTATCGGGTCTTATGTGCATGTTAGGCTGAAAATGAATATGCATGCATGCAGCTCTTCTAACAGGTAAGCCAGTATTAGCTCTCTGGACACTATTATGGTGTCAATAATCAATGGCATAGTGGCCCACTTTGCCACAGCACCAGCAGTCATAGATGTTGTACCTTATTTTAAGGGTTGGCTTTACAGCAGTGCTGTCAGCAGCTCTCAGTCCAGCAGGTATAGCAGCAGCCTTTTTCTTATGTCTTCCAACCACAGCCTGATTTGGGATATATCTAGCAGCAGAGGTACTTGGGGTATCTTGGACCCTACCAGCAACTGCCTTCTTTTCAGAGAGCATGCTCCTGATGGCTTTAGATATGCCCAAGTTTAGTTTGCTAACAAACTTTCCTTTGGTCTGATTGTGGACTGACAGATTTTGATAAGGGTTTGCAGCCTTATTCTTGAGTGTTGGGGCTTGTACACCAAACATAAATGGTCCAGGATGGGCCATTTGGATCTCCTCATGGGCCTCCTTGTAGGCACTAGCACCCTTGTCATACCTACCACCATGGTGGTGAACATCTTTGTTCACATTGGTGGATCTACCATTCTCCCAGTGACCATAGATGCTCGCTTGTCCATACCTGTTAGATGGTAGCAGCACTCTCCTGAAAGGAATAGGAGGCTTGGAAGCTAGTGGCTGCACTGGAGCTTTGCCCTTCCTTTTGGAATTAGCAGCTCTAGTGTTTCCTTTGAAGCCTAACCCCTTCTTACCCTTTTGGGAGGAGAAGGAATCTATCAAAGGCAACATAGAACATGGCTTTGAAAACTTAGCCACTAGCTCCTTCTCCTTTTGGAGTTTACCTTCAATATTCCTGATGTGGTCATTCTTGAAGTCTATTGTGCCCATCTGAATAACAATGATATTTTTCAGCTTGCTGATTTCTTTCAGCTTCAGGTTCAGCATGTTTATTGACTTCGAAGCAGCAACCTGCAGAGAGGCAATCTCCTGAGCCTACTTTTTGGCTAGGAGCCTGCTTCACTTCAATGCCTGCAAGAGATCAACATAGTCATCAATCAATTGATTGATGTCTCCTTCAGATTCAGAGCCATCTTCATCACTTGATGCAGATGCCTCTAAATTTGGACCTGTCTTATAATCTGACCCAGAGGATAGAGAATGTACTTTGCTTGGACCAGGCTGCTCCTGGCTGGGTTCTTCATCAGTCAAAGCCATCAGCCCAAGGCAGTGGCTGTCTACTTCACCTTCTTTAGTCCTAGCAGCATCATCAGCTTCTCAAGCAATAGCAGCTAGCATCTTTAAGAAGTCTGCCTCTATATCATCTCCTTCAGCAGGGAATAGCCCAATATAGGCCACATATTCATCTTCCTCTTCTGAATCTGATGACGGGGAGTCAGTACAGCACTTTTGCTTCTTAACAATGAAGGATTTCTCCTTCTTGCCCTCTTTCTGTTGTTCCTTCTTTTCACCAACACCCTTCCTTTTGACAAGGCAGTCAGCTATAACATGCACTGGCTTGCTGCAATAATAACAGACTATTTTAGAAGAAACTAGTTTATTTGATTTAGAGCCATACATGTCCTCTTTAGAGGTTTTCTTCATGCCCTTGTAGTAGTCTTCTTTTGGATAAGAAGAAGAGGAGGGTCTGCTTCTCCAGTGCTTCTTTTTCATGAATTTCTGAAATTTCCTGGAGAAGGCAACAAAGTTTCCATCAGACATGTGGCAGTCTAATGTGCTGGTTTCTGAACTTTCTAAATCAGATCCAGCATCCCTCCATGGTGGAGAAGGTGTCTTTCTCCTGCTCCTCCTTGTGGGTTCAGCTTTGAAGGCAGTTGACTTGTCCTTAACTGCAGACTTGTTGATTTTCTCCTCCTTTCTGGCTATCAGCTGCATTTCATAGGACAGCAGTTTTCCAAATAGAGTTGGTGGTGGTGTATCTGCAAGCCTTTCCATTTCTCTAATGGCACAGATTTTTGTGTCCCAGTCTTTAGTTAGAGAACTAAGAAACTTGTCATTTAATTCATATGTGTTGAAGGCTCTGACATATGACATCAGCTCATTTACAATCTTGAAGAACTTTTTATAGCACTCAACTATGCCATTTGTCTTGTTCTGCCTGAAGCTTTCATACTCTTGATTGAGCATGGACATCCTGTCATCCCTCACTTCTTCTGTCCCCTCCATGTAGACAACTAGTGTGTCCCACATCTCCTTAAATTTCTTGCAGTGAACTAGGTTTTGGAAGGTGGAGTCATCAATGGCACTGACTATTATATTTTGTTCCCTCTTGTCCATTGTGTCAAGGATGACTTCATCCTTAGTCATTTTAGAGTATGTCTTTGGTGTTTGGACATTAGCATCCAGAGCTGAGACCTTCATAGGGATGAATGGTCCCTCCTTGATAGTAATAAAAATTCTAGGGTCAGCTGTCTCCATAAACAACCTAACCCTCTCCTTACATATGTCAAACCCTTCCTTCCAACAGATAGGAAGCTTCATGGCCCTTAGCTCCTTGTGGTTCCCTCTTGAACCTATAAGGCCTGTCTTTCCTTATTGACCTTGGAGATCTACTCAGACTATTGTGTCTTTAACGAGCAGCCTCTCTCTGATACAACTTGAAAGTCTTATTTTCAAGGTAAACTAAATATCTAGAGGGGGTAGATAGGTTTTAGGCCTTCTATTTAAATACTTTGGACCTATATCTGAATTCCTATGCTTAGTGGTTAGTTGATTTGTGCTTTCAAGAATAATCACAGATGACACAGATATTTTTATAATGGTTCCCCAATCTTGGGTACGTCCACTGTCCCTCTCTGCCTTTCTAATAGTGTGTTAGAGAAGGCTCTTCACCAATTCCTCGACTCCTTAAGAGCTTACAGCACAATCCTGCAGGATCCCTCAGTCTTATCCAAGACCTACAACTCGGGCACTAAGCCCTACCACTCAAATCCCAACTGGATCCTACCTCGGCCTTTATAACACAGACCTACACTCAGGCACTAAGTCTTACCACTCAGATTCTAACAAGAATCCTACCCTCAGATCCCAGAATGGTTCTTACTCTCAGATCAACAACAGATCTTACCTTGGCCTTTATAGCACATGCCTACACTCAGATTCCATAAAGAATCCTACCGTTAGATACCAAATTGAATCTTACAGAGAAACATACAGAGTTGAAACACTCAGACACCAGAGAAAGTTCTCTATGTCTGTCTTCCTGGACTGAGCAGATATCAGCCCTATCTTCTTCTTCACAACAACAAGTTGAGATAGAAATCTTCAATTGAAGCACGACTTGTTCTGGATGAAACTTGTAGAAAACTCTGCTTCTTCTTTTTATTTCAGGAGTCAACCCCGATATTGATGTCGCAGATGTGTATATCAGTAGCTAACTCTTTTTGCGTTCAGGTTCTCTGATCAGAACTCCTTCTAGCTCGGCAAAAACGAGGAAGAAGACGTCGTCCCGCCGCAAGATGGTGAATCAGAGAACCCTAATTAGATCTCTTCTTGATATTGATTATTGTTAATTGTTATTTTTTTCGATCTGATCCTACTCCTTTTATAGTCTGTCGATCAACACCTCATTGGGCAGTGGAGCCCACCAGAATTGGTGGCTGTGATTTTGCAATTCAGCCACCTACTTTCCATTGACCACTGATTCAACGGCACTTTGCTTTGTGTGGGGTCCAGCGTGAAATTCCTTTCCTAGTGAAGAAAATCATGACAGTTGTCCCCCAGCGCCTCTAGCAACATTCCAGCAACATTTGAACCTTCTTTAACTTTGTTGATGTAAGACCCCCCCCCCCCTCCCGGATCCCAAAACACGGCACGAAGGGGGAGTCTTATGCCCGGAACAGCCGCCTTGCAGTAGCATTAGCACATGGGCTAACCTGTACCGCAAGACGCCTATTCTGCCGGCTACAACAATATCAATAGAACATGCCAACCCAACCAAATATAATAAGCAAGAAAAGTCAAAATCCACACTAAGTAAAAATGTCCAAATGCATCAATAAAGGAGAAGCTAAAACATGCTTATACCATATATCAGAGTACAGCTAAACATTGCCCAAACGGGCTACATCAGAGTATCAAAATACTAACATCCGTAACCGACGGTATCGATGGCACCATCACTTCAGGCCCTGTCGTCCTGGCCTGGCTGTCCTGCTGCGTAGTCTGCGGCTGCTCTACCTGCGGCGTGACCTCCTAAAAAGGAAGACGTAGCAACCGTTAGTCGAAACGACTAAGTGGTTTCACATCCGCTCCCCCGGCGACTCCTCGGCACCGGGCGGGGAAAAGGAACAAGAGTACTATATATAATAAGCATAAAAGGGAACAAGCAGGTGACAATAAGGTAAGAGTAACAGTATCATAATCTAGCAAATATTTAAGAGCTACAGCAAACTAACATGTATAAGTTACAGCAGGAAAGTAACTTAACTTATAAGAATGCTCATACAAACTTATAAGTTAAGGATCGGGTTACATAAAAGTAACTCATCATATAAGAGTGCCCATACAAACTTATACGATGAGGATCTTGTTGTGCAATGATATGAAATGCTATGAATACTATACAATGACTCACCCATGATCACACCCATGCAATTGCTATGTCGACACAGACTATAGTTCCCACTTTTCGAGCAGGCAACTAACCTCTCAGGCATCAACCACCGTGGCCAGGCGGTGACAGTAGAACGGGCACTTCTACTACTAGGCGGTTATCCACACTACTTCACCTAGGCCTCCGTACGCCTCAACGCTAAGAACACAATAGCGGATCCCATGCGTACTATGGCCCAGCGGGGTCTTGGGTAGATGTGCACCAAGAACACAGCCCGAACTGGCCTTGTGTGACCCGGAAGGGGCCTCGAAAGTAAGCACGAGGACACAGCCCAATCGTTCACTTGGCACGGAAGGGGCCCCGGGACGTGAACACCAAGGACACAGCCCAACCGCCCAAAGTCTAACTATCGACTCCCGTCGGTGTGATGACTGGCGAGCCCGTAGACCTGCCACATTATCCTTAACCCAGGATTACGACACCGCGTGTCGACTCACACCACATGCAAATGCCACATCAACATAACAAGGAAGGGGCCTCGGAAGTAAGCACGAGGACACAGCCCAACCTTCCATCCATACCTTATCACAACTCAACCAAACAAGTGACGGTCAACACCGCACCTACATCCCTTCACAATACTACCCGTAGGGAAACGACGCTCTAAGTATTGGACTACTAAACTCAATTCATTAATCAAACATACTCATGGTCATTATTTATTCTTCTATATGACTCCCAAATGATGACAACATAATATAACATGTTACGCATATAAAGATTTACAAATCTTTCCAAAAGTACTAACATATTATGAACATGATGCGCATGTAAAGATCCATCACACTTTCCATATGTTAACGACATATTATATATGATGCGCACAAATAACAATCTTCCAATTCTTATCAAGTCAATTCGTTTAAATAAGATTTCTTCACAATTTGATTATATGAAATCTAATTAATAAGCTTCGTCAATCATGCAACAAATGATTAATCATAAAGGTTCATCCAAGTCAAGTAACTTGCAATAAAACTTCCACCGAATCTAAACCCATCTTATAAAAAGCCCAGAGTTTAGGTGCAGATTTAATCTGGATATCAGCTTCGACCAGAGATTCCCGAAGCTACAGGAATCCAGTGAAGACGTGTAACCCCACGATGGAAAGGTCTTTCCATGCTCCACAACTTTCGTATTCAGACCTCAACCCAGTTTTGAAATTATCCTATTTGAAATCGGACTTGAAGTCCGCTGCGTACAGAACACAATTTCTGCATGCAGGATTTGTTGAATGCCATTTTCATTAGATTTTCCTGTGGCTACAGACTTCGCCTGAAGTCATGCAACCATTCGTTGGAAAGGTATTTTTAAGGGCTTCAACTTTCGTGTTTAGCCGAAAGCCCAGATCTTGACATATCACACCTAAAAATGGCCACGAAGTTCGATGCGCGCAGAATACAGATTCTGCACGCATCTTAAGGCGGAATGAACGGCATCGGTTCATCTTTCTCCTCAAGGCGATCTTCCCAAATCATTCCAGAAAATCTCCTCCCTTATTCAACCTCAAGAGGCCTTTTCTCTTCATGAAACCAACCCCCATCTCCACATAAAAGATCGGAGAGGTTGAAGACACCACTAACCAAGAGCACAAGCCCCGGATTGGCCTCACCCTAGAGAAAGCATCTTCTCACATGTCAAGACTCTTTTGAGTCGACGTCTCGCCTAAATATCTACAGATCTAGCAACAAGGGAGAGGGTAGGAAACTCACATCAATTCCAGCGGTTCCTCCATTTCCGACCATGGATCTCGTAATTCTCCTTGGCGGCATCTTCTCCTTCACGGTGATGGCGAATTTTCTCCTGTAGAACTTGCTCCAGCAGTTTTCTCTCTCACCAGGAGTTCTCACAGGAAATAGGGAATGAAATGAGCATGAAAATGGCTAGGGTTTTCTCTTCTCTTATATATGAAAAGTGACACGGGAAGGGACACGGCCGTGTCCTTACCCGTGTCCTGCCTGGCGAAGCGACAATGACAGTTTCCATGTCGGTTCAATACTTGACACGGGTAGGGACACGCCCGTGTCCACATGACACGGCCGTGTTCCCTGGCCGTGTCCTTCTCGAGATATATCTCGACGATCTCAACAGTTCGTCGATCTCGATCAAAATCATCGACTGGAGCACACAGGTAGGGACACGCCCGTGTCTCTACCCGTGTCATGTTAATTCGTCGAAGTCGACGCGCAGTTCGTCGATCTCGACACCTCTCGTAGAGTGTAACTCGACACACACGGGTAGGGACACGCCCGTGTCGCTACCCTTGTCACATGGTGTCGACACAGCTCGTCAGTCTCGACACGCCCTGTCGAGTGTAACTCGACACACACGGGTAAAGACACGCCCGTGTCGCTACCCGTGTCATATGATGACGACATAGCTCGCTGATCTCGGCATGCCTCGTCGAGTTCAACTCGACGCACACGCACACAGGTAGGGACACGCCCGTGTCTCTACCCGTGTCTCATGCTTGTCTAATTTCTCCTCCTTTTCACATGTGTTGCCCTGTTGTCAGCACTCTCCATGAACCCTAGTCAGCTCTCCTGACTCAAAACACGCACGAGGGGCCTAGTGCAATTCAGGACGTTACAAATCCTATAAATAAAATAAAAGATTTCATCCCCGAAATCATGCTTAGGCTGTGGGGAGAAAAGCATAACAGAAAATTTAACATATGCTTTTAAATAAAATTACCTTGAGCAAACAACTCCGGGTAGCATTGCTGCATCAAATCCAATGGCTCCCATATGAACTCCTCCTTCCCATGGTTGGATCATAGCACCTTCACCAAGGGTACACTTTTGCGGCGCAAAGTTCTTCTCTCGCTGTCAACAATCTGCACCGGCTCTAGTCGCACAGACCTATCTGACGCCACTGCACCATCAGTAGTGGGAATATATTGGTCGGGCCGCAACAGTGCTTTTCGAAGCGACGACACATGGAACACGTCGTGGAGATTCTCTAGTTCTGGTTGTAACTCCAACCGATAGGCCAACGGACCAATCCTTTCTAGTATAGTATAAGGCCCAACATACCTTGGGCTGAGCTTTTTCACCCCACGTACCTGCGACACTCCATGCATCGGCCGAATCTTGAGGAACACTTTATCGCCCACTTGGAACTCCACCATCCGGTGCTTTTTATTGTAATATTTCGCCTGCCGACTTTGAGCCTCCAACATGTGATCATGTATCAATCTGACCGTCGCATCAGTATCATCTATATATTCATTTCCCAATGCCTTCGGATCTTCATCCTGCACCCAAGACAAGGGGGTACTGCACCTTCTTCCGTAAAAGGCTTCATGGGGCGCCATACCGATGCTCGCCTGATGGCTGTTATTGTAGGAAAATTCCACCAGGGGCAAGAGCCTTTCCCACGGCTCTCCTCTGTCCAACACACATAATCTCAGCAGATCCTCCAATGTCCTAATGGTCCTTTCAGACTGCCCGTCCGTCTGAGGATGAAATACGGTGCTGAAGGTAAGGCATGAGCCCAAATATGCATGTACCGCCTTCCACTCCTTGGAAGTAAACCGACCATCTCGATCCGAAACACTTGTCTTGGGCACGCCATGATACCGTACGAATTGCTACACAAAAAGGCGTACCAAAACATCCACGCGTGCTTCCTTCTTCATTGGAATGAACCGGGCCACCTTTGTCAGTCGATCAACAATAACCCGCACTGAATCATTCCCGGAGCGGGAACGAGGTAGCACATAGACAAAGTCCATGGAGATATCCTCGAACTTCCATTCGGGGATGGGCAACGACTGCAACAAACCACCGGGACTCCTGCATTCAGCCTTCACTCTTTGACAAGCTTCGCAATGTGTAACATAGTAACGAACATCCTTCTTCATTCCTGGCCAACACATGGTCTTCCGTAAGCCGGCGTACATCTTGGCAATACCCGGGTGTACAGAATATTAAGAGGAATGTGCCTCTCTCAAGATATCCTGCCGGATTTTGCCGCCCTTGGGAATATAGAGCCGGCCACGAAAATAAACGAGGCCATCTTTTAGTGTGTACTCATCGGTGGTCCCATATTCAATTGCCTTGATTGACGGGGCCAAGGCCGCATCCATGCCTTGCTCCACCCGAATCCGGTCCCGGATATCACAAACTATGCTCATGCTTTCCAAAAACTCTGCATACTCTGCCGAAGGAGCCTTGAATACCAGAGTAATATCCATCTCCTCAATCATCCGAGCCAACTCCATACTCATCAACCGAGACTCTGGGCTAGAGCCTGGCAATTTTCTACTCAATGCATTGGCTACCGAGTTCGTTTTCCCGGGGTGGTAGTTCATGGTGAACTCATAGTCGCATAGAAATTCCAACCACCGCCGTTGTCTCAGGTTCAACTCCCTCTGAGTGTGGACATACTTCAAGTTTTTGTGATCGGAAAAGATCTTGCAGTAGACGCCATATAGATAATGCCTCCAAACCTTCAAAGCGAACACCACTGCTCCCAACTCCAAATCATGAACCGGGTAATATATTTCATGTTTCTTTAACTGCCTTGAAGCATAAGCGATTACGTGCCCGTGCTGCATCAATACCGCTCCCATCCCTTGATATGACGCGTCCGTGTAAACTTGAAATCCTTCCTTCCCAGACGGAAGTGCAAGGATGGGGGCGGAGGTAAGCCTATCCTTTAGCTCTTGGAATGCCGCTTCACATTGTGGTGTCCACTCAAATGGCACACCCTTCTTCGTCAAGGAGGTAAGAGGAAGGGCAATCTTGGAAAATCCTTTCACGAACTTGCGGTAGTACCCAGCAAGTCCAAGAAAGCTTCGTATATCGGCCGCCGACCTCATGGGCGACCACTCCTTCACGGCTCGCACCTTTGCTGGATCCACTGCTAATCCTGCCCCACTAATCACATGCCCCAAGAAAGCAACCTCCTTAAGCCAAAATTCACACTTGCTAAACTTAGCGTACAAGGCGTGCTCCTTCAATTTCTTCAACACCAAGGTTAGATTCTCGACATGCTCCTCCTCCGTCTTTGAGTATACCAAGATGTCGTCGATAAAAACAATGATGAAGATGTCCGAATACGGTTCAAACACCTTGTTCATCAAGCTCATGAAGGCCGAAGGGGAATTTGTGAGCCCAAACGGCATTACCGTGAACTCATACAAATCATATCTTAAACTGAAGGCTGTTTTCTGAATGTCCCCTTTTTGTATCCTCAATTGATAGTATCTAGAGCGCAAATCCAGTTTAGAGAACCAATGTGCTCCCACTAGCTGATCGAACAACTCGTCGATCCGAGGTAGCGGATAAGTGTTCCGCACCGTCAACCGATTGAGTTCGCGATAATCTATGCACAAATGCAGTGTTCCATCCTTCTTCTTCACGAACAGCACAGGGGCTCCCCAGGGTGATGAACTGGGGAGAACGAACCCTGACTCCACCAGTTCTTGCAATTGAACTCTAAACTCTGCGAGTTCTTTCGGGGCCATTCTGTATGGAGCCTTGGATACAGGCTTGGCACCTAGTACTAGATTAATCTGGAAGTCAACCTCTCTATGCGGAGGTAATCCTGGTAGCTTCTCAGGAAATACCTCGGGAAAATCCCGCACTACCCATGTTGGGAACTATGCCCATATTAACCCAGATTTGATGAAGTCACCCTGGAACTAAGATGAATTAGTTTGTATTTGATGCTTTGTTTGAGTTATGTGTTTGCAGGACTCCAATGGGAAGTGTAGACCAATGTTAGTCTACAATGGGTCACCAAACACAGGACCATACAGTGTAATCCCTCATTGTGTGTTCCAAAGTGTTGACTCATATGTAGCCTCTCTATTGGGATACACTTCATACTCAAGCTATAGGACTGTAAAAAGACTTGATGCTGATTCCCCTCTAGTAGAAGAAAAATTGCTGACAGAGAATTTCTCTAAGTATTTCTCTCGAGTAGGTCCTTAACTACTCGAGTAGATTGCTTGACAAATACTCGAGTAAAAAGTTCTGCATACTCGAGTAAGAAAATTCTTCCTCTCGTGAAGTTAAGTAAAACACTCGAGTAGTTCACTGACATACTCGAGTAGCTTACTTAACTACTCGAGTAGATCTCTCTTCCTACTCGAGTTGCCCAGAATTCAGTTTCCAAGTTTCTCTAAGTAAATCACTCGAGTAGTCCAAGTCACATACTCGAGTAGCTTATTTTCTCTCGAGTAGTTCATACTCGAGTAGTTCTAGATTTCTATTTCTCAGAATTCTTCTAAGTCATTTACTCGAGTAGGTACTTCATATACTCGAGTAGTTCTCGACACTGTGTCGAGTAACTCTCTTCTCTGTGTCGAGTAGTTTAGAAATACTCGAGTAAGTCCTTCATATACTTGAGAAGATTTCTTTTATCTCGAGTAGTTAAACCTAACTACTCGAGTAGCTGTTTTTCCCGTGTGCAGAATATTTCTAAGTGTTTTTCTCGAGTAGTTCTTCTAACCACTCGAGTAGTTCAATTCTGCCTACTCGAGTAGTACAACTTATACTCGAGTAGTTCCACTCCTTCCCGAGAAACTTTTCTTTGTACTCGAGTAGATCTTCTAAGGTACTCGAGTAATTGACTATATGCACTCGAGTAGTTCTCTTCTACATACTCGAGTAGTCATGATTTTTATACCCGAGTAGTCATGACCTCATTTTCCCTGAAATTTCTTCTAAGTCCAGATTTGACAGATTTTCAAATTCCATGATATGATTGGTCCACGTGTTCGTCATTAAAACCGATTATGACCTTTATTAGTACTCCTATAAAAGGTCTTGTCTAATCGACAAACCCTAATCAGAAAACAATTCTTTCAAGAAGAAAATTATTCTAAGTTTTGCAGCCGCCGCTTTACAAAAGGGAATCGTTGTTTCCTCTCTCTCTCTCTCTCTTCACGGAACGAAAGCCGTCGCCGCCTCTGTTCTTCTCTGGCAAGGGTTTCGATCTTCAGAGGAAACAGACTGAAAAAGCTCTCCAGATCGAGATCGATTTTCACATACACTTCATTTGTCCGATCGTGGAAGCAAGAAGTTCAGATCTACTGATTGCCGAGAATCTTTCAACTTTTCTGATAAAGCTGCATGCCAAGAAGAAGATTACAGTTCCTGTTTCATTTTCATATCTGAACAAGACAATATTACTGTTTGTATTTTTCAATACTTGAATTTCATTTCTATAGGAGAATCTTTCTCCGAGTGTAGGAGTTTTCCACTCCGAGTTTGTAGGAAGGTGTTTCTTCCGAGTTGTAGATCCAGTTGGATTGGATTGAGATTGTAGGAACTTTGTTCCGAGGGTAGGATTGATTTTCAAATCCGAGATAGTGGAGTAGCCGAGTCTAGTTTATTGCTAGATCGGTGAGGGAAAGTGGATGTACCCAAGATCGGGGAACCACTATAAATCTTGTCTCGTCTGTGATATTTTAGTAGATAGATCTGTGCTGTGTTCTGAGATTTTTTTTCGCAAAAGACGCACAACTCACCTATTCACCCTCCTCTAGGTGATTTAGGTTAACAACTGTTATCTTTCAATTGGTATCAGAGGCAGGTTGATTGTTAAAAGGTTAACACCTTGATCAGTTCCTGCAATAGTTGTTATTTGAGATCTATCTATCATGGACAAGGCAAAGGATTTTGTCAAGCTTCCCCTATGCAACAAGAACAACTTTCCCATGTGGAAAGAAAGGATCAAATTCTTTATGGAAGCTGTGGATCCGAGGATCTTCATGATAGTTGAAGAAGGTCCTTATGTCTCTATGACTGTCTCCACTATAGATCCTACCAAGAAGGTTCCAAAGAAGCTGATGGATTTAAACAAGGATGAGATTGCACTTGTCTCACTGGACAAGAAAGCTAAAAACATTATAGCAAGTGCAGTTGATTACTCAATGCTGCAAAACTTAATCCACTGCCAATCTGCAAAGGAGATGTGGCAGTCCTTGGTTACCTTGATGGAAGGTACAAAAGAAGTGAGGGATGATCGGAGATCCCTCCTCAATCAGAAGTATGAAGCCTTTCGACAGGGAAGCAAAGAGACCATTGCTGATACATTTGAGAACTTTTTCAAGATAGTGAATGGCCTAGTGTCTATGGCAGAGTATTCACTAATGGAGAACTGAATGACAAATCCCTGAGATCCCTAACCAAATAATGGGACAACAAGGTCTGTGCCATCAGGGAGTTTGGGAAGCTGGCTGAGAGAGACCCATAAAATCTCTTCGGGAAGCTCATGTCATACGAGCTTCAACTCAACACCAGGAAAGCTGAAGAAGAGAAGAGCAGGTCTGCTCTCAAAGAAAAGTCTGTTGCTCTAAAAGCAGACACCTCCAGAAAGACAAAGGCTGCCTCCCCTGCTCCAGCTCCAGAGATTAGTGAAGAAGAAGAAACTTCTGAGCCTAGTACCTCAGGCTCTGAGCTATCAGAAGGAGAGTTCTCACTGCTCTCACGTCAGTTCAAGAAATTCTTGAATAAGAAAAAGCAATGGAAAGGCAAGGATTCCTCCTATAGAAGATCACGACACGATGGTGATCGGCAAAGAAAAGGCTCAAGTAGCCATGACAAGTATTCCTCTAAACAGAACAAATATGTTTCGACTGACATCATTTGCTATTATTGTAATAAGCCAGGTCACGTCATCGTCGACTGCCCTCATAAGAAGAAGGAGGGTGGCAAAAGAGAAGAAAAGAAATCCTCACACAACAAGAAGGGGAAAGAGAAGAGCCTCATAGCCAAAAAGAGCAAGACTCTTAGTGACTCTGACTCATCTGAGTCAAGTGAAGAAGAAGAAGCTTATTTGGGGCTAATGGCTCAAACAGATGATGATCAAGAGCCCCAGTTCACTGGGAAGGTAAACTCTCATACCCCTCTTTCAGATTCTGAAGTCTCTGAGCATGATTGTGAGGATAGCTCCTCTGACGATGAGTCAGAGCTAATGGCCCAGTACAAGGAGTTAATCATGGCTTATGACAAATGTCGTCGAGTCGTGAAGACTCAGGCTAAAGAGATCAAATCTCTAAAAGCCGAAGAGCGCATCTTGAGAGAGAAAGTCGCAAAGACTGACTCCCTCAAAGAAAACTTCAATAATGCTATTGAAGAATATAATAAGGCTCTTGGGCACCTTGACCTTAAGGAGAAGATCATCAAAGAGTTGGAAGCCCAACTTGCGGCTGAAAAGAAACTTGTTGAAAGTTTCTCGAAGCCCAAAACTGTTCTTCCATTCGTTGCTGAATTCTCAGCAAAGGCCAAGGGAGCTGGACTAGGCCATGAAGAAACTCCTAGTAAATCCTCTAGGAGAAACAAGAATCAACGGAAGAATAAGGCCGCCAAAGAGGCCTTAGCCAAAGAGAAGGGGAAAGCCCCTCAAGATCAAACTACATTCAAGAAAGTCATCTTTCCATCAAATGAGTTTGATTTTGACTCATCCTACAGGCACTTTGCTAGGCCTACCTATGTAGAGCCAAAGTCCCGCTATCAAGGATGGGCTCGACCCCGAAACTTTGGCGAAAGTGTCTTTAAGGCACCTTATGAAGAAGTTATTCTTCAGAGCTATGGCCCTTTCAATCATGGGCATAACTTCAACAAGGCACCAAAGACAAAGCCTGTTGTAGAAAAGCCGACAAAGGAGAAGAAGCCATGTGATTGCCATCATCATGAGGCATCTCCATCCAAGAATGCTGCCCCTGCTAGACTACAATTCCAAAAGGTCAAGCAGGAGATCATGAGGCAAAGGTACAATAGATTTGAATGTTGGTGTTGTGGCAAGGTTGGTCACTTCGCCATAGATTGCTGGTTCAATTCCAGAAACGCTGCAACCCCTCATGTTAACAACATGAGAAAGACCACTCATAATGCTAACACTCGCAGGGGGAGCACTCTAACCCGAGACCAAGGACCCAAACGTGTTTGGGTTCCTAAGGCAAACTGATTATGATTGCAGGAATGTCCAAAGGCCAACAAAACGCCTATCTGTTACTTGGACAGCGGATGCTCTCGACATATGACCGGGACTAGAAGCCTCATTCATAACTTTACTGTAGTCATGAATGGACCAAAGGTCATCTTTGGAGGTTCAGACCGTGGAATTACTAGAGGCTATAGTATGATTGCTAACGGCAATGTATCCTTCTCGGATGTGGCTTATGTCGAAGGATTGGAACACAATCTCATAAGCATAAGTCAACTCTGTGATAAAGGAAACATAGTTGAATTCCATGCTGATAAGTGCTTTATAAAATCCGTTGACAATATGGAAACGATTCTATCCGGCACTCGAAGCAGGAACATTTTCTGTTTAAATTTCATCTGTATAGATTCCTCTACACCAGTGTGTCTTTTAGCAAAAGATATTGCGTCTCTTGGTGACCAATGGCACAAGAGGCTAGCACATATTAATTTCAAAACTATTAATAAATTATTTTCAATGGACTTAGTACGTGATGCCCTAAATGTCAAGTGCGTCAAAGATAGACCTTGTCATGCATGCGTAAAAGGCAAGCAAACAAGGGCTACCTTTAAAAGCGTTATTGGCAAAGACTCTAACAGATGTCTCCATCTATTGCACATGGACTTGTTTGGTCCACTGCGAATTAGAAGTTTGGGAGGTAAGGATTATACGTTGGTAATTGTTGATGATTACTCGCGCTTTGCATGGGTGTTATTTCTGAAACACAAGTCAGATACCTTCGACACCTTTACTAATTTTGTCAGGCAAGTCCAGAATGAATACAACTGCTCCATAGTCAAAATCAGAAGTGACAACGGAACAGAGTTCAAATCTGGGGCCATGACAGAATTCTGTGAAAGCTTAGGTATCTTTCATGAGTTTTCCTCTCCTCGTACTCCACAACAAAATGGAGTGGCTGAGAGAAGGAATAGAACACTCATAGAAGTCTGCAGGACTATGTTGAGTGATGCTTCACTTCCGGAGTACTTCTGGGCTGAAGCCGTCAACACTGCATGCCACGTGCAAAATCGAGCACTCATAAACAAAAACCACGATAAGACACCTTACGAACTTCTAAAAGGAAGGAAGCCAACCATCTCATACTTTAGAATCTTTGGTTGTAAATGCTTCGTACTTAACAATGGTAAGTATCATACCACCAAGTTCAGCGAAAAGAGTTTTGAAGGTATTTTTGTAGGTTATAGTAGCCACAGTAAGGCATATAGAATATTTAATAGAAAAACCCTGGTGGTAGAAGAATCGATACATGTTGTATTTGATGAGATGAGCTTGCTGCAAAGCAATCCGTCTAGTGTGCTCATTAAAGATGCAGGTGCAAAGCTGAAAGAAAATAGCTTGGATGAACCGTCCGAAGACAAAGGCAAAAAGTTCATCAAGATCACCACTTCAACCCCTATTGGAGAGGCTGATGATCAAAATGAAGAAGTCATCCAAGATGAAGAAATCACTCCAGAGATTGAAGATAATCCAGATGCAAGAACTTTAGAGCTCAGACATCTAAAGGATCACCCCATGGACCAGATCATAGGAGATCCCCGGGACGGTGTCAGAACTCGAAGAGGTACAACTAACAAGAATCTTTATTTAAGTTTTCTCTCGCAGGTTGAACCAAAGAAGTTTGAGGAAGCAAACTCAGATGCATCGTGGATAATGGCAATGGAAGAAGAGATAAATCAGTTCAAGCGCTGCAATGTATGGAAGCTTGTTCCAAGACCCAAAGGAAAGAACATCATTGGAACAAAATGGGTCTACAGGAACAAGATGGACGAAGACGGGACGATCATAAAGAACAAGGCCAGACTCGTCGCTAAAGGCTATCATCAAGAATAAGGAATCGACTTCGACCAGACATATGCTCCAGTGGTAAGGCTGGAGGCAATAAGGTTGTTCCTAGCATATGCTGCACTCAAAGACTTTACCGTCTATCAGATGGACGTGAAGTCTGCCTTCCTAAATGGTAACATAAAGGAAGAAGTGTATGTGGAACAACCTCCAGGTTTCGTTGATCCTAACTTTCCTGATTATGTCTATTTGCTGCACAAGGCC
The DNA here is from genome assembly GCA_039583875.1 of Platanthera guangdongensis. NCBI lineage: Eukaryota > Viridiplantae > Streptophyta > Magnoliopsida > Asparagales > Orchidaceae > Platanthera > Platanthera guangdongensis. Next base: position 47,564,817 of record CM077149.1, read on the forward strand.
CTATATGGTCTGAAACAAGCTCCTAGAGCTTGGTATGAGACGCTGTCTAGCTTTCTTATGGAAATTAAAGGCAAGATTTTGCTAGTGCAAATCTATGTCGACGACATTATTTTTGGCTCTACAGACGACAACCTCTGCAAAAAGTTCTCAAAACTTATGCAAGGGAAGTTTGAAATGAGCAGTATGGGCGAGCTGAAGTATTTCTTAGGGCTTCAGGTGAAACAATCTGAAGATGGAATTTTCATCGCGCAGACCAAGTTCACCAAAGAGCTAATTAAGAAATTCGGAATGGAGAACGCAACCTCTATGAGGACTCCAATGAGCTCAACTGTCTCTAGACAAGGATGAAAAAGGAAAACCTTTTGATGAAACCAAGTACAGAAGCATAATTGGATCCCTACTCTACCTTACTACTAGTAGACCGACATAATGTTTTCAGCATGTGTCTGTGCTAGATTTCAGGTGAACTCTAAGGAATCTCACTACGCTGCTGCAAAGCAGATTTTGAGATACCTTAAAGGTACATCAAATCTTGGCTTATGGTACCCAAGAAGTAATGACAGCGAACTAATTGGATTTTCAGATGCAGACTTTGCAGGTAGCAAAGACGACCGAAAAAGCACTTCAGGGACTTGCCAATTCTTTGGAAGAAGGCTAATCTCCTGGAGTAGCAAGAAGCAGAACTGTGTCGCAATCTCAACGGCCGAGTTAGAGTACATCTCTGCAGGTAGTTGCTGTGCAAAGTTACTTTGGATAAGGAATCAATTTGAGGATTACTGATTGTCTCTGAGATATCTGCAAGAGAAAATACCAAACTAACAATTCATCAAGGCAAGTATACCTATCGAAATGCAGCTAGGGGACACAAGTGTCGTATTGAAATCCGGGAACAGTTGAGTAAGCTTACTCACACGAAATCTATTATTTTATCGACGGCAAAATAAGGTTTAGCTAAATGTACTAAAGGAAGAGAACTACTTGCATGAAAAGATAAAGAGAGCTAAAAGAGCGATTAACTTAAGCTTAGTAACGATGAAGGGAAAATGCACTCGATCAGAAATCACCTCGGCAAGAGTGGTTAGAAAAATACGATAAATAAACCTAAGCTAATTAGGGTAAAGGTCCTTGACCGTGGAGGTTCCATGAATATTGACACGCTTCTCTCGAAGGCCGTGCCTAACTGAGTTTAGGAAGGTCCGACCGACTTTCGCCTAAATCGGAGGCCTAAAACTCGCTTTACGCGGTGAACCCCTCTAATGGATTTTACTCCAATCCGGGAGATTTGAACGTCTGCCTCTCTCGAGGGGTGCGAACAACTCCCTTTACTCTTGAGTGCTCATTTCAAACCTTCGGCCTCTCGGCTAGCCCAGAATGAAAGCAAAGGTGGAGAGTATATATCGATGATATACCTCCAACCCGTGATAAATCAAGAGTAATTCAAAGCCAAACCCTAAACAGAAAAGGTAAGATTCAAAGCATCATAACCTAATCACTCGAACCTCGGATCAATTAGATCGAGTACATGGAGGATTAGTTAATCATGGTGAGGTGGAAGAGGGAGATGAGTAGAAGAAAAATACTGAAAATAGAGCAGGAACGAAAAAGAAAATAACACTTTTTATTAAGAGAAACAGTGATCTTACAGCTTGAAAACCAGAGATTACAAGAACATGAAAAGGAAACTACACTATCATTAGCATCATACTACAGAAAGAAGCTAGGAGCTAATACAGGAAAAGCATAAAGCTAGAGCTACGAACTAGAAATGAAAATACATGCTTAAAAAAGTTCAGAAAAACAAAGGACAGAACCTCCCCTCTCAAAGCGAAAAGTTGTCCTAAAACCCCTGGAGTTGGGCTCTATTTATAGAATTTTTCGGGTCGGGTCACGCCCCCCTGTCACGCCCTGGTCGGGCGTGACCCTGGGGCGTGACACATTCGGCGCGACTTTTTTCGGGCAGGAATTGAATTCTGACGGAGTTGTTGCGGTACACGCCCACCGGTCACGCCCTGGTAGGGCGTGACCCTGGGGCGTGTTCTTTGCGGCGTGACTTTGGGAGCTGAAATTGAATGCTGGAGGTGACGGGCGGAATTGCTGAAGTACACGCCCATATGTCACGCCTGAGTCAGGCGTGACCCTGGGGCGTGACACTTTCGGTGCGACGGTGGAGCTGGAAAAACGAGCGCGCTGCGGCGATTCCTCGGAACCTGGGGACACGCCTATAGTACACGCCCGTGTCGGGTGTGTCACGGGCGTGACCGAGGGGCGTGTACACTAAGTTTCCACGGAATGCAGTTTCGGACCAATTGCTTCATTCCTCTGGGTTACACGCCCTAGGTACACGCCCTGGTAGGGCGTGACCTTGGGGCGTGTCACAGCAAAATTCGGCTGAAAGCCGTGAAAACCTGCAAAAAGCAGAAAAAATGCATAAGCGACAAAAATATATACAAAGGGGAATCAAAACAAGTACTATACAAGACATGATTGGCTTTAAAACCCCGAAAATATCCTAATAAAATTGACTGCAAACGGATTATCAAATTCCCCCAAGCTTAAGTTTTGCTTGTTCCCAAGCAAAGATATAAAGACAAGTTAATCATAAAAAGTGACTAATTCAAAAAGTTTTAATCATACTTACACAAGTACTATGCGAAATTCTAGGTAGGGAGAATGTAAAACGTAAATCTAAAACAATTATTTAGGTATGGTTTAACATTTATAAACTTTACTTAATAAAAATAAATCATCCAGAATTTTGACGAAATTCTTTAAATAGATTTAAGTAAGGCAATGAAAATGAAAAGAACGTATTGAGTTATTACTACATCCAAGCAACGCATTATAATTATATCAATTAAATAACAAAAATCTAAGTTTAAATCCAAAACTAAAACTGATTTACTTTTCTTCTTTTCTTAGTTGTTAAATAAAATTTTAAAAAAAAGGGCGTGAATCAAAAGGACTTAATAGGACCGAAACGTTTGGTTTAGGAATATGAATAGGAGTGGAATTCAAATATAAACATGGAGGCTTAAAAATCACACTAAACCAAAACAACGAGTTTCAAAAAAAATAAATTTATTTTAAACAAAATATGTATAAATAAATTTATTTTTTTCTCTTTATTATTATTTATCTCATTTTTTTTTCTCATTTTTTTTTTATTATTATTTTCATTCATTTTTGCTTTTTTTTCTTTTCAATTTATTGCTTTTGAGTACACCTTTTTCAACAATATCTCCATAGATAAGACAAAATTTCCTATCAAACAAAATTAGCGTGATTAGATAGGTAGGAATTTGGGCTTTGGTGAAAATGAAAATGTGTGTGGAGTTTATCAAATGAATTTGGAAAAATGGCTCAAAAGCGGCTAACTAGTGGTAAAAGAGTTTAGGTTGGCAAGAAAGCTCAAACGTAAACAAAAATGGCCTAAATCATTTTCACGCATTTTTTTTAAAATTTATTTAAAACATAGAGTCGATAAATTTCAAAAAGCAAGTTCGAGATAATAAAAGAAGATTGATGAAATTATCTTGAAAATAAAAATAATATGTCACTTGGATCGTTCATATCTACTACGTTATTCAAAATATGTTCTTACAAAAATCATCTAAAGACGAAAAGGAAAATAGTGGATGATAAATTTTTAGAGAAAGTAAAGAAAATAAAGAACGGAAAACCATAATAGAAATGCACGGTTTAGAGAAATATTTTACCTTAACATGCTACCGTGAATTAGAAACACAGCATGGCCAACATTTTACTTGTGAAATATGATTAAAAAGAATGATTAGAAAAATTATAATTAACTACGTTGTTTATAAAGAAGTTTGAGAAAAACAAAACATAAACATGGGGTACTTATTGAAATACCAAAATGCAGCTATATAGATATAATAATTTTGTGAAATTTTTTGAAATTTTGGATTTTTTTTTTTGGGATATTTACAAAACAAAAAGAAAACAAAAAGAAGGAGGAAGTCCTCCCCCAAGCTTAAAATCTACATTGTCCGCAATGGAGAAGGAGGTCGGAGAACGAGAGAAAAGTAAAGTACAGAAATAAAAGACAGAATTGAAAAGCAGGTACTTCCCCGGTTTTATTTTGCAGGGCAAGTTGAGTGATGCCGCTGCTTCATGCCTGTGCTGTGGATCTTCATGAAACGTCGTCCGGCGGACTTTGGCATGGAAGCAAAACCGTTGGAGCAGGCGATCGCAGAAGTTTCAGCTTGCCGGAGCCAGTCGGGGCAAAAAGTGTAAAAGAAAGAAAACAGAAAAAGATAACTTGGGTTGCCTCCCAAGAGCGCCCTTTGTTTAAAGCGTCGTTTGAGCTCGACGCATCAAAATAATAATGTCCCAAATATTGTTTAGAAATAAAGTTCGAATAAAGTTAAAGTTTTGAGAAAAATAAAGTTCAGATTAATCAAATGTCAGGACCGGAAAGATAGAGTTAACAGGGTTTAGACTGACATCATCACAGAAATACAGTTTAAGACGCTGACCATTCACTTTGAAAGTACCCTTATCAGGGTGAGAAATTAAAACAGTACCATAAGAAAAGACTTCTAAAACAGTAAAAGGCCCAGACCAACGTGATTTTAATTTACCCGGGAATAAACGTAAACGAGAGTTATAAAGAAGCACTTGGTCGCCTGGCTTAAAGATTTTTGGGTGCCTAAGATGTCGATCGTGTAAACGCTTCGTCCGCTCTTTATAAAGTCTGTTATTTTCATACGCGTAAGAGCGCCACTCGTCGAGTTCGTTAAGTTGAAATTTTCGAAAATCGCCGACAGAGTGGGGATCGAAGTTTAAAAATCGCAAGGCCCAAAAGGCGCGGTGTTCTAACTCTACGGGTAAATGACACGATTTTCCATAAACCAACCGATATGGCGTACAGCCGAGGGCGGTTTTGTACGCTGTTCGGTAGGCCCATAGAGCATCGTCTAATTTGGCGGACCAGTCTTTTCTAGATGTTGAAACAGTCTTTTCTAAAATTCTTTTTATTTCTCTATTCACTACTTCGACTTGTCCGTTAGTTTGGGGGTGGTAGGCAGTGGAAAGCTTATGAGTAACGCCATATTTAGTTAGGATTTTTGAAAATTGTGCGTTACAGAAATGGGAACCCCTATCACTAACGATAGCGCGCGGCGTACCGAATCGAGAAAATAATTTTTTTAGGAAATTAACTACGACTCGGGCGTCATTCGTAGGAAGAGCTTGGGCTTCGGCCCAACGTGAAACATAATCAACGGCAACTAAAATGTACTTATTCCCGAAGCTAGAAGGAAAAGGGCCAACAAAATCAATCCCCCAGAGGTCGAAAACTTCGCACTCTAGGAAATAATTTTGTGGCATTTCATTTTTATTCGAAATATTCCCCGACCGTTGGCAACTATCACACCTACTCACAAAGGCATGCGCGTCTTTAAACAGGCTGGGCCAGTAAAAACCCGCGCTTAACACTTTGTGAGCGGTGCGAGCAGCTTGATAGTGCCCACCTGTCGGTCTTTCATGCAAATGTTTAATAATATCTAATCCTTCATCAAAGGAAACACACCTCCTGATCACTTGGTCTGCACAGACTTTAAAAAGATGCGGGTCCTCCCAAAAGTAGTTCTTCAATTCAGAAAAGAATTTCTTCTTTTGCTGAGATGAGAACTCTTTTGGGAGCACACGAGCCACTAGATAGTTGGCGATGCGGGCAAACCAAGGAGAAGTAGATGTGTTAATTATGAACAGCTTCTCATCAGGAAAATAGTAATGAAAAGAATTTTCGTCTAATTGCTCGATAAACGGGTTGTCTAGGCGCGAAAGGTGGTCGGCAGCCAAGTTCTCGGCACCGCGCTTATCACGGATCTCTAAGTCAAACTCCTGGAGGAGTAAGACCCAGCGAATCAAGCGAGGCTTGGCATCCGTTTTAGAGAGAAGATATTTGAGGGCCGAGTGGTCCGTAAAAACAATAATTTTCGAAAGAGTGATATAAGGGCGAAATTTGTCAAATGCGAATACTACAGCTAAGAGCTCCTTCTCGGTGGTGGTGTAATTTTCCTGTGCAGATGTGAGTGTTTTACTAGCGTAATAAATGGGGTGGAAGTTTTTGGAAATACGTTGACCTAGTACGGCTCCCACCGCATAACTACTCGCATCACACATTATTTCAAATGGAAGATCCCACACCGGAGCTATCATGATTGGCGCATTAACTAATTTTTCTTTTATTAAATTGAAGGCAGCTAGACAGAGGTCATCAAAGATGAATGGGGCGTCTTTTTCTAAGAGATGGGTAAGGGGCTTGGTGATTTTGGAAAAGTCCTTTATGAAGCGGCGGTAGAAACCCGCATGACCCAGGAAACTTCTTATGGCTTTTATGTTCGTAGGTGGCGGCAGTTTCTCGATAACTTCTATTTTCGCAACGTCTACTTCAATACCCCTTTCAGAAATTTTATGTCCCAAAACTAACCCTTCCCTTACCATAAAATGGCATTTTTCCCAATTTAAGGCGAGGTTAGTTTCTTCGCATCGCTCTAAGACTTTTTTGAGGTTCTCTAAGCAACTATCGAAGGAATTCCCGAAGACGGAGAAATCACCCATGAAGACTTCCATAATGCTTTCTACGTACTTGTCAAAGATGGCGAGCATACATCGTTGGAATGTAGCCGGCGCATTGCACAATCCAAACGGCATTCTTCGGTAGGCGAAGGTGCCGAAGGGACAAGTAAACGTAGTTTTCTCCTGGTCCTCGGGGGAGATGGGGATTTGAAGATACCCCGAGAGGCCGTCGAGAAAACAATAAAAGCTATGTCCGGAAAGTCGTTCTAAAATTTGATCAATGAACGGCAAGGGGAAGTGATCCTTGCGGGTGGCGTCATTCAACTTACGGTAATCTATACACATTCTCCATCCGGTCACCGTCCGAGTCGGGATTAATTCATTATTTTCATTACTTACGACCGTTATCCCTCCCTTCTTTGGTACTACCTGTACTGGGCTAACCCACTTACTGTCGGATATAGGATAGATAATTCCTGCGTCTAACAATTTCATAACCTCGCCCTTAACTACGTCTTTCATGTTTGGGTTTATACGGCGCTGAGGTTGTATAGAGTTACGAGAATTATCTTCCATTAAGATTTTATGAGTGCAGAAAGATGGGCTTATGCCCTTGATATCAGATATCTGCCAAGCAATAGCTTGGCGATGCTTTTGTAAAATTGAAAGAAGTTTATTTTTTTGTGCATCCGTGAGGTAGGCCGAAATTATGACAGGCAGCTTAGAGTCCTTTTCTAAGAAAGCGTATTGAAGGTGCTCTGGTAGTTCTTTCAGTTCCAAGGTAGGGGGGTCATCATACGAGGTCTTGGAAATTTGTTCTTTTTCAAAAACTATGTCCTCGTACATTTTTTTATATGTAAAATTAAAAGGGGTGTTGCTAGCGGCCATGGAGGCTTCGTGCAGCGATTCAGTTGGAAAAGTAGAAGAGGAACAGAAATCAAAAAATTCTTTTTCAAAATCAGAGGGGCGGGTGGAGGATTCTTCACCTAGGTGTAGAGATTCAGTTGGAAGAGTAGGAGAGGAACAAAAATTGGAAAATTCTTTGTCAAAATCAGAGGTGGGAGAGAAGGATTCTTCACTTATGGTATCCATGAAAAAACAGGAGTCATCATTAGCTAGTGTGTTCTTCATAGAGGGGGTGATAGAGAAAGTTACCTCATCGTCGCCCACTCGAAGGAAGAGCTTACCATTGCTTACATCAATGATAGCTCGGGAGGTGGCAAGGAAGGGTCGGCCAAGGATCAGGGGAACCTCGACGTCTTCTTCAATGTCTAAAATGACAAAGTCCACCGGGAAGATGAACTTGTCAACTTTGACTAGGACGTCCTCCACTATTCCTAACGGGTATTTGACTGACCTGTCGGCTAGCTGGATACTCATGCGTGTGGGGTTGAGACTACCAATTCCTAACTTTTTAAACAACGAGAGGGGCATAAGATTAATACTCGCACCTAAGTCGGCTAAAGCGTGTTTGACAAAGAGATCACCAAAGACACACGGGATAGAGAAACTACCCGGGTCACTGATTTTTTTCGGAAATCCGTTTGTCAAAACCGCCGAGCACGCGGCATTTAACGTGACATGAGAAAGGTTCTCTAACTTCTTCTTGTTAGTTAGGAGGTCCTTAAGGTATTTTGCGTACTTCGGCATCTGGGATATGGCTTCGTGGAAAGGCAGATTTACGTGGATTTGCTTAAACATTTCCAAAAAACGGGTGTATTGATCATCCTGTCGTTGTTTATTAAGTTCGGAAGGGTATGGCGGGGATGGATTATTTTTAAAGGTGGGTGGTGGAGTGAATTCTTTTTCTACGATAGGGGTGATAATGTCTTCGGCAGAGGATGGAATTTTTAAAAGGGGAACGGAGCTTTGATTTTCAAAAACGGGAGCGGAGCTTTGATTTTTAAAAACGGGAGTGGAGCTTGCCTCGGGTTCTTCACTTACCATACCAGGAACTTTCTTCCCACTCCGAAGAGTTATAGCTTTCGCTTGCTCTCTCGGGTTGGGCTCGGTATTGGAAGGAAGAGACCCTACGGGTCGCTCAGAAATCATTTTAGCGAGCTGTCCTACCTGATTTTCTAAGTTTTTAACACTTCCGGTTAAGGTCCTAATCGTAGCGTCATTAGCATTCATGTATTTTGAAAACACTTCCTCCAAATTTGGAGGTTTTGAAAAACTTTGAGGAGGTGGTGGTGGAGCAGAAAAATCACTTTGCGGTGGCGGGCGCACAGCATTCGATGGATTGCTCCACGAAAAATTCGGATGATTTCTTAACGCAGGATTATAACTATTCGGAAAATTAAAACCAGGAGGATGATAATTCGCAGCAGAAAAATTATTAAAAGCAGTTCTAGGCATATTATTTACATAATCCAAATGTTCGGCGAGAGGAGTTGCAGATTCCCATACCTGAGGGGCGGAGGCAGCTGTCATCTCCGTAATTTTTTTGCTTAATATTTCAACTTGCAGTGCGAGTTGTGAGACGTTGTCCACTTCAAAGAGACCTGCAGGTTTGTTTGGGCGGGACCTAGGCACATTCCACTGGTAAGTGTTCATGGCCATGTCTTCAAACAGCTCAAGAGCTGCTTCCGGGGTCTTATGGTTTAAAGTACCGCCAGAAGCTGCGTCTATCATTTGCTTCGTGCTTTGATTTAGCCCATTATAAAACGTCTGCACCTGCAACCATACAGGCAGAGCGTGATGTGGGCATCGTCTTAATAATTCTTTAAATCTTTCTCAGGTTTCGTAAAGGGTCTCAGAGTCTATTTGTCCAAAGGCAGAAATGTCATTCCTAAGTTTAGCAGTTTTAGCAGGCGGAAAATACTTGGCCAAAAATTTTTCAGTTAATTGCGTCCAAGTAGTTATGCTATTTTTAGGAAGGGTGTTCAGCCACTGCTTAGCCTTAATTCTAAGAGAGAAAGGAAATAATCTTAGCCTAATAGCATCATTTGTGACACCATTTATCTTGAAGGTGTCACAAATCTCAAGAAAGCTGGCTATGTGTGCGTTCGGGTCTTCATCTTGAAGCCCGTCAAATTGCACATACTGCTGCACCATTTGAATTATGCTAGGCTTCAGTTCAAAATTATTATTATTTATTGCAGGGCGAACTATACTAGTTTCTGTACCCTCGAGATTTGGTCGTGCATAATAGGACATAGGCCTTTGCACGACTTCCTCCACGTTGGGTTCTGCCATTCTTAAGGAAGAAAATGACTCGGAATCCTCAACCGGCACTTGGGTAGTAGGGCCTTGAAATCGCGATCTTCTCCGAAGAGTACGCTCAATTTCGTGGTCCAGGTCCAAAGTAACCGACGGACTACCGCGGGTCATACACTAGAAGAAAAGAGGAGAAGCAAGACTAAAAAGTAAAAAAAAAGCTAATGAAGTTGGAAAAAATTTTTTTGAAATAGATTTTTTTTATATTTTAACTCCCGAACTTCCCAAGGGCTACCCGGTGAAGGGTTCGCAAGGTACTAGACAAGATAGTGGCATTTAGAGCCACTTTGTCCTTTTCGAGAGAGTTAGGTGGTGTAGAAAATTTTGTGATGTGGGTTTCTATTACGAATGCGGTAATTAAAATCCAGCCACTTATCTCTGTGCGAGTAGGCGGAAATGAAAAGCTATACTCACGCACTCGTCAGAAAATTAAAACACACCCACTCTACAGAAAGTAAACACACTCTACTGAAATAAAGCCTGCCAATGAACTCAAGTGAGTAGGCGGAAAGTAAAATACGCACACTTGCTTGAATGAAATCCAGCCAATTAACTCAAGTGAGTAGGCGGAAAAATTAAAAAGACGCACACTTGCTTGAAATGAATCCAGCCAATTAACTCAAGTGAGTAGGCGGAAAAATTAAAAATACGCACACTTAACAAAATCCAGCCATTTAACTCAAGTGAGTAGGCGGAAAAAATTTAAGAAGGAGGCTGAGAAAGAGAAGTGATAAAATTAATATATTCGCGTTTTCAATTTATCAACAAGCGTTGCTTCCCCGGCAACGGCGCCAAAAACTTGATTGTCTCTGAGATATCTGCAAGAGAAAATACCAAACTAACAATTCATCAAGGCAAGTATACCTATCGAAATGCAGCTAGGGGACACAAGTGTCGTATTGAAATCCGGGAACAGTTGAGTAAGCTTACTCACACGAAATCTATTATTTTATCGACGGCAAAATAAGGTTTAGCTAAATGTACTAAAGGAAGAGAACTACTTGCATGAAAAGATAAAGAGAGCTAAAAGAGCGATTAACTTAAGCTTAGTAACGATGAAGGGAAAATGCACTCGATCAGAAATCACCTCGGCAAGAGTGGTTAGAAAAATACGATAAATAAACCTAAGCTAATTAGGGTAAAGGTCCTTGACCGTGGAGGTTCCATGAATATTGACATGCTTCTCTCGAAGGCCGTGCCTAACTGAGTTTAGGAAGGTCCGACCGACTTTCGCCTAAATCGGAGGCCTAAAACTCGCTTTACGCGGTGAACCCCTCTAATGGATTTTACTCCAATCCGGGAGATTTGAACGTCTGCCTCTCTCGAGGGGTGCGAACAACTCCCTTTACTCTTGAGTGCTCATTTCAAACCTTCGGCCTCTCGGCTAGCCCAGAATGAAAGCAAAGGTGGAGAGTATATATCGATGATATACCTCCAACCCGTGATAAATCAAGAGTAATTCAAAGCCAAACCCTAAACAGAAAAGGTAAGATTCAAAGCATCATAACCTAATCACTCGAACCTCGGATCAATTAGATCGAGTACATGGAGGATTAGTTAATCATTGTGAGGTGGAAGAGGGAGATGAGTAGAAGAAAAATACTGAAAACAGAGCAGGAACGAAAAAGAAAATAACACTTTTTATTAAGAGAAACAGTGATCTTACAGCTTGAAAACCAGAGATTACAAGAACATGAAAAGGAAACTACACTATCATTAGCATCATACTACAGAAAGAAGCTAGGAGCTAATACAGGGAAAGCATAAAGCTAGAGCTACGAACTAGAAATGAAAATACATGCTTAAAAAAGTTCAGAAAAACAAAGGACAGAACCTCCCCTCTCAAAGCGAAAAGTTGTCCTAAAACCCCTGGAGTTGGGCTCTATTTATAGAATTTTTCGGGTCGGGTCACGCCCCCCTGTCACGCCCTGGTCGGGCGTGACCCTGGGGCGTGACACATTCGGCGCGACTTTTTTCGGGCAGGAATTGAATTCTGACGGAGTTGTTGCGGTACACGCCCACCGGTCACGCCCTGGTAGGGCGTGACCCTGGGGCGTGTTCTTTGCGGCGTGACTTTGGGAGCTGAAATTGAATGCTGGAGGTGACGGGCGAAATTGCTGGAGTACACGCCCATATGTCACGCCCGGGTCAGGCGTGACCCTGGGGCGTGACACTTTCGGTGCGACGGTGGAGCTGGAAAAACGAGCGCGCTGCGGCGATTCCTCGGAACCTGGGGACACGCCTATAGTACACGCCCGTGTCGGGTGTGTCACGGGCGTGACCGAGGGGCGTGTACACTAAGTTTCCACGGAATGCAGTTTCGGACCAATTGCTTCATTCCTCTGGGTTACACGCCCTAGGTACACGCCCTGGTAGGGCGTGACCTTGGGGCGTGTCACAGCAAAATTCGGCTGAAAGCCGTGAAAACCTGCAAAAAGCAGAAAAAATGCATAAGCGACAAAAATATATACAAAGGGGAATCAAAACAAGTACTATACATGACATGATTGGCTTTAAAACCCCGAAAATATCCTAATAAAATTGACTGCAAACGGATTATCAATTACAACATGAAGTTCAAGAATATCCCTCTGTTTTGCGACTCTTCCAGCGCAATTGCAATAGCTAACAATCCAGTCTCACACAGCCGGACAAAGCATATCGAGCTAAGGTATCATTTCATCCGGGAGCATGTAGAGCATGGGGACATAGATCTCCAATATGTCTCCACAGACAGGCAAGTTGCAGATAATTTCACGAAGCCATTGGACGAGACCAAGTTCTCGTTCTTCAAAACGGAACTTGGGATGCTCAACAAGGAAGATTAGAGTAGTTTGGATATCAAGGAAGCAAAGGAAATTAAAAGGTTAGTCAAAATCTGGCTTTTCAAAGGTTTCTTCCTTCTCTGACTCAAGTAAAACCAGACCTACTCGAGTACTCAACAGACCTGCTCGAGTAGTCCTTTAACTTACTCGAGTAAGGCAATTAAGTACTCGTGTAGTACACTTCATCTACTCGAGTGAGTCAATTCTTCTACTCGAGTCATTGCAGATTCTATAGACCTACTCGAGTACCTTCTTTAGACCTACTCGAGTAACCCCCTATGTACTCGAGTACTTCTTTTACCTCTCGTGTATCTACCTCTTGGCTTTCAAATTTTTCTCGTGCCGCCTTTACTTTAAATTATTTTCTTCTGGATGATTAGACTTAAACCTAGGGTTTTATAAATTCGAAATTCCATATTACTTCTACACGAAATCATTTCCAAGCACTCGAGTACACGTCCTCCACTTCATCTTCATTCGAGAAATTTCAGAGCCGCGACTGTTCCTCTTCCCCCGACAGAGTTTTTCCCATTTTCTAGATCATGGACGCCGTCTCCAAGATTGGGGTAGGATCGGAACTCGTTACCTCCGGGATTGTCGAGCTTTCAGACAACTTTCACAACCTGCTGATTCTTCTCGACACCGCAGGGTTATCCTTCATCCTGCAAGAACCCTGCCGGATTCTCTTCCCGGAAGTAGCCGAATTCTTCTCAAATCTGAAGGTCAAAAGGAATGGCAAAGTCCTGAAATCAAAAGTGAAAGGTTTGAAAATTAAACTCAACAAGACCTCTGTCTCTCAACTTCTCTGATTGCCGATAGTAGATGAAGAAGATCACTTAGATGCTGAAGACTCTGACAGAACAGCCCTATTCTGTGGCATTTCAGCTGATGCTCAGTACTTCAAAAGGTTGATGTTATTGGGAAGATTTTACTGTGCAATACCAACTCCATAAGAGACATTCCATCGTATTTCTTCGACATAATGCAAGCGATTGTCTGCCGCAAGAAATTCCAATTTGGTATGCTGATTCTGGATAAAATCAAGGACAGTTTAAAATCCCCCAACTACGCCAGAATAATCTCTCTGGTCCTCCATGAAACAAATCCTCAGGTATTCGACTTCTCCAAAGGGACCCCTCTTCACCACATGAAGAAGGTCTCCATCTCTTCCATTCAGAGATGGGAGCTCAAGCTGAAGAATCCTGCCCAAGCTGCAAAGATTTCAGAAGTTCCAGCAGATCCAGCATTAGAAGACAGGACTACATCTCCCTCTCCTCATCATGTGGCCAGCTCCTCTGGTGCACTAAGTGAGGGGGAGCCTGCTCCTTCTATCCAAGTCAGGCAGCCCTCTCCTCAGCCAGTAATTTCTTCTCTACCTCATACTCCACAAAGTCCAGCCACTCCCTCAGATGAGATACCTTAAGAATCTCTTCTCTCAACGGCTGCTGCCATAGATGCTATGATTGCAGAGCTCTCTGAAGAAGTGGTGCCTATTCCTACTCTATCTCCTCTAGCCTCATCCTTTGAATGTCACAAGGACTCAACTCCAGCACAGTCTCCTGTACATTCTCCAGCCAGGACTCCAGCCATATCTCCAGATGCCCTCAAAGATCAGCAAGACACCATTCTTTTTTCTGATGAGCCCTCTCCAGAGCTAGCAGAAGCTCCTCTCAGAAATCTAGATTTCTCTCTCCCTCAGGTTACAGAAGAAGGGGTTGCTCTCATTCCTACCACCAGAGCTCACAGCTCTGTGATCATTGAAGAAATAGCCCCTTGGGTAACTCCTCCTCTTCCTTCTGCAGCTCCTGCTGCTGTTGTTGCTGCCTCTCCCTCTCCAGATTTACTGTCCCACATCTCATTCCTGCTACAAGAACAAAGAAAGTATTTTGATACTTCCCTAAAGATTGTAACTGACAAGGTAACTGCTCTCGAGACTGAGATGAGCAGAGGCTTTGCTGAAATTCAGCATAATACTGACAAGCTCAAGTATTTATTTTGAAAGTGCAAGCAAGATCTGATATACTCTAGAGGGGGTGAATAGAGTATAGTGCTTAAAAACTTTTTACAACAGTTGTTGTAATCTGAGTGAATAGGGAAGCAAATATTAAGTCTAATCACAGAAACTATCTAATCACAGTCTACAAAAGAAACTAATCACAAGCCACAGCCACAAATAAAAATAAAGACAAGCAACCAGAAGACACAAGGAGCTATAGTGGTTCCCCTAAACTTGGGTACATCCACTCTTCTACCACCCTAGGTAGGAATCCACTGCAGGATGAGTTGATCAGGTGTCCTGGGCACCAATGAGCTTTTGATAAGGTGCTCAAAAACCAAATCAGATTTTTTGATCAGGTGTCTTGCCACCAATGAGCTTTTGATAAGGTGCTTAAAAACCACACACAAACTTTTGAAGGGAGTTTGAAAAACCCTTTACAGAGGTGGGGATGAGAGAGTGATGGAAGTCTTCTCTTTCTCAAAGCAGCTGAGAAGACTATGTGGATATTGATGTTGTCAAAGCTCCCCCTGAGTTCTTGAGATGTTTAGGAAATGAAGCTTTGCTATAGGGTGATAGGCCTTCAGAAAATTGATCTCCAGCAAATGATGATTTCAGCAGCAGCTGAAATGTGAGGTGTCTGGAGTCTTGAATGATGATGGCCTTGAACACTTGAATCAAAAGAGATCTGAAGATTTCAGATGGTTGATCTCTTTAGTGATGGTGTTCTTGTATGAATTCTTTGAGACAGAGGATGTCTACAGCTCTCTTTATTTTTCTCTTGAGTGATTGTTGTTGAGAAAGCTGTTGTTCCAGAGAAGAGTTGTTGCAGAGAATATTTTGTTTTTCTTCTTCTTGAGCACTCTTTTCTTCTTCTTTTCTGGGATTCAAAAATCTTTTCTTTTATTCCTTTGTTCTGAATAGAAATGATCCTCTGTCAAGAATAGTCGTTAGCCTGTCATTAATTACATATTTAATTGCCTTTATCTTCTGGGGGAAAGTCCAAAGAAACATTCCTTGATAATTCCTTGAAACTTGCTCCAGAATAAATGAAAACGGCTACAAGATCTTCTGAATTAATTGCTGATAATAACTCCTTAACTGTCTGAATTTTGAATCTTGAAAATCATTTAAATCTTCAGAAAAACGTCGAACTGAGCTCCACTATCGTCGAACTTAGCTCAGCGATTTGGACTTAGACAGCAACAGAGATCGTCGATCTGAGCTCAACTATCGTCGAACTGAGCTCAGAGATAGAGAATCAAACTGGAGTCAAGATCGTCGACCTGAGCTCGAAGATCGTCGAATGGAGTTCGACGATTTGTTGAAGTTGAGCTCAGCGATCGTCGAATAGAGTTCGACGATTCGTCAAAGTTGAGCTAAACGATCGTCGATTGGAGTTCGACGATTCGTCGTACTGAGCTCGACGAAATGACTTAGTCTCCAAATTGAAAAACCTTGGTCTTGAGGGCAGCTTCCAAACCTAACTACTAACCCTTAGACTCAATTCTAATTGACTTTTAGATCTATACAATGAGGTCAAAAACAGGTTTCCTAAAGACATAATGATCCTGACCCAAATTAGTAATAGGGTGTTCCAACAATCTCCCCCTATTTGGGTTAGGATTACTATTTACAGAAATTGAAATAAAAGCAACAATATACAAAGCAAAAATGTAACAAACAAGACATTGCAGAAGCACGAATATAACTCAGATAGATCACAAATCAGAATAATTGTCACCTTACAGAATTATTCCTTCTCCTTGCTCTTTATAAGTTTAATTTCTCTATTTGGATTCAGAGCTTCTTTCTTTGATCTTCTGTCATCAGCTGCACCTAAAGAAGTTTGTTGTTTAGGCCTTAGTACCACAGCTTCAGGGTGCAGCTCCATGTATCTTTCAAAATCAAAGAATTTGCTGGAGGCATATCTTTCAAGTTCCTTCTTTCTTTGTTCTGATAAGGTGGTAATGCTAGAGGTGTCCTTGCCTTGCTCTCTGGCTTTCCTAATCTGATCCAAGGCAGCTAACTCTTTCATTCTAGCTGTCCAGGCAGTTGGATTATTCTCTGGATCCTCAAAAGGAACTGGAGGTTCATATCTGTTGGAAGGATTATCTGGAGGAGCTCTAGATGAGACTAATTCTTTGAGCTTGTGGGGAAAAGGGCCTGAAGTTGTATCAGATGAAGCTTGTCCTTCCCTTGAGTTTGGATGCTGTCTAGAATAGCCTTTGGAGTAAACTTGGAATTCCCTTTGGTTTCCTCTATAATTTCCTCTCCTAGATTGAGAACCTCTGGATTGGCTTCCCCTATATTGAGATCTTCCATGAGGCTGATAGGGGTTTGACTTCTAGCAGAAGGATGAACAGCAGAGCTACCACCTGCACCTGCATCAGGAGGAGGAGGTGGAGGAGGATGATGGAACTGAGAGGACCCTTTCTCATATTTCCTCTTCTTCTTCATAGCCTTAAGTTGATTCTTGGAATATTGCATCTAATGTTCAGTTATAGGGCAGTCATGAAGAATATAATAGGGGATATCATTTGTATCTTTTACTTTAGCTGGTGGAACTCTTTTCATTGCTTTGCTTCTTGCTTTTCTTTTCCTGGCTATAGTAGCTGAGGAATCATCAGAATCAGTCCTATATTCATCACTTTCAGAGCTTTGCTCATCATATAAAGCACCAATCTTTTTCAGATAATCTTTCTATTGTTGGGTTGGAGCAGATGAGGCAGTGGTGACAGCAGTTGTAGTAGTAGCAGTAGTAACAGCAGAAACAGAAGTTCCAGGGGCAATACTCTCAGAAGATATAGCAGCAGTAATGACAGCAGTAACTGGGGCAGCAACAGATTCAGAGAAAACATTTTCAGATACAAACACATCAGCAGGGGCAACATCATCAGTGACAGCATGCTCAAAGTTATATGCCTCTGTCATATATATATCATCAGAATTTTTAGCAATAACAACAATATCAGCAGCAGCAACAGAAACAGCAACATTATTGTCAGCAGGAATAGCAGCAGCATCACTGGAAACAGAAGGCTCAGCAGTATATAGGGAGGTTATATAGGAGCTAATTAAGCTGGTATCACAGCTGGAGAGGGGCACAGTGGCCTTGGAGAGAACCTCTGATGGCTGGACTGCAATTTTCTTTGGAAGACAGCTGAAGTAAACTGAATCAAAAACTGATAATAAGGACCTGAGGTCCACTGAGAAGACTGCAACTTGAGATGGTGTTGAAACTGGAGCTTGAGCTGAGGTAACATCAGTAGCAGCAGCAGGAAATCCATCTTCATGAGGCATCTCCCCCTGCCTAGATTCAGAGAGAGCTGGACCAAGGCACCCAAAGGAAGGGATTGCCTGAGGAGGAAAGATGGAGGAGAGCCTGGCAGATAAGTCTGTAACTGACTTGAAAAGTGGAGCCAAGGAGGTCTCCAACAGAAGTGAAAGCCTGGGAGCTATCAGCTCATATAGTTTGTCAGCTAAGGCTGGAATATCTACATGCTCAGTAGGGACTAGAGCAGAGGTAGAGAAGGAAGGAGGAGCAGCTGGAGATGTTGGTGGAGAGCTAGTGTATGGTAGAAGTGAAGGTTGAGGTGTGGGGATTGTGGAAATGGAAGACAATGGTATGGAGATAGAAGGTGTGAAGGAGGGTTGATCAATGATATCTTGCAGAAGTTGTTGGTAAGATGTGGATGAAGGGGGTAGATCAGGAGGGGATGAAGGTGAATCATCCATGAAGGAATTATCTGGAAGATTGAATGAGGGAATGTTGGATGATGTGTTAATGTCTGGGTGAGGGTAGTGATGTAGAGGGTGGAATGGTTCTTCTGTGCGTGCAGGAATTGGAGATGGAATTGATGTAGGAGATGGGCTGGAAATAATGATGGTGGATGAGATTTGAGTGGTGGAGGTGACTGGTGGAGATGAAATAGGAGGTGGAGGAGGAGAAGCAGCAGGCAAGCCTTCTGCAGGGGCAGAGACTTGAGGGGCAGAGACTGTTACAGTCCTTGTGCCTGAAGTAGTGCTTACAGAGGGCCTGCTGGGCTTCACTATTTGTCTGTCCCACTTGCCAAAGAGGGCACAGGACAGCTTCTTAGATGCATTGATGTGCATCCCAGATGATACTAGCAGGGCAGGGCATCTGTTATGAAGAAAGAGTCCTAGTATCCTTCCATAATTGACAAAGTTCTTATTTATTTTCTTCTTAATCAGGTCAAAGAAGACCTCTCCACAGTTTAATTGTTTCTTATCCACTAATGCTCCCATCAAGCACAGTTGATACCTGGAGATGGTATCATGTGCTGAATGCTTGGCCAACAGAACCTTTCCCACTACATCAGCTGAGAACCTGTATTCCACAGCTAAGTTCTTTTTCAACAGCTTGCTAGGGTTGGCATCAGAATGACCCATTCTAGCAAGTAAATCAGAAAGTTCTTCTCCTGACAACTCAGCAGAATCCTCTCCAGAATTCAATTCAAAAACCTCTGTCAGAATGGTAGGAGTCAGAGGGACCTGGGTTCCAGAAATTGAACCAACCACTGTATTTTGGTCCTGGTTATGGGCAGTATAGACCCACTCCTTGATCTCATCAGCAGCCAATTTGATTCTTGTGGTCATGATAGTAACAAGCTTCTGCTCCTTGAACAGTTCCAGAATGTCTCGGAAGATTTGATCACTGGTGCTGAAAGACTCCATGTCTATATCAAAACCTGCATCAAACTTCATTGCGGCTAGAACGGCAACTGAGACGGCCATTGTTACCTGCAAAAATCAACAAACAAGCGACCAAGTGTAGAGATGTTTGGAGAGAAAGAGAAATTTTGCAGAGAGAACGAAGGCGCAAAGAGAGAACGACGGCCGAAAAATGAATTTTATATTAGGGTTCCACGCAGAAAAGGAAAGATCGTTGAACTCAGTTCGACGATCGGGGCCTCTAAAGGAATCTGAAGGGTCTTCAATATCGTCGATCTCCGTTCGACGATATTGGAGAGCGTCGAGCTCCGGTCGATGATAGTTCAGAGAACAAAATCGTCGAGCGCCGTTCGACGATCGTTGACCTGAAAGATAGTTGAACACTATCTGAGAAGCGCTGAACTCAAGTCGACGATTTCGGAAAGCGTCGATCTCCGTTCGACGATCAGAGGGAAATCGTCGAGCGTAGTTCAGAGACCAGAAACACTCTAGACACTAGAAAAATCAAGATGTTTGCCTAGTCTTGGTCAATTTTTAGAGTTTCAAAATCTTGGATATTATTTTAAACTTCATCCATCTAATATTTCTAACTGATTTAGGAAGAAGGTGTGTTTCTTTTCATCCAAGGGTTTGGTGAAAATATCTCCCCTTTGTAAATTAGTTGGGATATATTGAAGTTTAATTTTGTTCTTCTCAACATTATCCCTTAAAAGGTGATGCCTAAATTCTATGTGTTTTGTCCTACTATGGAGGACTGGATTTTGAGCTATAGAAATAGCACTGGTGTTATCACAAAATATTTTTGACTTCTATAAGTTGTAGCCATAGTCTAGGAGTTGGTTTTGAATCCACAATATTTGTGAACAACAACTACCTGCAGCCATATATTCAGCTTCAGCAGTTGAAGTTGACACAGATGTTTGTTTCTTGCAAAACCAAGAGACAAGTCTGTCACCAAGGATTTGACAAGTTTCACTGGTGCTTTTCCTGTCAATTCTGCATCCAGCATAATCAGCATCAGAAAATCCAGTTAAGTCAAATGTTGAATCTTTTGGATACCAGAGACCTACATTTGGACAACTTTTAACATACCTGAGAATCCTTTTAACTAATGTTAGGTGTGACTCTCTAGGGCTTACTTGGAATCTAGTACATATGTATGTAGCAAACATTATGTCAGGTCTACTAGCTGTAAGGTACAGTAAAGAGCCAATCATTGCTCTATATGTTGTCTGATCAACAGGTTTCCCATGTTCATCAGCATCCAATACAGCATTGGTAGGCATATGTGTTTTCATACAAGATGCTTCAGACATACCAAATTTCTTGACCAATTCTTTTGCATACTTGGTTTGAGAAATAAAGATGCCTTCAGCATGTTGTTTGACTTGCAATTCTAGAAAGAAGGATAGCTCACTCATGCTACTCATTTCAAATTTGGAATGCATCAGCTTGAAGAATCTTCTGCATAAATTTGAATCAGTAGAGCGAAAAATAATATCATCCACATAAATTTGTACTAGTAGGGTATGGGACTTATGGGTTCTAATGAAAAGAGTTTGGTCTACTCTACCCCTTATAAATTCATTTTCTAGAAGAAAGCATGCTAGGGTCTCATACCATGCTCTAGGAGCTTGTTTGAGACCATATAATGCTTTGTTCAGCTTAAAAACATAATCAGGATGGGTTAGAGAGATAAAACCTGGAGGTTGTCTGACATAGACTTCTTCTTTGATATCTCCATTTACAAAGGCACTCTTTACATCCATCTGATATACCTTGAAGCCTTTGTGTGCTGCATAAGTGATGGCGTGCCCCTCCTCCACCATTTGAATACAATGCTGACGATGTTGCTGATGATCCGGTTGATAAGGCAATACGACTCAAGGATGTGAGGCAGCACGATGACGCTAACAGAAGGCTACGCTACAACCTCCGCCCGCGACGTACTACCGCCACGGCAACGCATTAGCTTTATTTATTTCCTTTTTTTGCACTCTATTTTATATTTGGAATATAAAATTATCCTATGCTTATGTGATAATTTTATATTCATTGCATGTGTTGTTATTTTTCATTTTGAACTATTTTTAGTATTGGTGTGCAATTAGTCATTCGGATGGATGAGATTAAATCTCCATCATGAAGGGCTAAGGCTTGTTTGTAACTCCTATTTAAAGGAGGCTATTATGAAAAGTTAAAGGATTGGAAAAAGAAAACCTAAACCCCCCTTGAGGAATTTCGGCCACCATGGAGAGAATCCAATAGCCCCCCACCCCCCCCCCCCCGGTGTGAAGCCAAACCTTGCCTCCTCCATCCCCGTTCGGTGCGACTCCGGCGTGGCTTCTATCGGTGCGACTCCGTGGAAGAAGGAAGCAGCCTCATTCGGTGTGAAGCCGGTGGATCCGTGGAGAGAGTGATTCTCCCACAGTTATCTTGTGTGAAACGCTTTCCGGTTGGGTAATCTCTTTCCTCTTCCTTGTGTGATTCCTCTCCTTAGTTGTGGTGGATTTTTCGCAAATCGTTTTCTCAGGATCTTTAAATTAATCGCTGCAAGTTTTGAAACGAAATCGCCGTTGCAAGGCTTTTTATTTCCGGATCGGGTGGATCCTATTTGCCTGAGCGGATCTTGGCTTATAGCCTTGGTCTTGCTCTCAAAAAGGAGTGGCAACCTTTGTGTTTTCTTGGGGAATATTCCGACTCAAATTTTCGATCGTTGTTTTCGAGTCGACCATTCCTCCTTTGTTGTTTGTGCTGCGTTTTGTGACGAGAAACTATTGTGGGCGATAGGTGCTGTGTAGGTGCGATAGATCTACGATGTGTTGTGCGTAGGGAGAGCGTTAGCTTCGCGGAGATCTCCATTTCCGGATACCCCTACATCAATTTGGTATCAGAGGCGGTCGTTTCAACTTTCACGTTGCAAACATCCTCTCTGCGTTCCTTGTTGGAGATCGGATCGTTAGAAAATCAAAAAAATTATTTTCTGTGGTCTGCCAATAGCGGGCTGAAATTTTTATTTTTCAGTAAAATTTCAAAAACAAAAAATTTTAACGATCTACGTGTTATTCACATTGGGAATATATAAAAATATCTTATTTTCAACATAGCTTCAACCCTAGGAAAATTCATCTTACCCGGGGCCTCCCAAACCTGAATGCGCACTAAGCTAGGAACAGAGTACGCAACCCCGTCTACATCTAGGATGGCTGCGAACGAGCATGGTGATCCCAACACTAAGGCTATAGCGGGTCTTCGTGCCGAAATGGCTGAGCTTAGGAACGTCTTAGCCCAGATCCTACCAAACCAAGCTAGGCCACCCCCGCCACCCGTTAATGTTGACCGGCCCAACCGGCACCAACATAACTCTGATTCGGATTCTGATGGGGACTCTCCGCGGGTGCCCCGTAGAGGACACCGCCCCGAGCGAGACGTTGACATTACTAGGGCCATTAAGATAAATGCCCCCACGTATGATGGCATGGGAGACCCCCAAATCTTCCTTAACTGGACTGTGGATATGGAGTGTTACTTCGAGTGGCACAACCTGACGGATCCCCAAAAGGTCCAAGTTGCCCGGATGAAGTTAACAGGTCATGTAAAGACGTTCTGGCTGAATGAGGAGCGAAGATTAGGAACCGGACACGGAGCCCCCCTTATAGGTTGGCCAGTAATGAAGAACCTGTTGACCGATCAGTACGTTCCTGCGTACCATCGGACACAGATGTTCGATGAGCTTGCCACTCTGCGGCAGGGCTCAAGCTCGGCAGCTGAATATATGGGTGAACTTAAGGACCGAATGGTGCGATGTGACCTTAGGGAGATCCCCGAAGTCACTTTATCTAGATTTCGAAAGGGCCTTAACCCCGATATCCAAAGGAAGCTCTTGAGATATGGGCATACGGACTTGAACACAACTTTCAATGCCGCCTTGGACATTGAAAAACACCGAGCCTCTAAGGCTCACTCCCGTTACGCTCATGCGAAGAACAAGTCCACCACTGGGGCATCTTCTTCCACATACCCTGATAAGGGAAGGTTCAAATCCACCGAGTCGAAGTCAATCGTGATCACTGCTAGGAACACCAAGAACCCTGCGAGTGAGCGTGTCCCTATAGGGAAGGTTAGCAAGGCTAACACCACTTGTTACTCGTGCGGCATTAAAGGCCACTATGCCTACGAATGCCCAACAAAGACAAAAACACTAGCCTTGTTAGAGCCAACTACCGACCCAGACGATTATGTATACGAGGCCGCAGAGGAGAGTGACCCCGAAGGAGTCCCTAGTGACTTAGAGGACGATCACCCCCTTTTGGTGATGCGTTGTATTTTGACCACTCCTCGTCCATTAGATGATTGGAAGAGGTCGAGCATATTTTCTCTGATTTTTAAGAGTGGCGAGAAGCTTTGCAAGCTGATTATTGATAGTGGTAGCTGCGCGAATGTCGTATCTGAGAACGTCGTTGCACGTATGTCCTTAGTCACGGAACCGCACCCGACCCCATATCAGGTCGCTTGGATCAACAAGCTCTTTGTACCCATTACCAAACGATGCCTAGTCCCACTCTCATTCAAATCCTACATTGATGAGGTGTGGTGTGATGTCCTTCCGATGGACGCTTGTCATGTGTTGTTAGGCCGCCCTTGGCTATACGACCGTGATCTTACACATTTTGGTAGAGCCAACACTTATGAATTCAAATTCAATGGCAAAACCGTCACTTTGAGGCCGACCATCCCAAAGGAGCCCGTAGTCTTGGCTAAGGACACCACTATTCCGGTAAAACGGAAAACGTTGAATCTAGTTGGTAGGAAAGAGTTTGAGAGGGATCCGTTCTTTGATGGAATCATGTATGCGCTAGTCCTCTTAAGTGCGAAGCCCGATTCTAGCATTTTGGATGAGTTACCTTGTGAGTTACGGGTACTGTTGGAGGAGTATAGGGACGTGTACCCTGATGAGTTGCCGCCCACGTTACCCCCGCTTAGTAATATCCAGCATGCGATAGATCTCATCCCGGGGTCTTCCTTGCCAAATCAACCCCATTACCGACTCCACCCCGCAGCTCACCTGGAGTTGCAGTCTCAGATAGAGGGCTTGCTAGCGAAAGGTTTTATTAGGACTAGTATGAGTCCATGTGCTGTACCAGCCCTACTTGCCCCCAAGAAGGATGGTACATGGAGGATGTGCGTTGATAGCCGGGCTATCAACAAAATCACCATCAAGTATAGGTTCCCCATTCCCCGCCTAGATGATTTATTGGATGTCTTGTCTGGAGCCACCGTATTCTCCAAATTAGATCTTCGGAGTGGCTATCACCAGATTAGGATACGAGAGGGCGATGAGTGGAAGACGGCGTTTAAGTCGAAGGATGGTCTGTACGAATGGCTTGTGATGCCCTTTGGGTTTTCCAATGCCCCTAGTACCTTCTCTCGGATGATGACACATGTCTTTCAGCCATTCATGGGAAAGTTCGTTGTCGTCTACTTTGACGATATTCTGATTTATAGCACCTCTACTATCGAGCACATCTCCCACATGAGAGTGATCCTTTCCACCCTGCGGAACGAGACGTTATTACTCAATCTTAAGAAATGCACTTTCTATGTCTCGGAGGTAGAGTTCTTAGGCTATATAGTCGGCTCTGAGGGTATTCGAGTCGATCCGGGCAAGGTTCAGGTCATTAAGGACTGGCCCGTGCCAACCACCCTACGTGAGGTGCGTAGTTTTCATGGGTTAGCCACGTTTTATCATCGTTTTATACGAGACTTCAGTAGTATTATGGCGCCTATCACAGACTGTATGAAGAAGGGAGAGTTTACGTGGACGAAGTCCGCCACCCATGCTTTTGAACGAATAAAGGAGCTTATGACTGAGGCACCTGTCTTACGTCTACTTGACTTTGCTAAAGTCTTTGAGCTCACATGTGATGCATCTGGGGTAGGGATTGGAGGTGTCTTGAGCCAGGAGGGCCATCCCGTTAGTTATTTTAGCGAGAAGTTGTCCGGCCCTAAGCTGAACTATTCAAATTACGATAGGGAATTTTATGTTGTAGTCCGATGTCTACACCATTGGAGGCACTATCTCCTCTCCAAGGAGTTTGTGATCCTCTCCGATCATGAGGCTTTACGTTTCATCAACGGCCAGCATAAGATCAGTCCACGTCACGCTAAGTGGGTCGCTTTCTTACAAGGTTACACGTTTAATCTCAAGCACCTTAAGGGAGCTGATAACCGAGTCGCGGAAGCCCTTAGTCGTCTTACTCTTTTACTCACCTCTATGGAAGTACATGTTGTAGGATTTGAGCGGATTAAGGATGAGTACGCCACGTGTCCTGACTTCCAGGACTTCTATCTATCTGCCCAGGATAGCTCCCCCACGACGATATCTGCCTACGTCATCAAGGACGGTTACCTGTTTAGGAACGGGAAACTATGTATTCCACAGTCAACGTTACGACTACATATCATATGGGAGTTGCATAGCGGAGGGTTGAGTGGCCACTTCGGTAGAGATAAGACCATTACGTTAGTCGAGGACAAATTCTATTGGCCAAAACTTAAGGTTATGGTGGGACAGGTAGTGAGTAGCTGCCGTACGTGCCAGGTGTCTAAGGGTAGTAAAACCAACGTAGGATTATATACACCCTTGCATATTCCCTCCATGCCTTGGGTAGACGTTAGTATGGATTTTGTATTAGGCCTCCCCTTTACCCTACGCTGTCACGACTCAATTTTTTGTAGTTGTGGATAGGTTTTCAAAGATGGCTTATTTCATCCCATGCAGTAGGACGAATGATGCGTCTCACGTCGCTAAACTTTATTTTAAAGAAGTCGTTAGTCACCGTGGAGTGCCAAAGACCATAGTATCAGATCGGGACGTAAAATTCACTTGTTATTTTTGGAAGACTCTTTGGATCTTAATGGGAACGAAATTATTGTTTTCCTCTGCCTATCATCCCCAAACTGATGGGCAGACGGAAGTGGTTAATCGGAGCTTAGGAAATTTGTTACGATGCCTTGTGAGTGATCACAAGAGCACTTGGGATCTTCTCCTTCCCCATGCCCAGTTAGCCTACAATAATTCCAAAAATAGGTCTACGGGTCTGTCTCCGAATGAGATTGTCCACGGGTATAAGGCTCCTGTGCCGCTTGACTTGGTGCTGTTTCCCCCAACGTACAAGGCAAGTCAGTTTGCACAATCCTTCGCCCAGTACATACATGATTTATACGCACGTATACGGGCCACCTTGACTACGCAATACGACTCTTATCAAGCGCACGCTAATTTACATAGGAGAGTATCAGACTTCAAAATTGGAAATCTAGTTTTAGTCTGTTTGGTTCCCGAACGCTTGCCAACTGGCACCGTTAAAAAGTTAGCACCAAAGCGCACCGGCCCTTTTCGGATTATTAAGAAGTTAGGTGACAACGCTTTCGTTTTGGACTTGCCTGCTGATTGGGGTATCTCCCCCATTTTTAATGTTTCGGATTTAATGATGTTTGTATCACCACCACAATAGTTGATTTCTTTGTCATCTTCTTCTCCCACTGAAAATTCTCATGGGTTGGGGAGTGGTAGTACGGATGATCTCTCTCTTTCGGTCCCCACAAGTATATCATCGGATGGTAAGTTGCCTTCTTTCCTACCTACTGCTAATATGTTCCCCAGGTTTCCACGGACGTTTTCCACTCCAGAGATGATACTTGATGCTGAGCCCGTTACCACTGCTGATGGCGACACCCGCCGCTTTCTCATCCGTTGGCGTGATCGGCCCCTTTCGGATGACTCTTGGGTACTCGAGACGGAGCTGCAGAGTTTGGATGCCGCTCTCCTTCACCGCTATCGCTTGGACCACGCAACGGAGATGCGTGCATTTGAGCGGGGGAGGATTGATGGCATGCCCCCTCCTCCACCATTTGAAGACAATGCTGACGATGCTGCTGATGATCCGGTTGATAAGGTAATACGACTCAAGGATGTGAGGCGGCACGATGACGCTAACGGAAGGCTACGCTACAACCTCCGCCCGCGACGTGCTACCGCCACGGCAACACATTAGCTTTATTTATTTCATTTTCTTGCACTCTATTTTATATTTGGAATATAAAATTATCCTATGCTTATGTGATAATTTTATATTCATTACATGTGTTGTTATTTTTCATTTTGAACTATTTTTAGTATTGGTGTGCAATTAGCCATTCAGATGGATGAGATTAAATCTCCATCATGAAGGGGTAAGGCTTGTTTGTAACTCCTATTTAAAGGAGGCTATTATGAAGAGTTAAAGGATTGGAAAAAGAAAACCTAAACCCCCCTTGAGGAATTTCGGCCACCATGGAGAGAATCCAACAGCCCCCCCCCCGGTGTGAAGCCAAACCTTGCCTCCTCCATCCCCGTTCGGTGCGACTCCGGCGTGGCTTCTATCGGTGCGACTCCGTGGAAGAAGGAAGCAGGCCCATTCGGTGTGAAGCCGGTGGATCCGTGGAGAGAGTGATTCTCCCACAGTTATCTTATGTGAAACGCTTTCCGGTTGGGTAATC
Organism: Platanthera guangdongensis; assembly: GCA_039583875.1. NCBI lineage: Eukaryota > Viridiplantae > Streptophyta > Magnoliopsida > Asparagales > Orchidaceae > Platanthera > Platanthera guangdongensis. The sequence continues at coordinate 47,592,639 of CM077149.1, forward strand.
TCTTTCCTCTTCCTTGTGTGATTCTTCTCCTTAGTTGTGGTGGATTTTTCGCAAATCGTTTTCTCCGGATCTTTAAATTAATCACTGCAACTTTTGAAACGAAATCGCCGTTGCAAGGCTTTTTATTTCCGGATCGGGTGGATCCTATTTGCCTGAGCGGATCTTGGCCTATAGCCTTGGTCTTGCTCTCAAAAAGGAGTGGCAACCTTTGTGTTTTCTTGGGGAATATTCCGACTCAAATTTCCGATCGTTGTTTTCGAGTCGACCATTCCTCCTTTGTTGTTTGTGCTGCGTTTTGTGACGAGGAACTATTGTGGGCGATAGGTGTTGTGTAGGTGCGATAGATCTACGACGTGTTGTGCGTAGGGAGAGCGTTAGCTTCGCGGAGATCTCCATTTCCGGATACCCCTACATCAATAATCTAAGAAGATTCTGATGGCTTCCAATCTTGTAACTGGTGCAAAAGTCTGGTCATAATCTATGTCTTCTTCTTGAGAGTATCCTTGAGCAACTAGCCTTGCCTTATTCCTTACAATTACTCCTTGATCATCCAATTTGTTTCTGAACACCCACTTTGTTCCAACAATGGAGTGATCCTTAGGCCTTGGCACTAGTTCCCAAACTTTGTTCCTTTCAAATTGATGCAACTCTTCTTGCATTGCAATGATCCAGTGTGGATCTTGCTCTACATCTTGAATGGATTGAGGTTCAATTTGAGATAGGAAGCAAGTGTGCAACAGGTTTTGGTTGACCTGATTTATGGTTTGCACACCAGCTGAGATGTCTCCAATTACTTGGGAAATTGGATGGTCTCTTGATGTTACTAAATCAACAGGGGGTGTTGATTGTTCACCAACCTGTGTTGTTGTTTTCTCTTGTGGTACAATGACTGGCTCTTCAAGTTGTTTCTCTTCAATATGTTGAATGCTTTCTTCATCTTCACTGCTTTCCTCTTTTTGAGTAATCTGTAACTTGTTCAAATCTTCAGCAAGAGAATGTACCTGCAAAGGTTCTATGGTAGAAGTGTTCTTCTCCTTGAAAGACATGTTAGATTCATCAAATGATATGTGAACAGATTCCTCAATTTTAAGAGATGATTTATTATAAACCCTATAAGCCTTACTGATCATGGAGTATCCCAGAAACACTCCTTCATCAGCTTTAGCTTGAAATTTTGCTAAATATCTCTTGTCATTATTATGAATATAACAAATACAACCAAAAATTCTAAAATAATCAACTTTAGGTTTCTTCCCTTTGAGTAATTCATAGGGAGTCTTGCCTTTTAGTTTATGTATTAAACTTCTGTTCAGCACATAGTTGGAGGTGTTCACTGCCTCTGCCCAAAAAGATAGAGGAAGGTGAGCATCTGACAACAATATAGTGGCAGATTCAATAAGGGTTCTATTTTTCCTTTCAGCTACCCCATTTTGTTGAGGAGTTCTAGGAGCTGAGAAAGTGTGTCTGATCCCTTCACTCTGACAGAACTCTTGCATAAGAAGAGAAACAAACCCTGTCCCATGATCACTTCTGATCAGGGCAATGTGAGTATTGAACTCAATCTGTATGCATTTGAGAAACTCTGTCAAACACTTAAAGTTATCAGACTTCTTCCTCAGAAAGAACACCCATGTGAATCTAGAGAAGTCATCTACAACTACTAAAGTGTAAGATTTCCCTCCTAGGCTTTCTACTGTAATGGGTCCAAACAGATCCATGTGTAACAGATACAAAATCCTAGGTGAATCACTCTTATTAAGTGACTTGAAACTATTTTTAGTTTGCTTACCTAATTGACAAGACCTGTAGAGTCCTTCCTTCTTGTAGGGGCCAGAAGGTAGTCCTCTAACAAGGTTGTCCTTGGATAGCCTAGCAATGGTTCTAAGGTTTATATGCTCTAGTTTCTTATGTCATAGAATATTAGGTCTACTAACAGAATTAAACAAGCAAATGTCTACATCTGTTGAAAGAAAATGTACTAAGTAGATGTTATCTTTCCTTTTACCTGTCAACACAGTTGTGTTGTCCTCTGACTTGATCTTGCATAAGGCTTTGCTGAAAGTCACCTGGTAGCCTTCATCACATAGCTGACTGATACTTATCAAATTGTGCTTCAGTCCTTCCACATAAGCTACCTTCTTGAATGTGATTGTCCCAATCTGGACTGCACCATATCCTTTAGTTTGTCCAAAGTTTGAATCACCAAATATGACTTTAGGTCCAAGCTTGGCTTTAAAGAATGTGAGGTTGTCCTTGTTTCCTGTCATGTGCTTTGAGCACCCACTATCCAAATACCATTGCTGGTTTGATGTTGGATAGGTCTTCACCTGCACATAAAATAATTCACTTGTTTTTGACCCAGTTTACCTTGGGCCTAGGTTGATAGCCTTTAAATTCAGAAATTAAAGACATCCCTGGTTGACTCTTATAACCTTCAGGATGATATCTCCTTGGAGGTATTATCCATTCAGTATCAGGGTTAAAGCTTTGGGATGAAGGACCCCTAGGATTGGATTTTGATTTACCCTTGAAAGAATTTCCAAAGCTCTGATCTCTGTTCGACGATCGTGGAGCTGCGTTCGACGATCTTGGGTCAGATCGTCGAGCTCCGTTCGACGGTTGACTGTGGCAGAGTTCAGGAATTAGAGATCGTCGACCTGAGTTTGACGATTTTGCCTGAGATCGTCGATCTACGTTCGGCGATCGTCGAGCTCCGTTCGACGATTTCTGTTGGAACTTGGTTTTCTTAGGCAGATCAGAATTTTTCCTACCCACCTCTACAACTCTCTTCCCTTTATCAGAAATAAACTTAATTGGGGTTGTTAAACTATAGGTTGGCTGGATGAAGCACCCAAGCCCAGTGTACTATTGAATCTGGAGTTCACTGTGCTTGTGATGTCCATCAGCTTGATACTTCTCCCATTAAGGGATTCTTCAAGCTTCTTGGCCTCTGATAGCTCACCTTTCAGTGAAACTATCTGCTCCCTACAGCACTCCAACTCCTCAGAGAGTTTGAGGTTTTCTGACTTTAAGATACTATGTTCAGATAATTGATTTCTGAGAGAAATAATTTCCTTCTCAGATTTTAGTAAGTCTAAACATAATGCTTTAAACTCAGACTTAAAGTCCTCAGAATTGAAATCAAAAGAACTAATTACCTGGTCCTCTTCAAGTTGACTCTCTGAGTCAGACTCTGACTCTACAGCATCTGAATTGTGTTGAGAGGCATTGATTTCCATCATGCAGAACTTCTTCTCTTCAGCATCATCTTCATCATCACTAGAGCTGGATGATGCTTCTCATTCCTCTTCAGTCTCACTCCAAGATTCAGCAACAAATCCCTTCCTTGTGTGTTTGTTCTTGCTGGAGGAGGGTTTGCCATTGCTACTCTTCTTGAAGTCCTTATCCTTTCTTCTCTCTCTTGTCCTTTCTGTCCTTATTTTTGTTCTTCGGACAGTCAGGTACAATGTGCCCTGGTTTCCTGCAACCAAAGCAAACAATTTCTTTATTATTTGACTTATCATACCTTGGCTTATCATGCTCTTTGTATGATCTCTTTCTGAAGTCCTTTCTGGCTATCTTATAAAATCTTTTAGCCAGTAGACTAAGCAGCTCATCATTCCCTGTGACTTTGTCTTCAGGTTGATCTTCAGTTGCTTTGAAAGCTATTGTTTTTTCCTTTCTTGTGGCTGGTGAGGCAGTCTTCTGCTCTTATTCTCTATTCTTAATGAACAGCTCATAAGACTTGAGCTTGTCCAAAAGAGCTTCTATTGTAATCTCATTCAGACTTCTGGCATCCTTGATTGGCCAGATCCTTGAGTCCCAAGTGCTTGGGAAGCACATTAGGATTTTGTCATTAAGCTCAGTCAATGAGATCTCCTTATCCAGAGTCTTGAGTTCATTGACTATTAGACTGAGTCTGTTGTATATTTCAGCTACTGACTCAGCTTCTCCTTTCTTAAAATTCTCATATTGGGATATGAGGTGGGATTTCCTGTCCTTTCTTTCATCAGCTGATCCTGAGACTATTTCAGAGAGCTTATCCCAGATTTCCTTTGCTGAATTACATTCAGCCACCTTTTGGAAAATATCATCAGACATAGTCTGGGCTAAGATATTCATAGCCTTTGCATCTGCTACTTTCCACTTCTTGACATCAGCATCTGTTCCTGATGGAGGTGGAACAGCATTTGTGCTTGTGTTTTCTGGAGGTCTTGGACAAACTGTCAAAACAGAATTAAAAATGTCCTCATAAATAAAATTCATGTACAGTCTAATCCTTGCTTTCCAAAGTGCAAACTTGGATATATTGCACACTGGAGGTCTGGTGCTAGCATAATCTTTATTTTGGGCCATGATTTGTGAAGAGATAATCTAATAACAAAATCAAAACAAGCAGATCTAACTAGGGATCTTTGGGTTCAGGTGTTAGTCTGTGCAACCACCAAGGTGTGGTATGTTTAACCAACCTGGCTCTGATACCAATTGAAAGTGCAAGCTAGATCTGATATACTCTAGATGGGGGTGAATAGAGTATAGTGCTTAAAAACTTTTTACAACAGTTGTTGTAATCTGAGTGAACAGGGAAGCAAATATTAAGTGTAATCACAGAAACTATCTAATCACAGTCTACAAAAGAAACTAATCACATGCCACAGCTAGAAATAAAAATAAAGACAAGCAACTAGAAGACACAAGGAGCTATAGTGGTTCCCCTAAACTTGGGTATATCCACTCTTCTACCATCCTAGGTAGGAATCCACTGCAGGATGAGTTGATCAGGTGTCCTGGGCACCAATGAGCTTTTGATAAGGTGCTCAAAAACCAAATCAGATTTTTTGATCAGGTGTCTTGCCACCAATGAGCTTTTGATAAGGTGCTCAAAAACCACACACAAACTTTTGAAGGGAGTTTGAAAAACCCTTTACAGAGGTGGGGATGAGAGAGTGATGGAAGTCTTATCTTTCTCAAAGCAGCTGAGAAGACTATGTGGATATTGATGTTGTTAAAGCTCCCCCTGAGTTCTTGAGATGTTCAGGAAATGAAGCTTTGTTATAGGGTGATAGGCCTTCAGAAAATTGATCTCCAGCAAATGATGATTTCAGCAGCAGCGGAAATGTGAGGTGTCTGGAGTCTTGAATGATGATGGCCTTGAACACTTGAATCAAAAGAGATCTGAAGATTTCAGATGGTTGATCTCTTTTAGTGATGGTGTTCTTGTATGAATTCTTTGAGACAGAGGATGTCTACAGCTCTCTTTCTTTTTTCTCTTGAGTGATTGTTGTTGAGAAAGCTGTTGTTCCAGAGAAGAGTTGTTGCAGAGAATATTTTGTTTTTCTTCTTCTTGAGCACTCTCTTCTTCTTCTTTTCTAGGATTCAAAAATCTTTTCTTTTATTCCTTTGTTCTGAATAGAAATGATCCTCTGTCAAGAATAGTCGTTAGCCGGTCATTAATTACATCCTTAATTGTTTTTGTCTTCTGGGGGAAAGTCCAAAGAAACATTCCTTGATAATTCCTTGAAACTTGCTCCAGAATAAATGAAAACGGCTACAAGATCTTCTGAATTAATTGCTGACAATAACTCCTTAACTGTCTGAATTTTGAATCTTGAAAATCATTTAACTCTTCAGAAAAACGTCGAACTGAGCTCCACTATCGTCGAACTGAGCTCAGTTATTTGGACTTAGACAGCAATAGAGATCGTCGATCTGAGCTCAACTATCGTCGAACTGAGCTCAGAGATAGAGAATCAAACTGGAGTCAAGATCGTCAAACTGAGCTCGAAGATCATCGAATGGAGTTCGACGATTTGTTGAAGTTGAGCTCAGCGATCGTCGAATGGAGTTCGACGATCTGTCAAAGTTGAGCTAAACGATCGTCGATTGGAGTTCGACGATTCGTCGTACTGAGCTCGACGAAATGGCTTAGTCTCCAAATTGAAAAACCTTGGTCTTGAGGGCAGCTTCCAAACCTAACTACTAACCCTTAGACTCAATTCTAATTGACTTTTAGATCTATACAATGAGGTCAAAATAGGTTTCCTAAAGACATAGTGATCCTGACCCAAATTAGTAATAGGGTGTTCCAACATATTTCAACTTGGTGGCAAAGCCCATGACCACACTATCATTAGTGTTGGAGAAGTTATGGAACAAGGTGTCACCCTTGCAAATAATCAAATTGAACTGGACAAGAGAAATGAAACCAACAAAGTGAAAATCTGTGAAGATGTTGGTCTTTTCAAAGAAGATACTATAGAGAGGTTATCTGTTGAAATCAGAAAGGGGGAGGGATTGATCAAAGAACTCAAAGAACAAGTAGAAAAATCAGCTGCTCAGAAGTCAGATGTATGGGAAGCTCATGTGAAGACAATTCATGATGATGTGCTAGCCCAGATACAGAGTGTCAAATTTCATACCTGTGACACTGCTGTCTGGATGCACAATCAGATTCTGCCAGACCTTGCTGTTGACCCCAACATCATTCCCCATCATTTAAACCCTCTAGCTACATATGCATCTGCTCCATCTGCTCCAGCTGCTCCTCTACAACCTACCTTCTCTCCCAGGCCTGGAGACACAGTTGCTCCTCCAGACTCCTATGTTCTATGCTGGGAAGAAGATCCTGCTGACATCTTCCTTCAGGCTCCTCCAGAGATCAAAACTTATAAGAAGAAAAGGAAGTATGGTGAAGGCCCCTCTGCTAGCAAGACTGCTCCTACTAAAGCTACTGAACATGCTGAAGTTTGGTCTCCAACCTCCAAATCCCTGATTTTGGAAACTCTCAGACTAGTTATGGAATTCCATGAGAGCAGGAATATTCATTACAGCTCATATGAATGGGAACTCTATGAAAAATCCATGACCAAGAGAAGAATCTATGACAGAGAATATGGGAGGAACAACCCTGCTGCCCCTCCTGGACCTCCCAAGTATTATCCTAAACCCTACTGCTACAAGAGGAGACAACAAGAGAAACTAGACAGACAACAGAATCAAGGCTGACTTTCAAGGATTTTTGAGAATGTGGAATGATTTACTGTATAATTGATAATGTTGGATATTCTTATTTATATAATTCTAAGTTTTTGTTCTTATTATCCTTTCTCATAGTCTGTTGCTTGCTTGCACATTTTCTACTTAGCTTCTTATTATGTCTATAATTCACCTTAGTGTAAAGGGTTCTGACTTCAACAAATAGGGGGAGATTGTTGGGAACTATGCCCATATTAACCCAGATTTGATGAAGTCACCATGGAACTAAGATGAATTAGTTTGTATTTGATGCTTTGCTTGAGTTATGTGTTTGCAGGACTCCAATGGGAAGTGTAGACCAATGTCAGTATACAATGGGTCACCAAACACACGACCATACAGTGTAATCCCTCATTGTGTGTTCCAAAGTGTTGACTCATGTGTAGCCTCTCTATTGGGATACACTTCATACTCAAGCTATAGGACTGTAAAAAGACTTGATGCTGATTCCCCTCTAGTAGAAGAAAAATTGCTGACAGAGAATTTCTCTAAGTATTTCTCTCGAGTAGGTCCTTAACTACTCGAGTAGATTGCTTGAGAAATACTCGAGTAAAAAGTTCTGCATACTCGAGTAAGAAAATTCTTCCTCTTGTGAAGTTAAGTAAAACACTCGAGTAGTTCACTGACATACTCGAGTAGCTTACTTAACTACTCGAGTAGATCTCTCTTCCTACTCGAGTTGCCCAGAATTCAGTTTCCAAGTTTCTCTAAGTAAATCACTCGAGTAGTCCAAGTCACATACTCGAGTAGCTTATTTTCTCTCGAGTAGTTCATACTCGAGTAGTTCCAGATTTCTATTTCTCAGAATTCTTCTAAGTCATTTACTCGAGTAGGTACTTCATATACTCGAGTAGTTCTTGACACTGTGTCGAGTAACTCTCTTCTCTGTGTCGAGTAGTTTAGAAATACTCGAGTAAGTCCTTCATATACTCGAGAAGATTTCTTTTATCTCGAGTAGTTAAACCTAACTACTCGAGTAGCTGTTTTTCCCGTGTGCAGAATATTTCTAAGTGTTTGTCTCGAGTAGTTCTTCTAACCACTCGAGTAGTTCAATTCTGTGTACTCGAGTAGTACAACTTGTACTCGAGTAGTTCCACTCCTTCCCGAGAAACTTTTCTTTGTACTCGAGTAGATCTTCTAAAGTACTCGAGTAATTGACTATATGCACTCGAGTAGTTCTCTTCTACATACTCGAGTAGTCATGATTTTTATACCGGAGTAAAATTTCCTTGCTTACTCGAGTAGTCCCTGACCTACTCGAGTAGTTTTATACATACTCGTGTATATGACCTCATTTTTCCTGAAATTTCTTCTAAGTCCAGATTTGACAGATTTTCAAATTCCATGATATGATTGGTCCACGTGTACGTCATTAAAACCGATTATGACCGTTATTAGTATTCCTATAAAAGGTCTTGTCTAATCGACAAACCCTAATCAGAAAACAATTCTTTCAAGAAGAAAATTATTCTAAGTTTTGCAGCCGCCGCTTTCCAAAAGGGAATCGTTGTTTCCTCTCTCTCTTTCTCTCTTCACGGAACGAAAGCCGCTGCCGCCTCTGTTCTTCTCCGGCAAGGGTTTTGATCTTCAGAGGAAATAGACTGAAAAAGCTCTCTAGATTGAGATCGATTTTCACATACTCTTCATTTGTCCGATCGTGGAAGAAAGAAGTTCAGATCTACTGATTGTCAAGAATCTTTCTTCAACTTTTCTGATAAAGCTGCACGCCAAGAAGAAGATTCCAGTTCCTGTTTCATTTTCAGATCTGAACTAGACAATATTACTGTTTGTATTTTTCAATACTTGAATTTCATTTCTGTAGGAGAATCTTTCTCCGAGTGTAGGAGTTTTCCACTCCGAGTTTGTAGGAAGGTGTTTCTTCCGAGTTGTAGATCCAGTTGGATTGGATTGAGATTGTAGGAACTTTGTTCTGAGGGTAGGATTGATTTTCAAATCCGAGATAGTGGAGTAGCCGAGTCTAGTTTATTGCTAGATCGGTGAGGGAAAGTGGATGTACCCAAGATCGGGTAACCACTATAAATCTTGTCTCGTCTGTGATATTTTAGTAGATAAATTTGTGTTGTGTTCTGAGATTTTTTTTTTTGCAAAAGACGCACAACTCACCTATTCACCCCCCTCTAGGTGATTTAGGTTAACAACTATTACCTTTCAACCCGTACATCCTTTAATTCCAATGCTTCTTCCTTCAACTCGAACCAGATCATGAAGACCTCGTCCCCCTTCATATGAGCTTTTATAACCTGGACGGAAGATAACATCATGCGAGGCGCGAAGCCAATACCTTGGAAGATGACGTCAGAGTCTCCATGTCTCAAATAGATCCGCTTCTCTGCGCAGTCGATCCTCGCAAAGTGCCAGTCCAGCCATGCCATGCCCAAAATAATGTCGAACTCCGGTATTCTCAGAACCGTGGCCGGTGTATCAAATGCCTTCCTATCAATAAATAACTACAACTCACACTTGGCGGTTGCGATCATCTCCGAGCCATCCGGAAGGCGTACACGTCGGGCTATTCCAGTGAAGTATTGTACACCCTCCACGTCCTTTATGAAATCCTCGGACACAAAGGAGTGTGAGGCACCGGTATCGAACAGCGCATAGGCCGTCTTCCCGCCAATAATCACGGTGCCTAAGTACCAACAACCAAAACTTATTGCTAGGTGTCTAGTAAGTCTTAATCAATTCAAGTTAGACCATGAAAATATGTTAATTAATTAAATCATACCTGCAATCACATCTTGTGGGTTCCGTTCCTGCGCCATGTCAAGCGCGTACACCTGATCCCTAGCAGGGCCGGGGTTACCTCCTCGCGGTCCTCGTCCTCGACCACGCATATATCCCCGTCCTCGTGGGGCTGCTGGAGGGAGAGCAGGAGGGAGAGCAAGAGGGAGAGCAGGAGGGACGTTCCCATATAGCTGCGGGCAGAAATGTCGAATGTGGCCCGGCTGGTTGCATTCGAAGCACACCAGCCCACGACGCCCTTCAGGTTGTTGAAATTGCTGAGGCTGTGGGGGTGGAAGCAACGCAGGCGGCTGTGGAACTGGATGCTCCACCCTATAGTTTCAGTGGACATGCCCTCCACCTCTTTGATATCCTCTTCCTCCTCTGAAGTCTCGCCTCCTTCTATTCCATGGGCAGGCTTCCATCACGTCCTCCGCAGGCCTCTTACTGCATCCCAACTAGTCCGCCTCCAATCTTTTCGTCATATCAATGATCTCCGCCAAGCTTCCATCCACTATAAACAAAAGGGACTGCCTTAGGGGATCTCGCAGCCCTTTGTAGAAGCGCTTGGCATAACCTATGTCATCCAACTCGTAAGAATCCGCAAACCTTGCGAGATGCTGGAATTCCCGCTGGTAGAAGAAACCTCTGCTCAAGCTCATCTCGGGCTGATGTAGGGACAATGTGCTCCAAGAAAACACCCGAGAATTCACTCCAACTTATCTCTGTGTAGACCCAGCCTTGGAAGGTAGAGCCCATGAGGGACTTCCACCACCTCTTAGCATGTGAGTCCAAGACGGACACCGCCAATGTCACTGCCATGTTGGCCGGGCAACGGATACCAGCCAACAACTCCTGAACCGTGTCTAGCCATTCCTCTGTACGTACAGCTGACTCTGTTCCAAGTTAGGCGGGAGGGGAGAGAGCTCGGAATGTGCTCAGCCAGTTGGAGCTCGGGTCCTGTTGTTGCACAGGGGGCTGCTGTGCCCTAAAAGCATCGAGGATGGCAGTGAGCGTCAGCCCCAACTCAGATTGTTGGAACTGAGTGGGAGTGGGTATGGAGGGCGTAGGAGTGCCTCTCACCTGCTCAACGAGCGCTAGAATCTACACATAAAATGCAAACGTATGGTCAGGTTGGCTAATCTTAAGTTCAAAGTTGGACATACTTAGCGTGAATTACATATGGGCACACCACTGCTTCCGCTAAGTCAGTTTGTCCCCAAACTGACTAATCAAACGGGGGTGGCACCATTGTTGAATGACTTCTTTAGTTGAGGATCGTGGCAAACTGATACCATTTGTAAGACCCCCCCCCCCCCCTCCCGGATCCCAAAACACGACACGAAGGGGGAGTCTTATGCCCGGAACAGCCGCCTTGCGGTAGCATTAGCACATGGGCTAACCTGTACCACAAGACGCCTATTCCGCCGGCTACAACAATATCAATAGAACATGCCAACCCAACCAAATATAATAAGCAAGAGAAGTCAAAATCCACACTAAGTAAAAAATATCCAAATGCATCAATAAAGGAGAAGCTAAAACATGCTTCTACCATATATTAGAGTACAGCTAAACATTGCCCAAACGGGATACATCAGAGTATCAAAATACTAACATCCGCAACCGACGGTATCGATGGCACCATCACTTCAGGCCCTGTCGTCCTGGCCTGGCTGTCCTGCTGCGTAGTCTGCGGCTGCTCTACCTGCGGCGTGACCTCCTAAAAAGGAAGGCATAGCAACCATTAGTCGAAACGACTAAGTGGTTTCACATCCGCTCCCCCGGCGACTCCTCGGCACCGGGCAGGGAAAAGGAACAAGAGTACTATATATAATAAGCATAAAAGGGAACAAGCAGGTGACAATAAGGTAAGAGTAACAGTATCATAATCTAGCAAATATTTAAGAGCTACAGCAAACTAACATGTATAAGTAACAGCAGGAAAGTAACTTAACTTATAAGAATCCCCATACAAACTTATAAGTAAAGGATCGGGTTACATAAAAGTAACTCATCGTATAAGAGTGCCCATACAAACTTATACGATGAGGATCTTGTTGTGCAATGATATGAAATGCTATGAATGCTATGCAATGACTTACCCATGATCACACTCATACAATTGCTATGTCGACACAGACTATAGTTCCCACTTTTTGAGCAGGCAGCTAACCTCTCAAGCATCAGCCGCCGTGGCCAGGCGGTGACAATAGAACGGGCACTTCTACTACTAGGCGGGTATCCACACTACTTCACCTATGCCTCCGTACGCCTCAACGCTAAGAATACAACAGCGGAGCCCATGCGTATTATGGCCCAGCGGGGTCTTAGGTAGATGTGCACCAAGAACAAAGCCTGAATTGGCCTTGTGTGACCCGAAAGGGGCCTCGGAAGTAAGCACGAGGACACAGCCCAACCGTTCACTTGGCACGGAAGGGGCCCCGGGACGTGAACACCGAGTACACAGCACAACCGCCCAAAGTCTAACTGTCGACTCCCATCGGTGTGACGACTGGCGAGCTCGTAGACCTGCCACACTATACTTAACCTAGGATTACGACACTGCGTGTCGACTCACACCACATGCAAATGCCACATCAACATAACAAGGAAGGGGCCTCGGAAGTAAGCACGAGGACACAGCCCAACCTTCCATCCATACCTTATCACAACTCAACCAAACAAGTGACGGTCAACACCGCACCTACATCCCTTCACAATACTACCCGTAGGGAGACGACGCTCTAAGTATTGGACTACTAAACTCAATTCATTAATCAAACATACTCATGGCCATGATTTATTCTTCTATATGACTCCCAAATGATGACAACATAATATAATATGTTATGCATATAAAGATTTACAAATCTTTCCAAAAGTACTAACCTATTATGAACATGATGCGCATGTAAAGATCCATCACACTTTCCATATGTTAACGACATATTATATATGATGTGCACAAATAACAATCTTTCAATTCTTATCAAGTCAATTCGTTTAAATAAGATTGCTTCACAATTTGATTATATGAAATCTAATTAATAAGCTTAGTCAATCATGCAACAAATGATTAATCATAAAGGTTCATCCAAGTCAAGTAACTTGCAATAAAACTTCCACCAAATCTAAACCCATCTTATAAAAAGCCCAGAGTTTAGGTGCAGATTGAATCTGGACAGCAGCTTCGACCGGAGATTCCCGAAGCTACAGGAATCCGGTGAAGACGTGTGACCCCACGATAGAAAGGTCTTTTCGTGTCCACAACTTTTGTATTCAGACCTCAACCCAGTTTTGAAATTATCCTATTTGAAATCAGACTTGAAGTCCGCTGCGTACAGAACACAATTTCTGCATGCAGGATTTGTTGAACACCATTTTCGTTAGATTTTCCCATGGCTACAAACTTCGCCTGAAGTCGTGCAACCATTCGTTGGAAAGGTATTTTCAAGGGCTTCAACTTTAGTGTTTAGCCGAAAGCCCAGATCTGGCCATATCACACCTAAACATGGCCACGAAGTTCGCTGCGCGCAGAATACAGATTCTGCACGCATCTTAAGGCGGAATGAACGGCATCGGTTCATCTTTCTCCTCAAGGAGATCTTCCCGAATCATTCCAGAAAATCTCCTCCCTTATTCAACCTCAAGAGGCATTTGCTCTTCATGAAACCATCCCCCATCTCCACATAAAAGATCTGAGAGGTTGAAGACACCACTAACCAAGAGCACAAGCCCCGGATTGGCCTCACCCTAGAGAAAGCATCTTCTCACATGTCAAGACACTTTTGAGTCGACGTCTCGCCTAAATATCTACAGATCTAGCACCAAGGAAGAGGGTAGGAAACTCACATCGATTCCAGCGGTTCCTCCATTTCCGGCCATGGATCTCGTAATTCTCCTTGGCGGCATCTTCTCCTTCACGGTGATGGCGGATTTTCTCCTGTAGAACTTGCTCCAGCAGTTTTCTCTCTCACTAGGAGTTCTCACAGGAAATAGGGAATGAAATGAGCATGAAAATGGCTAGGGTTTTCTCTTCCCTTATATATGAAATGTGACACGGGTAGGGACACGGCCGTGTCCTTACCCGTGTCCTGCCTGTCGAAGCGGCAACGACAGTTTCCATGTCGGTTCAATACTTGACATGGGTAGGAACACGCCCGTGTCCCGACCCGTGTCCCGACCCATGTCCACATGACACGGCCGTATTCCCTGACCGTGTCCTTCTAGGGATACATTTCAACGATCTCAACAGTTCGTCGATCTCGATCAAAATCGTCGACTGGATCACACGGGTAGGGACACGCCCGTGTCTCTACCTGTGCCATGTTAATTCGTCGAATTCGACGCATAGTTCGTCGATCTCGACACCTCTCGTCAAGTGTAACTCGACACATACGGGTAGGGACACGCCCGTGTCGCTACCCGTATCACATGGTGTCGACACAGCTCGTCAGTCTCGACACGCCCTGTCGAGTGTAACTCGACACACACGGGTAAAGACATGCTCGTGTCGCTACTCGTGTCACATGATTTCGACACAGCTCGCCTATCTCGACATGCCTCATCGAGTTCAACTCGACGCACACGCACACGGGTAGGGACATGCCCGTGTCTCTACCCGTGTCTCATACTTGTCTAATTTCTCCTCCTTTTCACATGTGCTGCCCTGTTGTCAGCACTCTCCATGAACCCTAGTCAGCTCTCCTGACTCAAAACACGCACGAGGGGCCTAGTGTGATTCGGGACGTTACAGTTGACTTTGCTGACATCACCATCTCTCTGGACTTAGACAAAATCAAGCATCAGTAGTGAAGGCATTGAGTGAATTACCATCACTCAGCACCAAAAGACTTCGACGAACGTAGAACATAGTTCGATGAACTCAGAGTTCAGCTCGACGAAAAGTGAAAGCTCTGTTCGACGAACTTAGAGCTCAGTTCGAAAAACTCAGAGCTTAGCTCGATGAAAAGTGAAAGATCAGTTCGACGAACTCAGAGCTCAGTTCGACGAACTCAGAGCTCAGTTCGATGAACTCAGAGCTCAGGTCGACGAAAGTAAAATAAATCAACGCATTTGGACTTTACCAAATTTTCTGTGTTTGAAAACACAGTGGCTCTGACTGACCAAGATTCAGTTAACGCTATAGTCCTATGGTGTTGAGTGAGTAAGCTACACTTAACGCCTAATTACTTAGACAGATTTTCTGTCACATGGTATTGAGTGAGTGAGCTAAACTCAACGCCTAAACAATTAGATAGATTTTCTGTCTCATGGCGTTGAGTGAGTGAGCTACACTCAACGCCTAAACACTTAAACAGATTTTTTGTCTCATGGCGTTGAGTGAGTGAGCAACACTCAATGCCTGTGGTCTTAGTCAAAATTTTACACAAAATTTTTGTAGCTTTGACTGACTGGGCGCCACTCAACGATTTTGATGTTATGGCATTGAGTGAGTGGACTTCACTCAACACCTGTGGACTTAGCCACATTTCTGCCTTATTCTCCTTAGGTATAGCCTCTTACAGCTTTTAGCTATATGGCATTGATTGAGTAGACTTCACTCAATGCCTATAGACTTAGCCACATTTTCAGCTTGCCAATTGTTTGGCTGACTATACTCAAAGATTCTACTTACTTGGCGTTGAGTGAATAGACTTCACTCAACGACTGTGGACTTAGACAAATCTTCTACCCTTCCAGCCACTTCTTTGAGTCCACCTGCCTAATCTTTGTCACAAGAACTATCATGCACACATGAACTTACACAAACATCAAATACAGCTTTGTGTATCTCATTGACCTGTTTGACATCATCAAATCAGGTTCATTGGGATCAATGGATCCAACAGTATGTTTGTATGAAAGCCCTCACCGATTGGTCGAGAAAAGGTGTTTTCCATCGGTTGATACGTTTATCCCCAAGTATGTTTTGCATATAGTATCCGGGAGCGTAAGTACAGATTAGACATGCTGTGTGAAGACCATCTGGATAGGTTTGTCTAGATTGGTGATGTTTTGTTTTGCTTGTCAAAGAAGACTTCATAGAAATTATATGGTTTCAAAGTTTTGTTGGCAATAGCTCTGAGTGAGCTTTTATTATGATTGTGAAACCAGTATCCTGGGGACATAATGGCTAATTTGTTGAGTTGTGTGCCTGGAGTGCCAAACCTCATTGGCTGTGAGTGTCAGCCATAGAACGAATCCTTAGTATTGTGGATCACGGGAAAGGGGAGGCTGACCTGTGTCATTATTGTTAATTGACACGATGATTTGAGCAATGGGAAATAGCTGAACTGTACTCACACTATGTCATTCAGCTAAACAGACCTAAAGTATATGACAGTTGTCATTGGCATATGAGAGAGTTGTGGTTGTATGTCAGACTAGTAATTCTCAGGTGAGACCATGCAATCTGGGACTGAGGATGGTGGTGGGACTCGTGGAGTTTCCCGTTGGGTGCTAATGCATCGGTGATTGCCTATGATGGCAAAAGCTGGGACCCTAGGTTATCTAGTATACCGATAAGGTTCCCTGAGTGCACAGGACATTTGGTCAGTCGTGCCATTGTTTGTGGTGATTGGTGCTTAAGTTGCGCATTCTTGATATTTATGAACATGTTATTTGCTTGCAAGGAATGAGCACCTCCATCCCGAGAAATAGTTGGGGTTGTTATAATTTGGTCAGCTAAAGTTGATCGTTTCCTTGTTTACCACTGTTTGGTGGATTGCTTTTTTGCAAGTACTGCAGAGCCAAGCAGGAAGTAGCAGGCTGAAGCACTTTGTTGGGTCCATTGTTCCCAATGTCCCAGATTTGTGAGAAGTCAAATAGGTTAATGTCACACACATCAACTGTATTTGATGTGTGTTTGAGGTTTTGAGTGTAGGTTTGTCCATTTCATATTAATTGGACAAGATGACACATTAAGTGGTTGCTGGACATAGCAAAAATCGACTAAGTCCATAGGCGATGAGTGGAGCAAGCTCACTCAACGCCAGAGGTAAGGTTTCATTTTTGTTTAGGTAGAAATTTGCCTAAGTCCACAGGCATTGAGTGAGGACAGCTCACTCAACGTCATATATCAAATAGCATTGAGTCTATCTCAACCTAACTGTTAAATAGCCAGAATTTTGGCTAAGTACAAAAGCATTGAGTGTAGTCTACTCACTCAATGTCATACAGCAAAAAGGCTGTGAGTCAACCTGAGTCAGTCAAAGCCTATAGAAATTGGCTGAAAATATGGCTAAGTCCACTATCGTTGAGTGTGGTCTACTCACTCAATGCCATACAACTTTTAGCATTGAGTGTTGTTGTGCCTGTCAACTCCACAAAAAAGTTGGGCAAAATTTTTACTAAGTCCACAGGTGTTGAGTGTAGCTTACTCACTCAACGCCAGATAACAGAGAATTTATGTTAAGTAGTTTAGCGTTGAGTGGAGCTTATGCTCTCAACGCCAAGGCTCAGAAAATCTAGCTAAGGCAAATAGTGTTGAGTGAGGCAAGCTCTCTTAACGCTCTCGACGCTCTCAACGCTCCCAACGCCTTGACGTGGAAAATTTGGCTAAGTCCAAATTCATGGATTGTTTGGCTTTCGTCGAGCTTAGCTCCGTCGAACTGAGCTTAGCTTTCGTCGAACTGAGTCTGGAGTTCGTCGTACTGAATTTACTCTTTCGTCGAACTGAGTTTAGCTTTCGTCGAACTGAGTCTAAAGTTTTTCGAACTGAATTTATGCTTTCATCGAACTGAACTTGTCGTTCGTCGAACAGAGCTCAGCGTTTGTCAAGCCCAATGCCTAGACAAATAGAATTTTGTCTAAGTGTTGTGGCATTGAGTGATGCTTACTCACTCAATGTCTTTGGTTCTAATGCTTGAATTTTGTCTAACTCCAGAGATGTTGAGTCATGCTGACGTCAGCAAAGTCAAAAAGTCAACCAAAATTCAAATGTTGCGGAAATGCTGCCAGAGACGTTGGCGGCCAGCTGTTATCATCGTCTGCACTTTCCAAGAAATATTTTCATCATTAAGTGTTGGGGCCCACACACAATAAAGAGACATTGAATCAAGATTAAATGGAAAGCATGCGCTGAGTGGCTCAATTTCAGCCATCAATCCTGGTGGTGGGGCCCACTGCTCGATTAGCTTTCAGAGAATAAAAAAGAAGAAAATTGGTCAGTGCAATCAATCGAATCCTTGTCTAGGTTTTCTGAAAATGAAAGTGCGGATGAACTTCATCTTCTTCCTCGCCATTTTAGTCAAGCCTGAAGAAGATGATCTGCACAGAAAACTTAGTTGAGGAAAGAGATAGCTGAAGCAATCATCATCTGCAACAGCAGGTTCAGAAGCGATTCTGAGGAAGCAGATCAACAAATTCTGCAAAGAAAAGAAAGCTGTTTGAAGGAAGATTCAACTGCAAATTTCATTGTCTTCAATAGCAAAAGCTTGGACTGATATCTGCTTAGTCTAGGAAGAAGTAAACAAAGAGATCTTGCTCTGTTGTCTAATCACCTCACCCTTTATTTCTTCTGTAAATATTCTTTGTGAGTCTGAAGTTGTAAGTCTGTATTATAAAGGCTAAGTTCTTTGTAACCTGTGTTTGGCTTTGTGTTGGGTGAAAGGTCTTTGTGACCTGGGTTTGGCTTAGTTCCTAAGTGTTAGGTCTGTGTGACCTGTGAGGTCCTGCGGGATCTATGTTGTAAGCTTTTAAGGGGTTGAGCTCTGGAGGGAGAGCCGAGTCTAACACACTGTTAGATAGGCGCAGAGGGACAGTGGATGTACCCAAGATTGGGGAGCCACCATAAATTATTGTGTCGTTTGTGATTGATATTGAAATTTGAAAACTAACCTAATCACCAAGCATAGTAATCTGCTAATAAGTTAGCAAATTCTAAATAGAGATAAAAACTTATTCACCTCCCCCCCCCCCCACTGTAGATGTTTAGCTAGCCTTGAAAACAAGACTTTCACCATTTTACTGAGCGGGCCCTTGAAAGCCTAAGTGTTATGTTTAGAATTTTCATGTGTTGTCGGCTTGCGTGCAGATGTATGGAAATCACTTTCTTGTAAACATGAACACAGTGTTGTAAGGCATTAAGGCCAGAACTATTTGTGTAACTTTCATTCCTGATGTATTTTAGTAGTGGACATTCCTAGATGGACGATTCTTAACTCTTTAAGTTTTCGCTAGAATGCAACTCTGTGTTATGGTGCATTATAGATTTATAATGAATTATGGTTTTGAAGATAGATCTATGGGTAGTTAATCACATAGAGGGGGTGAATATGTGTCTTTTAAATTTCGTCATCACTTATATTAATGTTCAATAGATACTTGAAAAATAAACATTCACAAGAATACAACACAAGCAACCCATAGAACATATAGCTTTATAGTGGTTCCCCTATCTAGGGTACATCCACTTTCCACTTCTTCCTCACTAGCAATTTGCTAGATGAGGTTATATCTCCTCCTCTTCAACTCAGATCAAAAGATCTTATAGGCTCAGTTTCTGTTAATAAACCTACAACTCGGACCCACTGGTCCTACCTCAGAGATCCACCCAATCTCCAACCTCAGGTCCCTCAAGAACCCTACCTCAGACTATACAAGTCTTAAACCTCAGTGATCCCACACAAATCACCTACCTCAGGTCCCTCAAGAACCCTACCTCAGCCTTTATAACACAGGCTTACAACTCATAGAATTTATCACCTACCCACTCAGATCTCAAGGAGATCTTATAAAAATAAGAGGAAAGTAATTTTAGAAAACAACAATTCTGTGATCTAACTTATCTGAGAATTCATATTCATCAATTCAGCAGCACATGATTGGTTTTTGATAAGCAGACTGACTGAAATGAATCTTCTCTAGATCTGCAATGTTCTTGATGATGATCATCTTTATTTCCTTGAAGAACTTGTAGAACAGATCCATCTTAATCCTCTGATCAACTTGTTGAAATGATCAGAAGACTTTCTTGAAGACCTGCGTCTTCCTTCTTCTTGGAGTATTTGCCCCTCTCTAACTTAGGAGAAATCAGAATGAGAGAAATGATTGTTGTATTAATTCCTTAAATTCTTTCAAGACGACCCATCTATATATAGCCTTCACGGGTTGCTGGCTTCTGATTGATGACATCATCATATGACATCATACTTCAAGTTTTCCTTAAAACGGATTCTAATGAGATGTCAAGTCATTGTAGCCGATATGACTCTTCTGACTTGACTTGACACTCTGATGTGTTGACTCTGTACAACTTTTGGATCAAAAGTGTCGAAAAGTTCTAAGTGTCTCGACACTATAATACTTAGTGTTCTTAGAAGGTGTCGAGACATCTTAGCAGTCTCGACACATCTGTACTTGATAGAATTTTTAGTATGAACTTGAAGGTGTCAAGACAGTTGACTTGCCTCGACACAACTATCTGCTAGGTGTCGACATCTTTAAATCTGCACTATGTCGAGACTTTTGAATTGCCTCGACACTAGTGTATGACGGGTGTCGACACTTGTTTTAAATCTTCAATGTGTCGTGACAGTTGAATTGTATCGACACTTTAGTCTACCGGGTGGCTAAATCTTTAAGTCTACACTTCAGTTCTTCATAGTGTCGAGACAGTTGTATTGTCTCGACACTACTGTGCAGTGCTTTAAGGCTTTAAGGTGTCGAGATATCTGACTTGTCTTGACGCTACTAACTTGATCTTCAAAGTGTCGAGATAACTGAATTGTCTCGACACAGCTATCTTGATCTTCAAGGTGTCGAGATAATTGACTTGTCTCGACACTGCTCCCGCAAAGGTGTAGACATATTTGAAGTGTGTCGACACTTTTGTACTTAGTCATTTCTTCTACGCTGCAACTTGACATTTGGCTTTGACTGTCCTGACTTCACTCAGCACTCTTAGGTGTATGAAGTTAAGTGAACTGGCTTCACTCGATGCCTGTGGACTTGGGCAATTTCTTGCCTTTCTAGTCAGCTTCTTTGAGTCCATCTGTCAATGTCGCTTAGACCACCTGTCCAATCAATATGACATAGATTAACGTGCATGCATGAACTGAAACATACATCAAATACATACTTATGTATATCATTGAGTTGAAAGGGCTTCTTCAAATCAAGTACATTGTTTCCAATGTACTCAACAATCTCCCCCTATTTGGGGAAGTCATAAAATCAATTCAATGATATACGCCACAATACCAAAATATAATAATTATGATGTACATGAGAAGTGCTGAATAAAATTACAAAGAGAACAACAATGATAACACAGATATAACAAAGTGCAGCCAATCTTTTTCATTCCAATTTGTTAAAAGATTACACTTTTCAATTTTTTTACAATGTTCTTAAAAACAAAATTACATAGTTTCTAGAAAAGAGAAATATTCTAAGATTATTCTAACTCTTTGATGACAATGCCTTTTCCAGATTGTATCTTGGCTTTTACTTCAGGTACATTGTCATCAGCCACCTTCTTCTTTCCCTTGACATCTTTGGCCTTCAAGATCTCTTCTTCCTTGATCCTTTGCCTTTCAGCATAATTATATGGCTTGGGGAAGTACTTGTTGAGCTCTATAGAACCAGTTTGGATCTTCCCTGCCTTCAGATCTTTTCTGAATTTAAAAATGATCTCCTGCTTCTTTGTATGCTTGACTCATTCTTGTTCTGAGTACCATTTTCCCTTGTCAGTTGTATTGTTATTGACTGCTTTCCATGCAGTGAGTATAATAGATCTGGAAGTTGGACTCCACTACTCAAAATCTGTCTTTGCTTCAGCCTGCTCCCTGAATCTTTTCTTAGATAATTGAGCTTCTTTTTCCTTGATCAAGGTAGAAGCAACCATCTCTACTTCCTCACATACTACATTCTGGATCTGTGGTGGAGGACTATACATAGACTGTACTGCTATTTGAATAGCCTTAAACTGAGCTGGTTGACAGCCAGACTCAGTAATTTGATCTTCATCATACTTTAAGGGAGGAAATCCTAGAGTTTCTCTAATGCTATTGGAGGTCCAAATAGCATGCTTAGAGCTTGACTTTATCATTACTCTCTCCCCCTTTATGACTTCTCTCTCCACATGGTCCCTTAAGTCATTCTTATGAAATCTGACTTGACCCTCTAGATGAGTAATCCCTGAGGACAAATGATTCTTTGCTTTGAGCAAGTGGTCATCTAGTTCTTTACAAGAAGCCTTGACTTCCTGAACCATAAAGGTTGAGTGAGTAGATAGCTGAGATTCAATATCTTTGGTGGTAGAGGCTATCTTTGTTTCCAGAGATATAGTTTGATAAGCTATCTTTACCAGTGTAGTATCATGCATTACTATCATGTTCTCATTCATTATAGTCTGATTTTCTAGGACATACCCTTGTTTAACAGCTATTCATTTTGAGTTTTCTTTGATTCCTGCTACTGTTGAGCAAGGTAGACTATTGCATTAGCTCCTCTTTGGAAGAAATCAGTAATATCCTTTTTCAACAGATTCACTTCAAATCTAATGGATTTGATATCTTGTGCTAACTGGAGCTATAACTCCTTATTGCTTTCATCTACATATTTTTCCAGGGCACTCCTTTATTGATCCAACATTATTTGCATTTGAACAATTAGGGACCTGAAATCCATAGGAGGAGCTGATGTTGTTCCAGACTGAATGTTCTTCTTATAGCTCCTGCTACTCTTTTTAAGTTCAGCCAATTTCCTTTTCTTAATCTGAGAGGCTTCCTCCTCCATAGAATCTGAAGAACTGACTACTTCAACTGATGTAGGCTCTTTATCTACTTCAGTATTCTGGGCCAGATTTGTTATCTCCCCCTCAACCCTTGCACCTTCTTCACCAAGATCTATGGCATCTGGAATAGGATCCTTTAGAAGAGCTGTCATCTCCCCCTGGATATTAGTATCTTTATTCAGAAAGATTTCTTCCTCATTCTCCTTAGAGACTTCATCTTCATTCTCTTTATCAGACATTTCCTGTTCAGGAACCTCTCCTTAGAGACTTATTCCAGGACAGTGTCTAGCTCCTGTACTACTTCCATCACTATGGTGTTTACAGTATCCTGTTCTATTTCTAGCAGAATATTGAGGTTCTCCCCCTCACTAGGAACCCTAGCTGGGATTGTCTCCACCTCCATCTGATCACAAGTACCAGGAGTTATCCTTGGAGATTTTTCAGCAACTATAACATCCTGTTTTTCTAAACTAGAGCTTCCTTTATCTTCAGATTCACTGGAAGATTATTCTTCCACAACCACTACTTTCTTCTTCTCCTTCTTCTTCTCTACTATAGGTGTTTCTTTTGATAGTACTCTATCCGACCTGGTGTAAGACCCCCTCCCCTTACCAAGGAGGTAACCCGGTTTTATGCCCAGAACAGTCACCTTACGGTGACACTAACACATGGGCTAGTCGACACCGCAAGCCGCCGATCCTGTCGGCTAGTACATCATTCAACATGTCGGCCAATCGAGAATAGAAGTATGCAAGTAGTAAGTAAAACTAGCAAGTCCACAATATCACAGTACAAGATCATAATATATATGAAACTGAAAAGTACAATAGTCCACAATGAGTACAGAAATGAGAGAAGGCCTTTGCCCTGTATATAGCAAATCAAATCTCTCTCACACAAAACAAAACTATGTGGAATCAAACACTATCACAAGTACACTCGTTCTCACCTGACGGCGAGCTGCAATAGATGTAAGATGTCATTTTTTGCAAAACCAACAGGGGTCTTATGCCCAGAACCGCCGCTTTGCGGTGACACCAACACACCCGGGAAGGTCGTCACTACAAAACGACAATCCTGTCGGCCATACTGATCGCAGAATAGAAGAATATGTACAAAGAGTAAAGTAAACTCAAATATTATTCTAACAAAAATCACATGAACATAAAATAAATATCCACGAAGGGAGAGTCCACAGTAACGATAAATCAAAGTACTAATAAAAGTTGCTCCTGCTTTTCTTCTTCCTCCAACCGACGGACATGATCTACCCGACCTGGAGCAAACTCCAAGCCTAATTGTCGGCCCTCCGGCCAACGCCCCGGCCAACCACTGCCACCACCACCTCCATTGAGGTGAGGGCTATCGATCGGAGGTGGTTTGGCCGCCGGAGACGGCGGATTTCGGTGAACCCGACACCTTGGTTTTCCCAGAAAACTAGTGGAAAAATTCCAATGGATCGTGCTCAATTGAGCCCGATTCTTATCCCTAAAGATTCCTAAGATCTAACCCATGAAGGAGTAGAGGAGGGCTGGAGCCGGGCCGATCGTCGTGCCCCCATCGCCGGAATTTGCGATTTCTGGTGCCCCACAATTGCACTACAAAGTGGCTCGATTTATTTAGGTAAGTGGTGGGAAAGACACCTTACAGTACACTTGTAACACCCCCTATCCGTCGTATAGCATATAGCAGTAGGTCCGGCCGGGGCCCGACGCCATATACCACAGACAGACCGGGTGGTTACTTATGGAAACCATCCAACCAATCTTATCGTCCTACACAGAGCATTCTAGCGGAAGCAGTTTATATAAGTTGTAAACAAGAACCCAGCAACAAGCATGAATGTCCACTAATACCAAAAGGAATGTTATTACAAAATACTCAAAAGTCGGCCTTAAGGCCTTACAAAAATGTTTCACTTGATTGTTACATGATTTACAAACCACGGCACGCAGGCCGGTCATACATGAATAAAGCAATAAACATTTCCATTTGGGCCTTCGAGGGCCAGCTTCGCAAAAAGGGCTTTAGCCCGCTATTGACCGCTTGGTCCAGCCGCACCTGCAAGCAACAATCCACCGCACGGTGGCAAAACAAGGCAACGGTCAGCAATGCTGACCAAATTATAACGATCCCGCCCCCAACTCGGGGCGGCGATGCTCCTTCCCTGCATTTCATTAGCATAAGCGAGCAATGCATATAACCATAGCCATTTCATCACAGACGTTGGCTCATACGGCCACATGTCCCGTGCACTCAGGGCACATTCTCGGTGAACCGGTCCATGTCGCGTCAACTTAAGCCACCAACATTCCGGACTCACCACCGCCACTAAGACGGCCATTCCTATGAGCAATTCGTCTTCACGGTATTGGTCACGTCAATTTAAGCCATCGACCACCGAAGACCCCCATTTATGCCAACGGCGAGTGTCATGTAACTTTAGGTCTCTCTAACCCGAACGACATAAAGCGGGTACGGCTCCATCTAACCCGTGCTCACATCGCAACGGCAATTTAAGCCATTTGCGCGGGTCAAACTTTCACCGAGTCCCATTCTAACACAAGTCACATAACCCCGTTATGTTCAAGTTGGCTCTCAGGCCACCAAGTTGGCAAGACCTCGTGTCCGCCCAGTTTTCCGGGTGCACCTTTGGGTTAGTCCCCAAGGCTCCCTACTGCAATCTACCGCGTAGAAAACCCGAAAACACCCAATAGCACGGAGTCTTCTCCGGCCTTATGCAATGCAACATCACCGATCCGAACTACATGTCCGGGTAGGCTTCAACCAAAATGCCTATGTCCGTTCTCGCATACGGACTCTAAACAACGGGGACTTTACATATCTACCCGAAGGAACGCCTCCAACTCTTCGCAAACTCGCGAGAGAGGGCTTCCTATGCTAAGAAAGAGAGCTATCATGCTCACAAGTGAGGATCGTTACTCTTGCGTTCCTCTTTGGCGCCATCGAAATGTAATCGGATAGAAATCACCGCACTTGCGTTGCCTCCGTGGATCCGGAGTCGGCTTGCGATTCGGAGCTCCGAAGCTCCTCCAATGGCAGATCTAGCTCCTCTTCCTCTTGCCTTAGCTCTTCTTTCTCCAAGGGTTTGGAGAGATAAAAAGGTAAGAAAAATGGATTTTTCTAAGTCAACTCCCGGGTATATCCTCCCAGGAACAACCCCCAGCCATTGGATCTTCAATCAAGGAAACGAACGGCTTTGATTCGGGGCTGAAATGCCCAATCTGGACCGAACACGGCCTGGCACACGCCCGTGTCCAGGGCCGTGTGCCGCATTCGCCGTCAAAATCGAATCTCCTGGACATGCACACGGGTATCGAACACGCCCGTGTTCGAGCTGACACGCCCGTGTTCCAGCTGACACGCCCGTGTTCCAGCTGACACGGCCGTGTAGCCGGCCGTGTACCCCATGATTTTTCCCCCGTTTCCAACCCGAGCACTGCACGGGTTCTAGGACACGCCCGTGTCCTTGCCCGTGTCACTTTGACACGCCTGGGCCCCCAGGCCGTGTACACGGGACATTTCGTCGAGGGGAGAACGACGACTGGATGACACGGCCTTGGACACGCCCGTGTCCTAGGCCGTGTGCCTTGTCTCGACGATCGTCGAGTGAATCTCGACGATTTCACCTTGACGATCGTCGACACGGGTCGACACACCCTGCGACACGCCCGTGTCGCAGGCCGTGTGCCCATTCTCGACGAATCGTCGAGTATAACTCGACGATCTCACGTCTAAGTGTCGACACGAGTCGACACGCCCTGCGACACGCCCGTGTCGCAGGCCGTGTGCCCATTCTCGACGAATCGTCGAGAATAACTCGACGATTTCGCGGCTAAGTGTCGACACACGCTTGACACGCCCTGGGACACGCCCGTGTCCCAGGCCGTGTGCCTTCAGCCAGAAACCAAAACTGGCCCAAAACGCCCCCCCCCCCCCCCCTTTTGCTCCTTTGAGTTTCGGGGCGTTACAACTCTCCCCCTCTTAAAAGAATTTCGCCCACGAAATTACATAAAGGAAAGATATACAAAAACAACATTTGTACCTGAGCGGAACAACTCCGGATACTCGTCAAGCATAGTCTGCTCTCGCTCCCAAGAGAGCTCCTCACGACCGCAATTGTCCCACCGGACTTTGACCATCCTGATCTCTTTATTGCGTAGCCGCTTGACCTCCGAGTCCTCAATCCGCACGGGCTTGACCTTTGTCGTTAGCCCACTATCCACCGGCACTTGATCGACCGCGATCACTTGCGTAGGCTCTTGCACCGCCTTCCGAAGCACCGAAATGTGGAACACATCGTGTAAACCACTTAGCTCCACTGAAAGCTTCAGCAGATAGGCCGCTTCTCCTACTCGCTCCAGAACCTCGAACGGTCCAAGGTACCTCGGGCTTAGCTTTTTCAATCGCCGCACCCGCGAGACACCCTTGAACGGCTTGATCTTTAGGTACACATAATCACCCACAGCGAACTCCACGTTCCTGTGCTTGGCATTATAGTACTTTGCTTGCCGGTCCTGAGCGATGAGCAACCTCTCCCGAATGGTTCTCACCAAAGAAGTAGCATCATCCACTTCCGATCGCTTATACAACTTTGACTCACCCATTTCTAACCAAGACAACGGCGTGCGACATTTCCTACCATAAAGGGCCTCGAAGGGCGTCATCTGAATACTTGCTTGGTAGCTATTGTTGTATGCGAACTCCACTAAATAAAGGTGGTCTTCCCATTGCTTTCCAAAGTCCAAGACACACATGCGAAGCATGTCTTCCATGGTTCTATTGACTCTCTCGGTCTGCCCATCCGTTTGCGGATGGAAGGCTGTGCTAAACTTCAGCTTTGTTCCCAACATTTGCTGCACCAGCCTCCAATCATTGGACGTGAACCGCCCATCCCGGTCACTCACGATGCTGCGGGGCACACCATGAAGTCGTACTATGTTATCCACATATAGCTTTGCCAGCTTCTCCACCGGATCGTCCTTCCTATGCGGAATAAAATGCGACACCTTCGTTAATCGATCCACGACCACCCAGATGGCGTCGTTCCCCTTTTGCGACCTTGGCAAACCGTGCACAAAGTCCATAGAGATGTCGTCGAATTTCCACTCCGGAATAGGCAAGGACTTAAGGAATCCTCCCGGCTTTTGGCACTCCGCCTTTACCAAGGCGCAAGTTTGGCACTTCGCTACGTATAGCGCCACATCCTTCTTTAAACCCGGCCACCAAAATAGCTTCTTTACATCACGGTACATCTTCGTGCTCCCCGGGTGAATCGAGTACTTGGTATGGTGCGCCTCGTACAACAACTCCACCCGTAAATTGCCCACACTTGGGACGCACAAACGACCGTCTTTCCACAGCAATCCGTCCTCCACAACGAATTGGGAATTTGACCCATCCAGAGCCTCTAACATGAACTGCTTCATATGAGCATCCATATCCAAAGCCTGCCGAATCCGATCAGCCAGGTCATATTGGACTTCAGTCCAATTCAGCACTGCTTCAGCACTAGATTGTCTATCCACACAAACAATCTCCAACGCCTCCAGCTCCTGCACCAACCGCTCATCATGCACTGATAGCCAATTCGCTTGAGCTGGGGCTCGGCGACTCAATGCGTCCGCAACCGCATTCCCTTTGCCAGGCACGTAGTGGATCTTGAATGTATAGTCCCCCAGGAACTCCATCCACCTACGCTGCCGCATATTCAGATCTTTCTGATCAATCAGGTACTTTAGACTCTTGTGATCGGTGTAGATATCAATCTTCACACCGTATAAATAGTGTCTCCACAGCTTCAAGGCAAAAATCACGGCCGCCAACTCCAAGTCGTGGACCGGATAATTCCTCTCGTGCACTTTTAGCTGTCTCGAGCCATAAGCTATCACGCTGCCGTGCTGCAATAGCACGCAACCCAAACCGCTGCCCGAAGCATCGCTATATATCTCATAGCCTTCGGTTCCAACCGGCGAACTCAGCACAGGCGCCGTGGTCAACCGACACTTCAACTCCTCAAAAGCTCGCGCGCACTCCGGCGTCCAAACGAACTTATGCTCCTTCCTCGTCAAAGTAGTGAGAGGTAGCGCTATCCGCGAGAAGTTCTCTACGAAGCGCCTATAATAGCCGGCAAGCCCCAAAATCTCCGGACTTCTGCTACCGTAGCAAGCTCAGGCCACTCCCGTATCGCAACAATCTTCGCCGGATCCACAGCAATACCCTCTCCACTCACTATATGCCCGAGGAACGCCACTGAGGATAGCCAAAACTCGCACTTCGAGAACTTGGCATACAACTGGTTTCTCCTGAGTGTCTCCAACACCAAATGGAGATGCTTGAAGTGATCCTCCTCACTTTGCGAGTACACCAAAATATCGTCGATGAAGACGATCACAAAATGGTCCAAGTACTCCCTGAACGTCCTGTTCATCAAATCCATGAACACTGACGGCGCATTAGTCAGCCCAAACGGCATGACCGTAAACTCATAATGCCCGTATCTCGTACTAAACGCTGTCTTCGGGATATCACTCTCCCTTATACGCAGCTGATAGTACCCAGCCTTGAGATCTAACTTCGAGTACACCGTCGACCCGACTAACTGATCGAAGAGATCATCAATCCGGGGGATCGGGTACTTGTTCTTCTCAGTCAGCTTGTTTAGCTCCCGATAATCAATACATAACCTCAAGCTTCCGTCCTTCTTCTTAACAAAGAGGACTGGTGCGCTCCAAGGCGAAGAACTCGGGCGCACATACCCTTGCTCCAACAACTCTTGCAGTTGAACTTTCAGCTCCGCCATTTCCTTAGGCGCTAGCCGATACGGAGATCGTGACACAGGCTTTGCACCTGGCACTAGCTCGATCGTAAAATCTATCTCCCGTTGAGGCGGGGCTCCAGGAAGATCTGCGGGGAACACATCAGGGTATTCCGATACCACTGAAATACAATCCAAAGCGGGCTTCGGCTTTGCAACCTCCACTAGTGTAAAGAACAGTTCTGCTCCGGCACGAACCACCTTCACCACCTGAAGAGCAGACATCAACGTCTTGCTCGACCCCTTTAAGCCCGTAAAAGTCATCTCACGACTCGCTCCCAGCTTGACTTCCTTGCTACCGCAATCTATATGGGACTGCTGCTCCGAGAGCCAGTCCATGCCAAATATGACGTCGAACTCCACTAACGGAAGTAAAGACGCCCGCAGGTCGAACTCCTGCTCCCCAATACGAATCTTAACATCGCAGATCCTAACCGCTCGCATCGAACACCCATTGGGCAACAACACATCCAACTTATCCTTCGCCATCGAAGAAGGGACTCCGATGCGTGATATAAATCCTTCGGACAAGAAGGAGTGTGAAGCTCCCGTATCGAAGAGTGCTCGTGCCGGATTTTCACAAATCAATACGAATCCTAAACAAGTAGTGGTAAGGTAACATGTGCATAACAAGCATATAAAGGAATTGACTTGCTATAAATTAAACCGTACCTGTCACCACGTCAGCTTGTTTAATGGCCTCCTGTTGGCCAAGATTGTAGACCCTTGGTTGGGCCGGAGCATAGTGGGATGCGGTCGACTCCACCGCCTTTCCCTTCTCTTCGTAGGTAGCTCCTGGCCTCCTCTCGGACTTAGGACGTCCGCTC
The DNA here is from genome assembly GCA_039583875.1 of Platanthera guangdongensis. Classification (NCBI taxonomy): domain Eukaryota; kingdom Viridiplantae; phylum Streptophyta; class Magnoliopsida; order Asparagales; family Orchidaceae; genus Platanthera; species Platanthera guangdongensis. The sequence goes on from CM077149.1 coordinate 47,622,826, forward strand.
CAACAATCACGGGCGAAATGCCCCGTCTTTCCACACGTAAAGCACGCACCCGGGGTCCGACCCGTAGTCGCCCCAGAAGCGCCAGAAGGAGCTGGACCCGAAGTCCTATGCTTCTTAAAAGTCCTCCGATAGCCTGACTTTGAAGTAGCCGGCACTCTGAACTCAGATTTCTTATCAGCCAAGCCTTTCTTCGCTTGTACATTCTTCATGTCCTTCTCCAAGGACCGGGCAGTATTGACCAAGGTTAAGAAACCCTGCGTCATTGGCCCCGACAGTAATAATCTCAGCTCATCCCTTAGGCCTTCATAAAAACGATTAGTCTTGCGCTCCTCATCCATGATGGTAGAGCTCGCATAACGACTCAACCGCGTAAACTCGTGGAGATATTCATCCACGCTCCTCTCACCCTGCACCAACTTCAGGAACTCATTCTCCATTGAGATCCTCTGAGTAGAAGGGAGGTATCTTGCTAAGAACAATCCCGAGAACTCTTCCATCGGAACGTCTATCAGTTGTCTACCTCGCAGATGATGCAGCTCCAAACCTTCCCACCACATCCTCGCTTCACCGTCCAGCAGGAACGTAGCGATGGTGGTCATCTGCCGCTCCTCCGTCTCCATCGCTATCATGACTCTCTTCACCCTAGAGAGCCAGTCTTCAGCCTGAGATGGGGTTCCCAACCCCGAGAATAACGGAGGGTTAAAGCTCATTACATGCTTCAACTGCCTCTCAGTCGCCCTCCTTGGCACTATTGGTTCCACAACCCTTTGCTCCACCCTCCTCGGCTCCGCCTCTTGCAGAGGTACTTGCTCCATCACAGGAGCGGGCTGCTGCGCTTGCCTCCCAGGCTGCGCATTGATCACGGCCAACACCGCTTCAGCCACCAATCTTATATTTTCAGCCGACAAAGGTGTTGCGGGAGCAACTTCCGGTGCACTACTTGCCTCAGAAACTCGGCGTTCTAACGGCCCAACACCACTTCGGGTCACCTATAGTGGTACAAAACACCGTTAAGCGACCAAATAAATTGCAAACAGCAATTATAGGAACACGCAGGTTCCTCAAACACGAGTATTTTCATTCCTAAGTGGACATTCATGGGTTCTTTTTACTGTTATAACGATGACGCACACAATGTGCTCACCACCCCTTAAAAAGAATTCGCCCATGAATTCCATTCAAGCCCAACCAAAACCAGTAGTCTGATACCAAATTGTAACACCCCCTATCCGTCGCATAGCATATAGCAGTAGGTCCGGCCGGGGCCCGACGCCATATACCACAGACAGACCGGGTGGTTACTTATGGAAACCATCCAACCAATCTTATCGTCCTACACAGAGCATTCTAGCGGAAGCAGTTTATATAAGTTGTAAACAAGAACCCAGCAACAAGCATGAATGTCCACTAATACCAAAAGGAATGTTATTACAAAATACTCAAAAGTCGGCCTTAAGGCCTTACAAAAATGTTTCACTTGACTGTTACATGATTTACAAACCACGGCACGCAGGCCGGTCATACATGAATAAAGCAATAAACATTTCCATTTGGGCCTTCGAGGGCCAGCTTCGCAAAAAGGGCTTTAGCCCGCTATTGACCGCTTGGTCCAGCCGCACCTGCAAGCAACAATCCACCGCACGGTGGCAAAACAAGGCAACGGTCAGCAATGCTGACCAAATTATAACGATCCCGCCCCCAACTCGGGGCGGCGATGCTCCTTCCCTGCATTTCATTAGCATAAGCGATCAATGCATATAACCATAGCCATTTCATCACAGACGTTGGCTCATACGGCCACACGTCCCGTGCACTCAGGGCACATTCTCGGTGAACCGGTCCATGTCGCGTCAACTTAAGCCACCAACATTCCGGACTCACCACCGCCACTAAGACGGCCATTCCTATGAGCAATTCGTCTTCACGGTATTGGTCACGTCAATTTAAGCCATCGACCACCGAAGACCCCCATTTATGCCAACGGCGAGTGCCATGTAACTTTAGGTCTCTCTAACCCGAACGACATAAAGCGGGTACGGCTCCATCTAACCCGTGCTCACATCGCAACGGCAATTTAAGCCATTTGCGCGGGTCAAACTTTCACCGAGTCCCATTCTAACACAAGTCACATAACCCCGTTATGTTCAAGTTGGCTCTCAGGCCACCAAGTTGGCAAGACCTCGTGTCCGCCCAGTTTTCCGGGTGCACCTTTGGGTTAGTCCCCAAGGCTCCCTGCTGCAATCTACCGCGTAGAAAACCCGAAAACACCCAATAGCACGGAGTCTTCTCCGGCCTTATGCAATGCAACATCACCGATCCGAACTACATGTCCGGTTAGGCTTCAACCAAAATGCCTATGTCCGTTCTCGCATACGAACTCTAAACAACGGGGACTTTACATATCTACCCGAAGGAACGCCTCCAACTCTTCGCAAACTCGCAAGAGAGGGCTTCCTATGCTAAGAAAGAGAGCTATCATGCTCACAAGTGAGGATCGTTACTCTTGCGTTCCTCTTTGGCGCCATCGAAATGTAATCGGATAGAAATCACCGCACTTGCGTTGCCTCCGTGGATCCGGAGTCGGCTTGCGATTCGGAGCTCCGAAGCTCCTCCAATGGCGGATCTAGCTCCTCTTCCTCTTGCCTTAGCTCTTCTTTCTCCAAGGGTTTGGAGAGATAAAAAGGTAAGAAAAATGGATTTTTCTAAGTCAACTCCCGGGTATATCCTCCCAGGAACAACCCCCAGCCATTGGATCTTCAATCAAGGAAACGAACGGCTTTGATTCGGGGCTGAAATGCCCAATCTGGACCGAACACGGCCTGGCACACGCCCGTGTCCAGGGCCGTGTGCCGCATTCGCCGTCAAAATCGAATCTCCTGGACATGCACACGGGTATCGAACACGCCCGTGTTCGAGCTGACACGCCCGTGTTCCAACTGACACGCCCGTGTTCCAGCTGACACGGTCGTGTAGCCGGCCGTGTACCCCGTGATTTTTCCCCCGTTTCCAACCCGAGCACTGCACGGGTTCTAGGACACGCCCGTGTCCTTGCCCGTGTCACTTTGACACGCCTGGGCCCCCAGGCCGTGTACACGGGACATTTCGTCGAGGGGAGAACGACGACTGGATGACACGGCCTTAGACACGCCCGTGTCCTAGGCCGTGTGCCTTGTCTCGACGATCGTCGAGTGAATCTCGACGATTTCACCTTGACGATCGTCGACACGGGTCGACACGCCCTGCGACACGCCCGTGTCGCAGGCCGTGTGCCCATTCTCGACGAATCGTCGAGTATAACTCGACAATCTCACGTCTAAGTGTCGACACAGTCGACAGCCCTCGACACGCCCGTGTCGCAAGCCGTGTGCCCATTCTCGACGAATCGTCGAGAATAACTCGACGATTTCGCGGCTAAGTGTCGACACACGCTTGACACGCCCTGGGACACGCCCGTGTCCCAGGCCGTGTGCCTTCAGCCAGAAACCAAAACTGGCCCAAAACGCCCCCCCCCCCCCCCCCCCCCCTTTTGCTCCTTTGAGTTTCGGGGCGTTACAACACTGATGGCGTTTAAAGCCACAGTTGGGGAGGGGAAAGACCAAGGCATCAATGGCCATTAATGGCCAATGAAAGCTTATTTCGGCCATGGCAATTCTCCTCCACTAGTCACTGTCATGGCCGGAAAACCATTGGCCTTCTCCTAACTGACCAGGGGAGATGATTCCAGCAAGAAGAGAGGGGCTCTTGGCCTTCCAAGCCATAAATGGCCTTCTCTCTCATTTTCTCTCTCCTCCATTAAAGAGAAAATGGAGCTTTTCTCTCTCCTAGTCACTAATTCCATAGAGCCTTAGCTCGACGAATTTGCTCTGTTCGACGAACTCCGTTCAACGAATTTGCTTCATTCGTCGAACTCCGTTCGACAAATATGCCCCGTTCGACGAACTCTGAACCTAGTTCAGCAAACTTGCTCCATTCATCGAACTCTGAACCTATTTTAGCAAACTTGCTCTATTCGTCGAACATCGTTCAATGAATATGCTCCTAATTCCAAAGAGGCTCAATTCGACGAACTCTGTTCTACGAATATGCTCTGTTCGATTAATTATTTGCTGAGTTCGACGAAAGGGGTGTAGTAGACTCTCTCTCTAGATGCTTCTCGAAATCTTTCTAAGTAAAATGGCGTTGAGTGCACTCAACGTACTCAACGCCAATCAGTCTATGGCGTTGAGTTCACTCAACACACTCAATGCCCCGAGCCAAGATATTTATCTAAGTAAAATGGCGTTGAGTGCACTCAACACCAATTAGTCCATGGCGTTGAGTGCACTCAACGCACTCAACGCCCCAAGCCAGGACATATCTCTAAATAAAATGGCGTTGAGTGCAATCAACGCACTCAATGCCAATCAGTCCATGGCGTTGAGTACACTTAACACACTCAATGCCCCGAGCCAGGATATATCTATAAGTAAAATGGCATTGAGTGCACTCAACGCACTCAATGTCAATCAGTCCATGGAGTTGAGTGCACTCAGCGCACTCAACGCCTCGTGCCCAGATATTTTCTAAGTAATTTTTTGATCTAAATCGATGCTTCCCGAACCTGAGCCAATTCTCTTGGCTCAAAATGCGTGCGAGGGGCCTAGCACGAAATGGGACGTTACACCTTGGAGTTCACTTGACCCTTAGTTAGGGCACTTTGACCTTTTTAGGGTTAGAGTTGACTTTGGTCAAGTTGACCTTTTTAGTTCACCCCAATGGGTCCTTGATGACCCAATGAACCTTCGAAAGAGCTAGGGATGTTGTGGTGGGGTCAAAGAGTCAAGGTGATGCCCTAAATTCAAACCTTAGGTTAGGTAATTGGAAAGTGTTATTTGCAGACCATGGTGATCTCACCATCATTCCTAGATTCACTTGATCTTCTTGGGCTTCCTAGGGTTTTGTCATGACCTAGTCAAGGCAAAACCACTCCTAGGGGTATAGTTATTTGAGGGATGTTACAAATCCCAATACATAAAAATAAAAATTTTGTCCCCGAAATTCAGGTTATGCCTACGGGGTTTTAAGTATGAGAAATAAAGTGTAACATCCCGAGAGGTTAAAGGGGATACCTGACGTGAAAAGTTCCGGGTACTTTTGCTGCATCAAGTCCTGCGGCTCCCACGTGTGCTCCTCTTGTCCATGATTCCTCCACAAGACCTTGACCAGTGGAACCTACTTGCGCCGCAAGACCCGCATCCCAGTATCGTCTATCCGGATCGGCTCCAGGTGCATCGATCGATCAGAAGCTATAGGCTCATCTGTAGATGTAATCTGCTGCTCCGGCCGAAGTAGAGCTCTCATGAGGGAGGAGATGTGGAAGACATGGTGCAAACCCGCAAGCTCTGGGGACAGCTCCAGTCTATACGCCAAGGGACCGATCTGTTCCAGGATCTTGTAAGGCCCCATATATCTCGGGCTGAGCTTCTTCCGACCACGCACCCGCGAGACTCCATGCATCGATCGTATCTTCAGAAACACCTGATCTCCTACCCGAAACTCTACCTGACGATGTCGGGCATTGTAATACTTGGCCTGTCTGCTCTGGGCCTCCAACATCCTGTCTTGAATCAACCGCACCTGAGCACCCCTATCCTCTACGAACTTTGAGCCAAGTTCCTTCGTATCCTCATCTTGGATCCAAGACAAAGGAGTTCTACATCTCCGCCCATATAAAACCTCATAAGGGGCCATGTCGATGCTGGACTGGTGGTTGTTGTTGTACGAGAATTCAATCAACGGTAGTTTCCTCTCCCATGGCTCTCTGCGGTCCAGTATGCAAAGACGCAACAAATCCTCCAGTGTCCGATTGGTGCGCTCTGTCTGCCCATACGTCTGAGGGTGGAAGGCGGTACTAAATGTCAACCGGGTCCCCAAATAAGCCTGGACCGACCTCCACTCCTTAGACGTAAATCATCCATCACGATCGTACACTATCATCCTTGGCACTCCATGGTATCGGACGAACTGCTCCACAAACCTCCGGACCAAGTCACTCACTGGTGCGTCCTTCCTGATCGGTAGAAATCTGGCCACCTTCGTTAATCGATCGGCGGTCACCCATATCGAGTCGTTCCCCGAATGTGACCGCGGAAGACCATATATGAAATCCATGGTGATATCGTCAAACTTCCACTCCGACACCGATAGTGGATGCAACAAACCGACCGGACTCTTACACTATGTCTTCACTAACTGATAAGCCTCGCAATGGGTCACGAAATATGTGATATCCCTTTTCATGCCCAGCCAGTACATCATCCTTTTCAGGTCGGCCGTCATCTTAGTGATGCTCGGGTGCACCAAGTACCTGCTGCAGTGAGCCTCGGTCATAATGTCCTCCCGAATCCTGCCCCCAGCCGGTATGTACACTCATCCTCTAAAGCATAACAACCCATCCTTCTCTGTATACTCCCTGGCCGTGCCCGCCTTCAAGGTCCTGAATACTGTGTCTAGCTTTTCATCCCTCCTCTGCTCAGCCCTGATGCGATCTCGAATATCATCGGTAGTGCTCATCGTGGCCAGATACTCCTCATAAAGCCTTGAGTTGTACGAGGACACCAAAGTAATCTGCATATCCGCCATCATCCGTACGAGCTCTATAGCCATCAACTGGGGCTCTGCTCCTGAAGTGGTAGTCTTCTGGCTCAATGCGTCCGCCACCACATTCGCCTTTCCCGGGTGATAGTGTATCGTATACTCATAATCAGATAGAAACTCCACCCATCATCTCTGGTGGATGTTTAACTCCTGCGTATCAACATATTTTAGATTCTTGTGATCCAAAAATATGTTGCAGTGCACACCATAAAGATAATGCCGCCAAATCTTCAGAGCTAACACCATTACTCCCATATCCAAGTCATGCACAGGGTAGTTTTGCTCATGCTTCTTTAGCTGGTTGGAGGCGTACGCTATCACATGTCCATGCTACATCAATACAGCGCCCATCCCCTGAAATGATGCATCTGTGTACACCTGGAAGCCCTCCTTCACAGACGGATGAGCGAGGATAGGGGCCGACATAAGACGACCCTTCAACTCTTGGAAGGCCACCTCACACTGTGGAGTACAAATGAATGGTATGTCCCTCTTCGTCAAAGAAGTAAGTGGAAGGGCTATCTGAGAGAATCCTTATACAAACTTCCGATAATACACGGCCAATCCCAGAAAACTTCATACATCCGTGGTCGTCTTCAACTGAGGCCAGTCTCACACTGCCTGAATCTTCGCGGGATCCACTGCCAGTCCTACTCCACTGACAATATGGCCTAAAAAGGCTACCTCCATCAGCTAAAACTAGCACTTGTTGAACTTGGCATACAAATGATGCTCCCTGAGCTTCTCCAGAGTCAAGGCTAGATGTTGTGCATGCTCTTCCTTCATCTTCAAATAAATGAGGATGTCATCTATGAATACAATGACAAACCTGTCGAGGTACAGCTCGAACACCCAGTTCATCAAGATCATGAAGGTCAATGGTGCATCTGTGAGCCCAATGTGCATCACGATAAACTCATACAAGCCATATATGCTGCTAAACACCATCTTCAGGATGTCTTCTTCCTAAATCCATGGCTGATAGTATCCCGACCTCAGATCCAGCTTAGACAACCAATGTGCTCCCTCTAGCTGATCAAATAACTAATCGATCCTTCGTAGTGGATATGTGTTTCGGACTGTCAACCGGTTTAGTGCATGATAGTCGATGCACAACCTGAGGGTCTCATCCATCTTCTTCACAAACAAGACCGGAGCTCCCCAAGGAAAGGAGCTTGGCCTAACGAATCCAGCCTCCACCAGCTCCTTCATCTGACTCCTGAAATACACCAGCTCCTTTGGAGCCATCCAATAGGGAGCCCTAGACACTGGCTTATCTCCCGGCACCAACTGGATCTGAAAATCCTTCTGTCGATGCGGCGACAATCCTGGTAGCTTCTCTAGAAACACATACGCAAAGTCCCGCACCACCGATATATCGACGACCATCGCCTTGACCTCGACCATCTCAAATAACACCTGATAGACCTCATCTCCCTGCATGTGGGCCTTGACAGCCTGAGTAGTAGATAACATCCTACAGAAGACGGGAGTAATACCTTCGAAGGTCGCGAAGGTGCCGTCATAACTCAGTACAACCTTTCGTGTCGGGCAATCTATCTGGGCATGGTTCCAAGTAAGACATATCATGCCCAGAACTAGGTCGAAGTCCGGCATCCTCAAGACCGTAGTCAGGGCCTCGAATGTCAGACCATCAATAGTCACTATCAGTAGGCACTTAGCAGTAACTAAGACCTTCGTCCTGTTGGGGAGACGCACACTCCTGGTGACTCCAAAATAACGTCTGACTCCCTCCAGTACCTTTACGAACTCCTCGGAGATGAAGTTGTGTGACGCCCCTATATCCACCAAGGTATGGACAGGTTTGTCGCAAACCATAACTATTCCTGTTTATTTAGATGTGGTTAGGTAATTAGACCTATGGTTTCCTTTTTCTAGTGTGCTACTATTGTTTCAAAAATTCCAAAAGTAAATAACAACATAAAACTACCAGCATACCTGCAATCACCCTGCCCGGGTCCCGAGGTGGTGTCAAGTCCAGAGGATACACATGCTCCCTCTCTTGCCTCTGATCTCTACCCTGGAAACCATGTCCTCTTCCATAGCCTCGGCCTGCAAACTGCTGAGCGGGCGGGGCAGCCTATCGTGCCAGTAGAGGTGCCCCTCTCATGGTGTAGTTCCTTCGGATGTGTCCTACTTGATGACAGTTGTAGCACTCGAGCGGGGGAAGTGCCACACCTCCGGGCCTCTGTATCTGTCATATCTGAAAAGGTTGAGAGGCCAATACCACCAGCTCCCTCAGCCCCTGTCTCACCTCATGGAGGAGTTGGTCCTCTGCCCTTCTCTCATCAGCAAAGCGGCCCCTCCACTAATCATTCCTGCCTCCCCGACCCTGATTCTCAGTTGGCCTCTTTTGGCCTCTAGTTATGTGCCAATCAGCCTCCATCCTCTTTGCTATCTCCAGAATCCGAGGTATAGGCCCGTCGGATACAAATAGAAGAGCCTGTCTCAGATCCTCTCGAAGGCCCTTATAGAACCTCTTGGTATACCCCGCATCATCCAGCTGATAGGAGTTCGCAAACCTGGCTAATTGAGTGAACTCCTGGTGGTACTCCAGCAACATCATGTTGCCCTGCCTCAGCTGCAGGAACCTGTCTTCCAGCTCATCTCTTGCAGACTGTAGGATGAAGTGCTCTAACAGTGCGGTCTTGAACTCCTCCTAAGTGATGTCAGTAATCTCTCGTTCTACAAACACTGTATATAGAAGTGTCTTCCACCACCTCTTGGCACGAGACTCCAAGCAGGAGACCACCAGAGGCGCCCTCTCCTCCCACGGGCACCGTATCCCGGTCAGCATCTCGAACATGATATCAAGCCAGTCTTCCGTCCATACGGCCGACTCTGTCCTAATGTAAGATGGGGGAGAGAGTCCTCGGAATATGCTCAACTAATTGGCCCCAGGGTTCAGCTGCGAAGCCGGAGCCTGCTGGGCCCTGAAATACTCTAGGATGGCCGTCAGAGTCTGCCCCATCTCCGACTATAGAAATGGAGCGGGAGTTGGGGGAGGTGGTGCAACATTCAGAGTTTGCTGAGCTCCGCCTTTTGGTGTATGATGTGTCGGGGGCTGCATAACAAAGGCCAATTGTAAGAAATTTAACCCAAACCTAGTTAAAAGTGGCAATTACATATGATCCCCCCATATGGGCACACCACAGCTTCCGCTGCTTAGTTTGTCCCCAAACTAAACTCGAGCGGGTGTAACCCACGGTTAGTGGACTTTTACTCTTCCGATCGAGGTTACGCTCCGATACCAGTTTGTAAGACCCCATTTTTTTTTGCAAAACCAACAGGGGTCTTATGCCCAGAACCGCCGCTTTGCAATGACACCAACACACCTGAGAAGGTTGTCACTACAAAACACTGATCCTATCAGCCATACCGATCGCAGAAGAGAAGAATAAGTATAAAGAGTAAAGTAAACTCAAATACTGGTCCACCAAAAATCACATGAACATAAAATAAATCTCCACGAAGGGAGAGTCCACAGTAACGATAAATCCAAGTACTAATAAAAAGGGCTTCTGCTTTTCTTCTTCCTCCAGCCGACGAACATGATCTACCCAACCTGGAGAAAACTCCAAGCCCAATTACAGGCCCTTCGGCCACCTCCCCGGCAAACCACCACCACCACCTCCTCCATTGAGGTGAGGGATATCGGTCGGAGGTGGTTTTGCTGCCAGAGACGGTAGATTCCGGCGAACCTGACACCTTCGTTTTCAAGGAAAATCGGTGGAAAAAATCAACTGGATCATGCTCAATTGAGCCCGATTATTATCCCTAAAGATTCCTAAGATCTAACCCATGAAGAAGGAGTAGAGGAGGACCTTAGCGAAGGGCTGGAGTCGGGCCGATCAACGTACCACTGATGAGTCTGATTTATATAGGGTTTTTCAGACTCATCTGGGCTTATTTTTATGCTTGTGCACTACTATTTCAGTAGGAATTGTCATATATTTGCTTAAGGTCTCACTTAGCCATTGTGCACTGTTTCAGCCCATTTTGGTTTGTGAATTGCACCGGGATGTCAGGGGTATGTACTGGGGTACTCCTCGTGCGGCTTTGGATATTCTTTGCTGTATATTTGGGGCTAGGAGCTTTTGCTCCATCTTTGGTTTTGCAATGCAGGTGGTCAGTTTTCCCCCAATTCTGGAATTCTGACTTGTGGAAAATGCACAATCTTGTGATTCCTTAGCGCACGATTTCCACCGAATCGTGTGATTTCTACAGGTTTTCTCTGGATAGACTGACCAAACCGTGTGATTTCTTCACACATTGTTTCTTCGGAACCATGCACGAAGGAGATGCACGGTTTACTTGTTGCATTTTGGTTTTATAGCGATATGTGGTTAATCGTGTGATTTGTTCACGAATAGGCAGAAGTGCCCGTGCTCGAGTAAAACGCACAGTTCCACCTGCTTGCCATGAATTTCAGCGCTCTGTGGTTACCCATGCATTTTCCTTCATGCACGGGTGGAAACGCCAGTACGAGAGTAAAACGCACGAGTCAACGCATCTTCTTCCGCAATCTTGGCCTGGAAGTTAATATCGCACAGTTAACGCACGGTCGTGCGCCAAACCGTGCCTGACCATTTTTCTGACCTGTTTCTATTTAAGTTCAGGAGTTGACTGGAGACATGAGGAGTCCTCCATTTTAGCTCCTCTGAGCGTGAAATCCTTACCCCAGCCGCTTTTTCCTCTCTCCTCCTTGAAAAACTCATCTGGCCACTGTTCTTCCTCCAAACATCACCGCAAGCGAAGATATTCTATTGTTTCCGCTTCTCCATCTCAAGAGGAGCATTTGGAGATCTTTCTTGCCACCATTGAAGAGTTTTCTGGCAACTTCCAGCCTTCACGACATGTGGAGAAGACGGGGAAAAGGCCTTTGAAGTAGGTTACAGCACTTTAAGCTTCCTCGGACGTCAACCATCGACCGAGCCTAGATGAAGACCGACAACCTTCGACTCCGACCGAGAATTTTGGCTAGCCTTCACGCGTTGGGTTGTAAATCTCCTTCTTACTCTGATTTGGACTCTGTTTCTAAGCTTGGGATGTTAGTTAAACTTGCTAGGACAATTAACAATGTTCATGTTGTGTTATTATGGTAAATGTTGTTGTGGTTCATAGCTTAGCTTTCCTTCCTTTGCTTGCTTTGTGTTGATTGCTTGGTGTTACACCGCACTAACGAGTGTTAGGGATTGGCTTAGCGAAGAGGTGTTTTTGACCCTCAACGGTTACAACCGCATGCCCTAATACTCATCGGAGTATTCCACCCTTACGAAGCGGTGTAGGCGACCCGCATAATTACTTTTAGTTGTTCTAAAACACCCCCAACCTTTGTTGCGTTTGTAACATCCCATTTCCAACTAGACCCCTAAGAGTGGTTTTGGCCATGACTAGGTCATGACAAACCCTGGGAAGCCAGAAATGGGCCAAGAGATAGGAGGCCAAGGTAGGGATCACCATGGTCTGCAGATAGTAGAATTCTGAACAATAGTTTAGGATGACAATGGGGCTTCACCATGACCCCAAGACCCTACCACAACACTCCCAAACATTTTGGGAGACCCATTAGAGCCAAAAGGACCCATTAGGGCCAACCCAAGAGGCCCAATTGACCAAGGTCAACCCTAGCCCTAAATAGGTCAACCTAGCCCACTTAGGGCCAATTGACCTACTCCTAGTCCAGAGGACCCCACCCATGCCCTCCTAACCCTAAAGTGGGATCAATGGGTCACTAAGGACACATTGGGGTCAGCCCTAGAGGCCAGGTTGACCCAAGTCAACTCAAGCTCCTAATCTGGTCAAAGTACCCTTACGAAGGGTATGTGACCTCCAAAGTGCAGGGTAACCCTACCTAGACCCTAAGGGAAGTCAATGGGTCACCAAGGATCCATTGGGGTCAACTCAATTGGTCATGTTGACCAAGGTCAATTCTATTCTAGTGTTAGGTCAAATTAGCCTAAATGGGCTAACCCAAGCTCAAACCCATTTCCCCCACTTGGGCTAACCTCATTTTTATTATTAATATGAGCTATTGGGCTGCCAATAGACTGGAGGAGAGATCAAAAATTCGGCCATGGTGAGTAGGAGAGAGAAAGCTCCATTTTTCTCTTTAATGGAGGAGAGAGAAAATGGGGAAGAGGAAAGGGAAGAGAGAAGCCGGCCAAGGAAGGCCAACAGCCACCAGTGATGGCTGTAATCAACTCCTCTAGGGGAGAGGAGTTGATTCCAGCCGTTTCCCGGCCACCAAGGGGTGGGTTCAGCCCCCCTCCACACAACCCGAGCCACTCCATTAATGGAGATAATGGCCATTGAAGAACCAGCCTCTCCCTCCCCCAATTGCCATTTAAACACCATCAGGAAGCCGAGGGGATCATTTTGGAGCACTTACCTGGAGGAGACGAGCCCTTCCACTGTGCAGTTGCAGAAGCCGAGCGCCGCCGCCGTCGCCAATGGCATCCCGCCGCTCCTCTCGCATCCAGGCCGCCAGGAAGGTCCTCCTCCTCTCCTTAACTCGCGGGTAGATCCTAGGAATCCTTAGGCTTGAGTTTCAGGCTCAATTGAGCCCGATCGAATCCGGGATTTCTCCTGGTTTCGGCAAGAAAAATTCTTGCTTAATCCGCCAGAAAACGCCTCTCCGGCGGCGGAGCCGCCGCCTGACGATAGCCACCACCTCGACGGAGGTGTTGGTGGCGGTGGCCGGCCGGGGAAGGGGCTGGGGCGCCGGCGGCAAGGCTGGAAATCGCTCCAGGAAGAACAAATCTCAGCCGTTGGCTCAGTGGGGACGATGACCAGATGCCGTCGATCTGCGCCAAGATTCGTGCGGCATCAGATCAAATACTATAGGAATTAAATAAGAATCATTTCATTTCTGTCACACTGGATGTATTTAATGTATTTAAGTTTTAAAAATACTTAGGGACCCTGAGTGGAAATTTGCCCAACATGAACATTGTAGCTTAGGGTATCTAGTTTGCAGCAAAAATTGTTTGGACCCTTTTGGGTCACTGGTTAGACCAGGGCACCCATTTTGGTGGGACATACCCTTAGGGCTAGGCAGTCACTAAAATGAGTGCCCACTCTTCACCCCAAGCCCAAATTGGCTGAAATTTTGGCAGAGAGTCTATCCTAGACATACCTAGGGCCTGCCAAAAAATGGGAATTTTTGGGGAAAATATTTCTATAGTTTTGGTAAAAATTTAATAATCATTAGATAAATTAAATAGGTGCCCTAAACACATCCAAACCCTCCCAAATTTTGGTGAGTGGTCCCTGGGCTCCAATTAGGTTCCTGTATAAAATTTCATTTAGATTGGATGTGTTTTGAATAGGTTTTGACCCAACCCTATTTATACCCTATAAAGGGCATTTTGGTCAAAAGTTGCACTTTTGGTTTTGAGTGACCAAATCACCTCAACAGAGGCTGAAATTTTGGCCACAGATATAATTTGACTTTTTACACTCACTTATGGAGTTTGGAGTGGATTGGACTAGGGTAGCCCAAGAATGTTAGGGTAGGCCCTTTAGGGTAAATTTCTAGGGTTTGAAGAAATTGGGGTCAAAAGACCTTGGATGGACTTGAAACTTGGGAATGATGTCCATAGGGTTACTATGGTCCTGTGGTTAAAATTTTAGGGCATTTGGAAGACTTAAGACCCCTTAAATCCATAACCCTAGTTTAGGGCACTAGCTTTGAAATCATAAGATCTAATACCAAAACTATCTGAAAAGGCCTGAGATTTTGAATGGGTAGTTTCTTAGGGCATACATGTCTCTGGAAATTTTATAATAAATTTTGGATGAATATTTTTGGTACTTTATTCACAAAGTCATATTTTATAATTTCCACTTAGGAATTTTTGCAGAGAACTATACTTGTTTAAACTTGATAAAACTTAGCAAAGGGGCTTATAGTCATGATACCCATCTCTGTAAATGTTTTTGAAATTTTTGAAGAATGATATTTAGTAGTTGCTTCTTTAATTATTTAATTCCATGGAACCTTGGGAAATTTAATAATGACATTTAGATTGTCTGAAAAATTCTAATTTCTTCATCATGAGGTTTCTAGTTCCCTATGAAGCCCTAGTAATTTTTACATAATTATTGGAGACATATATGTGGCACTTCCTTCATTATATTTGATTTTAGGAATTATTTTAATAAATCCTTTAGAGGTCAAGAACTATCTGGAAAATTATGAAAATTGGCAACCAATGATATTTCTCTGTTATTTAGTGAATACAAATTTTAGGAGGCCATTACCTGAGAAAATCTTATGGTTCATGTTCAAATTGACTATGGTCTAGTTTTTGAGGAAAATTCAATAAATAGTAGATTAATTGGGAAAAATATGATTTTCTGAATTTAGTCTATATTTATCATAATAGACCTCTGATAATTATCATGAGGGTACTGGATGAGTATTTCATGTACTTCCCTTTTTACGGGTCACGTAGCTTAAGTGGTCTGCATATAGCAAAACTGCAGGATTTCATTTGGATATGAATTAGGGCACGTATGATGGGTATTGATGGTTTGCTGTAAGGACAAGTGGAATGGGCTGCATCTTTGGAAGATGAGTGAGTAGGGTGTGGTTTTGTCTAGGGTTTAAAGGCGTTCGGGTCCGACGAAAGATCGTCCTACCCAAGGAGAGTTGGAGTCAAATCACCCTAGGATTAGCGTATCGAAACATGAGAAAATAATGGGTAAGGGGATCAACCAATAATAAAATAAGTACCTTGCGAAAGGGAACGCTGGGCGTAATCCCAACACAGTTCCTAGTGCCCCTTGAGAGCCCTTCACAGGGAATACCGGGGGCAGTCCTGGGTTAACGTAAACTGTTTAACAAGCTGAAAAGAGTAACTTAGTAATTAGGGTTGCACATTTCACAGACACTGATGGCACGGGATGTTAGCTGGGAGCTTCGGCTCGATTGTTTGTGACGGACGTGTTGGTCCGGGGAGCTTCGGCTCGGGTTTTGATCACGCTAAATTTGCATGTGCATAAAAGGAAAGTAAATTAAGGTGGTGGGTCTTCGGTATTGGAGGGTCGATGCACCGACGCCAATACGTTGACTCGGCAAGTGTGGTTAGCACTTCGCCAACAGAAGTCCGGTGCGCCAGCCGGCAAGAGTACGCAGGAGTCCGCTTCGTGCACCAAGCATTGAGGCGTACGATAGGTCTGACCGGTAGTGCTTTACTGGTTTAGAGGTGGGCGAGTCCCAACCCACCGCTTCCGTCTGCCACTACGGAGGTATCCTGGGAGGTTACGGCTCCAGAAAGGGGGAACTAAAGGTCTGTGTGCACAGAGTCGGGTGTGTGCGTTGCACTTGCATGATCCATCATACCCACTTGCATGTCATAGCATAATCGTTACCTTAAACCTTGACACCTAAAGTATAAGTGGAATGGGACGCTTATACTTTAGGACCTGCAAAACGACCCCTTAGTCTATAAGCTTGTGTGGGCAAGTTTATAAATTAAGGTTAATTTTGATATATTTAGTTACTGCTGTTTGACCACCGACACCCCAACGTATAAATCGGTATGGGACTTTTTATACGATGGGAGCCTTGCAAGAGACCCCTTGGCTTATGTGTTTTTCCACATAAGTGAAGGTTACATTTCAGCTTACATTTTATTGTCTTTATATGCTATAGAACTTGCTAGAATAGGACCGCTGCCATCTGCTTTTGATATTCTCCACCTTCAAGTCCTCCCCTTTCTTCCTCTCCGCTCGGTGCCTAGGAGCCGTGGGGGAAGGGGTGGGGGATGATAGGACTTAGTCTTTTAGACTAACGGTTTTCGAACCGCATCATTTAGGGGATCGTGGAGACCAGCATGGAGGAGCAGCCCCAGAGACCGGTGCGCTTGGAGGTGGGGCAGTCTAGCTCCGGAGTTCATACAGCCGGGACTGTGAGTCTCGACCCTGAGTAGTTTTTCAGCTTTTGCTTCCGCATGAGTGATTTTGTAGTGAGGATATGTTGTACCGGGCATAAGCCCGTATTTTGCTACTCTGATGTTACCTTCTGTGGACACTCCCTTCGTGGAGTTATATTTATATATGTCATGTGATTCTCTGTGGACAGATAGTTTCCATTTTACTTCATTATGCTACTTTTATGTGATCGAATTGGCCGGCAGAATCGGCGCTTTGTGGTGATGACCCTTCAGGGCGAGAAGGAGTCACCGCAAAACGGCGGTTCTGGGCCTAAGACCCCGGTGTCAAAAAGGAAAAACAAAGGGGGGTCTTACAAGTGGTATCAGAGGAAACCTCGATCGAAAGGTAGTCGTCCACAACCCTGGGTCACCCCCGCGCGGGTTTAGTTTGGGGACAAACTAAGCAGCGGAAGCAGTGGTGTGCCCATACAGGGGAAATCACATGTAAGTTGTCCACTTTCATTAGGCATTGAGTCGATTGTCTACTAATGTACTTCATTTTGCAGCCCCCAGCTCAGCCCACCCCACAAGGTGGAGCTCAGCAGACTCCAGACGTTGCACCACCTCCCATGGTCCCCACACCTTTCCTCCAGTCAGACATGGGGCAGACCCTTACAGCTATCCTTGAGGCCTTCCGAGCTCAGCAAGCCCCAGTCCAGCAGCCAAACCCAGGGGCCAACTGGATGAGCACCTTCCGAGGACTCTCTCCCCCATCTTACTTGGGGACGGAGTCGGCGGTACGGACAGAGGAGTGGCTGGATGTGATGTACGAGATGTTGACTGGGATACGATGCCCTTGGGAGGAGAGGGTGGCCCTAGTGGTATCTTGCTTGGAGTCACATGCCAAGCGGTGGTGGAAGACGCTGTTGGACACGACCTTTGCGGATAGAGAGATTGCAGAAATCACCTGGGAAGAATTCAGGGCCACGCTGCTGGAGCACTTTGTTCCTCAGTCGGCCAGGGACGAGTTGGAGGAGCGTTTCTTGCAGCTGAGGCAGGGCACCAGGACAGTGGTGGAGTACCACCGAGAGTTCGATCATTTGGCCCGATATGCGGGCTCTTATCAGCTGGATGAAGCAGGGTACGTCAAGAGGTTTTATAAGGGCCTAAAAGAGGAGTTGAGAGAGGCTTTGCTTTTTGTCTCTGACGGGCCCATCTCCCGGATTTTAGAGATGGCGAAGAGGATTGAGGCCGACTGGCACACCACTCGGGGCCGGAAACGGCAAACGGAGGACCAGGGCCGGAGGGCCCGAAATGATCAGCGGCGAGGCATCGTACCAGATGGAAGAAGGGCAGAGGAGCAGCCTCGTCAGGAGTTAAGGCAGGAGCCGAGAGAGCAGGTGGTCTTGGCCCCTCAACCTCTCCAGGTCCAGGAGATGCAGAGACCCCGGGGTATGGCGTATCCCCCGCCGGAGTGCTTCCACTGTCACCAGGTGGGACACCTCCGGAGAGATTGCCCTATGAGGGGGGCACCACCTCCAGCACCACGGGGTGGCCCACCGGCCCAGCATTTCGGAGGCCGAGGACGCGGCCGAGGACGTGGTTACCAGGGAGGCGACCGCAGGCAGAATGGGGAGCAGATTTACGCTCTGGACTTAGCACAGCCCCGGAACCCGGACAGGGTTATTGCAGGTATGAGAGTAATCTTAATTTTTGGAATTATTCCTTGCTCGTATTAAGCGTTGATAGAACTACTACACAACCTAGGTTAGAAAACCTTACACTAGAATTTCTTTCAACTGATTTAGGAATGGTGATGGTGTGCGGCAAGCCTGCCCACACCCTGTTCGACACGGGTGCATCGCACAACTTTGTGTCGGAGGATTTCGTCAAGGACCTGGATCAGATTCGTTGTTATACGGGACTACCCAGGAGGGTGCGCCTCCCCAATGGGATGGAGATCCAGTCCACAGAAAAGTGCCTCCTGGAGGTTACCATAGACGGGTTGACACTCGAGGCCCCGGCGACGATCCTGAGGATGCCGGACTTCGACCTCGTCTTGGGCATGACATGGCTTGTCTAGAACCATGCCCAGATTGATTGCCCGGCAGGGAGGGTCGTGCTCAGCCACGGCGATACTTATGCAACGTTCGAAGGTACTACACCGGTCTCCCGTCGCTTGCTTTCATCTATTCAGGCCATTAAGGCTCATATGCAAGGGACGAGGTATATCAAGTATTGTTCGAGATGACTGAGGAGAAGGACCTGATTGCTAACATTCCGGTGGTTCGTGACTACGCCGACATTTTTCCGGATAAGCTGCCAGGACTACCTCCGCATAGGGAAAAGGACTTCCAGATTCAGTTGGTACCAGGGGCTAAGCCGGTATCCAAGGCCCCTTATCGGATGGCCCCGAAGGAATTGGCGGAGTTTCGGACACAGTTGCAGGAGCTGGTGGAAGCAGGATTTGTTAGGCCGAGTTCCTCATCATGGGGAGCTCCTGTCCTATTCGTGAAGAAGAAGGACGGTACTTTACGCCTGTGCATCGACTATCGAGCACTAAACAGGCTGACCGTCCGAAATACCTATCCGCTCCCCAGGATAGACGAGTTGTTCGATCAGCTGGAGGGAGCCCATTATTTTTCGAAGCTGGACTTGAGGTCAGGCTATTACCAGCTGCGGATCCAGGAGGAGGATATTCCGAAGACGGCCTTTAGTAGCCGATATGGATTGTATGAGTTCATCGTGATGCCCTTCGGGCTCACGAATGCTCCGTCAGCGTTTATGAGCCTCATGAACCGGGTCTTCGAGGCTTATTTGGATGTGTTCGTCATAGTGTTCATAGACGACATCCTTATCTATTCTAAGACGGAGGAGGAGCACACACGACATCTAGCATTGACCCTGGAGAGACTGCGGGAGCATCATCTTTATGCGAAGTTCAGTAAGTGTCAGTTCTGGCTGAAGGAGGTGGCTTTCTTAGGTCACATTATCAGCGGAGCCGGGCTGGCAGTGGACCCGGCAAAGATTCGAGCTATTTCGGAGTGGCCGCAGCTGAAAACAGCCACTGACGTACGGAGTTTTCTAGGACTTGCCGGTTATTACCGGAAGTTCGTAGAGGGATTCTCTCGAATCGCCCTCCCGCTAACATCCTTGACGAAGAAGGAGGCACCGTTCGTGTGGACCCCGCAGTGCCAGACAGCTTTCCAGGAGCTGAAGGATCGGCTGACCTCGGCTCCCATTCTCACTCTCCCCTCGGGGAGGGAGGGATTTCAGGTCTACACCGACGCATCATATCAGGGGATGGGAGCGGTGCTGATGCAGAATGGACACGTCATAGCTTATGCCTCCCGCCAGCTGAAGACCCATGAGAAGAACTACCCAGTAAATGACCTTGAGATGGGGGCAGTTGTATTCGCACTGAAGATATGGCGGCACTACCTTTATGGAGTCCACTGTGATATATATTCCGATCATAAGAACCTTAAGTACATGGACACGCAGAAGGAACTGAACATCAGGCAAAGGCGGTGGGTAGAGTTTCTATCTGACTATCAGTATGAGATGCACTATCACCCGGGGAAGGCAAACGTGGTAGCAGATGCACTGAGTCGGAGAGCCGCCACAGCAGGAGCAGAGCCTCAGTTGATGTCTATGGAGCTGCTGCAGAGACTAGAGGACATGCACATTACTCTGGTATCGTCTGATGATCCTGAGCTCTATGAGGAGTACTTGGCCGCGATAGGCGTTACCGATGACATCAGAGACCGGGTCAGAGAGGGACAGAGGCAGGATGCCAAGTTGGAACCCATCTTCCAAGCTCTGAAGGCAGGCACTGCAGGAGATTACACACTGAGGGACGATCTGGTGTGCTTCAGAGGACGGGTGTATATACCGGAGGGAGGCCAGATCCGGGAGGATATTATGATGGAGGCGCACTGCAGCCGGTATTCTGTACACCCGGGGATCACAAAGATGACGGCTGATTTGAAGAAGACGATGTACTGGCCGGGCATGAAGAAGGATGTCTCACACTTCGTGACCCATTGTGAGGCATGTCAGCTAGTGAAGGCAGAGTGCAGGAACCCCGCAGGATTATTGCAGCCACTCCCGGTGCCGGAGTGGAAGTTTGATGACATAGCCATGGACTTCATACATGGGCTTCCCCGGTCTCGGACAGGGAATGACTCGATCTGGGTAATCGTCGATCGGTTGACCAAGGTGGCTCGATTCATACCGATCAGGAAGGATGATTCAGTAGGAGTACTGGTGCGGAAGTTTGTGGAGCAGTTCATTCGTTATCATGGTGTGCCCAGGACGATAGTGTCGGATCGGGATGGCAGGTTCACCTCCAGGGAGTGGAGGTCCGTGCAAGCTTACTTAGGCACGCGATTGACTTTCAGCACTGCATTCCACCCCCAGACAGACGGGCAGACAGAACGCACCAACCGGACGCTGGAGGACCTTTTGAGGCTATGCATCTTAGATCGCGGGGAACCGTGGGAGAAACTCTTACCCCTTGTCGAGTTCTCCTATAACAACAGCCACCAGTCCAGCATCAGGATGGCGCCTTACGAAGCCTTGTACGGGAGGAGATGCCGGACCCCACTCTCATGGGTGCAGAACGAAGATCCGAAGGTATTGGGGTCAGAGTTTGTTGAAGACACCGAGGCACAAGTGAGGCTGATCAGAGACAGGATGCTCGAGGCGCAGAGTAGACAGGCCAAGTATTATGACGCCCGACATCGGCAGGTGGAAGTTCCAGGTGGGGGACCGGGTGTTTCTGAAGATCCGGCCCATGCATGGAGTTTCACGGGTGCGTGGTCGGAGGAAGAAGCTCAGCCCTAGGTACATGGGCCCTTACAGGATCCTGGAGCGGATCGGACCCCTAGCCTACCGGCTGGAGTTACCACCAGAGCTAGAAGCGCTGCACGACGTCTTCCACATTTCTTCCTTGAGGAGGGCTCTATTACGCCCGGAGCAGCAGATTCTGACTACGGAAGGGCCGGTAGCTTCAGACCGGTCGGTCCATTTGGAGCCTGTGAGGATCGACGACCGAGGAGTGCGGGTCTTGCGACGCAAGAAGGTCCCTCTAGTCAAGGTCCTGTGGAGGAACCACGGCCAGGAGGAGCATACCTGGGAGCCACAGGACCTGATGCGACAAAGATACCCCGAGTTATTCAGTCAGGTACACCTCTCAGACCCCTCAAGATGTTAATTTATTTTTCCTGCTTTAAGTATACTAAGGGCTGCTCTAGGTAGATAGGGGCTTATCTTTGTTTATTGGGGGCTTAACTTTGTTTATTGGGATCTTGGTTCGCCGTTTGGGCGAAAGGGGTCTTAGATCTAAGTTTTCCCTTAAATCAAATTTAACAAACAAGGCGTCATAATGGGATGTTACAAGACTC
This sequence comes from Platanthera guangdongensis, assembly GCA_039583875.1. Classification (NCBI taxonomy): domain Eukaryota; kingdom Viridiplantae; phylum Streptophyta; class Magnoliopsida; order Asparagales; family Orchidaceae; genus Platanthera; species Platanthera guangdongensis. The sequence continues at coordinate 47,644,772 of CM077149.1, forward strand.
TTTCCTTCGGTAATAAGACCCGTAGGTCCAACCTTGATTTCGGGGACGAAATCTTTGTTTTGTTTATTGGGATTTGTAACATCTCATTTCCAACTAGACCCCTAAGAGTGGTTTTGGCCATGACTAGGTCATGACAAACCCTGGGAAGCCAGAAATGGGCCAAGAGATAGGAGGCCAAGGTAGGGATCACCATGGTCTGCAGATAGTAGAATTCTGAACAATAGTTTAGGATGACAATGGGGCTTCACCATGACCCCAAGACCCTACCACAACACTCCCAAACATTTTGGGAGACCCATTAGAGCCAAAAGGACCCATTAGGGCCAACCCAAGAGGCCCAGTTGACCAAGGTCAACCCTAGCCCTAAATAGGTCAACCTAGCCCACTTAGGGCCAATTGACCTACTCCTAGTCCAGAGGACCCCACCCATGCCCTCCTAACCCTAAAGTGGGATCAATGGGTCACTAAGGACACATTGGGGTCAGCCCTAGAGGCCAGGTTGACCCAAGTCAACTCAAGCTCCTAATCTGGTCAAAGTACCCTTACTAAGGGTATGTGACCTCCAAAGTGCAGGGTAACCCTACCTAGACCCTAAGGGAAGTCAATGGGTCACCAAGGATCCATTGGGGTCAACTCAATTGGTCATGTTGACCAAGGTCAACTCTATTCTAGTGTTAGGTCAAATTAGCCTAAATGGGCTAACCCAAGCTCAAACCCATTTCCCCCACTTGGGCTAACCTCATTTTTATTATTAATATGAGCTATTGGGCTGCCAATAGACTGGAGGAGAGATCAAAAATTCGGACATGGTGAGTAGGAGAGAGAAAGCTCCATTTTTCTCTTTAATGGAGGAGAGAGAAAATGGGGAAGAGGAAAGGGAAGAGAGAAGCCGGCCAAGGAAGGCCAACAGCCACCAGTGATGGCTGTAATCAACTCCTCTAGGGGAGAGGAGTTGATTCCAGCCGTTTCCCGGCCACCAAGGGGTGGGTTCAGCCCCCCTCCACACAACCCGAGCCACTCCATTAATGGAGATAATGGTCATTGAAGAACCAGCCTCTCCCCTCCCCCAATTGCCATTTAAACACCATCAGGAAGCCGAGGGGATCATTTTGGAGCACTTACCTGGAGGAGACGAGCCCTTCCACTGTGCAGTTGCAGAAGCCGAGCGCCGCCGCCGTCGCCAATGGCATCCCGCCGCTCCTCTCGCATCCAGGCCGCCAGGAAGGTCCTCCTCCTCTCCTTAACTCGCGGGTAGATCCTAGGAATCCTTAGGCTTGAGTTTCGGGCTCAATTGAGCCCGATCGAATCCGGTATTTCTCCTGGTTTCGGCAAGAAAAATTCTTGCTTAATCCGCCGGAAAACGCCTCTCCGGCGGCGGAGCCGCCGCCTGACGATAGCCACCACCTCGACGGAGGTGTTGGTGGCGGTGGCCGGCCGGGGAAGGGGCTGGGGCGCCGGCGGCAAGGCTGGAAATCGCTCCAGGAAGAACAAATCTCAGCCGTTGGCTCAGTGGGGACGATGACCAGATGCCGTCGATCTGCGCCAAGATTCGTGCGGCATCAGATCAAATACTATAGGAATTAAATAAGAATCATTTCATTTCTGTCACACTGGATGTATTTAATGTATTTAAGTTTTAAAAATACTTAGGGACCCTGAGTGGAAATTTGCCCAACATGAACATTGTAGCTTAGGGTGTCTAGTTTGCAGCAAAAATTGTTTGGACCCTTTTGGGTCACTGGTTAGACCAGGGCACCCATTTTGGTGGGACATACCCTTAGGGCTAGGCAGTCACTAAAATGAGTGCCCACTCTTCACCCCAAGCCCAAATTGGCTGAAATTTTGGCAGAGAGTCTAACCTAGACATACCTAGGGCCTGCCAAAAAATGGGAATTTTTGGGGAAAATATTTCTATAGTTTTGGTAAAAATTTAATAATCATTAGATAAATTAAATAGGTGCCCTAAACACATCCAAACCCTCCCAAATTTTGGTGAGTGGTCCCTGGGCTCCAATTAGGTTCCTGTATAAAATTTCATTTAGATTGGATGTGTTTTGAATAGGTTTTGACCCAACCCTATTTATACCCTATAAAGGGCATTTTGGTCAAAAGTTGCACTTTTGGTTTTGAGTGACCAAATCACCTCAACAGAGGCTGAAATTTTGGCCACAGATATAATTTGACTTTTTACACTCACTTATGGAGTTTGGAGTGGATTGGACTAGGGTAGCCCTAGAATGTTAGGGTAGGCCCTTTAGGGTAAATTTCTAGGGTTTGAAGAAATTGGGGTCAAAAGACCTTGGATGGACTTGAAACTTGGGAATGATGTCCATAGGGTTACTATGGTCCTGTGGTTAAAATTTTAGGGCATTTGGAAGACTTAAGACCCCTTAAATCCATAACCCTAGTTTAGGGCACTAGCTTTGAAATCATAAGATCTAATACCAAAACTATCTGAAAAGGCCTGAGATTTTGAATGGGTAGTTGCTTAGGGCATACATGTCTGTGAAAATTTTATAATAAATTTTGGATGAATATTTTTGGTACTTTATTCACAAAGTCATATTTTATAATTTCCACTTAGGAATTTTTGCAGAGAACTATACTTGTTTAAACTTGATAAAACTTAGCAAAGGGGCTTATAGTCATGATACCCATCTCTGTAAATGTTTTTGAAATTTTTGAAGAATGATATTTAGTAGTTGCTTCTTTAATTATTTAATTCCATGGAACCTTGGGAAATTTAATAATGACATTTAGATTGTCTGAAAAATTCTAATTTCTTCATCATGAGGTTTCTAGTTCCCTATGAAGCCCTAGTAATTTTTACATAATTATTGGAGACATATATGTGGCACTTCCTTCATTATATTTGATTTTAGGAATTATTTTAATAAATCCTTTAGAGGTCAAGAACTATCTGGAAAATTATGAAAATTGGCAACCAATGATATTTCTCTGTTATTTAGTGAATACAAATTTTAGGAGGCCATTACCTGAGAAAATCTTATGGTTCATGTTCAAATTGACTATGGTCTAGTTTTTGAGGAAAATTCAATAAATAGTAGATTAATTGGGAAAAATATGATTTTCTGAATTTAGTCTATATTTATCATAATAGACCCCTGATAATTATCATGAGGGTACTGGATGAGTATTTCATGTACTTCCCTTTTTACGGGTCACGTAGCTTAAGTGGTCTGCATATAGCAAAACTGCAGGATTTCATTTGGATATGAATTAGGGCACGTATGATGGGTCTTGATGGTTTGCTGTAAGGACAAGTGGAATGGGCTGCATCTTTGGAAGATGAGTGAGTAGGGTGTGGTTTTGTCTGGGGTTTAAAGGCGTTCGGGTCCGACGAAAGATCGTCCTACCCAAGGAGAGTTGGAGTCAAATCACCCTAGGATTAGCGTATCGAAACATGAGAAAATAATGGGTAAGGGGATCAACCAATAATAAAATAAGTACCTTGCGAAAGGGAACGCTGGGCGTAATCCCAACACAGTTCCTAGTGCCCCTTGAGAGCCCTTCACAGGGAATACCGGGGGCAGTCCTGGGTTAACGTAAACTGTTTAACAAGCTGAAAAGAGTAACTTAGTAATTAGGGTTGCACATTTCACAGACACTGATGGCACGGGATGTTAGCTGGGAGCTTCGGCTCGATTGTTTGTGACGGACGTGTTGGTCCGGGGAGCTTCGGCTCGGGTTTTGATCACGCTAAATTTGCATGTGCATAAAAGGAAAGTAAATTAAGGTGGTGGGTCTTCGGTATTGGAGGGTCGATGCACCGACGCCAATACGTTGACTCGGCAAGTGTGGTTAGCACTTCGCCAACAGAAGTCCGGTGCGCCAGCCGGCAAGAGTACGCAGGAGTCCGCTTCGTGCACCAAGCGTTGAGGCGTACGATAGGTCTGACCGGTAGTGCTTTACTGGTTTAGAGGTGGGCGAGGCCCAACCCACCGCTTCCGTCTGCCACTACGGAGGTATCCTGGGAGGTTACGGCTCCAGAAAGGGGGAACTAAAGGTCTGTGTGCACAGAGTCGGGTGTGTGCGTTGCACTTGCATGATCCATCATACCCACTTGCATGTCATAGCATAATCGTTACCTTAAACCTTGACACCTAAAGTATAAGTGGAATGGGACGCTTATACTTTAGGACCTGCAAAACGACCCCTTAGTCTATAAGCTTGTGTGGGCAAGTTTATAAATTAAGGTTAATTTTGATATATTAGTTACTGCTGTTTGACCACCGACACCCCAACGTATAAATCGGTATGGGACTTTTTATACGATGGGAGCCTTGCAAGAGACCCCTTGGCTTATGTGTTTTTCCACATAAGTGAAGGTTACATTTCAGCTTACATTTTATTGTCTTTATATGCTATAGAACTTGCTAGAATAGGACCGCTGCCATCTGCTTTTGATATTCTCCACCTTCAAGTCCTCCCCTTTCTTCCTCTCCGCTCGGTGCCTAGGAGCCGTGGGGGAAGGGGTGGGGGATGATAGGACTTAGTCTTTTAGACTAACGGTTTTTGAACCGCATCATTTAGGGGATCGTGGAGACCAGCATGGAGGAGCAGCCCCAGAGACCGGTGCGCTTGGAGGTGGGGCAGTCTAGCTCCGGAGTTCATACAGCCGGGACTGTGAGTCTCGACCCTGAGTAGTTTTTCAGCTTTTGCTTCCGCATGAGTGATTTTGTAGTGAGGATATGTTGTACCGGGCATAAGCCCGTATTTTGCTACTCTGATGTTACCTTCTATGGACACTCCCTTCGTGGAGTTATATTTATATATGTCATGTGATTCTCTGTGGACAGATAGTTTCCATTTTACTTCATTATGCTACTTTTATGTGATCGAATTGGCCGGCAGAATCGGCGCTTTGTGGTGATGACCCTTCAGGGCGAGAAGGAGTCACCGCAAAACGGCGGTTCTGGGCCTAAGACCCCGGTGTCAAAAAGGAAAAAAAAGGGGGTCTTACAGCGTTTGCATTCACTTTCCAACGTGGAAGATCACACTCCCAATCTGCACTGCTCGAGAGATTTGATACTCGAAGAATAACTCCCCTAGTTTATTACTTGACAACAATCGGTGCACTTGCCGAGATTGCATCAGCCACCATCGTCGGAATTTGCGATTTCTGGTGCTCTGCAACTGCACTACAAAGTGTCTCGATTTCTTCAGGTAAGTGGTGGGAAAGACTCCTCATAGTACACTGATGGTGTTTAAATCCACAGTTGGGGAGGGGAAAGCTAAGGCATCAATTACCATTAATGGCCATTGAAAGCTTATTTCGGCCATGGCAATTCTCCTCCCCTAGTCACTGCCATGGCAGAGAAAACCCTTGGCCTTCTCCATACTGACCAGGGGAGATGATTCCAGTAAGAAGAGAGAGTCTCTTGGCTTTCCAAGCCATGAATGACCTTCTCTCTCATTTTCTCTCTCCTCCATTAAAAAAAATGGAGCTTTTCTCTCTCCTAGTCACTAATTCCAGAGAGTCTTAGTTCGACGAATTTGCTCTGTTCAACGAATTTGCTCTGTTCGACGAACTCCGTTCGACGAATTTGCTCCATTCGTCGAACTCTGTTCAACGAAAATGCCCCGTTCGACGAAATCTGAACCTAGTTCAGCAAACTTGCTCCGTTCGTCGAACTCTGAACCTATTTTAGCAAACTTGCTCCGTTCGACGAATATGCTCCTAATTCTAAAGAGGATCAATTCGACGAACTCTGCTCGATGAATATGCTCTGTTCGACGAATTATTTGCTTAGTTCGACGAATGGGGTGCAGTCGACTCTCTCTCTCGACGCTTCCCGAAATCTTTCTAAGTAAAATGGTGTTTAGTGCACTCAACGCACTCAACACCAATCAGTCTATGGCGTTGAGTGCATTCATCGCACTCAATGCCCCGAGCCAAGATATTTCTCTAAGTAAATGGTGTTGAGTGCACACAACGCACTCAACGCCAATCAGTCTGTGGCGTTGAGTGCACTCAATGCACTCAACGCCTCGAGAAAGGACATATCTCTAAATAAAATGGCGATGAGTGCACTCAATGCCCCGAGCAGGATATATCTCTAATTAAAATGGCGTTGAGTGCACTCAACGCACTCAACGCCAATCAGTCCATGGCGTTAAGGGCACTCAATGCAATCAACGCCTCGTGCCCAGATATTTTCTAAGTAATTTTCGGATCTAAATCGATGATTCCCGAACCTGAGACAATTCTCTTGGCTCAAAATGTGTGTGAGGGGCCTAGCACAAAATGGGATGTTACACCTTAGAGGTCACTTGGCCCTTAGTTATGGCACTTTGATCTTTTTAGGGTTAGGGTTAACTTTGGTCAACTTGACCTTTTTAGTTGACCTCAATGGGTCCTTGATGACCCAATGAACCTTCTAAAGTGCTAGGGATGTTGTGTTGGGTTCAAAGAGTCAAGGTGAGGCCCTAAAGTCAAACCTTAGGTTAGGTAAATGGAAAGTGTTATTTGCAGACCATGGTGATCTCACCTTCATTCCTAGGTTCACTTGATCTTCTTGGGATTCTTAGGGATTTGTCATGACCTAGTCATGACAAAACCACTCTTAGAGGTCTAGTTGTTTGAGGGATGTTACAGTAGTAGTAGTAGGTGGTAACAGCTCCTCATGTCCTGTCACCTCATCCTGCTAGTCGTGTTGGTGCTCCAGCTTCTCGAGCTCCTATAGTCACAACCGACCGTTAGTCATAAAGACTAAGTCATTTTGTCCTCGCCTCACCCTTGCTACTCCTAGGTACCAAGTGGGAGGACAAAACGGAGAACAACAAGGGGTATAAAAAGGAAAGCAGGTGATAGTGGATCTATTATATCATGGTAAAGATTAGCATTTGTATCTCTACACTAGCAGTTCTATAAGGTACAAGTAGAGTATGTACCAACAGTATTGAAAAGGAGTGTTATGGAAGAAAGTAAGCTAACTACTACTAAGATATTATCACAGAAGTACTTTAACTTATATAAATGCACATACAAACTTATAACTTAAGGTTTCACAAATGTAACTTATCATATAAAAGAGCACATACTAATTTATATAATAAGGATCTATGGTGCATATGTCATAAGTATGTATGTATGTTATGGTATGCGGGTTATGATTCATACAAGTGCAACTCACCCACACAACTCTGTGATCACAGACCTTTAGTTCCCACTTTTTGGAGTTAGCTTAGCTCTCGGGTACCACCGTTGTGGCTACGGCAGCAGCGGAGAGGGTATCTCCGCATCCTAGGCGGGTATACAAACTACCAGGCCTAGACCCTTCGTACACCTCAGAAGGACACACCAGAGTCACCACGTACTAATGCTGACAAACCCGCCAGTATTTTTAGTCAGGTGTGCATTTTCGGGGATTGTCATCCAGTCCGCAGTATAAACAACATACTTGCCCCTCAAACCTTCACACCTCACCAGAGTCACCGTACTTCCATCGGTGTGATGATTGGTCCAGTACTGCATGACCCGCCACTATTATGTTTATGTGCATACAAGTTATTTTCGACCCGAGCCTCTAGCTCGCAGGACCGAACCCGACCTGTAACCAAACATCTGAGCCTTCAACTCACGGGACTAAAATCCACCTTGTATCCCTCCAACCCTATGCAAGTGAGTTTGTCATATCGCACTCTTAACCTATTATAATACTCTTGTCTAATTCTTGTTACACATAGCAAATTAGGGTTATTCCTTGGACTGCCCAGGGCATACACGGTGAAGGGCTCTCGGGGGCACTAGAAACTACGATGGGCTGAAGCCCAAAGCTCCCTTTCTAAGGATACTTACTTTTATTGGTGTCTACCCTTTATTAATACCCTCATCTCATTATTTCTCTTGAGTAGACCTAATGGTTTAAAGTACTTATTGGGAAGGACATCGAACTTTCACCGGCCCTCGTTATAATTGCTCTCCTTGTGATTTGCACTCCAACACTCGTTACTATGTGGCGACATACTTGATACACCAAGCAGGGTTTCAACTCCTATATACACCTCTCAGTCCAACCATCTATCATCTTCCTGTGGGTCCTGATGTTACATGTCACTTTTACTAAGCGCAACCCATGACCTAATTCTAACCCAAATGAGATAACTTCCAACTCCTTAGGTCAAAGGCCCCTAACTATTTATCATGGGTTTGTCATATGCATGATATTAACCCTTCAGAATTTCATCAATTTTCTAATTGTTTTGGACCATAAATTAAATCATTTAATTAAGCGACCTATGTCACTTTGTACATGATATCCAAGTACTTTACCTGGAGTTTATCTAGGTTGACAATGACTGTTCACCAAGAATCCTAATTTTTCCAATTGATTTAACCTTCATTTTTTATTTATGATTAAATCCACAATTATTCCATTTTCCAAATGCAATACCTAAAATATTCAACCAAAAATTCATGGAAAATTACTGGGGATCTATATTGCCATAATAATACTCAAGACAGAAATTCATAATCCTAATCAGTGATTTGACATAAAATAATCGCATGTGAACAATATTACCAAAATGCCACTACTATGGTTTTAGCATAATTAGTCATCCGAAAATTCTTAAATAAATATACAGGGGATTAAATCACAGAAATAAGAGACTATGCATTTTCTATAGTTTTTCAAACATTATTACCCCTACTTTTGATTTAAATCCCAATAGAGTAAAATTGTAAATCTACTAAATACACAAGATACAGTCCTCAAACAGACTCGTAACGTTTTCCAAAGATGTAAAATGTCTATTAGATCTTGTATCAAAATTTTAGAATTTTACAAGGTCAGTAGACATATATCTCATTTTTATTTCTAAAAGAACCTATTTTCCAATAATTCAAAATAATGGGATTTTTGATCCCAAAAATCCCAGTCTTTCTATGGGAGGTGTAATTCATCCCTATAAGCCTTTGTCCAAAATCCCATGGACATTCTTTGGGTAAAATGGGCTAACTTCGCACTTTCCCATTTTTATTATCGGCACACCATTTTTCAATCTACCTCCACCATGCATGCTGGATTTTCCTAACACGAAGAGGTCCAAATGATATGAAACTTTTACCATGGTCATATAATAACCCAATGGCCATGCCAACCAAATTTGGGGGCATTTGGATAAGGGGATCTCCCTATATTCCTTTTATTTAATAAATGAAATTTCTATAAAAACTATAGAAAAATTCCCTCCAAAAATTCTGATTTTTGGGCAGGGCATAAGTCTAAAATAAGCACATGAATGACTTAAATTTCATTGCATGTGAACTTAGGGTTTGACCTAGGCATCCATTTGAAATTCTACCCTAGTATAGGAGCAGTCCTAGGAGAATGACCGTACAAGGAGCTATAGAGCTCCAAATTACAAGTTTAGGGTGTTTAATTAAAGGTGAGATCTAAATTCACATTTTTTGTTGTTGGTGGTTTTCTATGAATATGCCTCTACAAGGCCTTAATTAAGCATGAAAAGTGACGTATAAAATGTGACAGTAAATTAAATATCATATAGTTTAATACATATTAAATGGACGGCATCCATTCATCTTCCTCACCCAGCTGACGGTCCCCGTCATGCTGACCTGTACCAGCTAGATCTTGCATTTCTCGGCCTTTTGGATGCCGCCACCACCGACGATTGTCACCACCACCTCCGTTGAGGTGGTGGCTAGCGTTTCCTGGCGACATGGCCGTCGGGGGCGGCTTGATGCAGTAGCCCCGAGCCGCCCCTCTCGGTCGGCCCTACTCGGCCTAGCCAGAGGACCACGTTCTGGCGACCACTGCCGGGCTGCAGCCCAAGCACCCCACCCATGACCGCGCCTATTCTCAGCGCGGCGGGATGTTGAGGCGGGGTCTCGAACCCAGCCCCCTTGATAAAGAGCTTTCCTAACAGCTCTCATCACCAACTGAGCTGCAGCTCAGTTGGTGATGAGAGCTGTTAGGAAAGCTCTTTATCAAGGGGGCTGGGTTCGAGACCCCGCCTCAACATCCCGCCGCACTGAGAATAGGCGCGGTCATGGGTGGGGTGCTTGGGCTGCAGCCCGGCAGTGGTCGCCAGAACGTGGTCCTCTGGCTAGGCCGAGTAGGGCCGACCGAGAGGGGCGGCTCGGGGCTACTACATCAAAAAAAGTGCACTCCCCCTACCTCCTCCTTGCCCCCCGAAATTTTGACGCTACTTGATGAATTTAAGGACATTCACCCCGATGAACTTCCCTCGGCATTGCCTCCCCTTCGGGGTATCCAGCATGCTATCGATCTCATTCCGGGCTCTACTCTTCCAAACCTTCCCCACTATCGTCTTAATCCTAGTGCGCATGCGGAACTCCAAGCCCAAATTTCGGATCTACTCTCCAAAGGTCTCATCCAACACAGTTTAAGTCCATGTGCGGTTCCGGCACTTCTCGCCCCTAAGAAAGATGGATCATGGCAAATGTGCGTCGATAGTAGGGCGATCAATAAAATCACTATTAAGTACCGCTTTCCAATTCCCCGTTTGGATGACTTGTTGGACATGCTTAGTGGTGCCACAATTTTCTCAAAAATTGATCTTAGAAGCGGGTACCATCAAATTCGGATTAGAGAAGGGGATGAGTGGAAAACAGCGTTTAAGTCTAAAAAGGGCTTGTACGAGTGGCTTGTCATGCCATTTGGGCTCTCCAATGCCCCACGCACATTATTTTGTATGATGACTCAACTCTTTCAAGCCTTTATGGGAAACTTTTTGGTTATTTATTTTGATGATTTATTGGTCTATAGCGTATCCCCACATGATCACACCCACCATTTACGAAAAATCTTTGAAGTTCTCCGTAAGGAAAAACTTTTTATCAATCTCAAGAAGTGTCATTTTATGGACTCCTCCGTCTCTTTCTTAGGCTATATTGTAAGTGCGGAAGGCATTAAGGTTGATCCCGCCAAGGTTCAAGCAATTCTCGATTGGCCGGAACTCCAGTCCATTAGGGATGTTAGAAGTTTTCATGGTTTGGCTACCTTTTATCGATGTTTTATTCGTGATTTTAGCACAATAATGACGCCCATAACGGAATGCATGAAACTAGGCGACTTTAAGTGGTCTAAATCCGGATCTTTTGCTTTTACGAGAATAAAACAAGTAATGACTGAGGCACCGGTTCTCCGGTTACCCAATTTTGATAAGATTTTTGAGGTCTCTTGCGACGCCTCGAGTGCGGGTATAGGTTGTGTTTTAAGCCAAGAGGGCCATCCGATTGGATTTTTTAGTGAAAAATTAAGCGGCCCAAAACTAAATTACTCTAATTATGAACGAGAGTTTTATGCTCTTATCCAAAGCCTACGCCATTGGCGCCACTACCTCTTGCCAAAAGAATTCATCCTTCTCTCGGATCACGACGCCTTACGCTATATCAATTCTCAACACAAGCTTAGCCCGCGACAAGCCAAATGGGTCTCTTTCCTATAAGAGTACACGTTTGTAATCAAACATTGCAAGGGCAAGCATAACCGTGTCGCCGATGCTCTAATCCACGTTACCTTACTTATCTCCACTCTTAATGTTAAGGTAATCGGATTCGACCTAGTGAAACGCGAGTATGCGGACTGCAAGGATTTTAAGCACATTTTTCTTGCCCTCCGAGAGAACTCCCCTCACACTATTTCGGAATACTATATTCGTGACGGGTATTTATTTAAGGGATCTAAGTTATGCATTCCGGACTCCTCCCTTCGCCTATTCATTATTTGGGAAATGCATGGGGCGGGTTGGGTGGTCATTTGGGGCGCGATAAAACCATCACGTTGGTAGACGACAAGTTCTTTTGGCCCGGTCTAAAAAAAATGGTTAACCAAGTTGTGCGTAGTTGTCGAACATGCCAACTCGCTAAGGGCAACAAACACAACACAGGTTTATATACACCACTCCCCATTCCCTCGACACCATGGGAGGATGTTAGTATGGACTTTATTTTAGGCCTTCCACTCACACAACGCAAAAATGATTCTATACTAGTGGTCGTCGATCGTTTCTCAAAAATGGCGTATTTTATATCTTGCAATCGCACGAATGACGTTTCTCACATCACCAAACTTTATTTTAAAGAAGTCGTTAGTCATCGAGGGCTACCCAAGACTATTGTCTCAGATAGAGATGTTAAATTCACCTCTTATTTTTGGAAAACACTATGGATGTTGGATGGCACCAAACTCCTATTCTCCGCGGCATACCACCGCCAAATGGATGGGCAAACCGAGGTGGTCAACCGGAGTTTGGGCAATTTCCTACGCTGTTTAGTGAGCGATCACAGGGGAACTTGGGATCTTATCCTACCCCAAGCCCAACTGGCTTATAATAATTGCAAAAATCGCTCCACGGGTCTCTCACCGAATGAAATTGTGCACGGTTACAACGCGTGTGTGCCTATTGATTTGATTCCACTACCTCCAGCGTATAAATCAAGTCAATTTGCCACCGACTTTGCTCACCATTTACATGCATTGCACAACGAGATCCGCCACCGATTAACCACTACATACGACGCCTACCAATCTCATGCGAATGTGCACAAGCGGGCTCACACTTTTGTTGTTGGAGATTTAGTTCTTGTGAAATTAATTCCTGAACGGTTGCCTACGGGTTCCATAAAGAAACTAGCTAATCGGCGTGCCAGCCCTTTTAAGATTTTAAGGAAGTTGAGTGACAATGCGTACGTACTTGATTTACCTACCGATTGGGGCATACACCCCATGTTTAATGTTTCCGTCCTTACACTTTTTCATGAAACACCGCAAGAATTACTTCGCTCCTCTTCTTCTTCTCCTCACGGCCATTCTCTTGGGTTTGGGAGTGACACCACATCCCCATGTATTTCACCCTTGGGGCTACCATCCTCACCTCTTAGTGAGACGCTCAGTGATATTATGCCTATTACTAATGCTTTCTCCAGGTTTCCGAAGGTTGTTTTTGTTCCAGATCAGATTTTAGATGACGAAGTCATTGCTTCCTCTGATGGAGGTGTGCACCGATACTTGGTTCGTTGGAAGGATCGCCCAGTTTGTGATGCCACTTGGGTGACCGCCGAAGAGATGGAGCGTCTTGACGACGACATGCTACACCGTTACCACTTGGACCACTCACCGGTGACGAGTGGTTTTGAGCGGGAGAGGATTGATGGCGCCGACCCGCCACCTTTAGAAGACACGATGCTTGCGCACAATATTCGCCCCAAAACAAGGAAGTCCTACCGCGACATGCTCTGCTACAAACATTGTGTTGGGTACATTGGTTTAAATGTACCTGATTTGAAGAAGCCTCACCCTACTCAATGATATACATCAAAATGTATTTGATGTATTTTGAGTTGCCTTGTGCAGGTTAAGTATTTGCAGGGAAAGCAGAAAAGATTCTAAGTCCATGTGTCGACACCCAGAAGAAAAGTGTCGACACTTAAGAAGACTTGTGTCGATACCCAGGCAAGCAGTGTCGACACTTGGAGTACTTGTGTCGACACCAATGATGCAGAGTCGACACCAGACAGAAAGTGTCGACACATACAGGTTGTGTCGACACTCAATGAAGAGAAGTCCAGAGAAGCAGTGTCGACACTTAGAAGCAGTGTCGACACCCAGAGGAACTGTGTCTACATCAGAAAGTATCGACACTTAGAGGCTGTGTCGACACTAAACAAATTTTAGCAGAGTCTAAGTGTAAGTGTCGACATAATGAAGAATGTGTCAACACACAGCAGAAGACTCAGCACTTGAAGAAAGTGTCGACACAAGAAATAATGTGTCGACACTCAGCAGAAGACTCAATACATGAAGAAAGTGTCGACACTAGGAGGCTGTGTCGACACTCAGCAAAGTTCAACAAAAATTCTAAGTACAAGTGTCAACACCATGGAGATGTGTCGACACTCAGCAAAAGTCTCAACAGAAGAAGAATGTGTCGACACTAAGAATATGTGTCGACACTCAGCAAGTATCAACACAGAAGACAAGTGTCGACACCAAGAAGATGTGTCGACACTGAACAAGTATCAACACAAGAAGATGTGTCGACACAAAGGAGTTATGTCGACACTTACAAGAATTCAACAAAGTACTGAAGAACAAGGAGTTGTGTCGACACACAATATCAGTGTCGACACATGATGAAGAAGCTGTGTCGAGAAGTAAAATCTACAACACAAGGAGTTGTGTCGACACCTTGAAGGCTAGTGTCGACACTTAGTCAACTTGTGTCGACACTTGGTCTATAAGTGTCGACACTTAAAGACAGACTGTCTCGACACTTTCAGACAGTTACAAATATTTCAAGAACTGACTGGATGACATGACAGCTGCCATTCCAGCCGGTCTACTGCAACTGTCAGAGATGTCAGAAAGCTGTTAGGAACCGGATCAGCCGGTCACCATGAAGAAGGCCTATATATAGGCTTATACTGTCAACAGAAATAGATGATCAAGAGATTGAAAAAAAGAAAAGAAGATCTAGCTATTCATTGAAGAATCAAGTGAAGATCTAAGAAGTTGGAGAGAGAGATCTCCATCCAAGAAGACAGCCGTTGGAACCAGGCTGTGAAGAAGGGTTCAGACCTAGTTCTGAATCTTAAGTTGCAGTGATTGAAGATCAGCTGCAGAGAATCAATCCTATTGTGTTCTACATTCAAGAAGCTTTGAAGAAAAGTCAAGTGAGATTGTTCTCAGCAGAGTTCTTCCAAGAACTCATCATGAACCTATCAACTCTTCTCTCTTTTCTCTGAGTTGTAGGTATATACTTTGTAATCTAAATTTCTTGTAGGATCCTTAGGGATCTGAGTTGTAAGCCTGTAATTATAAAGGCTGAGTGGTAGGGCCTGTGTGCCTGAGTGTAGGAGATCCATATCTCTGAGTGTAGGCCTGTTGTGGCTGAGTGTAGGCCTTGTGGCTGAGTGTAGGTCTTTGGAGAAGACTGAGTTGTAGGGCCTTAGGCCTGAGCTGTAGGAACCTGGTTGGGGTTCTGAGTGTAAGATCTGAGGATCTGAGATAGTGGAGGAGTTTGTCCGAATCTAGTACACTACTAGATAGGCGAAAGGGGAAAGTGGATGTACCCAAACCTTAGGGAACCACTATAAATCTGTGTGTTCACTGTGTGCATGTATGATTCTGTGATTGATGATTGATTGCTGTGAAGAAATAATTATAACTCTGTGATATAATCTGAAATCTGCCTAAAAAGTGCAAAAAGATTAAGTCACCTATTCACCGCCCCCCCCCCCCCCCCCCTCTAGGTGATTAGGTACAATTTCTTTCAAGTGGTATCAGAGGGAGGTTACTCAAAAAGGACTTAACTGTCTGAGTAGATCTTGTTGGCAGATTCAGTATAAGTAAAGTGCAGAATCAAGAAAATCAAGAAACATGGGTTCAACAGAGAATCATAAGGAACTTGGATCCATGAAGTTGTCCATTTGCAGAAAAGAGATTTTTGTCATCTGGAAAGAAAGGGTGAGACTGTTTATGGAAGCCTCAGACCCTAGAATTTATATTACAGTTAAAGAAGAGCCATATGTGCCTATGAAGGTTTCAGTCTTAGATGCAAATCAGAGAACACCTAAAGACTTTTCTGAGATGACAAAAGATGAGATCATTCTGGCCACCATGGACAAGAGGGCTCAGAATATCATTGTGAGTGCCATAGATGATGCTACCTTTCAGAACTTGATACACTGTAAGACATCTAAGGAGATGTGGGATATCTTAATAGTGTATATGGAGGGTTCTGAAGAAGTGAGGCAGGACAGAAAGTCTTTGTTAAACCAGGAATATGAAAGTTTCAGGCAAGGCAAGTCTGATAGCATAACAGAATGCTATAAGAAATTCTATAGGATAGTTAATGAGTTAATGTCCTATGGAAGAGATTTCAGTAATTATGAGCTAAATGATAAGTTCTTGAGGTCCCTAACAAAGGATTAGGACACCAAGATCTGTGTCATTAGGGAAATGGTCAAGTTAGCAGATATCCCTCCTCCAACATTGTTTGGAAAACTGCTATCCTATGAGATGCAGTTGATGGTGAGGAAAGAAGAGGAGAAGACTACAAGAAGTGAGCACAAAGAAAGAGCAGTGGCATTAAAAATAGAAGCCACCAAGAAATACAAAAGTAAGTCTTCATCTCCACCTCCTAAAGTGGCTGAGACTAAGTCAGATGAATCAGAAGGCAGAAATTCTGAAAGCAGTGAGAGTGATGAGGACTTTGCAGCCTTCACAAGACACATTCAGAAGTTCCTAAAGAAGAAACAGTGGAGGACTAAGCCATCCACAGCACAGAGGTCCTCAAAGAATGACAGAAGAAAGCCCAAGACAAGTAGAACTACATCTTCAAAGATAGTTTGTTATTGTTGTAACAAACAAGGACATGTTGTTGCTGACTGTCCAGAGAAGAGGAAAGAATCTACTGATAAGAAAAAGACTCAATTTAAGGGCAAGAAGGAAAGGTCTTTTGTTGCCAAGAAGGACAAAGGCCTGTCAGACATGTCTTCTTCAGAAACTGAGTCAGAAGCTGAAGCTTACATAGGACTGTTTGCTGAAGAAGAAGAAGAGGAGTTCATCCAGATAATGAACTCTATATATGAGCAAGAGGACAATCAGTGTCAAGGACTGATGGCCTTAACAGAAGGTGACAAAATCCAGGATCATCCTGGACCTAGTAAGGTACAAAATTGTTCTTTAAGTTCAATTTTTAGTGCTAGTTCAGATTCAGTTACATCAGCATCAAGTGATGACAGTGGGTCTGTATCTGAAGGGGATATTCATCAATTGATTGATGAATATAGAGTTCTGTTGCAAGCATTTAAGAAAAGCAAATCCTTGGCCAAGAGTCAGGCTAAGGAGATTGCAAGTCTCAAAGTGGCTGCAACTGATTTTGAGAAGCTGATTGATCAAAAGTTAAATGAAATAGCCAGACTGAAGAACATAACTATTATTCAGATGGGGACTATAACATTCAAGAATGATCAAATCAGAAATCTGGAGATTATTCTTCATGAGGAGAGAGATATAGTTGTTAAGTTTTCTAAACCAAAGTCTGTTCTACCTTTGATTGATGAGTTTATACCTCACAAGGGTAAAGCTGGACTGGGGTTTACTAAACCTGCTAGGACTGTTCAGTCCAAGTCTAAGGGCAAAGCCCCAGCTCTCAACAAGCCAGCTGTAGATAAAACAGTCAGGGTTGTACCTAAGCAAAGGTACAATAGATTTGAGTGCTGGTGCTGTGGCAAGGTAGGCCACTTTGCCATAGACTGTTGGCATAATTCTAATGCCAAGTTGAGTAGCAAACTGCCTGTTGGAAGATCTGCAGGTAGCTTTGTTAAGAGGCAAACTAACCAGCACCAAGGACCCAAGAATTCTTTGGGTTCTAAGGTCAACTAATCTGTTTTGCAGGAGAGTCTAAGTGGTCATGCCCCAATATGGTACTTGGACAGTGGATGTTCCAGGCATATGACTGGAACTAGGGGATTGCTAAAGGACTACACACCAATCAAGGATGGTCCTAAAGTCACCTTTGGTGGTTCTGAAAAAGGAATCATCAAGGATTTTGGTAACATTTCTAGCACCCATATAACTATTACTCAAGTGGCTTATGTTAAAGGTTTGAAACACAACCTTATTAGTATAAGTTAGCTGAGTGATCTAGGATATGACATCTCATTTGTTAAAGATGGTTGTCATATCAGGAGGTCAAATGATCAAGAGATCATTTTGACAGGATATAGAAAGAGGAATGTCTATTGCCTAGACATTATGTGTGAGAACAATGGTTCTCCAGTGTGTCTTGTAGCTGATGAGAAAGTCTCTCATTGTGTCAAATGGCACAAGAGGCTAGCCCATCTCAACTACAAGATAATTGGCCAACTCTTTAGCAAAGAGTTAGTGAGGAATGGTCCTCAAGTTAAGTGTATTAAAGATGGAATATGCTCAGCTTGTCAAAAAGGCAAGCAAACTAGATCCACCTTTAATAGCATTGAGAACAAAGATGTTGTGAGGTGTTTATACCTCTTGCATATGGATCTCTTTGGTCCTATGCTAGTTCACAGCCTAGGTAGGAAGGTCTATACCTTTGTGGTTGTAGATGACTACTCAAGGTTTTCCTGGGTGTTCTTCCTTAGACAGAAATCTGAAACACCTAGTATCTTCTATAGTTTTGTCAAACAAATTCAGAATGAACTAGACAGTACAGTGGTCAAGATAAGAAGTGACCATGGTACTGAATTCCAGTCTGATAGTATGACAAAACTATGTGAAGAATTTGGGATATTTCAGGAATTTTCTTCACCAAGAACACCTCGGCAAAATGGCATTGCTGAGAGGAAAAATAGAACCTTGATTGAGGCTGGTAGGACCCTATTAAGTAATACATCTCTCCCAGAATATTTCTGGGTTGAGGCAGTTAATACTGCATGCCATGTAATTAATAGGGCTACCATTACTAAAATCCACAATAAGACCCCCTATGAGATTGTGAAAGGCAGAAAACCAAACCTATCCTATTTCAGGATCTTTGGTTGTAAATGCTTTATACTTAACAATGGAAAGTCTTACTTGATCAAGTTTGCTACCAAGTCCCAAGAGGGGATCTTTGTTGGGTACAGCAACAACAGTAAGGCTTATAGAGTCTACAACTTGACTACTCAAGTTGTAGAAGAGTCAGTACATGTAGTATTTGATGAAGCTAGACTTATTAACCATGAGTTATCTAGTAGTATTTGCAGCTCCATAGGTGTGACTAAGAAGATGGACAAGCTCACTATTGAAGAAGGATCTACTGCAAACCAGCATGTAGATGATAGTGGCTGTTGTCTAGGGGGAGTACTACATGTACCTAATACAGAAGAAGACCAAGGAGTGAAGCAAGTTGAAGAAGCTGAAGGAGTTCAACCTAAAGCCAGGATGCCTCCAGCTAATAGGCATCTAAGAGATCATCCAGCAGATCAAATCATTGGTGATCTAAGACAAGGGGTACAAACAAGGAGCAAAAATCTGAGTGCAGTACTCTACTCCAGTTTTCTATCCCAAGTAGAGCCAAAGAAGTTTGAAGAAGCCATCCTAGACCCTCATTGGATTGAGGCAATGCAAGAGGAGCTGAATCAGTTCAAGAGATGCAAAGTCTGGGAGCTTGTTCCTAAACCAAAAGACCACAACATAATTGGAACCAAGTGGATCTTTAGGAACAAGATGGATGAACATGGAGTGATTGTCAAGAACAAAGCAAGACTGGTTGCTAAGGGATATAGGCAGGAAGAAGGATTTAAAGTATACCAAATGGATGTTAAGTTAGCCTTTCTGAATGGTAATCTAAAGGAAGAGGTCTATGTGGAACAGCCATCAGGTTTTGTTGATTCAACTCAACCTAATTATGTTTATAGACTTAGGAAGGCTTTGTATGGGTTGAAACAAGCCCCTAGGGCTTGGTATGAAACCCTGTCTAGTTTTCTCATTGAGAATAAATTCACAAGGGGGAAATAGACAAGACTCTATTCCTTAGGGAATCCAGAGGCAAGATCATACTAGTCTAAATATATGTAGATGACATCATATTTGGGTCTACTGAAAGTAGTCTTTGCAAAAAGTTTGCAAAACTAATGCAAGGATAATTTGAGATGAGCAGTATGGGGGAACTTAAGTTCTTCTTGGGTCTCCAAGTTAGACAGACTGAGAATGGTTTATCCATATGCCAGTCTAAGTTCACCCTAGAACTGATAAGGAAGTATGGTATGGATTCATCCAGTACCATGAAGACTCTTATGGGGTCAAGTATGTCTCTTAGAAAAGATGATGCAGGGAAACCTGTAGATGAGACTTTGTATAGAGGGATAGTTGGCTCCCTATTGTATTTGACTGCAAGTAGACCAGATATCATGTATGCTACATGTGTCTGTGCTAGGTACCAAGCTTGCCCTAAAGAGTCTCATTTGCCAGCAGTCAAAAGAATACTGAGATATCTTAAGGGCACTCCTTATCTAGGCCTTTGGTACCCTAGGAATGGAGATTTTGAACTGACAGGTTATTCAGATGCAGATTTTGCAGGCTGCAAAGAAGATAGAAAGAGTACAACTGGAACCTGTCAATTCCTAGATGGAAGACGGATATCATGGAGTAGCAAGAAACAAACAAGTGTGGCTATCTCCACAGCAGAATCAGAGTATGTGGCTGTAGGAAGTTGATGTGCTCAACTTCTATGGATACAACATCAGCTTGAGGATTATGGTATTCAAGTAAGTAGAACACCACTATTTTGTGATTCTACAAGTGCTATATCTATTGCAAACAATCCTGTTTCCCATAGTAGAACTAAACATATTGAGATAAAATATCATTTTCTAAGGGAACATGTTGAAAGAGAAGATATTTCACTAGAATATGTCAATACAGATAATCAACTAGCTGATATGTATACTAAGCCTCTAGAAGAAACCAAGTTCAATAGGTTTAAAATTGAATTAGGTATGATAAACTTAGAATAAGTTTACAGAAATGGCTAAGTAAAATCGTGTTGACACACAGAGTTGTCTGTGTCGAGACAGAAAATTGGTGTCGACACTTCAGAGAAAAGGTGTCGACACTTCTAGGAAGTTGGTGTCGACACTTCAGAGAATTAGTGTCGACACATACAGGGTCGGTGTCGACACAACCAAGGTGGTGTCGACACTTAGAATTTACACAGAATTAACCAAGTAAAGTCTCGACTAAGTGTCGAGCTAAGTGGTGTCGACACATAAACAAGTGTCGACACATATATTCTGTCGACTATACTTGTGTCGACACATAGGTGTCGAGACATTATAAGTCTGTGTCGACACTTTTCAACAGTGTCGACACAATTTGAGTTTGTTGACGCGCCCTTTCATCTTCAAACCTAGAAAGGTATAAATAGGATTTCGCCATTGTCTGTCGACACGCTCACCAAAGTTTCGAGACCAAACTTGTGTGTCGACACCTCTCTTCTCTCAATTCAAATTCTTCAAACCCTAATGACGCCCAAGCTCGACGAGAACGTAAATGAAGGATATGAACTGGTGCAGCATGCGTTTGATGATGCAGAACAAGAGATCAAGGATGTGGTAACCCTAGTTGCAAACTCAGGGTTAGATTTTCTTGTTTCAGAGCCAACCAAGATCTGGAAGAAAGAAGTTCTAGAATTTCTGAATGGAGCAAACCTAGACGAATCTGGACTCGAGATAAAGTCAAGGGTTCATGGAGAAAAGGTGAAGGTCTCACCTAAGAGTTTGAGAAAGGTACTAAACCTACCAAGGACTAAGGAAGAAGCTGAAGTTTCTGCTTCTAAGACAAGAGAAGCTTTAACATGGTGTGGACTGGATTCCAAGATGAAAATTGGATCAGTATTCAATAGGAAAGGCATGAATAGCCAAGGCAAATTTCTCTCTGAAATTGTTGGCAAGGTGATCTTGAGTAAGCCTGGAGGGCATGACAGGGTATCAGCCCATATGTTCAGTCTCATGACAAGGATTATCTTCACACTGCAAACTGATTGGTCTGTAGTAGTATTTGAGAAGATTAAGGAGAGTATGATGAAGCCCAATTTGGGTAGGATACTAAGTCTTTACTTGGCTGGTAGTATACCAAAAGTAATGAGTCAAGCTGCTGGATCTAAAATCAACCACATGAGGAAGATGGACATGAGACTCTTCTCTAGATGGGATAGGGTCTTGACAAAAGAATTGCCAATACCTGAGAAGATAACACCCCAAAAGCAGAAGAGGAAGATAGCCCCTGTGGCTCAAGATTCATCTAGCAGTTCAGAAGAACAAGTTGTCTTTACACCAGATGATGAACAAGAAACTGGACTTGCTGGAAAGTCTCCAGATAGACAAGAAGCTGTAGACAGGCAGGGGGAGCTACCACAGGCAAGCCCACTTCACCAGGATTCTATCCAGGGGGAGCCTCTAGTAGTGGAAGAGCCAACTCCACTAGAAAGTGAACAAGCCACTCAAATCATTCTTGAGGTACTCACTGAAATCAATAACTTAGTTTTCCTTATAAAGGATAATATTTTGTCTGATTCATTAAATTATGTTAATCAGCAACCTCAGATTGATAGTCAACTCCCAGATGTTGTCATGGAGGACACATCTGTTGCAGCTCAAGTTGTATCTGATCAAGTTGTTGATGAGACAAGGGATTCTCCATCACAACTCCAACAAGAGTTTACAATGGAAGATCTCTTCCTTAATCTGGATCAAACAGACTATGAGAAAGCAAGTGCTGCTGCTGAGGGGGAGAATGTTCATGTTGAGGGGGAGCAAGTAGTAATTGTTGAAGAAACTGCAAGGAAAGAGCCTGAGAAGCCAAAGGATGTTGAGGAGCTACCTAGGGAGAGGGTAGAAATAGCAAGCACATCAGCTTCTGAAGATGAGGAGGCTGCAAGAGCAAAGAAAAGGAAATTCCAAGTATTTAAAAGAAGGAGCCAGAATTATAAGAAGGCTTTACAAACTATTGCACCACAGCCTACACCACAGCCAGCACCATCTGTAGATTACAGTTCTCTCATGGTTGCTATGCAGATAAAGCTTGATGAGCAAAGGAAAGCTATTGAAAAGTATGTAGATGAAGGGCAAAAATCTCTACAGTTTGATCTGGCCCAGGACATTAAGTCTATTAGATTTGAGATGAATCTAAATAAGAAGGAGATGACTGACTGCTTCCACAAGGGAGGGAATGCAGTGGTCTACTTAGCTACACATCAAGAAAAGATCAAAGCTCAAGTGGATGACATTGCACTGAAGCAAGGATATGTTCTGGAGAACCAGCTCAGAATGAATGACAATTTGACTGCTTCACACAATGCAATTGTCACAGAGATGAAGAATATAGCTGCTGGACAGACTACATCTACTGCTACTGCTAAGGCAGAGTTTGATAAAGCTTTACAAGAGGGCATCACTGATGTTACTTCTGCTATTGAAAACTCTCAGAAGTTGATAACTGAAAAACTCCAAAGGTTGAAACCTTACTTTAAGGATGGAGTAAATTATTTGGATGCCCAAATCAGGTTTCAGAGTGATGATCTAAGGGATCACATGGAAAGAGAAGTCATAAAGGGGGAGAGGGTGTTAGTCAAAGCCAGCTCTGATCATGCAAAGTGGATTTCTAATTCTATCAGAGCCACTCTTGGTTATCCTCCTTTATGTGATGATGACAATGTGGCAGAGTCTGGGATCAATCATGTATATCTAGGAGGGGAGCAACCTGAAGTGGCTCAAGTAATCTACCCTCCTCCAGACTTTGATATGGTACAAGCAGTTATACAGTCCATGTATAGCCCACCTGAGGGAAAGCAAAATGTCATCATAGAGAAGGTGGTTCAGCCAGTGCCAGAGGCTATCTTAAAAGAACAAGAAGCTTTGCTGCTCAAGGAACAAGAGACTATATTGTCTAAGAAGAGGTTCAGAGAGCAAGCTGAACAAAGGCCTGACTTTGAACAGTGGAGCCCCACTTCAAGGAATATCATTCTAACTGCATGGAAGGCTGCCAAAGACAATATTGTGGACAGAGGCAAATGGTATTCTGATGTGGAGTGGAGGAAGCATGAGAACAGACAAGAAGTCATTGTGCAGTATAGAAGAAAGGCAAAGATGGGAAAGCTACCTCCTACTTCCCAGGAGCCTAGCAAGTACTTTCACAAGCCTTATCATTACTTTGAGAGGCAGAAGATTAAAGCTGAAGAGCAAAAGAAGAAGGATCTTAAAGGCAAGAAGCCTGCTACTGCTGCTGAAGATGCTGAAGCCCCTGTGCAAGCAAAGATACAGTCTGGGAAGGGCATAGTTATCAAGGAGGCTGAGCAGAAATAGAATAGCATTATCTTAAGTTTACTATGTAATCACTTGTATTAAAACACTCTGTAAACTTTTGTATAATGAATATGACAAAGTTGTTATAACAATATGATGTGTGATAAATTTATTACATAATTGTTCTGAGATATCTGTGCTTACATGTTTTTATTTATACATGTTTATGAATTTGCCCTGTTATATAATCCTGCTTTACATCATGCTATGATTTTATTCTGTATGGTGTATATCATTGACTAAGGGTTATGACTTCTCCAAATAGGGGGAGATTATTGGGTACATTGGTTTAAATGTACCTGATTTGAAGAAGCCTCACCCTACTCAATGATATACATCAAAATGTATTTGATGTATTTTGAGTTGCCTTGTGCAGGTTAAGTATTTGTAGGGAAAGCAGAAAAGATTCTAAGTCCATGTGTCGACACCCAGAAGAAAAGTGTCGACACTTAAGAAGACTTGTGTCGACACCCAGGCAAGCAGTGTCGACACTTGGAGTACTTGTGTCGACACTAGTGATGCAAAGTCGACACCAGACAGAAAGTGTCGACACATGCAGGTTGTGTCGACACTCAATGAAGAGAAGTCCAGAGAAGCAGTGTCGACACTTAGAAGCAGTGTCGACACCCAGAGGAACTGTGTCTACATCAGAAAGTGTCGACACTTGGAGGCTGTGTCGACACTCAACAAATTTCAGCAGAGTCTAAGTGTAAGTGTCGACATAATGAAGAATGTGTCGACACACAGCAGAAGACTCAGCACTTGAAGAAAGTGTCAACACAAGAAAGAATGTGTCGACACTCAGCAGAAGACTCAATACATGAAGAAAGTGTTGACACTAGGAGGCTGTGTCGACACTCAGCAAAGTTCAACAAAAATTCTAAGTACAAGTCTCAACACCATGGAGATGTGTCGACACTCAGCAAAAGTCTCAACAGAAGAAGAATGTGTCGACACTAAGAATATGTGTCGACACTCAGCAAGTATCAACATAGAAGACAAGTGTCGACACCAAGAAGATGTGTCGACACTGAACAAGTATCAACACAAGAAGATGTGTCGACACAAAGGAGTTGTGTCGACACTTACAAGAATTCAACAAAGTACTGAAGAACAAGGAGTTATGTCGACACACAATATCAGTGTCGACACATGATGAAGAAGCTGTGTCGAGAAGTAAAATCTACAACACAAGGAGTTGTGTCGACACCTTGAAGGCTAGTGTCGACACTTAGTCAACTTGTGTCGACACTTGGTCTATAAGTGTCGACACTTAAAGACAGACTGTCTCGACACTTTCAGACAGTTACAAATATTTCAAGAACTGACTGGATGACATGACAGCTGCCATTCCAGCCGGTCTACTGCAACTGTCAGAGATGTCAGAAAGCTGTTAGGAACCGGATCAGCCGGTCACCATGAAGAAGGCCTATATATAGGCTTGTAATGTCAACAGAAATAGATGATCAAGAGATTGAAAAAAAGAAAAGAAGATCTAGCTATTCATTGAAGAATCAAGTGAAGATCTAAGAAGTTGGAGAGAGAGAGCTCTATCCAAGAAGATAGCCGTTGGAACCAGGCTGTGAAAAAGGGTTCAGACCTAGTTCTGAATCTTAAGTTGTAGTGATTGAAGATCAGCTGCAGAGAATCAATCCTATTATGTTCTACATTCAAGAAGCTTTGAAGAAAAGCCAAGTGAGATTGTTCTCAGCAGAGTTCTTCCAAGAACTCATCAAGAACCTATCAACTCTTCTCTCTTTTCTCTGAGTTGTAGGTATATACTTTGTAATCTAAATTTCTTGTAGGATCCTTAGGGATCTGAGTTGTAAGCCTGTAATTATAAAGGCTGAGTGGTAGGGCCTGTGTGCCTGAGTGTAGGAGATCCATATCTCTGAGTGTAGGCCTGTTGTGGCTGAGTGTAGGCCTTGTGGCTGAGTGTAGGTCTTTGGAGAAGACTGAGTTGTAGGGCCTTGGGCCTGAGCTGTAGGAACCTGGTTGGGGTTCTGAGTGTAAGATCTGAGGATCTGAGATAGTGGAGGAGTTTGGCCGAATCTAGTACACTACTAGATAGGTGAAGGGGGAAAGTGGATGTACCCAAACCTTGGGAAACCACTATAAATCTGTGTGTTCACTGTGTGCATGTATGATTCTGTGATTGATGATTGATTGCTGTGAAGAAATAATTATAACTTTGTGATATAATCTGAAATCTTCCTAAAAAGTGCAAAAAGATTAAGTCACCTATTCACCCCCCCCCCCCCTCTAGGTGATTAGGTACAATTTCTTTCACATTGTGTTATCTACGATTATTAATAAATATACATTGCTAGTTCTTATTTGTGATTGCGAGTCCGATCGACCAAAATGTTAGGCGGTCACGGACATTTGATTTCTCTTTTATTTCTTGCATTTATTTTGAGTTAAAAACATTTGAGTGGCTAGGATAAGATCTAGGAAATGTGTGTTTTAGGAGTGCTTTTGTGGGGAGTATAAATACTCCATGTGTTGGCTTAAAACCCTAATGAAAATTATCTTGATAAAAAAAGGGCTTCCCTCTTTTCTCTCCGTGATAGGAGCAGACGCTTTAGGGTTCGCGGATTCTGCTCGGCGCGATGCCGGCGGCGAAGCCCCTCCCCTCCGGCGCGATACCGGCGGCGAAGCCCCTCCCATCCGGCACGACACCGGCGAGCATCTCCTTCTTCCCGGCCGAACGTGACTCCGCCGCCCCGATCTCCCCGTTTTGATCTGCGAGGCAGGGCACCAGCTAGGCCCCAATGCCGACCGCCCCTCCGGCGTGATTCCGGCCTCCTTGTGGTGCAACGCCACTGCTGCCCCACAGTGCTTCGCAACGGCGTTTCCCCTCTCGGAAATTTCAACGGGTCTTTGTTAGGTAATGATTCCCCTCCTCCACTCCGTGTGTGATTCATCTTTTTTTGTGTTCTTGTGGTTGTGATTGAAATTGTGTGTGATCGGAAACAACGAACGAATTGGAAAGTTGAGGGTGCGTCGCTCGTCTCCAATCAATTGATCGGAGAGGGGTCATCGCTCGGCGGCTAGGTGCTTGTTGGAGTTACTACTCACCGGTTGGAAATCTCCGCTCCAAAATTGCGCCTCCGCTAGTCCATCGTGTAGGATTGGAGTGTGCATGCTTTACAATCAATTTCGTACTAATCGGAGGCGGTGTCTTTTAATTCGCTCGCCAAGTGTTTGAGCATTTGTCTAAATTAGCGCGTGCGTTGTTTAATTGTGCGCAAGCGTTGGTTTGGTGTTTGTCGTTGGTTTTACGTAATTTTTCTAACGATTGATAAAAGGTTCGGTGGCCTTAGTTTTCTTTGTTGGAAGAGTCCATCCCCTTGCGACCCCTTTATTTTGGGTGGATCTCTTTTGGCACAACATCACTTGTTCGGATCGTGTAGGTCCTTTTTGCTGGATCGAACATTGGCTTCATAGCCCTTGGGAGATCCAAAGAGGCTTAGCGAACCTTCGTTTGGGCAAGTGTTTCTCTCTTGCCAGTTCATTTTGTCGCGTTGAGGTGTGAGTTTTATTCACGCATTGAGGGTTGACGGAATTATTTGTACGCAAACCGGTGTTTGCTACATCACGGCTCCTCCGGCGAACCCGAGCAAGAAGAAAAGCTCGTGTTTTCTTCCTCTTTCTCACATGGCATCAGGCTCAATTTAGCCCGATATCTCTCCTAGTGGATCTAGAAGACTAGCACCGAGGGAGGGAGGAGAAACGGACCTGTGGCCGCGCTTGGCGGCGGGTTTGGTGTAACGCCCCCGACTTTTTCGATGATTTTATTTGAATGGGCATCGTCATATTTATGATATCATGGCGTTACTTTTAACGTCGAATTGGCGGCGCAATGCCGTTAAGGCATTTTTGTGTCCGTGCGGTCGAGTCGGCCGAATGTTTTGTCGTAATTGGGAAACTTTTGCATTTGGAATTTAAATTAAATAATTTTGGACTTGTTTGTCAAGTTTCGACGCAATCCGGGCATTTTTGGAGTCTCGGCGCGCGATTGAAGTTTTGGATTTGATTATGTTCGTCGTATACTTTGAAGATTAATATCTCGGGAATGGCTCGTCGGATTTTGGTTTTGACTTCGATGTTGCGTTCGTAGCGTCAGTGTTCGCCTACGGTGCGAATTTCATTTAATTTGGCACGCGTTTGGGCCTCTGTTTTGATCTCATATTTCCTTGTTCAAAAACAATATAAAATTTGAATATTTTAATATTAAAAACTATTCAAAAATGTCTTTTACTATTCATTCATATAGTTTGATCAAAGGGATATATTTGCAAAAGAATTGTTTTTCCTACAATTGTACTCGAGTGATTTCTGCATGTACTCGTGTAGTTCATTTTGCTACTCGAGTAGTTCATTCTGCTACTCGAGTAGTTCATTCTGCTACTGGAGTAGTTCATTCTGCTACTCGAGTAGTTCATTCTGCTACTCGAGTAGTTCATTCTGCTACTCGAGTAGTTCATTCTGCTACTCGAGTAGTTCATTCTGCTACTCTAATAGTTCATTCTGCTACTCGAGTAGTTCATTCTGCTACTCGAGGAGTTCATTCTGCAACTCGAGTAGTTCATTCTGCTACTCGAGTAGTTCATTCTGCTACTCGAGTAGTTCATTCTGCTACTCGAGTAGTTCATTCTGCTACTCGAGTAGTTCATTCTGCTACTCGAGTAGTCCATTGTTATTTACGTTCGGGCGCCATTTTGAGAGTCAATACCGTAACATATAAAAAAATATTTAACATGAAATTTGTTCGTCTCGACGAGATCTACAACTTTCATGTTGGGCACTTTTCGATTTGGAGTAATCCTAGACCTCTATTTTTGGTTCCCGCGAAACTGCTCGTAATAACCCGTTTTTGACAAAACTTTATATATATATATATATATATATATATATATATATATATATATATATATATATATATATATATATATATATATATATATATATATATATATATATTTTCTTAGACTTAGGTTTTAGAACCGAACTTCATATTCTCCGATATGTTTCTACCGAACCAGAGCAGCGAGCGAGAGAGAGAGTTTCTATTTTTTTGAACCTTCCGGTGTCCGCTGACGGTGCTTAAAGATTTTCAACCAAATATAGATCTGGAAAGCTATCGTCGAGAGCTATGTCATCGTGGTAATATCTTCCCCGTTTCTTGAGATTTCTCGTTAGGGTTTTTCGGCCCTAACCTCTTTTTGGCCGTTCTTCTTCAGATTTCAACTCCTCTCGCATCCTTTTGCCCCGATCTAGGACGTGGAGTGATTCGGAGGGTTTTTCTGATAAACTAAGGCAAGTGGTGGTTTCCCCTCATTTCTCCTTGTCCGATTTGATGGTAACGGCTATGTTTTCATGTTCTGTAAAATTTTCAGCGCTTGTTCTTCAAAATTATTGTTATGATTAACCGTTTCAATGATCACATGATGTTGTAAGGTTTTGGTCATGCTAACTCGATCTTGTCTGGTTATGTTTAATCGTTCTTGATGTGTCTTAATGATGGCTTTACATGTCTTAGCTTCCGTTATTGAACATATTAGAATTTATCTAGGACTGTACTTCGGTCCTAAGGGTTGATCAACCATGTCTTGAATCTAGTAATGTCAAGTAGAATCTGACGAGCCAAATCTCGAGATATATGTGGTTGTTTTCTTGTGGGTTTTCTTGATTGCTGGAGTTAGTGGACGAAACCACCTCTGCAATGTTTGATACCTTTATTAGTACCTTGTGGAAGTCCACCAGGTTTTTGGGCATCTGCGGTGTATGGTGGAGAGTATGTGACTCCCTTGTAGTTAGACGGATATTATATTCGTGAGGGTGTGTCCAGTTGAGTGACCACCTCTCCCGTGTTTTTGGGTAGAGTCAACCACAGGTGCCTAATAAAGGCTTCGTACCATTTTCCTTATGATTTATTCATATCATCACCTTATAGCCTCATGCGTCTGGTGTACTCTCGTTCTACGCGACGAATCATGTATGAGTTCTTTTCATGTTGATGTCTTGTTTCTTTTTGTACTTTACTTCAGTACTTTTGGTCTTGGGTTTGACCTTTATATATTTTGGCTTATTTCTTTTTCTGCCACCATTTGTACCTTCTTGCTGATGTGTTATGTCTTTGGAATGCCTCAGGTTCAGAGCAGTAGTAGTTAGCAATGCTGGTTTCAGAGTTTCTGGGCGGTAGTGTTGACCGTGGTTGTTGCCTCGTCTTAGCGAGGTAGTTTGTTGCTTATTTAGTTTTATTGGTTCAGATATACTTTGTTGTACGTGGGTTCATGTCAGTTTGTTGACGCCCACAGAATTGTTACTTTTAGATACTTGCCAGCTGCTTAGTTTTCTATATGTAGATGTGGATTACTTGCTCTCTGGGAGGATTTATGCTAGGATTGCATGTTAGGTATTTTTAAGAATAAAATCTACTACTATTACTTCATGCATTGCATAATTTAAAACCCTAACTTATTATATTTAGCGACCGTAAAAGCTATCCTTACTACTATTATAAATTTAGAGTCTTGCATAGCATGAGTTGTCCTTTGGGGACGTTTATACTCATGTAGGATGTTTGAGTCAATCTAAACAAGTATTTTTCCGCAGCGTATAATTATATTTTGATTCGTGGACTAGATGAGCCACTAAGCCGAGGGATACGGCTAACTACTGTACTTAAACTGATTTTTTCTTTAAAATAACTTAAGAATCTTTCTTCATGATTAAGTAGGTGTTTGCCTAAGCGTCCGCAGTTATCCCCTGATGACATGGCATCATAACGCACATTTTTCCTTACTTGGATAAGTTATTTTATGTGGTGAAAATGCGGGTTGTGACATTTAGTGGCGGCGAGCCATGGCCGATAATGTCTCCGGTGAACTAACTTGTTTCCTGGTTTCTCTGGCTATCTCCTTGCTCCAGCTGTTGATTTACACTCCTCTTGGCTTACTGAAGGTGATGGTGGGGTGGAATGGAGGTTAGGTTGGCTGATTTAAGGACTTTGACTAAGAGGAGTGGCTGGGAGTGGTGGGGCATGCTTGGTCGTCCTTGAGCATGGTTCCTCCATGCCGCCACGTGTCACCATAATATTGGACCGTCCAATTATTACTTTAATTAGGTCTTGATTGAAAGGACCTGGTCCAATAGGTCAATTGGCGCTTATCCCAAACCCAGATCTGCTTGTATACATGTGAACCAGCCAACACAGTTTTTCAGACTGAAAAATACTCTAAGCCCAAAAACGTTGAGTGGTGTTAACATCACTCAACGCCGTGTTAACCCACTCAACGCCAATAGTATTCCAGAAATTTCAAAGTCAAAAGCATTGAATGGCGCTGAGACCACTCAACGCCAACACCATTCCAGAAATTTCCAAGTCAAAAGTGTTGAGTTACTTTGAGACCACTCAACGCCGCGTTGAGTGGCGATGAGACCACTCAACACCAACATCATTCCACAGAGTATTAAGTTAAAGGAGTTGAGTGGCGTTGAGACCGCTTAACTCCAACATCATTCCACGGAGCCAAATTTAAAAGTGTTGAGTGACGTTGAGACCACTCAACGGCGCATTGAGTGGCATTGGGACCACTCAACGCCAACATCATTCTGCAGAGTCTTAAGTTAAAGGCGTTGAGTGGCGTTGAGAACACTCAATTCCGCATTGAGTGGCATTGAGACCACTCAATGCCAACATCATTCCGTAGTCTAAGTTAAAGGAGTTGAGTGATGTTGAGACCACTCAATGCCGCATTGAGTGGAGTTTAGACCACTCAATTCCAGCATCATTCCACAGTCTAAGTTAAAGGCATTGAGTGGCATTGAGACCACTCAACGCCGCGTTAAGTGGCGTTGAGACCACTCAACGCCAACATCATTCTGCAAAGTCTAAGTTAAAAGCGTTGAATGTCGTTGACTTCACTCGACACTTCGCCGAATGGTGTCGAGATCACTCGACGCCTAAAGTTTCCAGAATATTTTCTAAGTTAAATTCGTCGAGTGGCGTCGATTCCACTCAACACACTCGATGCTTTGTCGAATGTTGTCGAGTTCACTCGACATTTTCCGAGCTTGAGTCGATTCTTTTGACTCGAAATGCGTGTGAGGGGCCTAGCGTGAAATGGGATGTTACACCTGGCTAGGATTCTCATGTCCATTTTCCTTATGTGATTGATCTTAGATCCAATCTTAAGATTGAGACTGTCAGGAATAGCTTATATCAAGTAGAGGCTTATAATTCTGCCCATATTGGGCTTCTTGATGCTTCTAGCTATCTTGTCAAAGACTACTTTGTGCCAGTTAGTCTTGACTTTGAAGATAATTCTAGTCAACAGCTCAAACATATATGCAGAAATCCTGTCATGGGCTCCTATTTTGCATAGCAGCACCTTCTCTATTATCTCAGACAGGAATTCCCCTGGAGTATTCATTCCCTTCCTGACCAGGGTGCATCCAAGCTTTGTGGTTGGGGCCAATCCACAGCACTCTAAAGCTTCTACATTCTTGGCAGAATCTAGGTCATCTTCTTGATCAATTCTTGGTAAGTGAAATATCTTGGCCAGTCTTCTGGTTGTGATTTTGACTTTTGTTCCATTCACTTTAGACTTAATCTTTTTAGTGTTTGAGTCGAGATGAGCATTTGAAAAGAATTCTAGAACTTCTCGTTTCCAGACATTTGAAGGTTCTGAAAGCATATATTCCAATCATGCTTCATTGATTAAGTTTATTACATTCGTAATTTCTTCAGACGCTGAGTCGAATCCATTTTGGACAAGTTCATATCCTTCGAAGATGTTATCGTCATTCTTGGGTGCCATGAGAGTGGAGAGAAATGGTTGATGAGTGTCGACTGATCTGGGTTCTAGGGCTCGACACTCAGAAATCAACAGTTCACAATATCAAGAAAGCGTAGTTGACTTCTACTCTCACACCCTATTTATAGTCTAATCTTTCCTGAAGACGAAAGAGTGCGCTCCATTTAGACTGTTCCAAATTTTTAGGTAAATACCTAGTATCGACATTGAAAAATTTGTCTGTCGAGGTGTGTCGACACAAGGATAATGTCTCTCGACATATAGCTTAGGGTCTCGACACCCTTGATGTCTCGACACATACTTTGGTGTCTCGACACATTACAGTATACAGTGTCGACACATTTTCTAGTGTCTCGACACATTGCAATATACAGTCTCGACACATTTTCTAGTGTCTCGACACAAT
Source organism: Platanthera guangdongensis (assembly GCA_039583875.1). NCBI lineage: Eukaryota > Viridiplantae > Streptophyta > Magnoliopsida > Asparagales > Orchidaceae > Platanthera > Platanthera guangdongensis. The sequence goes on from CM077149.1 coordinate 47,677,842, forward strand.
GCAGTATATAGTCTTGACATATTTTCTGGTGTCTCGACACAACTTTTGACTTAGGTAAAATTTTGTCTCTTGTACTATACAAACTTGATACTTAGATGTTTTTACTTGAAATTTAATTAAGTAAACTTAATTACTGATTAATATTTTATTCTTATTCTCATTAGTCTTTGAGTATTCATTAATTATTCTATATTTAACATGCGAAGTTCAAACTTAAAGAAATTAAATTTCTCTTCATATAGGGGCTTAGTGAAAATACCAACAATATGTTTATTTGTTGGAACAAATTCTAGATTAATGTCTTCCTTTTTTACATGCTCCCTAATAAAGTGATATCTAATCTCAATATGTTTAGTTCTGCTATGTGACACAGGATTATTTGTAATTGAAATGGCACTAGTAGAATCACAATATAATGGAGTTTTACTTAGCTGAATGTTGTAGTCTTGTAATTGATGCTGAATCCAAAGCAATTGTGCACAGCAACTTCCAGCTGAAGTATACTTAGATTCAGCAGTGGATATTGCTACACTTGTTTGCTTTTTACTGCTCCATGACACTAGCCTTCTTCCAAGGAACTAACAGGAACCTGAAGTGCTTTTCATGTCTTCTTTATAACCTGCATAATCTGCATCGGAAAAGTCTGTTAGTTCAAAATCACTATTCCTGGGATACCATAGGTCAATAATAGGTGTGCCCTTTAGATATCTCAATATTCTTTTGACTGCTTTATAGTGAGACTCCTTAGGGCAAACTTGATACCTAGCACAGACACAAGTAGCATACATTATGTCTGGTCTACTAGTAGTTAGATAGAGTAGTGATCCAACTATGCCCCTATACAAGGTGATATCAACTGATTTGCCAACATTATCCTTGTCTAAAGACACATTGGATCTCATAGGAGTTCTCATGGAAGTGGTTGTTTCCATTCCATACTTCTTGATTAAATCCTTGATGAACTTAAACTGACTAATGAACAGTCCATCTATAGTTTGCTTAACTTGGAAACCCAAGAAAAACTGAGTTCACTCATGCTACTCATCTCAAACTTACCTTGCATAAGTTTGACAAATTATGTGCAAAGTAACTCATCCGTAGAACCAAATATAATTTCATCTACATATATTTGTACTAAGATAGTATTGTCTTTGACTTTCCTTAGAAATAGTGTTTTGTCTATTTTCCCTCTTGAGAATTTGTTCTCCAGAAGAAATTTAGACAGAGTCTCATACCAAGCCCTTGGGGGTTATTTTAACCCATAGAGAGCTCTTAATAAAAGATAAAAATAATTAGGATGAGTTGAGTCAATAAAACTTGAGGGTTGCTCAACATAGACCCTTTCTTTGAGGTTACCATTAAGGAAGACAGACTTCACATCCATTTAGTAAACCTTGAATCCTTTATAGGCTGTATATGCCAGGAAGAGTCTAATAGCTTCCAATTTAGCCACTGGTTCAAAGGTTCGATCAAAGTTTATACTCTCTTCTTGTCAATAGCCCTTTGCAACTAGTCTAGCCTTATTTCTAACTATAACACCATTCTCATCCAGTTTGTTCCTGTAGATCCACTTGGTTTCTATGATGTTACAGTCATCTAGTCTGGGAATTAGCTTTCAGACATTACATCTCTTGAACTGGTTCAATTCTTCCGGCAGAACCCCTATCTAAAATGGGTCTATATTGGCTTCTTCAAACTTTTTTGGTTCTATTTGAGACAGAAAACTTGAGTACATTACAGTGTTGTGATGTCTACTTCTTGTGGTCACACCATGTGCTACATCTCCAATGATCAGTTCCCTTGGATGATCCTTTAGATGTTTGACAGCAACTGGTAATGTGACCTCTTCTCTTTGAATAGCTTCATCTTGTTGTTGAGTCTCTCCTACTGGTTGTTCCTGTGCAAGTTATTCCTCAACAATGTTGACTCTATCTGGTATACTTTGGCTTACTGGAACTGAGTCTTCTATTGACAGCTCATTTAGCTTCAAATCTCCTCCTGTTGTGCTTGATATCAAATACAACATGAACAGAATCCTCTACTACTTGATCCCTCAATTTATAGACCATATAGGCCTTACTGTGGTTACTATAACTAATAAATATGCCTTCATAGCACTTCTCAGCAAACTTAAGCCTCATTTGTTTCGGCGGTGGCGGGTCGATTCGGCGGGTGGAAACGGAGTGTTCGAAATGGAGGGGGGAGGTGGCTGCTCCAAACGGAGCTTTTTGGGGCGTTTCTCAAGGAGGGCGGGTGGAAACGGAGCAAACGTCGTTGGAGGTTCATTTGTTTACCCTCCTTCCGGCGACGTTTGCCCAAAACAGAGCAGCGAAACGCCCAAACAAATAGAGCCTTAGTTATGTATGTTTTCCCATTATTAAGGACAAAATACCTACATACAAAGATTCTGAAGTAGGTCAAGTCCGGTTTTCTGCCCTTCATTAGCTCATAAGGAGTCTTATTCAGCCTTTTGTTGATTGAAGCTCTATTAAGAACATGATATGATGTGTTAAAAGCTTCAACCTAAGAATATTCTGGAAGAGAAGAATCACTCAGCATAGTTCTTCTAGCTTCAATGAGAGTCATGTTCTTTCTCTCAGCAGTCCCATTTTATTGGGGTGTTCTTGGAGAGAAAAACTCTTGTTGAATCTCAAGTTCTTCACAAAACTTTTTCATGCATTCAGATTGAAACTCAGTTCCATGATCACTTCTGATTTTGACCACAGAACTGTTCAATTCATTCTATATTTATTTGACAAATGTCTTGAAGACAACAGGAGTTTCTGACTTTTTCTTTAAAAAGAAAACCCAAGAAAATCTGGAATAGTCATCAACAACCACAAAGGTGTAGAATTTCCTTCCTAGACTATGAACTAGCATCGGACTTAATAAGTCCATATGCAAGAGCTATAAACACCTCATAGAGTCTTTGGTTTCAATGCTTTTGAAGGAAGCTTTGGTCTGCTTCCCTTTTTGGCATACATAGCAAATGCTCTCCTTAGTGCATTTAATGTTAGGACCATTCTTAACTAGCTCTTTACTAAATAGCTTGCCTATGGTCTTATAGTTCAAATGAGCTAGCCTCTTGTGTCATTTGACACAATGTAAGGCTTTCTCATTTGTAACTAAGCATATGGGTGAGTCTGAATTTAGACATAGAAAATTTAAACATTACACATTCCCACTCCTAGTGTCTGTCAATATGACCTCTTGATCACTTGACTTCTTTATGTGGCACTCATCCTTGCGGAATGAAATGTCATAACCAAGATCACAAAGTTGGCTAATGCTTATAAGGTTGTGTTGCACCCTTCCACATAAGCTACTTTATTCAAAGTAACTAAGCCATTTGTGATCTTACCATAACCTCTGGTAATCCCTTTGTCAGCTCCACCAAAGATCACTTTTGGTCCATTCTTCACTGGAATAAACTCCATCAAATTGTTCTTTGTTCCAGTCATGTGTCTAGAACATCTACTATCCAAGTACCAGATGGGCCTATCTCTGGTGCTTGGATATACCTGCAAAATAAAGATTTAATTATCCTTAGGAACCCCAATTGTCTTGAGTCCTAGGTTCTTGTTTGCTGGGACTCCATTGAGACCTCCTGAGAACTTCTTAGCTGGGTACACTTTCTATCCATGAGACACTGTGTGATTGAACCAGTAGTCCATGACAACGTGTCCAATCTTTCCACAACACCAACACTCATATCTGTTGTATCCCCTCTTTGGAGGTACAGTATGAACTTTATGCTGACATTCCGTAGTACAGAAATCAGCGACTTTTACAGTTACATGTTGACTGTGAGCAAATTATTTGCTTTGCCTCACTGTTGCAGCAGTCCTCCTTGGAGGAAACACATTAGGAATTGTTTTCCTATTCGCAGATGTGTTAGGTGCTCCTGGTCAAGACTTCTGAATTTCTTTTCCTTTTGTCTAAGATACAGGTTGTGGAAACACAGGACCCTTTTATCCTGTCAGCGTTCTGTCTCTCCTTCTACTAGGTTTTATATAACCAAGACCACTTCCACAAGTTCCTGAGAAGGTATCTATTATGGGAAGCATAGTCTTAGGTTTAGAGAACTGCTGAACAAGTCTTTTCTCATTCTGGAGTTTGAGTTCTAACTCCTGAATGGTTGCATCGCTTTGTTTGAGCAACATGATTAGATTATCAATTATCTTAGTTAGCTTGGCTAACTTTGAACTTTGAAGACCAATCTGCTGAGTAGCCATCTCATGATGGTACTCAAGACCTTATAGTGATGCAATCTAAATGGCTTGTTCTTTGATAAGCTTTTTGCTCTTTACAAGAGACTCTAGTAGTTTTCCAAATTTAACTGTGTGCTACTGCAGTTCAATCTCAGAGTTGGACTTATGTGACTCAAAATTTGAGTTACATGAGTCTGACTCATCCCCAGTCTCATAAACAAAAGTTTTAGAACAAATAGAATTATGAAAGATTTCCTGAGTATCCTAGCAGTCAACAATTCTGTTTTTGGATTATCAGAAAGTGCCATCAAGTTAACATCCATATCATCTTTAGAGTCACCACGGAGTGATGAAGTTGTGGAGTTATTGCCCTTGCATATATCCTTTCTAATGAATTCCTCTTCACAGGAGAATAATTCGATGTGAGACTGTTCTTCATCTGATTCAGTTGAATCTGAATCACTATCAGATAAGGTATTTGGCTTCTTTGCAATCAGACACTTTTCTGACTTCTTATCTTTGTGGAAATTCTTTTCAATAGACTTCTTGTTCTCCTTTCTCTTTACTGGACAGTCAGCAATAACATGTCCAGGCATGCTACAACAATAACAAATAATGTCAGTCTTAACTTGTTTATTCTGGTTTGAATCATACCTGACCACAGAGTTGTTTCTGTGTTTGTCTTTGTTTTTGCTGGAACTTGGTCCCGGTGATGTCTTCTTGTTCCATTGATTCCTTATTCTCATCATCTTCTTGAATTGCCTGGTGAACATTGCCAATTCACCATCTGACAATTCTTCTAATGAAGAACTAGTCCTAGTGCTAACTATATCTTCATCCCTTCTTGGTGATGATGAAATTTCTCTTCTAGCCTTCTTTGATGTGTCTGCTTTGAAAGCCACAGGTCTAGTCTGATTTGAACTTCTAGCAGATTCATCTTCAGCTTTTCTAGAATTTAACTAAAGCTCATGTGACAACAACTTCCCATACAAATCATAGGGTAACATGTTCCTCAGATTGCCCATTTCTCTTATAGCACAAATATTTATGTCTCATTCTTTGTTTAAGGATCTCAAAAACTTGTCATTAAGCTCATAGTTTGAGAATTCCCTGTCATAATTCTTTAAGTTATCGACTATTCTAAACTTTTCATAACAAAGTTCTATAGAATCAGTCTTCCATTGCCTGAATGCCTCATACTGCTGTTTGAGTAGAGACTTTTTGTCATCTCTGACTTCTTTTGTGTCTTCCATATAGACTATTAGAGTGTCTCATATCTCCTTGGATGTTTTACAGTGTACTAAGTTCTGAAAGGTTGAATTATCTATTGCACTGACAATTATGTTTTGTGCTCTTTTATCCATGGTGGCAAAAACCACCTCATCCTTTGTCATCATAGGCGGACTTTTAGGGGTTTGCACATTTGCATCAAAGACAAATACTTTCATGGGAATATATGGTCCTTCTTGTACAATAACAAAGATTCTTGGATCTGATGCCTCCACAAACAATCTCAGCCTCTGCTTCTAAATAGCAAAATCATCCTTTGTACATATAGGAAGCTTCATAGAACTGAGTTCTCTGTGAGATACTGAAGCCATGAGATCTGATATGTATCAACCACCCTTAGGATCTTTTTCTGACTGTTAGGTCTTTCTTTGAATAACCTCCATCAGATACCACTTAAAAGATAAATTTATGGGTAGTTAATCACCTAGAGGGGGGTGAATAGATGTCTTTTAAATTTCTTTGTCACTTATATTAAATGTTCAGCAGATACTTGAAAAATAAACATTCACAAGAATACAACACAAGCAAACCACAGAACACGGAGAATTTATAATGGTCCCCTATCTAGGGTACATCCACTTCCCCCTTCTCCCTCACTAGTAATGTATTAGATAAGGTTATATCTCCTCCTCTTCAACTCAGATCAAAAGATCTTACAGGCTCAGTTTCTGTTAAGAAACCTACAACTCAGACCCACTAGTCCTACCTCAGATATCCACCCAATATCCTACCTCAGGTCCCTCAAGAACCCTATCTCAGACTATACAATTCTTACATCTCAGTGATCCCACACAAATCACCTACCTCAGATCCCTCAAGAACCCTTCCTCAGTATTTATAATACAGGCTTACAACTCAGAGAATTTATCTCCTACCCACTCAGATCTCAAAAAGATCTTACAAAATTAAGAGGAAAGTAATTTCAGAAAATAACAATTTTGTGATCTGACTTATATGAGAATTCAGATTCTTCAATTCATCAGCACAGGATTGGTTCATGGTAAGCATACTGACTGAAATGAATCTTCTCTGGATCTACAATGTTCTTGATGATGATCGGCTTGATTTCCTTGAAGAACTTGTAGAACAGATCCACCTTAATTGTAACACCCCCATCTGTCACATGGAATATAACAGAAGGTCTGGTCGGGGCCCCACACCATGTTCCACGGACAATTAGTGGAGTTACATATTAATATCAAATTACTATAATAAAATTTTGAAACCTAACACAGAGCATTCTAGCGAAAGCTTTTAAAATACGTTGAATGAACCCATCAATAAACACGAATGTCCACTATAGTCCAAGACAATAATAAAAGTAAAAATACACAAAGAGTCTCGAACTTATGGCCTTATAACAGTTTACTTGAACAATAAGTGTTTTACAGACTTCGACACGCAGGTCGGCCGCACATGAAAGTAGTAAAGGAAAACACTTCGCTTTGTCCTTCAAGGGCCAGCATAGCAACAAGGGCTTCAGCCCACTACTTGCCACTTGGCTCACGTGTTCCTTCATAAGAACAATCCACCGAACGGTGTCAAAGCAAGGCAACAGTCAGCTAAAGCTGGCCAAATTATAACGGCCCCCACCCCTTACTCGGGGCGGCGGTGTCCCTTCCCTGCAATATATTAGCAAAACCAACTATAGCAATAAAAGTGCAACTTAAGCACACTTCACCACAGACATAGGTATGAATGGCCACACACCCCGTTCTCTCAGGGCACATCCTCGGTGTCCGGAGAAAAGCCAGGGACTCACCACCGTTCATAAGAAGGTAACAAACATCAGCATTTTGGTAGTCTTTACGACCTACGCAAGGCCTAAGACCCGTAACTATGGCAGCAACAAGTAACACTACCCACGGACGCTCGGCATAGCTACTGGGCAGGTTCGGCCCTTCCCCGTTATCACAGCCCGCATTTTCTCCGTATTCAAAAATACGTCAGAGTAAAGAAAATATGCGCCATGATGCCACGCCGTGTAGGGGACAACTGCAGGCGCTCAGGCTACTCGTCCTCACATTTACTTCATGTAAACGATTTATGAAATTTAGTTAAAAAGAAAACAATACATATAAGTTATTTGAGTTACTGATCGTGTCCCTTGGTCGGGTGGATCACTAGTCCATAGGTGAGAAGATATATAAGTTTTACGCGGCGAAAAATACTGAGTTGATTCATTTGTTATCCTATTTGAGAATGAAGGTCTAGCATATTATAATAATGATATGGCTTCTACATTTAATATATATATAAAGACTTTTATAGCGCTTAAAAATAGTAGATTTCGCAGTTAAAAGTCATGTCATGCTAATACTCCAGAATGCAGTTTTGTATACTTTAAAATAACTAAATGCATCCTAACATAAACCTTTCCCAGAGAGCAAGTATAAACAGGTAAAAAGTAACAGCAGTAAAAGCAGCAAGTAGTCTATCACAGAAAAAGTCAAATAATATGGGCGTCAACAACTGACATGAACCCATAGTAAAATCTGACAAGTCTAAATAAAGTCAACGACGTCAAAGCTCTGAGGTGGAAACAAACAGCCGCAGCAACCCGCATCACCAGAAGCTCAAGACGGTCAGCTAAACCTGCTACTGCTTTGATCCTGAGGCATTTAAAAGAAGAACACCTCAGAAGCAAGCAACAAATGGTGCAAAAAGTAAAGGCAGACCAAACAAACCTCAAAGTGAACGAAATTTATAAAACGACTGCAACAAAAGGTCAACACCAGAGTAAAAGTAAGCAACAGTAAATCTAGTCGAGCAGGAATGTCTAATCACATCAACAGGAAAAACAGAGTACCAAACATCAGAAATTCAAACTTTTATCTTTCATTAATATTCATGTTATTCATCAATAAAAATGAGACTGATCAGCTCAACAATAAAGAGTACTGTGTCGGGGAAAAGGTCCACAACGCGCACAAACCCAGCCAACAAGCACCATACCAAGGGAGAAACCCCAACGCGCATAGACCAAGCTAAGGTAATGTGTCGGGGATGAAAGTCCACAATGAGCACAGACTCAACCATAAGGCACTATGCCGAGGGAAAAACCCCAACACGCACAGTCCATCTGTGTTTCTTTAGTTACATAATCATGCATGCAGAGTTTCTTTTATTCATCACAGACTCACGATCAACAAACAATGTGGACTGCATAAGGATATTTCAAGGTGAAGCAAAGTGAAGTTTAATCAAAACAACGGGACGCACAAGATATCACAACGATCAACATGACTCGATAGTTAAAATGGCATGACAACCAAATTTATTTACCAATTCTACTGGATAAAAATTGGGAGTATGGTTCTAGGGGAAACAAGTTGCAATTCAAGGAAAAAAATAGAATTTAAGGACAAGTTTATATGAAGTTGAAACATGACAAACTCAACAAAATGTGGCAAAAAAATTAGAAGAAAGGAGCAAGAGGGAGAGCAAGAACACCACTTGCCTCGGTTTTACCGGAAAGATCCTCCGAACCACTCCTTGTCGCAGATTGGGCCAAATAAGACGACGGAAGTCGAAATCTAACAAGAAATAGCCGAAATAGAGGTTAGGGCCAAAAAGCCTAACGAGATAATCTCAAGGAAAATGGAAGATTTTACCACGATGGCGAAGCTCTCGCTGAGAGCTTTCTAGATCTATGATCGGTTGGAAATTTCGAGCACCGGATCTCCGTCGGTGGCCACCGGAAGATTCACGAATGGGAGGGAGTCGCCGCTCTGGTTTCGGTTTGGTCTAATCGTGAGGAAGAAGATGAAGTTTTTTTTATCTTTCTAGATATCCTTAAGTATAGGAGTATAAAATATATATATATATATATATATATATATATATATATATATATATATATATATATATATATATATATATACGTGTTTATAAATTATTTTGTCTAAACAGGAAGAAAAAACGGACGATTTGGGTTCGGGAGCGCGGAAAATGAAAATAGAGGTTTATGATGACTTCAAATCGAAAAGTGCTCCACATGAAAGTTGTAGATCTCGTCGAGACGAATAAAATTCATGTTAACCATTTTCTATATGACACCGTTTTGACCCTCAAAATGGCGCCCGAACGCAGACTGGAACGGAATTCTCGAGAAGGGTTGCAGACTACTCGAGAACAAGTTTAGAAGTACTCGAGAAGAGGAAAACAGGCACTCGAGAACAAGAAATATTTTACTCGAGAAGAATGCTGCTGTACTCGAGAAGAATGTTGTTGTACTCGAGAAGAATTTTGCTGTACTCGAGAAGAATACTGCTGTACTCGAGAAGAATGATGTTGTACTCGAGAAGAATGTTGTTGTACTCGAGAATGAACAGTGAAATTTACAAATATATCCAAAAAATCAAACTATAGAGATGAATAGTAAATGACATTTTTGAATAGTGCTTTAATATTACAATAATCATATTTATATATTTTTGAATAAGGAAACACGAGTTCAAAACGGAGGCTCAAACACGCGCCGAATTAAACGAAACTCACACCGTAGGCGAACACTGATGCTACGAACACAGCGGCGAAGTCAAAACCAAAATCCGACGAGACGTTTTCGAGATATAAATTTTCAAAGTCTACGACGATCATAAATTCTACAAAACTTCGGTAAATCGCTGAGGCTCGAATATTGCTCGGATCGCGACGGAACTTGACGAGCATGTCAAAAATTAATTAATTTAATTTCCTAATGTGAAATTTTCCATTTTCGACAAGTATTCACGAAATTGGCCGACTCGACCAAATGGACGCGAAAACGCACAAACGGCGACGCGTCGTCAACTCCACGATAACGTAACGCCCCTTACGTCATTATGACGTCACCTAGAGGATTAAATAATTATCGGAAAAACCGGGGCGTTACACCCATTGCTCACATTGCAGGATGCAAAAAACAAGACGCGGGTCGGCCTCCCCCTTCCCATTTCTCCAGACAATACATAATTACATTATGTTAAACTGATAGCTCTTAGGCCACCAAGCTGGGCTCTCAAAGCTCTCAACCCCGCAACAATGGCCCCAGGTCTCCACGACACGGGCCTCAAACAAAGCTCTCAAGGAGCTACCACCGGCGGTAGCACTACCGTCGCGCGGTACCCGGCAGAAATGCGATTCTACCCAATTTTTTGGGTGCTCCTTGGAGTTTGTCCCCAAGGTTCCATGCTGCAATCTACCGTGTAGAAACCCAAAAAACAAACATTATGGAGTCTTCTCCAGCAATAACAAGCATAATGAAAAACATCACCAATCCAGACCAACCTGTCCGGATGGGCTTCAAACATCATGCCTATGCTCGTACTTTTATTCCAAACTCTATATGCAAAACTATGGGGATACTCCATATCTACCTGAAGGAAGACCTCACGCTCACTGCACACTCATGGGAGAGGGTTTCCTATGCAAAAGGAAGAGCACTTCACATGTCTAAGTAGAGAATTATTACACTTTGCGCCCTCTTCGGTGACAGGCCACAAATCTAGACGGATGAATGCGACTGCAGCGATCTTGCCTCCACAGATCCGGACTCGTCTTGCGAATCGGAGCTTCAAAACCCAAACGGCGGCGAGATCTCCCTTTCAGCGCTGCTCCTCCTCCTCCAAGAAACCCAGGCCAAGTCCTTACTCCAACAGAAATGAAGTGAAAACGGCCAAACCAGGCTTATATATAAAGCTACCGCCATGCGGTAACTAGCCACCTCCGTGCGGTATCTTAATACAATGCCTCGTTTCAAGCGCAACCGTCCAAACCTACCAATCACTGGTCGACACGTGGACACGCCGATATAGTGTCACTATTGTCGCGCAATAAGATGCTAACGCCGCGCGGTAGCCGTCGTCAGTTACGACACGACACCTGATGCTAATGCCATGCGCTACCGACTACCGCCGCGCGTTAGGATCCCGAGAGCCTCGTCAATTAAATTGACCTTGCTATCGCCGACAGCATCACTATCATCGGGCGGTAGCTTCCCGAGAGCTCTGCTAGATTAATTCCCCAACTACCGCCGCGCGGCAACTATCTACCATCAGGCGATAACCTCTTTCCCGAGAACTCAACGCTCTCGATGAAATCGACGCTAATCCTGGAGCTATCATCGCGCGGTAACTAGCTACCACAGAGCGATAACCCCCAGAGAAGAATTTCCCGCCTTAAGAATTTTGGGGCATCACATTAATCCTCTTATCAACTTGTTGAAAGGATCAAAAGACTTTCTTGAAGACCTGTGTCTTCCTTCTTCTTGGAGTAGTTTCCCCTCTCTGACTTAGGAGAAATCAAAATGCGAGAAATGATTGATGGATTAATTCTTTGAATTATGTGAAGACGACCCCTCTATATATAGTCTTCATAGGTTGCTGGCTTCTGATTGATGACATCATCATATGACATCATACTTCAAGTTTTCCTTCAAATGGATTCTTATGAGATGTCAAGTCACCGTAGCTCATATGACACTTTTGACTTGACTTGACACTCAACTATGTTGACTTTGTACAACTTCTGGATCAAAAGTTTCGAGATGTCCTAAGTGTCTCGACACTATAATACTTAGTGTTCTTAGAAGGTGTCGAGACATCTTAGCAGTCTCGACACATCTGTACTTGATAGAATTTTCAGTCTGAACTTGAAGGTGTCGAGACAGTTGACTTGTCTCGACACAACTGTCTGATGGGTGTCGACATTTTTAAATATGCACTATGTCGAGACAGTTGAATTGTCTCGACACTACTATCTGTCAGGTGTCGACACTTGTTTAAAATCTTCACTATGTCGACACAGTTGAATTGTCTCGACACTTCAGTCTGCCGGGTGTCGACATCTTTAAGTCTACACTTCAGTTCTTCATTGTGTCGAGACAGTTGTATTACCTCGACAATACTGTCCTGAGCTTTAAGATGTCGAGATATCTGACTTATCCCGACACTGCTAACTTGATCTTTAAAGTGTCTAGATAACTGAATTGTCTCGACACAGCTGTCTTGATCTTCAATGTATCAAGATAATTGACTTATCTCGACACTGCACCTGCAAAGGTGTCGACATAGTTGAAGTGTGTCGAAACTTTTGTACTTAGTCATTTCTTCTGCACTGCAACTTGTCATTTAGCTTTGATTGTCTTGACTTCTCTCCGCACTTTTAGTTGTATGGTGTTGAGTGAACTGACTTCACTCGATGCATGTAGACTTATGTAATTTCCTGCCTTTCCAGTCAGCTTCTTTAGGTCCATCTGTCAATGTCACTTGGACCACATGTCCAATCAATATGACATAGACTAACCTGAATGCATGAACTGAAACATACATCAAATACTTACTTGTGTATATCATTGAGTTGAAAGGGCTTCTTCAAATCAAGTACATTATTTCCAATGTACCCAACAGGTTTCATTGCGTAACTCTTTCCTCTTTTCGTTTAATATGGTGTGGGACCCCGACAGGACCTGTTGTTATATTACTTGTGACGGATGGGGTGTTACTGTAAGATCCTTTTTTTCTTTTAAAACCACGGGGTCTTAGGCCTAGAACTGTCGTTTTGCGGTGACACCTTCACGCCCAGTACATCAATATCCTCACTACACATCACTCAGCACGGAAGCAAAACTAAACATCTACTAACCATCGGGACTCACAGTCCCAACTGTCTGAACTCCGGTGTTAGACTGTCCCATCTCCAAGCGTGCCGACCTCCGGGGTTGCTCCTCTATGCCGGGCTCCACGGTCCCCAAAAATGGAGTGGTTCGAAAACCATTAGTCTAAAAGACTAAGTCCTATCATCCCCACCCCTCCCCCCATGACTCCTAGGCCCCGGGCGGAGAGGAGGAAAGGGAAGCTCTGAAGGTGGAGATTGAACAAAGAGAAGGTGATAGCGGAACTAATCTAGCAGATCTATAAGTATAAGTGGCAGTAATAAAAGCATGAAAAGCTGAACAAGTAAAATGTAACCCTAACTTATATGAAATCACATAAGATAAGGGATATTCTGCAAGGCTCCTATCGTATAAAGAGTATCATACCAATTTATACGATATGGTGTCAGATTTTTAGCAAGCATGTATATATTTAAAGAATAATAACCTTAACTTATAAGTACGCTCACACAAGCTTATAAACTAAGGGGTCGTTTTGCAGGGCCAATTCTATAAAGCGTCTCATAGCACTTTATACAATAGGTGTCAGGGTTATATGCAATGATGATGCTATGACATGCAAGTATTTCATGATGTGAACATGCAAGTGCAACACACCCACTAGACTCTGTGCACACAGACCTTTAGTTCCCCCTTTTTGGAGCCTAACCTCCCAGGATACCTCCGTAGTGGCAGACGGAAACGGTGGGTTGGGCCTCGCACACCTCTAAACCGGTAATTGAACTACTAGTCACACCTATCGTACGCCTCGACGCTGGTGTAATAAGCGGAGCTCCTGGGTACTCTTTGTCGGCAAGTCCACCGGACTTATCTTGGCGAAGTGCAAAACCAGACTTGCCGAGTCAACATACTGGCGTTGGTGCATAGACCCTCCAATACCGAAGACCCACCACCTTATACTTTATGCGCATACAACCTTATATATCGGCAACCGAGCCAAAGCTCCCCGGACCATCCCGTTTGTCACAATCAACAACCGAGCCTAAGCTCCCCGGACTATCTCGTTCGTCATAATCAACAATCGAGTCAAAGCTCATCGGGCCAACCTGCCCATCATCAAAACCACCGAGCCTACTGCCCGTGTGATCCAACCCAACATCCCGAAACATCGAGGTGAGTGAAAGTGAATTCCCTTGTTATGCTAGTTACTCTTGCAGTTTGCTTTGCCTATAGTTTAGGTTAGCCCAGTACTGCCCAAGGCATACCCCGTGAAGGGTTCTCGAGAGCACTAGAAACTACTATGGGCTGAAGCCCAAAGCTCCCTTTAGCAAGGTACTTACTATTATTGGTTAATACCTGATTCCCGATCCCACTTAATATTACTCTGGATGTAACCCTAGTGTGTTTTGGCTTGTCTCTCCCTCCATAGGAAAGACGATCTTTCGTCGATCCCGAGCACCACCTAATCTTAGACAACTCTACAACCTACTCATCCCAACTTCTAATGGTTTACTCCAATCCACTTTACTAAAATCAGTAAACCACAATCCCGTCACCCCTATGACCATTCCCCATGTTAACTCGATTTCCGTTGTTTTACTAAATGCAGACCACCTTATGTTATATGACGTGCATGATAGGATGTACTCTAAATCCTCATCCAAACACCCTAAGATAATTAATGGATGTCTATCATGACATTTATAGCCTAAATTCATAAACTTGGAATTTTCCTAATTTATCTGACATTTAATTTATTTCTCCTAAAAATCCAAATGCCCCAGGTTATATATGAAGTGGCCCTTACAGTCATGCAAAATGTTCCATAAAATTATGATAAATACTAGGCAGATAATTAACAGTAAATACATGTCTCCCAAATTTTTTTGCAAGGTTTAAGCCTCTGATCCATAATTTTTAATATAATCACATAGTTAACAGCTAAAGAAGCAAGTATTATAAATAAGCTTCCAAAAATTATAAGAAAATTCAAGCGTAACTAAAATGCCCTAAAAACACTCCTGACAGAGTTTCCAAATTTTTAGTTAATAATAAACTCTAATTTTAATTTTGATCAATAACCCTCTTCCATAAATCAATGAAACAACTACTGAAAATATTCATCTAAAAATTATGATAAAATTTCTTCATGAGCATAATAACCTAAGTGCACTTTTGCATAAGTTTCACAATTTTTTAACCATCATTGAGCTCTGAATCTAATATTGAACATTTTTTGTATATTTAAATGCTTGTGAAGTAAGTACTGAAAATATACATCTAAAAATTATAATAAAAATCAGGTATGAGTATAATGACCTAAAACTTCATCTGCCCAATTTTCACAATTTCCCAATGAACATTGAGATCATAATAAACAAACAACTATCAAGGGCAAATCCATGTAATACAAAGGAGGTACCAAATATATTGTTCCAATATTCCCAATAAAATTTCCAGAGGCTCATATTAACTCCATGACCATACTACCCAAGTTTCATAGCTTTTCATTAAGTTTTGATGGCATATCTTACATGTATAAGGTTTGTGCCCTAAACTAGGGTTAGAGTTTTGGGGAGTCTAACAACCTCTAAATCTCATAATATTTTTACCAGAGGACTTTGACAACATTAAAGTCCTCCCCACCAAGTTACAAGTCATTTCAAGGTCATTTGACCCGTTGACCTTCGAACCCTAGGTTTGCACACTTAGGACCTACCCTAGAGTCCTAGGGCTCTACCCTTCAACTTCCACCCAATAATAGTGGAGGGGGTATTTTGTGTGCTAATATAGCTGAGTGCCAAGATCCATCACCTTTGGGTGAGGTGGGCTAACTCAAGAGACTTAGGGCACTTAACCCTAATTTGACCTAAAAGGGGCCAACCCTTGGCTACACAATTACCATATTAAACCAAACCCAAAAGTGATGAAATTTTTACCAAAGCCTAATAATACTCCCAAGATCTCCCTCCAAAATTTGAGGGGTTTTGAGGTGTTTAAGACAACTAATTAAATTATAAATGACTAATTAAATTTTTCCAAAACATATAGAAAATGTATCTCCAAAAATTCCTATTTTTGGACAGGACCTAGGCATTGGTTAGGGAGACTCCCTGTCCAAATTTCAGGTCATTTGCACACGGGATGAAGTGGGGGCACTCATTTTAGTCTCTGACTAACCCTAGGTATAGACCACACCAAAATGAGTGCCCTGGTCAAACCAGAAACCACCCAAATTGGTTCAAACTAATTTTAAATTAAAGTACCCCCTAGGGCTACAACTTTGATATTTACCATTTTTCACTAGAGGTCTCTAGGTATTTTTAATAATTAAAAACATTAAATAGATAATATGTGACAGTATATCACATGAAATGAACAATTATCCTATAGTTTAATTTATATTAGCACGAATCTTGGCGCAATGACGGGCGGCATCTGGTCATCGTCCCCAGCGCGCCAATGGCCAGGATTGATTCTTCCTAGGCCAACTTCAAGCCGCTGCCGCCGGCCACCCAGCCACCTCTCTAGCCAGCCACCGCCACCACCACCTCCGTCGAGGTGGTGTCTATTGCCAGGCAGCGGCACAGCCGCCGGAGGGACCGTCTCCGGCGATCCCGAAAGTTCATTTTTCATGAAAAAAATCAGGAAATCCTCCATACCGATCGGGCTCAATTGAGCCCGATTTTCATTCCTAATTGGCCCTACGATCTACCCATAGAGAGAGGAGAGGGGAGGACCTTATTGGTGGTTTGGAGACGAGCCGATCTCCGGGTTGCCATGGTGGTGGTGTCATCGGCCGGATTTCTGCAACTACACAGTGGGATGCCTTGTCTTCTTTAGATAAAATGTGTAAACGACTCCCCTGATTCCAGTGAAGCTTTTAAAAGAGTGAAATGGGGGAGGGGAAGGGTGGTCATGGCATCAATGCCATTAATGGCCATGAATAGCCTTTCTCGGCCATGGTGGTTCACTGCATCCAGTCAGTGGAAAAGCCTTGTAAGTCTCTTGATCTTCTCAGGGCTGTTAGTGGAGATGAATCAAGCAATGAAGGGTGGTCCTTGGCTTCCCTATGCCATGAATGGATTTAACCCATTTTCTCTCTCCTCTATTAAGGAGAAATCGAAACTTTCTCTCTCATGTCCCTCTTGGCTGAAATTTTTCATCGCACTAGCCTAATTGCAGCCCACTAATTCCTAATATTAAATGATTAAGAGGTGGCTAGCCCAAGTGAATAGGGCTTGAGCTTGGGTTAGCCCATTTGGATTAAGTTGACCTAAACCTAGACAAGGGTTGACCTTGGTCAATTTGACATTTTGAGTCACCATCAATGTGTCCTTGGTGACCCATTGGTCTCCCCTAGGTCTAGGTATGGTTGGGTAGTGTCGACTTGGCACCTTGGAGGTCACTTGACCCTTAGTAAGGGCACTTTGACCAAGTTAGGGCTAGGGTTGACTTGGGTCAACTCAGGCTTTAGGGTTGACCTCAATGGATCTTTGGTGACCCATTGACCCCACTTTAAGTCTAGGAAGACCTTGGTAGGCCTGGTTGGGCTTATTAGGGTACATTGCCCTTAGTTAGGGCACCTTGCCCAATTTAGGCCTAGGATGGTCCTAGGACAACTTGGCCACCCTGGGTTGACTCCAATTGACCCTTAGGGCCTTTCAATAGATTGGTAAGATTATGGTGGGGTCTTGGAGTCATGGTGAAGCCCCTTGATCATCCCAACCTAGTATTTAGAAATCTACTATTTGCAGACCATAGTGATCCCACCTACATTCCTAGGTCCACTTGGCCTTCTTAGGCTTCCTAGGGTTTGTCATGACCTAGTCATGACAAAACCACTCCTAGGGGGTCTAGTTGTCTGAGGGATGTTACAGTTACAATTTACACACTTTTTCTTTGAAATCTTTCTGAACATAATCTTCTAGTTGCGTTATATAGATTTCTTCATTAAGCTCTTCATTCAAGAAGGCTATCATATGATGAACTATAAAGTTTTTGATGGACGTTAAAAGAAGAAGAAATTTTATTGTCGAAAGGTGATGCACAGGTGAATAAATATCAACATAGTTTATTACCCCTTGTTGTTTATAGCTTTTAGCCCCGAGACGTGTTGTTAATCTTGTTTTTGACTTGTTACAATTCGTTTTCTTCATTTTTCCCATTTACACCCATTAGCTCTTTTAGATAGGTCAACTATATGTCATGTGTTGTTTTGTAATGAGTTCATTTCATCATATATGACTTCTGTCCAGATCTTATTGTTTCTTAATAAGAGAATGTATCATCCTCTAAGTCGTAGGTGACAAAGTTTTTGCCAAAGATCTTATGGAATCTTTCTCTTGTAGTCTCTTTAACAGGAAGAGTTTTACCTTCTACTAGTTAGGTTGATGTTGGAACTAAGAAAATTGGTCCTTGTTGTTCATACCTAGTGTTAACCCAGAAATCGGCGATCCTTCCCAAGGTGGACAGCTGGCTAATCGCGACCCTTAGATTCCCCCTTTTGATCGCGATGAGCCCCAGCGTAGGCGGACAGTTTTCCCTATCCGCCTATGTCTCCTAGCAACCGCGTGCCCTGCGGGATGGCGGGCTATTCCCATGGCTCACCCTCGTAGGACATGCGGTTAGGTCCGCTAATCGTGCAGTACTTTTCCTTGCAGGAGTCCGCCAACAGCATTGTCAGGAGCGGCCTCCTAGTTCGCCCAAGGGGCGGTGGTCTCCAGCCGCCGTCCGCCGAGGCCGCCCGCCAGGGGCGGCCTCCCTGCTGCCCGAGGGGCGGCGGCCTCCGGCCGCCATCCTCCGAGGCCGCCCACCCGGGGCGGCCTCTGCCCGCCAGCCGTTCTATCCGCCTTACATCGGAGCACAAGCAAGCTTATTCTCAAGCTTGCCCGCCGTTCTATCCGCCTTACACCCCAACCTTCCCGCAAGGTCCTGCTGCTCCTCTGTGAACTCAAGATGAAGAGTTCGCCGCTCGCCAAAACTTCTTCCGGCAAGCAGCCCGGGGAAGTCCTGCAAGATTTCTTAACTTTCAAGGAAGTCATCCTTACCCCCCAGCTCCTGCCTCTGCTCCTCCTGCAGCAACTTTTCCTTTCCACCCCCCCCCCCCTGCTTCTTTTGCAGCTGCAGCCTATGCTCCCTTTAATCCCTATGCTGTGGGAGAGCAGGAAGAGCCATCGCCCTTTATTGAGAGCGTTCGCCTTGAACCTACTCCAGCAAACTTCAGAGAGCCCTGACTGTCAATCTATACCGGAGAGACTGATCCAGTAAAGCATCTTCAAGCTTTTGAATCAGTCGTTGCTCTCAAGACTCTGTCAGATGCAACAAAGTGCAAGCTCCTTGTGACAACCTTTGATGGGCAAGTGAGGGACTGGTTCTATGGCCTCCGTCCTCACTCCATCACTTCCTTCCTTGATCTTCGCAGAGAGTTCCTTCTCAGATTCTCTACCTCCTCCAAGAGAAAGGGCGGTCCTGAAGCCCTCTTTGAGATCAGACAGCGCAGTGATGAAACTTGGTCTCAATTTGTTGATCGATTCCAGAGAGAGATTTTGGACATCGAAATCGTTGATCAAGAAATGTATCGAGTGGCTCTTATCCACGGTCTTCGTGAAGGGCCTCTCAAATTTGAAGCCAATGTTCGTGCTCCAAGGACATACCAAGAGCTGATTGCTCTAGCCAACTCGTACATCCGAGGCGAGAAGAGCAATCCAGGCTTCGTCTCCAAGCTCGTATCAGAGAAAGATCCATTTCGCAAGCAGCCTCCAAGGTCTCCTTACAATCGTTTCCCAACTCATTCAAGGAAGGAGAGAAGGCTTCATCGCCAGCGATACTCCTTCCCGATCCGCGATGCTCAAGATCCATTGCTACCACTAGCTCCTTCTCAAACAGCAACTGTTCAACAGCAGCAAGACGATGACTTGCATGAGTCAGATCTCGACGACGTCGTGCAAGAAGTAACCCAGATCATGAAAGATAGGGCCAACTACAAGAAGCCCTATCGGCCGACCGATCAGAGGTCTAGAAACTCAGAGCCTTATTGTGAATTCCACAAAGAGTCAGGCCATCGAACAGAAGACTGCCGAGCATTCCGCCAGCTTGTGCAAAAGATGCTCCGGCAGGGCAAGATGCATGACTTGCTTCCTAAAGAAGATCGCCCTGATCCATCGACTTCAAAGGGCAAAGAAATTTCAGATGTTCTTTGCTCCTCAAGGGGAGTGAACCACATCGAAGAGCCTCCTCTCCTCATTGTTAACCCAACCGTCGAATGCTTCGATGCCGATGACGAGGGCGTGCTGGGAAGGCTATTCTAAACTATCAAGGACTTCACAGTCCTCCAAAGCGATGGACTTCACAGTCCTCCAGAAGCTCTTTGCAACCTTCAGGGGTTATCTCAACCCTTACTCTCTCCATTTTTCAAACATTTTCATTACAACACTTCTCAGTGTTCTTTACTTGCTTTCCAGCAAAGCTTTTATTCAGGGATCCCGTACTGACACAGTTCCCTTTTTGTGTTGCCCCTTCCTCTTCCTCTCTCTCTCTCTGGGATCAGTACGCCAATGAGATTTCGCCGAGTCTGAAACGTTCCCTCCGTAGTTTGTTCTTGCACTACCGCTTCGACCACATATGGCGGGAGTATACCCATATGTGTAGTGGGAGCAGTTCACTCTACGATTATGGGCTTCAGACTTAGGATCCTAGCCGGCATCTGACAAAGAGTGTGTGCTAGGGGAGCCCCATGTGTTAGCTCTGCTGTGCGTCTTATAGGAAACACTACGGTTAGGATGATCTTCGCTGGACAAGCAATGGCGATCAAGCGTAGCCTTGTCTCTTTGATCATCCTTCAACTGTGGTGGCCGAGCACTCTCCGGCACCCTCGATCCGTGCCTCTCGGGTTCTCACAACTCCACTGATCAATACACAGACAATATAGGCCTCTTGGCGCAACCTGTCTCGTTGATCAGTGATGCTTGTGCCCGAGGCAAGAGAGCAGTGTTTCTAGCGATCCTTCTCAGGATCTTCCTTGCTTCGAGCGGTCCTTCTCAGGACCTTCCCTTGTTTTTCTCTTTTGTGCCCTCCTTGAGGATGCGCGGCCAGCCCGCTTTGAGCAGGACCATACTCGGGATGATTTTTCAGGCAAGTGATGCATAAGGCCCACGGGGAACACCTATGGCAGCATTCAACCTTCTTTAGTCATTCCGAATATGGACCTTTTCTTTTTCCTTCCTTCAGGATGCGCGGTCAGCCCGCTTTGAGTAGGACTATACTCGGGGTGATTTTCTCAGGCCAGTGATGCATAAGGCCCACGGGGAACACCTGTGGCAGCATTCAACCTTCTTTAGTCATTCCGAGTATAGACCTCCCCTTTTCGTCTATTGTCTTCTTTCACAGGTGAACAGGTTATTCCGACCTACCAAAAGGATTTCCAGCAATCGCTTTGCTCATGCTCATCCTATATGAATTGCTTGTTCAAAGCTCTATCGGATGATGACTGCACTCTACCTATATAAGCTCTATTGCTCTCATCTCCTATACATTGTTTGCTCAAGCGCTATCAGCCATGCTATTGCAATCCAGTCATATCTGTCAAACAGTTAAACACTCAGTTTATTGATCTGGGCTTCATAATAGTATTCATCAGGCATTCTCCTTGCCAATTGGTCATATCGGCCTTATCTCGTCAGCAGTCAACAGTTAACACTTGCAAGTCTTCTCTTCACAGGTACTTGCAAGTTATTTTCATGTCTTATTTGCTTCTAACTTCTCTCCCTGCAGAGATTAGCAAACACCTGCAAGCCTCATCCAGGTACTTGCAAGTTACTCGCATATATTGTGCATAATCTTAACTCTTCCTTTGCAGAAACCAGTAAAGACTTGCAGGTCCCTTCCAGGTACTTGCGAGTTGTTATGCCTTTCTGTTTTCCTCACTTTTGTTTTGCAGAACATTACAGAAGACACGCCTTCTACGTTTTGCAAAAGCGAATTCAGGTATACACTCGATGTGCCACTCATACATGCTTACCCTAATTTTCCTTTTGCAGGAAAATAGACAGGAAACACCAAGCTTGTAAGGAGAGTCTTCAGGTTCTATCTCTCCTTACCTCTCCTTCCCTTTCTTTTGGGGTGGATCACGATTTTCGTGGGTCTCCAACTTTTTCGAAGTCCCCTTCGGAACTTGAAAAAGTGCGGGGATTATGTTAACCCAGAAATCGGCGATCCTTCCCAAGGTGGACAGCTGGCTAATCGCGACCCTTAGATTCCCCCTTTTGATCGCGATGAGCCCCAGCGTAGGCGGACAGTTTTCCATATCCGCCTAGGTCTCCTAGCAACCGCGTGCCCTGCGGGACGGCGGGCTATTCCCATGGCTCACCCTCGCGGGACATGCGGTTAGGTCCGCTAATCGTGCAGTACTTTTCCTTGCAGGAGTCCGCCAACAGCATTCCCAGGAGCGGCCTCCTAGTTCGCCCAAGGGGCGGTGGTCTCCAGCCGCCGTCCGCCGAGGCCGCCCACCAGGGGCGGCCTCCCTGCTGCCCGAGGGGCGGCGGCCTCCAGCCACCGTCCGCCGAGGCCGCCCACCCGGGGCGGCCTCTGCCCGCCAGCCGGGCGGACTCCCCCTGGAGTCCGCCCAGGCCACCCGCAAGGGGGCGGCCAGGCCCGCCGGGCGGACTCCCCCTGGAGTCCGCCCAGGCCGCCCGCTAGGGGGCGGCCCCGGCATCCAGCCGGGCGGACTCCCCCTGGAGTCCGCCCAGGCCGCCCGCAAGGGGGCGGCCAGGCCCGCCGGGCGGACTCCCCCTGGAGTCTTCCCAGGCCGCCCGCTAGGGGGCGGCCCCGGCATCCAGCCGGGCGGACTCCCCCTGGAGTCCGCCCAGGCCGCCCGCAAAGGGGGCGGCCCGGCCCGCCGAGCGGACTCCCCCTGGAGTCCGCCCAGGCTGCCCGCTTGGGGGCGGCCCCGGCATCCAGCCGGGCGGACTCCCCCTGGAGTCCTCCCAGGCCGCCCGCAAGGGGGCGGCCCGGCCTGTCGGACGGACTCCCCCTGGAGTCCGCCCAGGCCGCCCGCTAGGGGGCGGCCCCGGCATCCTGCCGAGCGGACTCCACCCAGAGTCTGCCCAGGCCGCCCGCTAGGGGGCAGCCCCGGCATCCTGCCGGGCGGACTCCACCCTGGAGTCCGCCCAGGCCGCCCGCTAGGGGGAGGCCCCGGCATCCTGCCGGGCAGACTCCTCCCGGAGTCCGCCCAGGTCGCCCGCCAGGGGCGGACTCCAGTTCTCTCCAGGGGCCTCCTTCCGCTTGCTTCATCAGTCAGTGTGGCGGACGTAAATTCCCAGTCCGCGGAGTCCGCGCAGGTCGTCATGCTGACGTCACTGGGCCCTGCTTCTAGAAGAACTTCCCTGGGCCTATAAATAGCCCCTGGTGCCCCTCATTCTGCATCGCTCCAGAGGCCAGAAGGTGGATACAAGTCTTTCCAGCAGACCCTGCGGACTCCGTTTTCCAGTCCGTACAGTCCGTCATCAGCTTTCCAGCAGACCCTGCGGACTCCGTTTTCCAGTCCGCGCAGTCCGTCATCACCCTTCCAGCAGACTCTGCAGACTCAGTTTCTCAGTCCACCAGCAGCTGGCAGACTCTTTTACTTAGTCTCTGGCAGCTTCTCTTCTCTGCTTTCTGGCATTTTCCCTTCTCTCTTAGCCGCCAGCTTCTCCTTGTACCCCTTTATTGATTTGTTGTAAAGGTGTACTTGTAAGCTTGTAACCTCTCGCTATTAATCAAAGGAAAGCCCGTCGCAAGAGTGGCATTTAGGCCGCGGCGGGCGAAGTGTGTTGTTGCCGCTGCTAGCGGCCCCCTTCTTCTTCTCTCTGCTCAGTAAGTCTTGCTCCTCTGCTCAGCAAGTCTTTCTCCTCTGCTCAGCAAACTTCTCAGCTCAGCTCAGCTCTTCTCGGCAACCAATCTGCAAGCACAACTGTCACATTAGCCGTCTGCTCGACAGCTCCTGATCAACCTCCTCTCTTGATCAACCCGCTCTGTTAATCAAGCTTCTCCTCTCCTCTATCCCCGCAACCCTATTTGACAAGCCGTTTGCTCCACTCTCGAGCACTCAGAGGCTTCCTTCCTTCCCTCCTCTCCTCCTCTCCTAGCTTGTGAGACCGAACACCCCCTCCGTGTTAGCTG
This sequence comes from Platanthera guangdongensis, assembly GCA_039583875.1. NCBI lineage: Eukaryota > Viridiplantae > Streptophyta > Magnoliopsida > Asparagales > Orchidaceae > Platanthera > Platanthera guangdongensis. The sequence goes on from CM077149.1 coordinate 47,702,097, forward strand.
GCTGGTGCCCCGCGACGTTTTCGCGCATCAACACCTAGGGTGATCAAAGCTTACTGGTCTAGCGGTCGACCCATATGAGATATGACGAAAGGAGGCCATTGTGCACATAGAAATCCCCTGAATTGCAAGGGTGGAAAACTACGAATAGTCCCTCGTGATAAAACGAGGAGGCCCCGCCATACACCCAGAAGATCAAAGAGAGCTTCCCCTCGCAAGCTAATGTTGAGTCGGTCACCTTGGAGGGCAAAAGAGAGCACCAGACTATAAACCTGGAAACCATTGTGAGCAATGGGCTAGAGCTCTCACCAACCAAAGCTAGCCAAAGAAGAGAGAAGCTAGAAAAAGGCTCTCTGCAAAGGTGCCCTTGTGGGTCAATTTATAGTTTTCTGAAAATGATCTGCGAATAATGAAAACCCACATCAAAGTTTTACTAAGTGCAAAACAAAATGGTCTGTCAATAACAAAATCTTGTTGTTTGGATTCTGCTAGATGGGATTTGCTGGACGAGATCCCCTAGACAAGACCTCCCAAACGAGATCACGGAGACGAGATCTCCCAGACAAGATCTCCCATATGAGATCTGCTGGACGAGATTTACTGGATGAGATCCCCTGAACGAGACCTCCAGATGAGATCACATAAATGAGATCTCCCAGATGAGATCTCCCAGACGAGGCCGATCGCGAGATACTATAACAGTTGGCAAACAATCTGGTGCAAGTATAGACTTAAAACATTGCAGGCTCATTCATAACTAGACTGAGTTTCATCTGATAAAAATGTGGAACATGAATAAAAGAATTTACTTGTGGAGATCATTCCCACAATAGATTGAAGTAGTATTCTATATTTATTGTTCTTATAAGTGCAATCAAGCTAAAATATAGTTGGAAACATATTGGTCGATTTAATTGAAATCGGAGGTGCTAAAAACAAATTTTGTAGTTTCTTAGTACTATCATTAACTTTATTGAAACTAACATATATTGCACTATCAATGCACTTATACAAAAACTGAATAGGGGTGTGTCATTCTAACTGTTTCATGTGTAACTTAGCCGTTGCATTTTATATTATTTGAATCACAGTTGTATTTGTAATGCTAGTACCCTTGACTGTTGATCGATAAAATTTTCTTGGGTTTAACGCTCATACTATGTATCTGCTCAACTAACTCATCTCCTCCAAATTTAACTTTCCTGCATATGGATGTGTTTCTATATGTATCTTCTCATGATTATGCACTCCACAAAACACTTCAACTCTCCATTCAACTACATGTGCTACCTTCTGTCTTGTAAGAGCAAATAAGCAACCACAATGTTTGGAGGTCATTCTATCACAACCTAACAACACAGGAGGTTTAAAGCGACCAACAAGCATATCAGAGGCCATGATACCTACCACATAACCAAGACTTTTTCCAACACCACGAGCCCAATCTTCTAAGGCTTCATTTGCCGCTGCGGTGGCGAGAGCAGGCGGTAGGTGGAAAGGCGAGTGGTGTTGGGACTGGAGGGGGAGAGGCATGGCTGGAAACAATGCTTTTTGGGAGCTTTTCTACTGTCCGGCGGGAGGAAACAGAGCAAACGCTGCCAAACACCATTTGGTTTCCCGCTGTCCGGTGGTGTTTGCTCCAAACGCGGGCATGAAAACGTCTTACCAAACGAAGCCTAACTTTTCTTTAGAACAAAACACATTTTTTGTCTCAAAAACACCGCTCACATCAACCTCAACATTTGTTTTATTCTCTTCAATAACAACATTTGTGTTGGGGATGAACCCCATTTTATAGAAGATGAGGGGTGCACATAGCAACACCCCCATGATCTCCACCCAAAAGGAGTGGGATCATGGGTTTGATCGCGCACTCGATCACCGCACCCGATCCTCCCGCGCACTGATCCCATCATGCACACCAAAGGAACTATCACCAGTGCCTCCCCGCTGACCGTCGGCCGTCACCCCATCCCGGCCGCCACCTCAAGGCCGAGGGACGGCCGCCGCCTTGCAATCCAAAGGGCGGCTAGGCCGGCCGGCCCTCCTCGGTCGCCGCCTCGCTACCCAGGAGCGGCCAAGCTGGTCGACCCTCCTTGGCCGCTGCCTTGCGGCCAAGGGGCGGCCAAGAAGCCACCTTGCCGCCAAGGGGCGGCCAAGCAGCCACCTTGCATCCAAGGGGCTGCTGCTGGCTGCCCATTCCTTCGTTGCCGCCTTGCGACCAAGCCAGCCGCCCTTCCTTGGCCTCCGCCTTGCGGCCAAGGGGTGGTCGTTGGCCGCCCCTTCCTTGGTCGTCGCCTTGGGGCCAAGGGGGGCCAAGGGGGGCCAAGCCGGCTGCCCCTTCCTTGGCCGCCGCCTTGAGGCCAAGGGGAGGTCATCGGCCGCCCCTTCCTTGGTCGCCGCCATGCGACCGCCCCTTCCTCGGCCACCGCCTTGCAGCCAATGAGTGGCCAAGCCGGCTGCCCTTCCATGGACGCCGCCTTGCGGCCAAGGGGCGGCCGCCGGCCGCCCCTTCCACGGCCACCACCTTGCGGCCAAGTGGCGGCCAGGCAGGCTGCCCCACCTCGGCCGACGGAAACCTCCCCCAGTGAGGGCGGCGTCACGACCGTCAGCCGCCCGTGGAGTCCAGCTCCCGCCGTCCAATCGAGGAGAAGCGTCCTCGACCGTTCGATCCGTGCGTAACCACCCACTAACCAGCGGGTTAGAGTGGGGATTTATTTAATATTTTAATACTTTATTAATAGCGGGATACGCACATCAAGAACTATAGTAGAAATATTTATGAAGGTGGTTACGGTGTGCGGATAGCCCCGTAACGACCACAACCACCTCCTGGAGCCTATAAAAGGAGCCCCAGGTCTCCTCATTTCTCATCTTCTTCTGATCTTTCTCTTCGAATTCTTCTTCTTCCTCAGGTCTAAGCTCTGCCAATTTCCTCCTACGTGCTACATTCGAGCCACCTTCGAGCCACCTTCAAGCCACACCCGAGCAACAAGCGGGTCACGTCGCAACCACCCGGCGAAGCCGAATTGCCCAAGTTTCAAGCGGCCCCAGCAACTGCAAGACCAAGTGTTCCGCCTCCCGTCCAAAATTAGCAAGTCGCTATCTGAATACCCCCAGCGCAAAGCCCAATTTGTAACAACTCCCAGTGCGACGGTCTGTCGATTGCTGTGTGCAAAGTGCTCTCTCATCCCATAATTATAACGAGAGGTGATCTGTCACCCTAAACTTCACAAACTAGTTGCAACCCTAAAGAAATAGTGGATTTTGACCGGCACAGATCCAGTCATGTGGTTTTTTACTCAATTGAGGGGTTTTTCCACGTTAAAACTGGTTGTGTACAATCAACCTACTCCTTTGGCAGTGTGCGTGCTCGACCGTTCCGAGAGCTAAGATGGTCCAAGAATTCCGGCCTGACCAAGACGTCGAGTTAGTCCGCAACAGTTTGGCACCGTTTGTGGGAAGGAGTTCCCAACATTTTCAAAAGATTGTACCCTCTGCACAGCGGTACGACGAAATAGTGCTTCCAACCTGACAACTTACAAGGAACGAATTGAAATGGCAAAAAGAAGCACTCGGACAGCGGAAGTATCCGTCCCAAGGGGGCACACTGAGCCATCTCACTCCCATCCACTAGTAGGTGTGTCCCTTGAAGCGGAAATGGTTCTCGCCCCAGTAACATGGGGGCGCCTCCAGCTCAGCCTCCTACACCAACCAAACCCCCATCTCCACTAAGTCATGGCTAACCAAGGGAAGCTCTGCAAAGAGAAGCATCAGAAGAATTCTCTGATGTGTCTAGTTCTACTCACCCGGTCCTCAGAGCAGCCAGAACTAACCGTCGTGACCGAGTCATGGAAGAAGAACCTCGTTTACCCCTGCGTGAAAGATTTACTCGGGAAGAGATATGGGAAGTGATAGCCGAGGAGTGCAGATAGGTTGGCTGCCGAGATGTTCATATCCATCGACCCCTTCACCAATGATCCCAACTTGTGCCCCGGTCTTGGCCCATCTAATCCTGCATGGCTTCAAACTGCCAAATATCGAAAACTTTGACGGGACGGACGACCCGCTAGAACATGTCAACCACTTTACCACGATCATAAGGTTCTATAACACACCTGATCAACTGTTCTGCCAAGTCTTTCGGGCCACTATCAAAGGACAAGCTTGGACCTGGTTCCACTCTCTAAGGTAGGGAACTATCACGAATTTTACGAAACTCACCAGGTAGTTCACCGACCAGTTCATCGTCAACCGAAGAATCGTCTGAGACCCTCACACTTGTCGGGAATCCGACAAAATGAGGGGAAATCTTTAAAGAAATTTTTTCGTCGGTTCACTGTAGAAGCCCGTCAGATCCCAGGAGTAGTCCCAGAACTGTTAAGGGGAGTATTTCTTAGAGGACTTCGCCCCAGTGGATTCTACTCCACACTAATGAGAGAAACTGTCCCCAGCTACCCAGATCTTGTACACCGCGTGGAAGCGCAGATAGCAGCAGATGAATTTATCAAAGCTCATCGTCAGCAGTTTGACGAGGACCAGAAGCGCAAGAGGGATAGAGAACAACCCTCGAAAGCCCAGGAAGGATGATTTCAAGAAGAACGGCGAAATGGCCAGTGACGGCATGACTTCTAGAGGGACCAGCCATCCCGAGAATACACTCTACTGAACACCACTCGCACAAATGTACTTTATGCCATCTAGAACGAGCCAGCTCTGCACCGTCCTAAGCAGCTTGTCCCGAATCCCAGAAGCGATCAATAAAAATATTGTGAATTCCACCGACGAACTGGTCACACTACAGAAGAGTGTGCAAAACTAAAAGATGAAATTGAGCCCCTAGTTCATCAGGGACGCCTAGGTAGATTCTTGCAAGGGGGCAACAAGATCAACAAGCTCCCCCTAGGCAGACAAGAGATCAGCTGGACGCCCAGCAAGGAGGGGCAAGTGGCAGGCAGATAATCGAAAACATCAAAACCATCGTCGGGACGCCAATTATCTCTACCCAGATATTTTTGATAAGTGACTGAGAGGACATTCACAAAAACGAAGGACGCAAACAAGACTCCACCATAGCCATTAGGGACGAGAATCTTGAGCAAATACAGATACCCCACAAAGACCTCTTGTGATCAGCATAGGAATCGGGGATCACTACTACAAGGTTGAAAGGATACTCATCAACAATAGAAGTTCAGTTGACATCTTGTTCTTCTCCACTCTTCAAAGTATGAAACTTACAGTCCAACATCTCATACCAGTAGCCAGACCCGTTTACGGCTTCGACAACTATCCAGTCCAAGTGCAAGGGATGATAACTTTACCAGTCACCATGGGAGAATTTCCAAGGCAAGTTACGCACATAATCCAGTTTGTCGTAATAGACTCAAGCCATTCCTTCGATCCCGGACCTTGCCTTCAAATTCCCCACTACTGGAGGAACAAGAGTTATGCGTGAAAGCCAAGAAGCGGCCAAGACATACTACTCTAAGCAAGCCCAGCCAACAAAAGTCATAGCCCTAAATATCAGTGACTCTTTATTTTGAACTTCCCCAAAAATACTTTTTATCATGTTTGATCTCTATGATAAGTAAGAACCACAAAACCGGACACGTAAGATAATTAGTTATTTAAACACAACGTTTTATTTTTACCAATGCCAAATTAGTTTAAGGTAAGAATAAGCCGCGGGCGATCCTCGTGCGAACTAAGTCGTAGGTGATCCCCGTGCGAACTAAGATGCGAGCGATCCTCGTGCAAAAGGTAAGACTGTGCATGCGGTTTGAATACAAAAGCTATTCACCAAACCTGCATTTCTACTCCAGGACGTCGTCAGGGCTTGCCCCCATCATGACTAAGCCGCAGGCGATCCCCGTGCGAACTAAGCCGCGAGCAATCCTCGTGCGAATTAAGCCGCGGGCGATCCCAGTGCAAACTAAGTCGTGCGCGATCCTCGTGCGAACTAAGCTATTAACCAACAATAGACACAATTAGAGCCCCCCCCCCCCCCAAAGCAACACTACCAGCCAAACAGTGCTCAGGTAAGGGAAAGGACACAAATCTCATTACAACGACATACAAATACATGCGCAAACGCGCCAGTCAACCACCGTTGAACAACAACAACCTACTAAAAAGCAAAAAATGCAAACACACACTAATACAAGAAAACAGCGCTGCTACACGTCAGTCGTGTCAACATCAGAACCCTCGTCACCAGAAAGGTCATCAAAGCTAAAGTCGGATACGTCGCATCCCAAGATCCTGCTAATAAGAAGAAAAGGCTTCGAGACTCCACGCCTGAGGGCCAACTCTCAAACATCTTCCATTTGAGGATCCACCTCCTTGCTCCAGATCTCCCCGCAAACTTCTTTGCTGATTAAGCACCGGTCCCACATGAAATCCAGAGACTCCATATACTCTACAAGGCCAATAGCCTTCAACTCCGACACACGGCTATCGGAAGACAGCGCCTCCACTGGGCCTTCGCTGCACCAAGCTCCGTCTCCAAATGAGAAGTCTCCTCTTGAGCACACTTTAGCATCTCCATAGTCCTCTCCACCAGAGACTTCTCCACTTCTAGGGAAGCCCGAGTCTCCTCCAACTCCACCTTCAGCTCCGACCCCATCCGGTAAAATAGAGAAACATCACGGTCATGATCATCCTTTAAGATGACAAGAGAGCCTGTCGTGGCTTGAAACTTCTCCTAAAGGGCCAGGTATCAGCCCTTCAAACTCACATAATGGTCATTCCAGGTGACCGCAATCTAAACGTGAGCCTCGATCTGCAAAAGAAAAGAGAGAAGTCAGTGCAATCAATAAAAAAGCAGAGCCAAAAATGATTAGGTTCAATTACCACTTCATTCATCACCTTCAAAGAAGAAGATAGCCTCAGAGCCGCTGCCTCCGCAGGGAAAGACTGGGGGGCAGACAAACTAAGCACCTGAACCTCAGGAGGCGAACTTCCACGACCACCGCAAGGAGAATCATCACTCGGAGAAGTCAAACAAGGCGCCGATCTCCCACCACCTTGAGAAACTGCAACGACCTTTCTTTTCCGACTACAACTCAAAGTCGTCACAACGGTCCGCCCAAGGACAGAAGAAATGCCACAACGCAACAAATGCTTCTCTTCCATGAATGAAGAAATGCTAAACAAACGGTTAGCCAGCTCACGAGGCCCCGAAAATCCAAGTACTGGAGTGAACTCCCGCTCCTTTCCTTTTTGATGATGGCAACAGTCAAGTAACGCGTTTCACAGCTCCAGCAAGACCCAAGAATTCCTAACGTAACCAAACAAAGTATTTCTATGGCGACGGTCTGTCTGAACCTTAAAGTCAAGCCAACTCTTGTTACTGCAAATCTCCACCCGCTTGCTACCATCAGAGCGAACATCACACCAGTCCCGAAAGTAATCCAAAGAGAGTTTCCCGCCATGCTCGTGAAAGAAGACGGCCAACTCCATAAGTCGCATCACACCCAGGGAGTAAACTGGGAAATCGGCACACCATAGAACTTAAGATTCTCGAGCACTTCGTCGCACGGGGGGAACCGAAATCCCGATCTCAAGGTAGTCTCGTAGATCGTCAATCAGCCACGAGGAGGATTCTGTACCCTCTCCTCAACACGTGGTATCCTCACTTCAAAGTTGGAGGAAAGGCCGAATCTCCTCCTCCAAATTACAACTTGGTCCTCAGTAAGAGAAGAGAGAAGACGCATCGGCCGAGCAATACGTTTCGAGCCCTGTCATAAAGAATATAAACTTAGGCTAAAAAGCCTGGCCAAAAGACACCAACGACGCGGCCAAAAGCATATACGTACCCCAACACGTGAAGAAAGCCCCCATACGAACATCTGCACATGGCCACAGAAGTGCATGCAGGCCAACACACACGCCCAAAAGCATGCACTAGGACGCATGAGGCCTGGCCTATGCACGGTCAGGCACGCGCCTCGCGCTCGTGGTTAGGTGCGCCCATACTCGCGCGAGATCGCACGGGCCCATGCGCGAGATCGTGCGGGCCCATACACGAGATCGCGCGGGCCCACACGCAAGATCGCACGGGTCCCCGCACGCGCGCACCCGCGCGACCAAGCGCATGTCCGTGTCCATGAGCACTCGTGCTACAAGGCGCACGCGTGCGCGTGCGGGATCACCCCCGCGTGCGCGCGTGGGATCATGCGCACGTGCTCCCTCGTAAGCGCCTGTGCGCCCGCGCACGCATACGCGCGTGCACCTGCGCGCGGCGACTAGCAACCGCGCGACCCCGCGCGTGCGGTCTCATACGCACCTATATGCACGACCACTATAACGCCCCGGATTTTCCGACAATTATTTAATACTCTTGATGACGTCATTATGACGTAAGGGGCGTTACGTTAACATGGAGTGACGGCGTATCGCCGTTAGTGCGTTTTCGCGTATGTTCGGTCGAGTCGGCCAAATTCGTGAATCCTTGTCGAAAATGGAAAATTTCATGTTAGGAAATTAAATTAATTAATTTTTGGCACGCTCGTCAAGTTTCGTCGCGATCCGAGCGATATTCGAGCATCGGCGAATTTACGAAGTTTTTGGCATGCTCGTCAAGATTCGGGTGCTACTCACTCATTTGTGGCAATGAGTTTTGTAGACCGACATCGCTGGGTTATCGATCAGTTGGACACTTCCCTTAACGTCAAATTCCCTTCAGTAGAGCTGGTGATGTCATGTCAGGGTATCCAAAAATGTCATATCTTCCTAGGTGGTTTTCTAGCCTTTGCGGATTTGAAGGTGTTAGACTTAGAAGACTTCGACGTGATTTTGGGCAGGGACTGGTTGTCCAGCTATGATGTCGTCATTCAGTGCAAGCACAAGTGCTTGGATTTCAAAGGCGACAAAGGCCAGCCCATGAGTGTGTATAGTTTGTCGCGTCAGGAATCTCTAATTATTTCTACGGTACGTGCTCGTAAATTTCTAGAGTCTGGATGTGATTCTTTTCTTATTTCTATTTTTGTTCCTGAAGCTGCACCTGTTGTGCCTCGGGTTGAGGACGTTTCTGTGGTGCATGAGTTTCCGGATGTCTTTCATGTTAGTCTTCCTGGACTTCCACCTGAGAGAGAGGTGGAGTTCGTTATAGATCTTGAGCCAGACACTCGCCCTATTGCAAAAGCACTGTACCTGTAACGCCCCGAAAATTGTATTTGAGTTGGTCGCGTAAAAAGCGATTTTTGGTGCCTGTATAGGGGTACACGGCCTAGGACACGGGCGTGTCCAAGGCCGTGTCTGGCTGGTGTTTTGGCCGTTTTCATCCCGAGAAGGACACGGCTGAATGACACGGGCGTGTCATTTGATACGGGCGTGTCTTGACCCGTGCCCGTGTATAAGCCAATTGAGTTCGACGAAAAGTGTTCGGGAGGAACACGCCAGGCGACACAGGCGTGTCGGGATGGAGTGTTCCCACTACGTTCGACGATCGATGAAAGGCACTCGACGATTATCGAGTGACCCTCTGAGTTCGACGATCGATGATTTTTGCTCAACGATTGTCGAGTGACACGGGTGTGTTCATACCCGTGTCCCTACCCATGTTTAGTTGGGTCGTGTCCGTTGCCGTGGCGGTTATATGTGACACGCCCCCTAGTCACGGGCATGTTGAGGATCTGACACGGGCATGTCGAGTGAGACACGGGCGTGTCGTAGCCCGTGTGAGTCTCTATGTTCGACAATCGTGCCTGGATCGAGGCACACAGCCTGTGACACGGCCATGTGCCAAGCCGTGTTTGGCCCAGGTTTGGGGATTTTTGAGCGGATCTGAGCCGTTCGTTTTCTTTAAATAAGATCCAACGGCCCAGATGGTTTCCTGCTCTGTTAAGGCCGGGAATATGGGAGTTAATCCTTCATTTCTCTCCAAGCTTTCTCTTTCCAAGGAGTTAGAGAGAGGAGGAAGAAGGAGGAGGATTCCGGCCACCGGCAGAGCATCGGAGCACCGTTTGGAGAACCGAGAGCAGATCCGTGGAAGAAATTCTGTTGCGAAGACTTCTATCCGTGTAGTTTTTCCATGGCGCCAAAGCGGACTACAAGGGTAATGATTCTCCACTTGAGCATGTGAAGCTCTTCCTTTTTTCTTAGGGAATCCCGCTCCCGCGAGTGTGCGGTGAGTGCGTGGTGTTCCTTGGGGTTGATGTGAATAGTCCCCCTTGTGTTGCATATAGAGTCCGGAATCGAAGTACGAGCATAGACATTGTGTGTGAAGCCTACCCGGACATGTTGGTCTGGATCGGTGATGTTGCATTTGTTATGATTTTCCAGAGAAGTCTCTGTGCTTTGGGTTTTCGGGTTTCTACGCGGTAGATTGCAGCAGGGATCCTTGGATGTTAGCTCCAAGGCGCACCCGAAAAACTGAGCGGAATCGTTGTTCTGCTAACTTGGCGGTCTGGGAACCGACCTTGAACATAACTGGGTTATGTGATTGTTTGGAAAAATGGTAGGATCCGAGAGAAGCTTGGCTCATGCGTACGTCTTAATGTGAACTACGCGGTTGAGCAACGGGCAAGTGGAATTGGACCTGGGCTATGTGGTTCGGTGCAAGAGACCCGAAAAGGGGACTGGTCGTTGGCATAGTCGGGATCCTTAGACTAGACAGGGTCAGGAAGGCTAAAATGCTCGTGTTGTTGCCATTCTGGGGGTGGTGGTGAAGATGCTGAAGTGTCAGGATTCACTGCTAATGTGCCCTAAGTGCACGGGGTGTTTGGCCGTGCGAGCCTACACCTGTAGCGAAGTATGTTTTTATATAATTGTTTAGCTGGGCTAATGATATGCAGGGAAGGAGCACCGCCGTCCCGAGAAAGGGGCAGGGTCGTTATAATTTGGTCGGCTTTAGCTGACCGTTGCCTGTTTGCCACCGTGCAGTGGAATGTTGCTTGCAGGTGCTGCGGAGCCGAGTGCAAAATAGCGGGCTGGAGCCCATGTTGTCGTGATGGCCCTCGAAGGCCGTAAAGTATAGCTGTTTTTATTTTGTCATGTGTGGCCGGCCTGCGAGCCGATGTATGTAAGACACTATTTATTAAGTGAACTATTGTAAGGCCATAAGGCCATGTACCTTTTCAGTGTATTTAGGTTTCATTCCTGTTGTGTGGATGTGGACATTCATGATTATGGATTTAAGATTTGGGTTCTTTCAACTATTTAAAAGTTTCCGCTAGAATGCTCTGTGTAGGACGAGTAGTCTTAATTGGATTGTTTGAATATTCTTATGTAACCCTTCCGACTGTCTGTGGTATATGGCGTCGGGTTCCAGCTGGACCTTCTGTTATATGCTGTGTGACGGATGGGGGTGTTACAATTTGGTATCAGACTTCGGTTATGGTCAGGCTTAACTGAATTCGTAGGCAAATTCTTTTAAGGTGTGGTGAGCACATGTGTGCGTCATCGTTATAATATTAAAAAGAACCCATGAATGTCCACTTAGGAATGAAAAATACTCGTGTTTGAGGAACCTGCGCATTCCTATAATTGCTTTTTGCAATTTTGTTTGGTCACTTATTGGTGTTTTGTACGACTATAGGTGACCGGGAGTGGCGTGGAGCCGACAGAACATCTGGTTTCTAAGGATTATAGTGCACCCAGTGGCGTGCTTGAGACCCTCCTTTGTTTGAAACCATAAGAAGGATCGTTGAAGTGGTGCTCGCTGTGACTAGTGCACAGCATGGAAGCAATGTGCAACCCTTTGTCCCTGAGATGACTTCAATGTCGGGTGGTGTGTTGGATCAAGTGACATTTAGAAGGCCATCAGGTCAGCCGTTGAACATGTGCTTGGTGCAGGGTACGCACTCAGTTGATGAGTATTTGCAGGCATTTCTTTTGATACCCATGCTTTGAGTTGGAGAACGAGCAGTCTATAGTTGATAGATTCTATAGTGGTCTGCGTGACGAACTGCGAATTCTTCTTTTAGGACCAAAACTATTGGGATTCCGAGCCTTGGTGGAGTCGGCTAGATCTTTGGAAGTGGATATGGGAAAAATTCACCAGATACCAGTGAGTAGGGTATCAAACTCTGCAAATCCTATGAGGGGTGCATCTCGCAGAATGCTGAAGAAGAAGGTTAAATCATCGACTAGCAAGGTTACTTACAACTGTCATACTTGTGGCAAGAAAGGGCACTTTTTCCAAGCTTGTCGGGATGGTGCTCAGAAGACAAAGGAATCTATGTTAGGAGCGGTTGAGGACTCTAGTGCTAAGAAAATAGAGTTCAAAGTGCCGGCTACCTCAAAGTCTGGATATCGTATGTGGTATAAGAAGGCTGGGACTTCAGGTCCAACTCCCCCTTTTGGTGCTTCAGGGGAAACTACAGGCCGAACCTCGGGTGCTTGTTATAACTGCGAGAAGATGGGGCATTTTGCTTGTGAGTGTTGGAGTGGACGTGCAAAGTCCGAGAGGAAGTCTGAAGTGTACAGCCTGGGCCAGTAGGAGGCCAGGAAGCTTGCTGTCGTGGTGACAGGTACGGTTTAAAGTTATAGCAGTTAACTGTAAATACATGTCGCCCTTGTGCATGTTAGCTTAGAACTATTTGTGTTGAGATTTGTCCTGACTTTCGTTTATTTGGCGAGAGCATCGTTCGTTTAGGGGGCTTCGCGTTCCCGTTTTCCCAAAGGAATTGTATTGCGTGTCGAAGTACCTCTTCTGATGGCAAAAGACATAATGGATATGTTGTTGACTAATAGTGCTCAATGCGTGCGGATAGAATCTGTTGCATTTAGATTTGGGTTGGGAGTCAAGAGTTTGACTTACGAGTGTTGTTGCTACCGTTAGGGGGTTGGACGTGGTCTTTGGTATGGACTGGCTCTCAGAGCAGTAAGTATGCATTGGTTGTAATTGCTTGGAGGTCAGTTGGTAGCTAGTTGTGAGATGGCATTTGGGTGCGTAAAAGGGGTCGAGCAAGACGTAGGCGTCTACCCCTCAGGGGATCAAGGTAGTTCGGTCTGGGGCAGAGCTGTTTGTCACTCTAAGGCAGACTTCGATGCCTAAGCCAAATCTGGACAGCATCCCAGTTGTGTCTGAGTATCCCGATGTGTTCCCAGATGATCTCCCAGGATCCCCTCCTCAGCGGGAGATAAACTTTATTATTGAGCTGGTACCGGGTGCCAAACCGGTGTCACGCTCCCCCTATCGAATAGTGTCAAAAGAGATGGCGGAGTTGAAGGTGCAACTGCAAGAGTTGCTAAAGCAAGGTTATGTGCGTCCAAATTCGTCGTCTTGGAGCGCACCAGTTCTCTTTGTTAAGAAGAAAGATGGGAGCTTGCGGCTTTGTATCGACTACCGGAAATTGAACAAGCTTACGGAAAAGAATAAGTATCTGATCCCGAGAATAGACGATCTATTTGATCAGTTGGTTGGGTCAACGGTATATTCGAAGTTAGATCTGAAGTTCGGTTACTACCAGTTGAGGATAAGGGAGAGCGACATCCCAAAGACAGCATTCAGTACGCAGTTTGGGCATTACGAGTTCACGGTCATGCCATTTGGTTTGACCAATGCGCCATCCGTGTTTATGGATCTGATGAACAGGACGTTCAGAGAGTACCTGGACCATTTTGTGATAGTATTTATCGATGATATCCTTGTGTACTCGCAGTGTGAAGAGGATCACTACAATCACCTGCACTTGGTGTTGGAGACGTTGAGGAGAAACCAGTTGTATGCTAAGTTCTCCAAGTGTGAATTCTGATTATCTTCGATAGCATTCCTTGGTCATGTTGTTAGTGGAGAAGGGATAGCTGCGGATCCAGCGAAGATAGTGGCGATACGGGAGTGGCCTGCTTTGACTACAGTGGCAGAGGTCCGGAGCTTTCTGGGGCTTGCTGGCTACTACTGGCGCTTCGTAGAGAACTTCTCGCGGATAGCGCTACCACTCATGACTTTGACTAGAAAGAATCAGAAGTTTGTGTGGTTTTCGGAGTGCGAACAGGATTTTGAAGAGTTGAAGAGGAGGTTGACCACAGCGCCTATTTTATGTTCCCCAAGTGGAACCGAGGGGTTCGAAATCTATAGTGATGCTTCGGGCAGTGGTTTGGGATGTGTTCTGCTACAGCATGGGAGAGTGATAGCCTATGATTCACGACAATTGAAGGCTCACGAGAGAAATTATCCAGTCCATGACTTGGAGTTAGCGGCCGTGATATTTGCTTTAAAGCTGTGGAGGCACTATCTGTACGGTGTAAAAGTCGATATATACACCTATCATAAGAGCTTGAAGTACATTTTAGATCAAAAGGATCTGAACATGAGGCAGCGGAGGTGGATGGAGTTCCGAGGGGACTACACCTTCAAGATTCCTTATATGTCAGGGAAAGGTAATGTAGTGGCGGATGCGTTGAGTCGTAAGATTCCCTCACAGGCCAACTGGTTATCGGTACATGATGAGAGATTGGTCCGAGAGTTGGAGGCTCTGGAGATATCTTGCGTCGACAAGCAGTCTAGTACTGAGGTGAAACTGTTTTGGACTGAGGTGCAGTGTGACCTAGCTGATAGAGTTCGGCGAGCTTTGATTCAGGATAACAGCATGAAGCAGATCTTGGATGAATCATTGGATGGGTCAAATTCCCAGTTTGCTGTTGAGGATGGGTTGTTAAGGAAGGTCGCCTATGCGTTCCTAGTACGGATAATCTTCGGGAGAAGTTGATGTACGAGGCTCATCATACCAAGTACTCGAACCACCCGGGAAGCACGAAGATGTATAGAGACATGAAGAAATTGTTTTGGTGGCCAGGATTGAAGAAAGATGTGGCACTCTATGTGGCCAAGTACCAAACTTGTGCCTTGGTTTAGGCGGAGTGCCAGAAGCCCGGAGGTTTCCTAAAGTCCTTGCCTATCCCAGAATGGAAATTTGACGACATATATATGGATTTTGTGCATGGTTTACCGAAATCGCAGAGGGGAAACGACGCCATCTGGGTGGTCGTAGATAGGTTGACAAAGGTGTCGGACTTCATCCCGATCAGGAAGGAAGATCCGGTGGAAAGGTTGGTCAAACTCTATGTGGAGAATATTGTACGGTTGCATGGTGTGCCCCGCAGTATTGTTAGTGATCGAGATGGATGTTTCACGTCGAATGACTGGAGGTTGGTGCATAGTCTGTTGGGTACTAAGCTAAAGTTCAGCACAGCCTTTCATCCGCAGACGGATGGCCAAACCGAGAGGGTCAACCGGACGATGGAATACATGCTTCGCATGTGCGTCCTAGATTTAGGAAAGCAGTGGGAGGATCACCTGTACATGGTGGAGTTTGCGTATAACAACAGCTTTCAGGCGAGTATTGGAATGGCGCCTTTCGAGGCCTTGTACGAGAGAAAGTGTCGCACGTCGTTGTCTTGGTTGGAGACGGGCGAGTCGAAGCTTTACAAACGTCAAGTAGTGGAAGATACCACTTCAATGATTCGGATAATTCAAGAACAGTTGAAGATCGCTCAGGACAGACAGTCAAAGTACTATAACGCCAAACATAGGAATGTGGAGTTCAATGTTGGCGATTGGGTGTACTTAAAAATTAAGTCGTTCAAGGGTGTCTCGCGGGTTCGACGCTTGAAGAAGCTGAGTCCGAGATACCTTGGACCATTTGAGATCCTAGAGCGTGTTGGTGAAGCAGCGTATAGGTTCAAACTGTCGGTGGAGTTGAGTGGGCTACACGATGTGTTCCATGTATCAGTGTTGCGTAAGGCGGTGCAAGAGCCTTCGCAGATAGTTGCGGTTGATCAAGTGCCAGTTGATTACAAGTTGACGACAAAGGTCAAGCCTATATGTATAGAAGACGTTGAAGTCAAGCGACTCCACAACAAAGACATTCGAATGGTTAAAGTCCGTTGGGATAATTGCGGACGTGAGGAGCTTTCTTGGGAGCGAGAGCAAACTATGTTGGAAGAATAGCCCGAGTTGTTCCATTCAGGTAACTTATAGTTTTGTGTACCTTTACTTAATTTCGGGACGAAATTCCTTAAGTGGGGGAGATTTGTAACGCCCCGAAAATTGTATTTGAGTTGATCGCGTAAAAAGAGATTTTTGGTGCCTGTATAGGGGTACACGGCCTAGGACACGGGCGTGTCCAAGGCCGTGTCTGGCTGGTGTTTTGGCCGTTTTCATCCCGAGAAGGACACGGCTGAATGACACGGGCGTGTCATTTGACAAGGGTGTGTCTTGACCTGTGCCCGTGTACAAGCCAATTGAGTTCGACGAAAAGTGTTCGGGAGGAACACGCCAGGCGATACGGGCGTGTCGGGAGGGCGTGTTCCCCCTGCATTCGACGATCGACGAAAGGCACTCGACGATTGTCGAGTGACCCTCTGCGTTCGACGATCGACGATTTTTGCTCGACGATTGTCGAGTGACACGGGCGTGTTCATACCCGTGTCCATACCCATGTTCAGTTGGGTCGTGCCCGTTGTTGTGGCGGTTATATGTGACACGCCCCCTAGTCACGGGCGTGTCGAGGATCCGACACGGGCGTGTCGAGTGAGACACGGGCGTGTCGTAGCCCGTGTGAGTCTCTTTGTTCGACAATCGTGCCTGGATCGAGGCACACGGCCTGGGACACGGCCGTGTGCCAAGCCGTGTTCGGCCCAGGTTTGGGGATTTTTGAGCGGATCTAAGCCGTTCGTTTTCTTTAAATAAGATACAACGGCCCAGATGGTTTCCTGCTCTGTTAAGGCCGGGAATAGGGGAGTTAATCCTTCATTTCTCTCCAAGCTTTCTCTTTCCAAGGAGTTAGAGAGAGGAGGAAGAAGGAGGAGGATTCCGGACGCCGGTGGAGCATCGGAGCACCGTTTGGAGAACCGAGAGCGGATCCGTGGAAGAAATTCCGTTGCGAAGACTTCTATCCGTGTAGTTTTTCCATGGCGCCAAAGCGGACTACAAGGGTAACGATTCTCCACTTGAGCATGTAAAGCTCTTCCTTTCTGCATAGGGAATCCCGCTCCCTCGAGTGTGCGGTGAGTGCGTGGTGTTCCTTGGGGTTGATGTGAATAGTCCCCCTTGTGTTGCATATAGAGTCCGGAATCGAAGTACGGGCATAGGCATTGTGTGTGAAGCCTACCCGGACATGTTGGTCTGGATCGGTGATGTTGCATTTGTTATGATTTGCTGGAGAAGACTCCGTGCTTTGGGTTTTCAGGATTCTACGCGGTAGATTGCAGCAGGGATCCTTGGAGGTTAGCTCCAAGGCGCACCCGAAAAACTGACGGAATCGTTGTTCTGCTAACTTGGCGGTCTGGGAACTGACCTTGAACATAACTGGGTTATGTGATTGTTTGGAAAAATGGTAGGATCCGAGAGAAGCTTGGCTCATGCGTACGTCTTAATGTGAACTACGCGGTTGAGCAACGGGCAAGTGGAATTGGACCTGGGCTATGTGGTTCGATGCGAGAGACCCGAAAAGGGGACTGGCCGTTGGCATAGTCGGGAGCCTTAGACTAGACAGGGTCAGGAAGGCTAAAATGCTCATGTTGTTGCCATCCTGGGGGTGGTGGTGAAGACGCTGAAGTGTCAGGATTCACCATTAATGTTCCCTGAGTGCACGGGGTGTTTGGCCGTGCGAGCCTACACCTGTGGCGAAGTATGTTTTTATATAATTTTTTAGCTGGGCTAATGATATGCAGGGAAGGAGCACCGTCGTCCCGAGAAAGGGGCGGGGTCGTTATAATTTGGTCGGCTTTAGCTGACCGTTGCATGTTTGCCACCGTGCGGTGGAATGTTGCTTGCAGGTGCTGCGGAGCCGAGTGCAAAATAGCGGGCTGGAGCCCATGTTGTCATGCTGGCCCTCGAAGGCCGTAAAGTATAGCTGTTTTTATTTTGTCATGTGTGGCCGACCTGCGAGCCGATGTATGTAAGACACTATTTATTAAGTGAACTATTGTAAGGTCATAAGGTCATGTACCTTTTCAGTGTATTTGGGTTTCATTCCTGTTGTGTGGATGTGGACATTCATGATTATGGATTTAAGATTTGGGTTCTTTAAACTATTTAAAAGCTTCCGCTAGAATTCTCTGTGTGGGATGAGTAGTCTTAATTGGAATGTTTGAATATTCTTATGTAACCCTTCCGACTGTCTGTGGTATATGGCGTCGGGTTCCAGCTGGACCTTCTGTTATATGCCATGTGACGGATGGGGGTGTTACAGTACTGCATGGCATCGCGTTTGTTAGAGGAGATGCGTACTCAACTAGATGAGTTATTGCAGTGTGGTTTTATTAGACCCAGTTCTTCTCCCTAGGGTGCACCTGTCCTCTTCGTGAAGAAAAAGGATGGAACGATGAGGCTGTGCATAGATTATAGAGAGCTAAACAAGGTGACCATCAAGAATAAATATTTGTTGCCTAGGATCGATGACTTGTTGGACCAGTTACTGGGTAGTTCCGTGTTCTCGAAGATTGACCTCCGTCCAGGTTACCATCAGTTAAGAATCTGTGAGTCAGACATTCCGCGAACTGCTTTTCGTTCCCGATATGCCCACTTTGAATTGTTGGTAATGTCGTTTGGATTAACGAACGCACCTCAGCGTTTATGGACATGATGAACAGAGTGTTCAAGGACTTTCTGGATAAGTCCGTGGTTGTATTCATTGACGATGACCTGGTATATTCCAGAAATGCAGAAGAGCGCGCCTTGCACTTGCGTTTGGTCTTGACTACTCTGAGGGAGCACAAGCTGTATGCGAAGCTTAGCAAGTGCGAGTTCTGGTTATCTCAGGTGTCATTCATTGGACACATTGTAAGCAAGGATGGTATCTCAGTGGATCCCACAAAGATAGACGCAGTCTTGGATTGGAAGAGACCTACATCGCCTAAGGAGATAAGGAGCTTCTTAGGGTTGGCAGGTTACTACTGGAGATTTGTGAAAGGGTTCTTCGTGCTTTCTGCGTCGTTTACCAGGCTTACGCAAAAGAGCGCAGCTTTTGTTTGGAGTGATGCCTGTGAGGAAGCTTTTCAAGAGCTCAAGAGAAGACTGTGTTCTGCTCCAGTTTTGACATTGCCCATGGAAGGAGTAGAGTATACTGCTTATGTGGACGCCTCGCGAGTTGGAATCGGTTGCGTGTTGATGCAGGATGGTAAGGTGATTGCGTGTGGATCGAGACAACTGAAGGTCCATGAAAGAAATTATCTTATGCACGACTTGGAATTTGCTGTCGTCATTTATGCCTTGAAGTTATGGAGACATCTTCTGTATGGAGTGTCATGCAAAATCTACATGGACCACACAAGTTTGAAATATGTCTTCACTCAGAAGGAGTCGAATTTACGTCAGCGTAGATGGTTAGAATATATTGCAGACTACGAAGTCGACATCCTTTATCATCCTGGCAGGGCTAATGTAGTAGCGGATGCCTTGAGCCGGAAGCCCGCACATATATTTAACCTCTCAGTGCAATCCCTTGTAGAGGAGTTTTGCTCATGGACATTACCGTATGGAATAACACTTCGCCGAGTAGCTTAGAGGTGGAAGAGCCTTCGTGGATTACTCTCACTAGGCTACATCAAAAAGACGATCCTGATCTAGAGCACCTCCGCAGTAGGACTAAGAAAGGGGAATTACCTGACTTTTCAATTGATGATGTTGGTACCCTAAAGTACCGTGACAGATATTGTATTCCCGTTGCTGGGGACATCTGAGCAAGAATATACGGTGAAGCACATGGTTTAAGTGTTGTTTATCATCCTGGTTCCACAAAAATGCACAGATATTTGAAGCAGATTGTTTGGTGGTCAGGCATGAAGAACGACATCGCAAGATTTGCATCCGAATGTTATACCTGACAGCATGTCAAAGCTAATCATAGAAGGTCGGGTGGTAAGTTTGCTCATTTAGACATACCGAGTTGGAAATGAGAGAGTTTATCCATATATTTCATAAACGGTTTGTTGAGATCTCCCCGGGTGCATGATGCAGTGTGGGTTATCGTGGACAAACTAACTAAGTGTGCCCACTTTGTGACTTTCAAAATTGATTATTTTATGGAAAAGATAGCCGAACTTTATCTGGACGAAGTCATCAGGTTGCATGGTGTGCCTATGAGTATCGTGTCAGATAGAGATTCCTGGTTCATGTCTCGTTTTTGGCAAAGCTTGCAAGGAGCTCTAGGTAATGACCTTAGGTATTCTACTGTCTATCATCCTCAAACAAATGGTCAGACAGAGAGAGTGAATTAGATCTTGGAGGATATGATTAGATGTTATATTTTGGACCATTATGGGGCTTGGGATAAACACCTCGGACTGATGGAGTTCGCATACAATAATAGCTGCCAGGAGAGTTTGCAGATTGCGCCCTTTGAAACTTTATATGGAAGGAGTTGTCGAACTCCCCTGTTTTGGGTAGAAGTTAATGAGAAGCCTTTGCTTGGTCTGGAAGTGCTGGAGGATATGAGCATTTCAGTGATGCATATTCGTGAAAAGCTAAGGTTGGCTCAGGAGCGATATGAAATGTATGCAAATCAGCACAGAGTTGATCTAGAATTTGCAGTTGGGGATATGGTAATTCTGATGGTCTCTCTGATGCCAGGTGTTAAGAGATTTGGAAGGAATCATAAGCTTGATCCCAGGTATGTGGGACCTTTTTAGATTCTAGAGCGCATCGGAGTTTTTGCCTATAGACTGGAATTGCCTGATTCTTTCCCTGGTGTTCACGACGTGTTTCACGTGAGCCAATTGCGAAAGTGCGTTCATAGTGATCAACATGTCCTTGACTCCATGCCCCAATTGCAGTCTAATCTCTCGTATGTCGAAGAACTTGTTCGTATTCTGGAGACGCAAGATCGTGTGCTAAAAAAGAAGACAATTCTTATGGTTAAGGTTCTCTGGCGCAATTAGGATGCTAGAGGTGCAACTTGGAAATTGGAATCCGCAATGAGAGAGTCTCATCCTCAGTTGTTCTCTCAGTCTTTCCTGGTTAGTATTCTTGTTTAATGAATTCTCATATCATGTCTCTCCCTCTGCCCTCTCGTTTTGTTTTTGTGTTCCAAGTTTCGAGACGAAACTTCCTTTTTGGAGGGGTGACTGTAACGCCCTTGATTTTCCGACAATTTATTAATCCTCTTGACAACGTCATTATGACGTAAGGGGCGTTACGTTAACGTGGAGTTGACGGCGTGTCGCCGTTAGTGCGTTTTTGCGTCTGTTCGGTCGAGTCGGCCAAATTCGTGAATCCTTGTCGAAAATGGAAAATTTCATGTTAGGAAATTAAATTAATTAATTTTTGGCATGCTCGTCAAGTTTCGTCGCGATCCAAGCGATATTCGAGCCTCGGCGAATTTCCGAACTTTTGTAGAATTTATGTTTGTCATAAACTTTAAAAATTTATATCTCGAGAACGACATGTCGTATTTTTGTTCCGTCTTCGTCATTGGATTCGTAGCGTCAGTATTCGCCTACGGTGCGAGTTTCGTTTAATTCGGCGTGTGTTCGGGCCTCCGTTTTGAACTCGTGTTTCCTTGTTCAAAAAAATATAAATATGATTATTTTAATATTAAAGCACTGTTCAAAAATGTTATTTCTTATACATCTCTATAGTTTAATTTTTGGATATATTTGTAAAACCACTATTCACCAGGACAAAACAGCATTGTTCATGCAAATTAGTACTCGAGTAATGCATTAATACTCGAGTAATTCTGCTGGTAGTTGTCGGGTATTTTGCTGCTTGATCTCGAGTACTTCTAAACTGTTCTAGAGTAGTCCCTGCTTGATCTCGAGTACTTCTAAACTGTTCTCGAGTAGTCCCTGCTTGATCTCGAGTACTTCTAAACTGTTCTCGAGTAGTCCCTCCTTGGTCTCGAGTACTTCTAAATTGTTCTCGAGTAGTCCCTGCTTGATCTCGAGTACTTCTAAACTGTTCTCGGGTAGTCCCTGCTTGATCTCGAGTACTTCTAAACTGTTCTCGAGTAGTCCCTGCTTGATCTCGAGTACTTCTAATCTTGTTCTCGAGTAGTCGGCCGTCTTTCCCGAGAAATCTGTTTCAGTCTACGTTCGGGCGCCGTTTTGAGGGTCAAAACGGTGTCGTATAAAAAAATGGTTAACATGAAATTTGTTCGTCTCGATGAGATCTACAACTTCCATGTTGAGAACTTTTCGATTTAAAGCAATTATAAATCTCTATTTTCGTTTTCCGTGCGTCTGCACTTAAATTGACGGTTTTCTTCCTATTTAGACAAAATAAATTTTATAATTACATGTATATATATATTTACCTATATTCTTAAAACTTCATATTCTTCCTCACGATTAGACCGAACTGAAACTAGAGCGGCGACTCCCTCTCGTTCGTGATCCTTTCTGTAACACCTCCCCTGTAATGACCGTATAATATGGGTCCGGCCGGGGCCCTACAACATACAGACGCCACAGCTTCAGTATTATAAAATGATATAGCTACCCAAACTCAAAACTCAAAACACAACACAACGGAAACATCCAAAGAGACTAGAAGTTATCCACACCTACAAGAGTAACAAAATGGCCTTAAGGCCTTACAACAAGAGTAAATCTCAACTCAAATAATACATCAGTACTGAAAGTGCATAAGCACACCTAGACTACCTCGGCATGCAAGCCGGTCAAAATGAGCATAAAACATACAATGCCAAAAAAGTAAAGCTACAGCAAAAAGGTAACACTTCATGAGGCTTAGGCCTTTCTGGCCAGCGAGCTAGCTCCGGCTTGCGATCCTTGTCCTGTAAAAATTATTAGTAACGTGGGTCAGCAAAGGCTGACCTCAAACTGTGTAACCAACACATCTCCACCCGGCTGCCCCTAACGGACCCCGGGGTACTCCTCCAACCTGCAAGTTAGCACTTCGTATGCAATATTCATAAGCAAGAAAAGCAACTAAAGAAACAGGCTTGGATGTCTCAAACATCATACATGTTCTCTACTGTTGAGCATATAATATTAGGGCCTACTATGCAACATGAATACAACACCCGGGTTTCACCCAAGGCACCCTATAGCGTATGCATCTAGCACACCATCACATCAATTGGGTACACATCGCTTCCCCATTGGCATAAAGCCACAAACAAAGGGGTAACACAATCCCCCCCCAACGGCGCACAAGCCGCCACATGGAACTCTTGCTAAGGCCCCACCCGCTCAAGGTCTTAGACTCGGGCTTGCCTACAAGCTCTGACGTCTCATGTCAGGATTCCAACAAACACAAACTGACCGATTCTAAGAATCCTTGCTGGACCCCACCCGCTCATGGCCTCATTGCCCGGGCTTGCCCCTTGCTTGGCATTCTCGTCAGTCTCACAGAAGGGGACTAGTCTCGCCGGGACACTCTCCACACATGACGTGTACGTCACGGGATAGCCAGCCGACCACGGAGACACAGCCACGCCTTGGCACATCACAGTCCAAGACAAATCCACCCTAGTCCCTCATTTGTACTGCAGCGTTCCCGCGCACCAAGGAAACCATCTACCACCAATGCGGAGCTAACCTTGTCCACCAAGGAAACTATCTACCGCCATTGAGGAGCTAACCTTGTCCGGTTCCGACTACACGTACTCACTCGAGAAAAAGGGGAAAAGATCACCACATCACAAACGGCATCTTTCCGCAACGGATCTCTACAAATCCTTAAAGCTCGTATGCAACATCACCGAGTCGGAATAACGGTCGCGACTACGGCTTCACACACCATGCCTAATCCACTAACGGAGCGGATCTCTAATGCAAAACATATCGGGGACAGACTCAATCGACCCGGAGGTTCCTCTTGAACCTTGGCGACCCAAACCCCTCTCATTTGAGTGTTTGGTGCCCAAAAACTAGAAAAGAAAAGATGCTAAAATATGCATCCTAAAACCGAGAGGAGAAGTGTCGTTACCTTCAGACTCCTCTTCCTAGCCATGGAAAAATAGCCGGATGAAAACCTCCGCAACGATCTAGCCTCCCCGGATCTGGACTCGGCTCGCGATTTGGAGCACCGAAACCTCTCCAACAACCGGATCTCTACTTCACCTTCTTCCTTGCTCTCCCTTCTCTCTAGAACTTTAGAAAGAGAACCACTCAAAAGAAATGAGGGTTTCTAAGGGTCCAATCCCGTGTATATCCCATCCGGAATAACCCCCAGCCGTTGGATCCCAAATTAAAGAAACGAACGGCCTTGATTCGGGCTTGAAATGCTAAAATTGGGCCGAACACGGCCTGCGACACGCCCGTGTCCAGGGCCGTGTCCCCCATTCGCCGTCAAAACCCATGTGCCTGGAACAACACACGGGCATCCGACACGCCCGTGTTCGACCTGACATGCCCGTGTTCCAACTGACACGGCCGTGTTCCAACTGACACGGTCGTGTGCCTCCATCAACACAGCCCCGAAAACAACCCGAGACTCACACGGGTACTGGACACGCCCGTGTCCTTGCCCATGTCTAACTCAAAACGCCTGGGCTCCAGGCCGTGTTCACTATCTCGACACTTCGTCGAGCGAAGTTCGTCGACTGCCTGACACGGCCTTAGACACGCCCGTGTACTAGGTCGTGTACCTTGTCTCGACACAACGTCAAGCGAAATTCGTCGACTCCCCGGGCCGATCGTCGACACAGGCTCGACACGCCCTGATACACGCCCATGTCTCAGGCCGTGTTCTCTGCTCGACGATCGTCGACTCCAAAATCGTCGACCTCACAACCAAAATGTCGACTGGAGCCTGACACGCCCTGGCACATGCCCGTGTCCCAGGCCGTGTGCCCCCTGCCAGAAACCAATTTTCCTTCTCAGCTAAGACCCAAACTTGGCCAGAAACGCTGGTCGTCCCTCTATAAATTTGGGGGCGTTACAACTCTCTCCCCCTTAAAAGAATTTCGTCCCGAAATTACAAAGCAAAAGGGAACAAAACTTAAATGGTACCTGATTTGAAGAGCTCTGGATACTCTTCTAGCATGGCTTGTTCTCGCTCCCAAGAGTGCTCCTCACGACCGCAGTTGTCCCATCGGACTTTCATGAGTTTAACTTCTTTATTCCGCAACTGCCAAGTCTCTGAATCCTCTATAGCAATTGGACGGACTCGCGTCCTTAAGTCTTCCTCTATCGGCACCGATGCCAGCTCGATCACCACACTAGCCCCCACCAAGGCTTTCCTCAAGACGGAGACATGGAAGACGTCGTGCAATCCACTCAGCTCCGCAGACAACGCCAACCGATAGGCTGCTTCTCCCACCCGTTCAACAACTTCAAAAGGCCCCAAAAACCGTGGACTCAACTTCTTGAGTCGGCGAATCCGCGAGACGCCTTTGAACGGCTTGATCTTCAAATAGACCCAATCACCTACCGCAAACTCCAACTTCTTGTGACGAGCATTAAAGTATTTTGCTTGCCGGTCTTGTGTCACCTTCATACGCTCTTGAATGGTCAGTACCAACTCACAAGCGTCAACTACCACCTCCTTTCCCAAATTTTTGGTGTCTCCCGCCTCTGTCCAAGACATCGATGTGCGACTCCGTCTTCCATACAAAGCTTAATATGGCGTCATTTTTATACTTGCTTGATAACTGTTATTGTACGCGAATTCCACCATGAAGAGGTGATCCTCCCACTTCTTGCTGAAGTCAAGAATGCACATTCTCAGCATATCCTCCATAGTGCGGTTCATTCTTTCGGTTTGCCCGTCAGTTTGAGGATGGAACGTCGTACTGAACTTTTCTTCGTGCCCAAACTCTTCTGAACCAATCTCCAGTCCTTGGACGTAAACAGCCCATCTCGATCGCTGACTATGCTCTTAGGAATCCCATGCAGTCGCATAATGTTGCGAACATACAACTCCACCAGCTTCTCCACGCTGTCCTCCTTCCGATTTGGGATAAAGTGGGCCACCTTGGTTAAGCGATCCACGATCACCCAAATAGCATCATTACCCTGCTGCGATCTAGGCAAACCATGTACAAAATCCATGGAGATGTCATCAAATTTCCACTCAGGGATTGGAAGGGGCTTCAGGAACCCGCCCAGCTTCTGACACTCGGCCTTCACCAAGGCGCAAGTTTGGCAACGATTCACATACAAAGCTACGTCCTGCTTCAGCCCCAGCCACCAAAAGGATTTCTTCATATCCAAGTACATCTTTGTACTGCCCGGGTGAATGGAGTACTTTGTGAAGTGAGCCTCAAACATCAACTCCTCATGGAGTTTGCCGAACTGCGGTATACAAACCCTTTCGTCCTTCCTCAGAATCCCATCAATCATCTCCCAAGCGCTACTCTCGCCCTTTTGAGCCTCCATCACATATGGTTGAAACTCCACATCCAACCGAGTCGCTTCCCGAATGTGATCGGACAAGTCGTTCTGTATTTCAATCCAGTTCAACCGAGCCACGCTGGACTCGCCTCTCGCCACACATTCCAAACCAAGGGACTCCCATTCCCGTACCAACCGCTCATCATGAGCTTCGATCCAATTCCCTTGCCCCGAGTACTTTCTACTCAAGGCATCCGCCACCACATTGGCTTTACCTGGCATATACTGAATCGCCACCTCGTAGTCTCCAAGAAACTCAACCCACCTGCATTGTCGCATGTTCAAGTCCTTTTGATCCAAGAGATACTTCAGACTTTTATGATCCGTGAAGATCTCCACCTTTGCACCATACACATAATATCGCCAAATTTTCAACGCAAAAATTACCGCTGCCAACTCCAAGTCATGGAAGGGGTAATTCCTCTCATGAGACTTCAGCTGTCTAGACCCAAAAGCTATCACCTTGCCATGTTGCACCAAAACGCAACCCAAACCGCATCCCGATGCGTCACTGAAGATCTGAAATCTCTCGGTCCCTTGCGGTAGACTTAGGATTGGAGCCATCATCAGTCTCTCCTTCAGTGCCTCAAATGCTTGACTGCACTTTTGAGTCCACACAAACATATGATCTTTACGAGTGAGTGAGGTGAGGGGTAGAGCTATCCGCGAAACATTCTCCACGAATCTCCTATAATACTCGGCTAGTCCAAGAAAACTTCGGACTTCCGCCACGGTGCTCAAAATCGGCCAATCTCTGATGGCTTCCACTTTTGTTGGATCCACTACAACCCCATCCCCACTAATCACGTGGCCCAAAAATGTCACCTTCACTAACCAGAACTCGCACTTTGAGAACTTTGCATACAACTGATTCTCCCTCAACACTTGCAAGACCACTCTCAAGTGGGTCTCATGCTCCACTTTCGATTTGGAATACACCAAGATGTCATCAATGAAGACAACCACAAAAGAATCCAAGTATTCCCGAAATACTCGATTCATAAGGTCCATGAACACAGATGGCGCGTTCGTCAGCCCGAACGGCATCGTCGTAAACTCAAAGTGTCCGTACCTCGTACCAAAGGCAGTCTTGGGTATGTCCTCGTCCCGAATTCGCAACTGATAATAGCCTGACTTCAAGTCCAATTTTGAGTACACAACCGACCCCACCAACTGGTCGAACAAATCGTCTATCCGAGGAATCAGATACATATTCTTAACGGTCAGTTTATTCAGCTCTTGGTAGTCTATGCACAGCCGCATACTACCATCTTTCTTCTTTACAAACAACACTGGCGCGCTCCACGGTGAAGAACTGAGTCTGATATACCCTTGCTCCAACAGTTCCTGTAATTGTACTTTGAGTTCAGCCAACTCCTTTGGTGTCATCCTAAACGGAGGACGTGATACCGGCCTAGCCTCCGGCACTAACTCGATCGAGAAGTCGATCTCCCGCCGAGGAGGCGCTCCAGGAAGTTCATCCGGAAACACATCCTTGAACTCTGCCACTACGGGCACTTCCTCAATAGACAACTGGGAGAGGCGAACCTCCAATAATGCTACCAGCGCTACACCACCCTGGTTAACCGCCTGCATCAATTGCATGGCCGAAATCAGGGAATAGGCCACTCTACAAAGGCCCTCAAATTTGACTTCCGCCTGCCCTTTGCTCCTTAGGGTCACTACCTTAGATAGGCAATCAATACTGGAGCGCTGCTCTGCAAGCCAGTCCATGCCCAAAATGACATCGAACTCAACCAATGGTAAAACCGCTGCTACCAAAATGAAGTCAACTCCGTCCAGCTCCCAACAGATGCGCCATTTGGCCCCGGTGGTCATGGATGACCCATTAGGCATGCGCACTTTCAGCTTCGCGTCCGCCGAGAAAGAATCAACTCATATTCTCCGGATGAAGCTCTCCGCAAGAAAGGAGTGTGATGCTCCCGTATCGAACAATACCCTAGCGGGGTACCCGGAAATTAATACAAAGCCTACAACATAGACATCACACATAAAAGTCTAAAAGTATGAAGCACAAAAGTTAAACTTAAATTTCCTTATACCTGTCACCACATCGGTTTGGCGGATCGCTTCCTGCTGTCCAAGGTTGTAGGCCTTTGGTTGCACCGGTTGGAACCGAGAAGCGCTTGACTCCGTCATCTTCCCTTTCTCTGCGGCACTGGGGCCGGAGCGCACAGTTTGCTCCTGCCTTGCCTCTTGCTCCGCTCCTCCTTGAGGGCAACCACGAGCTATGTGCCCCACCTTACCGTAGTTGTAGCACGTCGGTGGTCCCCTAGAGTGAGAACATCCAGGCGTCCACTTGCTCTTCTCACCGGACCTAGAAGTGTGAGGCTTTTTCCTCCACCTACTCCCTTCAGACTTTCCCTGGGATTGGGGAGGCTTCCCTTCCCCTTGCTTGGGAGTGAAACCCTTACGACGTTGGGTTTGCTCCAGATCACTCTCCAATATCCTGGCAGCCTCAACTAGCTCATTAAAACCAGCTCTCTTCATGGAAATGAAGGGTTGCCTCAGATTCTCCCTCAGCCCCTGGTAGAAGAGGTTATCCCACTCTACATCATCTGTCATCGTCGTTCCCGCGTAACGACCCAAACGGGTGAACTCCTGCACATACTCGTCCACCGTCTTGTCTCGCTGCATTAAGTGCAGAAACTGCCTCTGAAGGGCCAACCGTGTAGAAACGGGAATGTACCTCTTTAGAAAAGCATCCCCAAATTCCTCCATCGACGGGGTGCGTCCAGGGAACTGGCGGCCGTTGTGGCTCACCCACCACAACTTGGCATCTCCTTCCAACATGAACGCCGCATACTTACATTTCTTTTCTTCTGGCTTCTCTGCCGCCCTCAAAAGCTCTTGAATTCGAACCCACCAATCCTCTGCATCCGTTGGCGTACCAACTCCCTTGAACGACGGGGGATGGAAGCTCAGGAAATACTTCATGTACTGGTCTCCATGTCCGACAACCATCCTTTCCGCCAAAGGCTCCACTCACCTGGCTTCTCCGCATGGCACGGCCGTCGACGTGTCCGGTGTAGCAGGGGTTGCTACCTGAGCTGCCGCTGCAGCTTGGGCTGCCACCATCGCTTCTGCAAGCATGCGGCAGAAGTCGGCCGGGTTTACACCCGTGCCCAAAAGACCTGGAGCATTGGCACTGCTCGCCGAAAGTTCTTCTCTTACTCTCGATGTACCCGCCTCATTACTTGCACTCTTCAAGAAAATAAGAAACAAGGGATCAGTCTCTAATCTCAAGACTTAAACATAAAGACACTCATGGTCCCGCGTTACTCTTATGTGGATAACTTCTCTACACACTGACCTTGAATCTAACCTGCCTCTGATACCAAATTGTAACACCTCCCCTGTAATGACCGTATAATATGGGTCCGGCCGGGGCCCCACAACATACAGACGCCGCAGCTTCAGTATTATAAAATGATATAGCTACCCAAACTCAAAACTCAAAACACAACACAGCGGAAACAACCAAAGAGACTAGAAGTTATCCACGCCTACAAGAGTAACAAAATGGCCTTAAGGCCTTACAACAAGAGTAAATCCCAACTCAAATAATACATCAGTCATGAAAGTGCATAAGCACACCTAGACTACCCCGGCATGCAAGCCGGTCAAAATGAGCATAAAACATACAATGCCATAAAAGTAAAGCTACAGCAAAAAGGTAACACTTCATGAGGCTTAGGCCTTTCTGGCCGGCGAGCTAGCTCCGGCTTGCGATCCTTGACCTGAAAAATTATTAGTAACGTGGGTCAGCAAAGGCTGACCTCAAACTGTGTAACCAACACATCTCCTCCCAGCCGCCCCTAACGCACCCCGGGGTACTCCTCCAACCTGCAAGTTAGCACTTCGTATGCAATATTCATAAGCAAGAAAAGCAACTAAAGAAACAGGCTTGGATGTCTCAAACATCATACATGTTCTCTACTGTTGAGCATATAATATTAGGGCCTACTATGCAACATGAATGCAACACCCGGGTTTCACCTAAGGCACCCTATAGCGTATGCATCTAGCACATCATCACATCAATTGGGTACTCATCGCTTCCCCATTGGCATAAAGCCACAAACAAAGGGGTAACACAATCCCCCCCCCAACGGCGCACAAGCCGCCACATGGAACTCTTGCTAAGGCCCCACCCGCTCAAGGTCTTAGACCCGGGCTTGCCTGCAAGCTCTGACGTCTAATTTCAGGATTCCAACAAACACAAACTGACCGATTCTAAAAAGCCTTGCTGGACCCCACCCGCTCATGGCCTCATTGCCCGGGCTTGCCCCTTGCTTGGCATTCTCGTCAGTCTCACAGAAGGGGACTAGCCTCGCCGGGACACTCTCCACACATGACGTGTACGTCACGGGATAGCCAGCCGACCACAGAGACACATCCACGCCTTGACACATCACAATCCAAGACAAATCCACCCTAATACCTCATTTGTACTGCAGCGTTCCTGCGCACCAAGGAAACCATCTACCACCAATGCGAAGCTAACCTTGTCCACCAAGGAAACCATCTACCGCCATTGAGGAGCTAACCTTGTTCGGTTCCGACTACACGTACTCACTCGAGAAAAAGGGGAAAACATCACCACATCACAAATGGCATCTTGCCGCAACGGATCTCTACGAATCCTTAAAGCTTGTATGCAACATCACCGAGTCGGACTAACGGTCGCGACTACGGCTTCACATACCATGCCTAATCCACTAACAGAGCGGATCTCTAATGCAAAACATGCCGGGGACAGACTTAATCGACCTGGAGGTTCCTCTTGAACCTTGGCGACCCAAACCCCTCTCATTTGAGTGTTTGGTGCCCAAAAACTAGAAAAGAAAAGATGCTAAAACATGCATCCTAAAACCGAGAGGAGAAGTGTCGTTACCTTCCGACTACTCTTCCTAGTCATGGAAAAATAGCCGGATGAAAACCTCTGCAACGATCTAGCCTCCCCGGATCTGGACTCGGCTCGCGATTTGGAGCACTGAAACCTCTCCAATAGCCGGATCTCTACTTCACCTTCTTCCTTGCTCTCCCTTCTCTCTAGAACTTTAGAAAGAGAACCACTCAAAATAAATGAGGGTTTCTAACGGTCCAATCCCGTGTATATCTCATCAGGGACAACCCCCGGCCGTTGGATCCCAAATGAAAGAAACGAACGACCTTGATTCGGGCCTGAAATGCCAAAACTGGGTCGAACACGGCCTGCGACACGCCCGTGTCCAGGGCCGTGTCCCCCATTCGCCATCAAAACCGACGCGCCTGGAACAACACACGGGCATCCGACACGCCCGTGTTCCAACTGACACGGCCGTGTGGTCGGCCGTGTGCCTCCATCGACACAGCCCCGAAAACAACCCGAGACTCGCACGGGTACTGGACACGCCCATGTCCTTGCCCGTGTCTAACTCAACACGCCTGGGCTCCAGGCCGTGTTCACTATCTCGACACTTCGTCGAGCGAAGTTCGTCGACTGCCTGACACGGCCTTGGACACTCCCGTGTCCTAGGCCGTGTGTCTTGTCTCGACACAACGTCGAACGAAATTCGTCGACTCCCCGGGCCGATCGTCGACACGGGCTCGATACGCCCTGAGACACGCCCGTGTCTCAGGCCGTATTCTCTGCTCGACGATCGTCGACTCCAAAATCGTCGACCTCATGACCAAAACGTCGACTGGAGCCTGACACGCCCTGGGACACGCCCGTGTCCCAGGCCGTGTGCCCCCTGCTAGAAACCAATTTTCCTTCTCAGCTAAGACCCAAACTTGGCCAGAAACGTTGGT
This sequence comes from Platanthera guangdongensis, assembly GCA_039583875.1. Classification (NCBI taxonomy): domain Eukaryota; kingdom Viridiplantae; phylum Streptophyta; class Magnoliopsida; order Asparagales; family Orchidaceae; genus Platanthera; species Platanthera guangdongensis. The sequence goes on from CM077149.1 coordinate 47,734,164, forward strand.
CGTCCCTCTACAAATTTTGGGGCGTTACACTTTCGGTGGCTGCCGACGGTGCTCCAGTGCTCGAAATATTCCACCGAATATAGATCCGGAAAGCTCTCGTTGAGAGCTACGCCATCGTGGTAAAACTTTGCTCATTTCTTGAGTTTTCTCGTTAGGGTTTTTGGCCCTAACCTCTATTTCGGTCATTTTTGTTCAGATTTTGACCCTTCTCGTTTTCTTTAGTCCCGATCTACGACGTGGTGTATATTGGAAGACCGATTAGGGTAGAAATCGAGGCAAGTGGCGTTCTTGCTCTCTTAACCCATTTCTTCCAATTTCTAACCCCTTTTTCTTGGATTCGATACGTTTAATTTTCCTAAAACTTGTATACCTAAATTGTTCCGTAAATTTTGATAAAAAATATAGTCGCATCATTTTAATTGTCGTGTCATTTTGATCGTTGCGCTATCTTGTGTGTGCTGATATTTTTTATCATCCCCTACCTTGTGAGACCCTTGCAGTCTTCATCTATTAGTCCAAGTCATTTGTTAATCCCTTTGAAATTTCGTCGGGTATGTCCAATTTGTCAAGTTCCCTTTTTAGTTGCAAATTTCGTCAAAAAAATCAAGTCATTTTCTGTTTACCTGATAGACTAAGTTTAATTAAAGAACTCTGAATATTTATATATGTAACTAAAGAAAACTTTGATGGACTGTGCGCGTTGGAGTTTCTCCCTCGGCATAGTGCCTTATGGTTGAGTCTATGTGCGTTGTGGATTTTCATCCCCGACACACTACCTAAGTTGTTGGTCTGTGCGCGTTGTGGTTTCTCCCTCGGCATAGTTCCCTTTTGGCTAGGTTTGTGCGTGTTGTGGACTTTTTTTCTAGCACAGTACTTTTATTTCCTGTTGAGCTGATCTGTCTCATTTAAATGATGAATAACATGAATAATAAAGAAAGATGAATGTATGAACTTCTGATGTTTGACACGTTGTTCTATCCAGTTATTGTGATTAGCCTTTCTTGCTCAGCAAAATTTAATGTTTTGTTTCTATTGCTTTACTACTGACTTTTGTTGCAGTCGCTTTGTTGCCCCTCGTTCACTTCGAGGTTTGTTAGTCTTCCTTTTACTCTTTTGCGCCACTTATAGCTTGCTTCTAAAGTGTTATTCTTTTGAATGTCTCAAGTTTAGAGCAGTAGCAGGTTTAGCTGATAGAGTTATGCTTCTGGTGCTGTGAGTTGCTGCGGCCGTTTGTTTCCACTTCCGAGCGTTGAGGTAGTTGTTTTGTTAGACATGACTGTTTCTCTATGGGTTTGTGTCATTTGCTGACGCCCATAGTCCTAGACTTCTCATGATAGTTTACTTGTTACTTTACTGTTGTTACTTAATGTTTATTTATACTTGCTCTCTGAGAAGGATTTATGTTATGATGCATTTAGTTACTTTTAAATATACAAAACTGCATTCTGGAATATTATTATGGAATAACTTTTAACTGCAAAACTTACTACTTTTAAGCGCTATAAAGGTCTTCATTTATATTACGTGTAGAAGTCACAACATCATTATAATATGCTAGGCTTTCATTCTCATATAGGATAACAAATGAATCAAACTAATTATTTTTCGCTGCGTAAACATATATATTTTCTCACCTATGGACTAGTGATCCACCCGACCGCGGGACATGGTCAATAACTCAAATAACTTATATGTATTTTTTTAACTTAATTTCATAAGTCTTTTACTTAAAATAAATGTGAGGACGAGTTGCATGAGCGTCTGCAGTTGTCCCCTGCACGGCGTGTCATCACGACGCGTATTTTCTCTTACTCTGACGTATTATTTAATACGAAGAAAATGCGGGCTGTGACAACCACCGACACGCGTTCCAGCATGGTCGCAACCACTCATATATCTGCAGGGCGCCCACACGCCCGTACGCGCACCGTGCACCATCGTGACCACAGAAGCAACAACTTCCTCCCTCAGACATGATTACCGTTTCTCCTATATCAAAATAAATACTAATATTTTTTTCCCCGAGTTTGCAGGGCACAACCACTCGCCAGCACAAGACTGTCACTATTCGCCACCATCGCCGCCGTGAAAGTGAACAGAACAAGATCCTTGTGTTTCTTCGTCCGAGGCGGTCTCGTGCAACAAGGATCTGGGGGCAATTGTTGGGGATGAACCCCATTTTATAGAAGATAAGGGGTACACATAGCCAGACCCCCATGATCTCCACCCAAAAGGAGTGGTGTTGGGTACATTGGAATAAATGTACCTGATTTGAAGAAGCCTCACCATACTCAATGATATACATCAAAATGTATTTGATGTATTTTGAGTTACCTTGTGCAGGTTAAGTAATTGCAGGGAAAGCTGAAAAGTTTCTAAGTCCATGTGTCGACACCCAGAAGAAAAGTGTCGACACTTAAGAAGACTTGTGTCGACACCCAGAGAAGCTGTGTCGACACTTGGAGTAATTGTGTCGACACCAGGAATGCAGAGTCGACACCAGAAGGAAAGTGTCGACACATACAGGTTGTGTCGACACTCAATGAAGAAATGTCCAGGGAGGCTGTGTCGACACTTAGAAGCAGTGTCGACACCCAGAGGAACTTTGTCGACATCAAAAGTGTCGACACTTGGAGGCTGTGTCGACACTCAGCAACACTTCAGCAAAGTTCAAGTACAAGTATCGACATAATGAAGAATGTGTCAACACACAGCAAAAGTCTCAACATATGAAGAAAGTGTCGACACTAGGAGGCTGTGTCGACACTCAGCAAATTTCAACAAATTCTAAGTACAAGTGTCGACACTCAGCCAAAGTCTCAACACAAGAAGAATGTGTCGACACAAGGAGAAGTGTCGACACACAGCGAAAGTATCAACACAGAAGGCATGTGTCGACACCAAGAAGATGTGTCGACACTGAACAAGTTCAACACAAGAAGATGTGTCGACACAAAGGAGTTGGGTCGACACTTAGCAGAATTCAACTAAGTACTGAAGAACAAGGAGTTGTGTCGACACACAATATTAGTGTCGACATATGTTGAAGAAGCAGTGTCGAAAAGTAATTTCTACAACACAAGGAGTTGTGTCGACATCTTGAAGGCTAGTGTCGACACTAAGTCTACTTGTGTCGACACTTGGTCTATAAGTGTCGACACTTAAAGACTGACTGTCTCGACACTTTCAGACAGTTACAGAAAATTCAAGAAGTGACTGGATGAATTGACAGCTGCCAATCCAGCCGGTCTACTGCAACTGTCAGAGCTGTCAGAAAGTCGTTAGAAACCGGATCAGCCGGTCACCATGAGAAGGCCTATATAAAGGCTTATTCTGTCAACAGAAGAAGATGATCAAGCAATTCATTGAAGAATCAATTCAAGTGAAGATCTAAGTAGTTGGAAAGAGAGAGCTCCTTCCAAGTAGAACAGCTGTTGAACCAGGCTGTGAAGAAAAGTTTCAGATTGGATTCTGATTCTTAAGTTAGCAGTGATTGAAGATCAGCTGCAGAGAGACTCAACCCTATTGTGTTCTAAATTCAAGAAGCTTTGAAGAAAGCCAAGGGAGGTTGATCTCAGCAAAGTTCTTCCAAGAACTCATCAAGAAACCAGACAACTCTTCTCTCTTATTCTGAGTTGTGGTTATATACATTGTATTTTTAATTTCTTGTAGGATCCTTAGGGATCTGAGTTGTAAGCCTGAAATTATAAAGGCTGAGTGGTAGGGCCTGTGTGCCTGAGTGTAGGAGATCTATTTCTCTGAGTGTAGGCCTGTTGTAGGTTGAGTGTAGGCCTTGTTGAAGGCTGAGTGTAGGTCTTGTGAAGACTGAGTGGTAGGTCTTTTGAGCCTTAGTTGTAGGAGTGGGATCACTCTGAGCTGTAGGAACCTATTTGGGGTTCTGAGTGTAAGATTTGAGGATCTGAGGAATAGTGGAGGAGTTTGGCCGAATCTAGTACACTACTAGATAGGCGAAGAGGGAAAGTGGATGTACCCAAACCTTGGGGAACCACTATAAAACTGTGTGTACTCTGTGTGTATATGATTCTGTGGTTGCTGTTTTATGTTATGTGAAATCTGTGATTAAATCTGCCTAAAAGTTTAAAAAGATTAAGGTCACCTATTCACCCCCCCCCCCTCTAGGTGATTAGGTACAATTTCTTTCAAGTGGGATCATGAGTTTGACTACTCACGCGATCACCGCACCCGATCCTCCTGCACACCAATCCCATCATGCACACAAAAGGAACCACCACAGGCGCCTCCCTGCCGACCGCCGGGCGTCACCCCGCGGTCGAGGGGCGGCCACTCCTCCACGGTCGCCGCCTCGCAGCCCAGGAGCGGCCATGCAAGTAGCCCCTTGCCCGCCGCCTTGCGGCCAAGGGGCGGCCAAACCGCCGCCTTGCGGCCAAGCCAGCCACCCCTTCCTCGGCTGCCGCCGGCCGCTCCTCCCGCGGTCGCCGCCTTGGAGCCAAGGGGCAGCCAGGCAGGCCTCCCCACCTCGGATGAAGGAAACCTCCCCCGGCGAGGGAGGCGGAACGACCGTCGTTCGCCTGTGGAGGCCCGCTCCTGCCGTCCGATCGAGGAGAAGCATCCTCGACCGTTCAATCCGCGCGTAACCACCAACTAACCACCGGGTTAGTGGGGGGATTTATTTAATATTTTAATACTTTATTAGTAGCGGTCTCCAAATAGCGGGATATGCGCATCAAGAAGTATAGTAGAAACATTTATGAAGATGGTTATGATGTGTAGATAGCCGCGTAACCACCGTAACCACGTCCCGGAGCCTATAAAAGGAGCCCCGGGTCTCCTCATTTATCATCTTCTTCTGATCTTTCTCTTCATAGTCTTCTTCTTCCTCAGGTCGAAGCTCTGTCAATTTCCTCCTCCGAGCCACCTTCAAGCCACACCCGAGCCACAAGCGGGTCAATTCGCAACCACACGACGAAGCCGAATCACCCAAGTTTCAAACGGCTCCAGTAACTGCAAGACTAAGTGTGCCTCCTCCCGTCCAGAATCAGCAAGTCGCTATCCGAAGACGACTGGCGCAAAGCACAATCTATAATAACTCTCAGCGCGACGGCCTGTTGTACGCCGTGTGCAAAGTGCTCTCTCATCCCATAATTTTAACGAAAGGTGGTCTGTCACCCTCGACTTCACAAACCAGCTGTAACCATCAAGAAATAGTGGATTTTGACCGGCACAGATCCAGTCACATGTTTTTTTACACAGTTGAGAGATTTTTCCACGTTTAAACTGCTTGTGTACAATCAACCTGCTCTTTTAACTGTGTGCGCGCTCGACCGTCTCGAGAGCTAAGACTGTCCAAAAAATTCTGGCGCGACCGGAACGTCGAGTTAGTCCGCAACAGTTTGGATTTTCAAATTGAACAATAACATATGGATTAGGAAAACAATTTTATGACTAATGTAAAAAGAGTTGTTTGAAATCATATCGGTTATAGCTGCACATGCAACTTTCAAATTATTTGTTGAATTCGACAATCGTCATAATTCTAAACAACCAATCTGAATAGAAACAAAAAGAATTAAAACTATTCTGAAATTATTACTAGCAAATATTTCTACTTTTCAAATCAATATGCCACGGGTAATCAACAACATTTATTACCTGTAATTTGGAGGGTGCTTGAGATGGACGAAGTGAAACTTCTGCTACAAAGGAGTTAGCTTTTACACGGGAATTTTAGATGATCCATCCGCGGAAGGAGCCGAAGGATCACGACAAAAAAGGGGGACGATAAGAATTGCTACCTGAAGTGGTTGATGCTAGCGAGAGTATCAGGAACCTTCAGTGGTCGGTGGTGGAATCAGGGCGGTGAAAGGAGTCGAAGGTGCGACGGACAGTGACGGAGCCAGAAAATAATATCAGGGTGGGCAGACTCATTTCATAATGTCGTTAAAAAAATTAACTTAAATTATTCAAATAACTGTATTAATACAAGAAAAATAACATATGAATATTTAAGAATATTTCAACTAAATTAAAATTAAAAACACATAACATTACCTTTCATAGTTGACAACGTCGACTTTTCATATTTTGAAAGTGTTTGATGATAGTCGCATTATCAATACTTTTGAATATATCTCTTTCAATATATATAATCAAGCAATCATTCATCATTGAGTCTCCCATCCGATTACGCAGCCGGTTTTTCACTATATTCATTGCAAAAAATGACCTCTCAACTATAGCTGTTGTAACTGGTAAAACCAATGATAATTTCAGGAGCAAATAAACCAAAGGATATAAAATATCCTTTTTTTCTCAACCATCTTTACTGCAAGATCGTCAATTCCATTTACATGTGCAAAATTACTATCAACCCGAACATCATAAACATAAGTTTCCAACTGACAATTCAGTTCCATAATATCTAAATTTGAAAATTCGGATTGATAAAACTCAGCAAGTCGTCTTAATTTTTGCTTATCAAATGCAGAAAATGAATTATTCGGACTCAAACATGCAACACAAAGAAGTAGTTCTGTATTTCTCTCCGTAAATCGGCTATTCAATTCTTGAAACTGCATATCTATCACATTGTAAAATATCTCAACTCGATAATGATGTAAATTTGTCATTTCTTGAACCCTTCTTCTTGATTGGCCTCTTGCAACATATAAAGTATTCATATCTGGAATACTAATTTTGCAATTATTACAGAATAAAGAAACTTCATTAAATAATTCTGTCCAACTTTTATCTCATTTATCCTGCAACCTTTGTTTAGAAATTTGCACTAAATGCATGACATTACAAATATCTTTGTCTTTACGTTGCAATGTCTGTGATAGACTATTTGTTATTCCCAATATATCTCTCATCAAAAATAAAACAATTATGAAATCAAATGATTGTAGTGAATCTAATAATGAAAAGGTCGTTGCTTTATGATCAAAACTTAAATGTAGATCTTTTTCAACAATCTCGAGAACATCGATAATGAAGGAAAACATCACAATTATGTTAAGCAATGAACCATAATATGATCCCCACCTAGTATCACCTGATCTTTTTAAAGCCCTTTTTTGATTTAAACCAGTACCACTTAAAAGTTCATCTTTTTGCAAAACTTCAACAATCTTAACAAATTGAGACTCGCGTAAAAGTTTTTGACGCTTACATGAGACATTGATTATATTGGTCAAAGATACAACCAATTTAAAAAGACAAGTAACTTGAACATGACTTTTTGCAACTGCTACTAACGCTAATTGAAGTTGATGTGCAAAACAATGAACATAATATGCAGATGAGTTCTCTTTCATAATTAGAGCTTTAAGTCCATTAAACTCCCCTCACATATTACTTGCACCACCATATCCTTGTCCTCGTAATTTTGAAATGCTGAATCCATGATATAAAAAGAATTCTTCTAATACTGTTTTAAGAGAATGAGCTGATGTATCCATTAAATGCATAATTCCAAGAAAGCGTTCAATTATCTGCCCTTCACTGTTAACATAGCTCAAAGCAATAGTCATTTGCTCTTTAGTAGATATATCTCGTGACTCATCTATCAGTATAGAAAAAAAGCATCTCCAATATCCATTTTAATATAATTTATTGTCTCAACTATCATTGCATTGATAATATCTTTTTGAATTTCATGAGCAGTTAACTTGTTATTTTCTGGCGCGTTATGCAAAATCACTTTTTTCACATCTTTATTATAATCTCCAAGAAATCTTAAAAGCTTGAGAAAATTTCCTCGATTTGTTGAAGAATCTGATTCATCATTACCACGTAATGTTAAGCCCTGTAGTATTAAAAATCGAATGCAATCAACTGATGCAGTTAGACGTGTTTTATGCTCTTGTCTAGCGAGATCCGATTGTTTAAGAAATTGGACCTCAATATGCTGACCTAATTTCATTAAGTTAGTGCACATCACTGCAACCTGATTGTGAATACTATTGGGACCCCCAACATGTTCTCGAAGTGTATTTAAACCATCTTTCCAATTTCTAAAGACGTCAACAGTAAATGAATCTCCCCCTAATTGTTGTCCTATTTCAGGCTTAAAAAGATAACAAAATATACAAAATGTCGCGTTTTTTGCTATGCTATATTCCAACCAAGAAGGAAAATTGCTCAAACCATGCATAATTGAATCTTCTAGGTGTACTCCTAAACATTGTCTGTGGAAACTAATGATGTCATGGTTGACATGACCCTTTCAATAGATATTTTCTTCTAATTTCATCTCTATCAGTGACATTATGATCTGATAATCTAACTCGTAACCCTGGATCGACTATTATGTTGTCCAGATTAGTTTCAATCAGACCTCTCTTTGAATTTGATTCCAAATCATCTTGACAAATTCGTTTTTTCTTAAGAGCTGATTCAGAAATTGGAAGTTTCTTAAAAAACTTATCCATCTTTGTAATTAAAAAACCCCTTTCAGTGTGCTCGTTGTGATCGGATTCCCTATACAATGACCATAGCCCGTAACAATTAGCCCAAACGTCTACACAACGAAAATGATGGGCAAGAGAGAAACACTTGCCCAAACGAAGGTTCGCTAAGCCTCTTTAGATCTCCCAAGGGCTATAAAACCAATGTTCGATCAAGCGAAAAAGACCCACACGATCCGAACGAGTGATATTTTACCAAAAGAGAACCACCCAAAACAAACATTTCGCAAGGGGGTGGTCTCTCCCAACAAAGAACAACAAGGTTCACCAAGCCTTCTCGGGCGTATTTTTTTTAAAGAAAAAAATTACCACCACAAAAAATCAACTGAAACCTCAATTAGACAAATTGCACAAGAGGAAAGTGGAAGAACGTCGTTACCTCAATCAAGAGATTATGGCCGTCGCACAACAATCAAAGAAATTTCTCCTGCAGAAAGACGTGCCTCGCCACACGCGGCTCTGTCTCCGGTAGGTCGACGACGCCTGGCCTCCTCGAGTCCTCAGTCCTCACTCCTTGACGCCTCGTCGTCCTCGCCCGGGATGTCGCTGGAGGAAAAGGGGGAATCTGCCGGCTGGAGTGCTGGACCACAGCGGCGCTGCGTATCGCGCGAAGTGGCGAACTCGGGGAAGAAATCAGTGCGGGAGGAGCCTGGAGGAAAAGGATATAAAATAAACCTAACTCATATGCAATCTTGGCCATTGATTAGAATCTGATGATTTAAAAAAACAGTAAAATGAGGGAGTGTATGTGTTTCGATCCCGGATCAGCGCCCAAAACACCCAAAAACTAAACCATTGCACCAAATTAAAACTTATGTATATTTTGTATATTTATTTATATATATAATAAATATATATATTAAAAAATTTAAAACTCATTTCATAACCCCTGATTTGTTGAAAATTTCGCAAAATCCAGGGTGGGCAGCTGCCCACCCTGGACCCTATGTAGGTCCGCCCCTGGCGGCGGAAGAAGCTCGCGAATGGAGGAGGTGCGACCGAAGAAACAGTGTGGAGTGGGGACATGAAATCCGTAAAACTCTAAAAAGTGTTTATTTTTGTTTGCTTATTTTCAAATTTGAAGTGCTTGTATCATTTGTCAATATTTAAATTGTTTGGAAGTCAAGAACTACCATCTCGTCTATGGATCCGGATCTTCTGGAGTTCATGCAGGAACTTTAGGGTGAAGTTCAATCCAATGGCGCGAGAACCCCCCACTTCATCAATCCAACGGTTGGACTTCTCGCGCGCTAAAAGACAAAAAAATAGAAAGATAAAATAATAAAAAATGCAAACACCCTCGCCCGTTGGATTTCAATCGGACGAGCGAGATTGCGCGAACTCCACCCTGAAGTTTCCGCACGAACTCCAGAGGATCCGAATTCCTCTTCTATTCAGCCCGAGTAAATCGCCACGTGGAATATCTTGAAGTAGTATCATTGGCTATATCGCGTTGGCAGTGCCCAAAAACAGTTATACATCGTCATCAATTATTAGAAATTATTTGGAGAAATATTTACAGTTCATTTCCCGAATAAAGTCAACTGTAGATATTCACGCCGCACATCATCTCCTTTTCCCAATCCCAGCCGCACAATCAGCAGAATATCACTACCGTCGAAGCCGCGAATTGGACGGTTTAGATTAAATCTAAAAATACAACTAGGGCGACCTTTCTCTGTATAAATGACAGAAGAGATCCCGCATGTAGATGCGCGTGGTCTGCTCGTGGAAACCCTACCTGAACTGCATTTCCATCTCTGGTAAGAGTGTCTGACTAGTATCAAGATCCACACATACAGTTCTCGCAAATAATCTGATGATTGTGTCGTCCAGCTTGATCAACAATGGGAAAGGCATATCCCACCGTCAGCGCCGATTACACGCAGGCGTTGGAAAAAAGCAAGAGGAAGCTCCGGGCTCTGATTTCTGATAAGAGCTGCGCTCCGATCATGCTCCGTCTGGCGTAGGATCTCCTCGATCTACAAATTTCAGTGCTAATTTTATTTATTATTTGGATTACATTGACGAAATTCTGTACAGATGGCATTCGGCTGGGACTTATGATGTGGGGACGAGAACCGGTGGTCCATTTGGGACGATGAGGCACAAGGAGGAGCTAAGTCATGCCGCCAACAACGGGCTTGATATTGCTATTAGGCTCTTGGAGCCGATCAAGGAGCAGTTTCCCATTCTCTCGTATGCTGATTTTTACCAGGTATTATGTCTATTTTGAAGGTTAATTTATTGTGGATGTTCTTTTTTCCTTGGCGGAAACAGAGATTCATGGTGATCGAACTGCTTGTGGAAAGTTTTATTAATGTTATATATTGATTTCAGTTGGCAGGTGTTGTCGCCGTTGAAATAACCGGAGGACCTGAAATCCCATTTCACCCCGGCAGGGAGGTACAGTAGGCATAATCTCCTTTATTTGAAGAAGATAATTTATGGACCACATATGTTCCATTTTAAGTCACATCTTCTCTGTTATTTAATTCAATAGCAACAAGGCATGTTGGTTTTTTCTTTTGATGAAGCGTTGCTCAATGGTATTTAGTGTCTATTGTTTTAGGAGTAGCAAGCTGCGATAATATCTAAATAATAGGCTTTTTCATTTCCAAAAAGTTAAGATTACATGGGTATGACCTGTGTTGTCAAGGCGCGTGCCTAGGGGAGCCTGAGGCGCCGGACGCACTCGGCGAACTGGGCGCACTCCGTTGCACCTTAGGAAGGCCTAGGCGGGCGATGTGCCTGAGACACGCCTAGGCGCACCCAAGCCCACCCGAGACGCACCCAAGGCGCACCAGACACCCAATTTGTTGAAATTCAGCGGATTGAGCACCCAATTCGCTGAAATTGAGCGGATTGGGCGGCGCCCAATTCGCTGAAATTGAGCGGACTGAGCGCCCAATTCGCCGATATTGAACGGACTGGGCGCCCAATTTGCTGATATTGAGCGGACTGGGCTCCCAATTCGCTGGAATTGAGCGAATTGGGCACCCAATCCGCTGAAATTAAGTGGACTGAGCACCCAATTCGCTGAAATTGAGCAGACTGGGCGCCTAGTTCGCTCAATTTCAGCGAATTGGGAGCCCAGTCCGCTCAATTTTAGCGAATTGGGCTCCCAGTCCGCTCAATTTCAGCGAATTGGGCTCCCAATTCGCTCAATTTCAGCGAATTGGGCGCCCAATTCGCTGAAATTGAGCGGACTGGGCGCACATTTCGCTGAAATTGAGCGCATTGGGCGTCCAATTCGCTCAGCGGATGGGGCTCCCAATTCGCTGAATCTCAGCGGATGGGGCGCCTAATTCGCTTTATTTCAGTGGATGAGGCGCCCAATTCGCTAAATCTCAGCGGATGGGGCACAATTTTAGCTAATTTGGCGTTCAATTTGCTGATTTTTCATGAATTGAGGGCTTAATTCACTAAGACTCCGTTCGTTAAGCGGGAATTGGGCTGTTGGAATTGGTATTCATTTACCAATTCCAATTATAACTGTTCGGTATGCCAAAATATTCGTGGGAATCGGAAATCAAACCTAATTTGGTCGGAATTAGGTATAAGCTCATCCCGCGACATTCACTTCCGACCTCGCTAGGTCAGACTTCGCGATTCCGCTCCCGCTCCTCTTCCTTCTCTCGTCGCCGCGATTCCGATTCCCCTCCCTGTTCCTGCTCCCAATCCCGTTGCTTCGACTGCTTCGGCTCCGGATCCCGCCGCCGCTCCTGCTCCCGTCGCCGTTCCTGCTCCTGCTCCCGTCGCCGTTCCTGCTCCGGCTCCGGCTCCCGTCGCCGTTCCTGCTCCCGCGGCTGCTCCCGCTCGGCTGGTAACTTCTTCTTCTTTTCGTTTTTTACTGCGTGGTCATTCCCAACTTTATCTCATGTGACAACGTAAGACAAATCAGTCTTGAAATTTTTTTTTACTGATTCTATTCAAAGCATTAGGTTACTAAATTAGATGATTGATATTTGCCTAGTAATGACAGCATTAGTTTGATGTTTGCCTAGTAATGACAACATTAGTTTGATGTCATTTATTACTCTTTTTACAATTCTAAGTTTGATGTTTGCCTAGTAATGACAACATTAGTTTGATTTTACTGCATGGTCAGTCTAATAAAGTCTTGGTTCCGACTGTAGGATTTTGCAACCTTGGTATTAAACTAGACTAATGATTTTGATTGGTTTTGTTTAAATTTACCCAACTTAAAATAATGTCCCGCTTGTATTGGTGCACCAAAAATATTGGTCTTATATGACCCTCGTTTTTGAAATAAGATGCTATTTCTTCCCTCTTTTTGGTAAAAAGAAAGAAGCTTAATAGACTCCTAGTTAGGTCATGAATCATATTGCATAATCAAGTTTTCATTCTTCATCTCTTTTTATTATTTAATTTTTACCATGTAATCAAGTTTTCATTTTAGTGCAAGACCGGAAAGTAGGGCTGTATAACGACCCTAATGTACCATGTATGTACCCTAGCATACTTGATTTTTCGGTCCTCATTGGTGACATGATTTCTCTTCCAGGACACCCGCATTCACATGCATTTTGTACTTGTTCGTTTATATGTAGATGGATGAATTACAAAGACGTCGTAGACGTAGGAGAACAACAGTGGCAACAGCTCTTGCTGCGGCCTATATTGTTTTGATGAAACCCAAGATTGGAAGGGATTTTGAAGAGGCCGATGCCAAAAAAATTTTAAGGACGTTGTTTGCCCGATTACATAGTGGGACAGATATCAATTGTTTTAATCAGTTTCGAATGAACAAAAACTCATTTGAAACTCTATGCACCATATTAGTTGTGAGAGGATTACTAAGAGACACAAGAAACGTTTCAGTGAAAGAGTCTGTTAGCACTTTTTTATATATTTTAGCTCATAATAAAAAATTTCGAGCGGTTGGTGGAACGTTATTACGTTCAATTGATACAGTTAACAGACATTTCAGCGTGGTGTTTGGGGCAATTCTAAAGTTAGCCCCTGATTTTATCAAGCTCCCGGATGTGTCAACAACACAAAGATGGCGTAATTTTTCCGTGAGAATTTTATCTCTTTCATACAGGTCTTGTGTATGTTATCTGCTTATTCAATATTAATACTAATTACATAATGTATATGATTGCATTGGAGCCATATATGAGACTCATATTGAAGTAACAGTTCCAATCAAAGATCAAGGTCGATATCGAAATAGGAAGCAAGCGATTACAACAAACGTAATGGGTGCATGTGACTCAAACATGAATTTTATTTATGTATTACTTGGCTGAGAGGGTTCATCTTCAGACTCCAGAGTGTTGTGTAATGCTCTCGAAAGAGCAGATCGTTTTGAGGTCCCGGTAGGAAAATACTACCTTGTGGACACGGGATACGCTAACGGTCCAGGTTATCTTGCTCCATATCGGTCAACAAGATATCACTTAAAGGAGTGGACTACACAAGCAACAATCTGACGAACTATAAAGAGTTGTTTAATCTTAGACACACAAAGGAGAGAAATGTTATTGAGAGAACATTTGGTCTCCTCAAAAAAAGATGAGCAATTTTACGAGGGTCATCCTTCTATGATATCAAAGTGCAGGTATATTTATTAAGAGAACCTTCATTCTATTACAATTTATTTGGTTATAAAGTGTATTTTTTTTAAATTTGGCACATGTTCAAATTATAAATGCATGTTGTATACTCCATAATTTCCTGATAGAGAGGAGATTAGAGAACAATGCACGATTGCTTGCTGAAGTAGATGCAGACATTTTAGAACAAGAAGCAAGTCATGCTAGTTTTGAGTATGCAGATGCAATGGGTGCTGTTCAAGCAACTCCGGAGTGGACCCATTTTAGAGATACTATGACCGTAAATATGTTCAACGAGTATCGTGCTCAACGTGGATTATAAGATGTTCTCCTGCTTTGCTACTTGTTGAAGCCAAAATTTGACTTCAACGAATGTTCACGAAATAGGGGCGTAGCCGACTCCTACTTGGCCCAAGCTCCGACCTCCGACCGGTCGTGAAGGATTAGAAAACTGGCCCAAAGCCGCAGCAGGGAGGTCCCACCGCTTACCCGGAAGGTCACTGAGAGCTTCCCCTCCAAAGCCAAAAGCTGGGCTTGGAGTTCCTCAGAAGACCGTGCCAATCAATCCTCTCTAGCCTCTGAAAAAAGGTGCCTTCTGAGGAACCCCTATGGGCTTATTTATAGATTTCAGAATCTGAACTGCAAATAACAAAACTGCTCTGGCCTGAAATTACTGGGATACCCTTGGCCGGGTCTGCCAACAGCCAAACCCCGCTGTCCTGAGGAGCTATATGCAGTCCACCAAGGGTAAAAGGGTAAAAATACCGGGGGTAGAAGAGTAAAAACCCCCTGCTTTGACAGGAAAGACTAAAAACCTTCTCCCCCCCTGGCGAGTGGAAAGGCGTCTGCCGGCGAGAAGGACCCACCGCCCGTCTCGCCGGAGCCTCTCGCCCCTGGAGGTTCTCTCGCTTTTGGGGGCCCGTTCGCCTCTGGAGGGGCCCTCTCGCCCTTTAGAGAGCCCATCATCTCGCCGCTTGCGAGTGGGCCTTCCTGGCACCCTTTGCCTGTCTCGTCCTTTTTACTTCTTGAGGGCTCTTTGCGAGCCCGAGGTTGTACACAATCCCCGCTCTTTTTGAGATTACTCTAAGCTCAAAAAGAATGTTCAACCGAGGCTCGTTATTCGAGGTGCATTAAAAAACGTATTTATGAGGAATCTTCTGAGGCCCCCACCGGGGTCTATAAATATGTGACTCCTGCCCTGTGCTCCTGATGCCCCGCTCTGCATATTCTTCTTCTTCCCTGTCCTCGAGTTCCTGCGGAATGACGCACAGTCAAAGTTTTCGCGAGCGTCTCGCCCTGGTGCGAGAGCAGCATAAGGCCAACGTGGCTGCTTTCACCTCTTCTCTGGTTCGCCCTCTCGCCCCATCGTCTCGCCTGAAAAAGACGAAGGCTGGGGGCCCATCACCTGCCGCAGGAGATTTGTCTCGCGTCGCTTTGGAAACCATTCCCACTCCCCACGCGCCTTCCACGGGAAAAGAGGTGGGTACTCGCTTTTATCACTGTTATCTCCGCGACCGGGTGCTCTTTTGCTGACTAACGTTTTTTCAGAGGGCTCTCGCGGTTCCGCCGTCCCCGAAGAGTCCGCGAGATGGTTCTTCTGTCCATGGCGAGGAACTTGATTCGCTACCCTCATCTACTCCTCCAACTACTCCCAGCGAGAGGGGGGACGACCCCTCCCCGGCTGCCGATATCTCTCGCCATCCTGGTAAGGGACCCTCCCTCGCCCTTTTGAATCCCCTTCGCTACTCTCACTCTCTCCTGCGAGTGCCTCTTCCACCCTGCCCCTGCACTCCTTGCGCAGATTCTCGAGCCAACTCTCCCATTGAAGAGCAGCCAAAGAAACTCTCCGTCTCGCCTCCTCTTGCAGACGGGATTGAAGATTATCTGGGCGATCCCTCGGATCCCGTGGAGATGAAGCGGAAGACGGCTGAGCTCTTCCGGAAGCACGCGCGCCTCATTCACTCCTTGACTTTAGATAAACAGGCTGCGGAAAAGCGCATCGAGTCGCTGGAGGGCGAGTGCGCCCGTCTATCTTCTGGAGCCAATGCCGAGCTGGATGTCGACGGCGCCGACCCCGAGGCTATCATTAATGAGACTGATATGCAGCTCCTTCTCGCGCGGCGTGGCCTCCGAACCATCCGTTCCTTCCACTCGCGGAGTAGGCCTCCTCGCGGGGGAGCTCGCGGCGGCCGCTGGGAGTGGCGCCCATACTGACGAATATTCATCTTTTTCTTCTTCTCGCAAGATTTGTAATAATGGCAGTCTCGCCAAAGTATGCGGAGAGTTTGGTCCCTGCGGGACGATTTCTGGACATATGTATGTTTTATGGCTTAATTTTTCATTCCTTGTTTGCCTCTCCTTTTAATTTATGCTATATATATATTTATTTATAATTTTTGCTGACTGTGACGGGTCGCGCCGTTCGAGGTATAGGAGAGAGAAAAACGCCGACTCTTCCTCTCCCCCTTATTTTTCCCGCCCTTTTAATCATTGGCCTTGCATCAGTTATAAATATGCCTAGTCCTGGACTAGATACCACACTTTCCGCCTTCACCGTTAACCAAGTCTTGGCCCTCTGACCTCTCCGTCTCGCCGGACCACTCTCGCCTCTTAACTCCTTCGTCTCGCTTAGGACCAGCTCGCCAAAGAAGATGGGTAAGAAGAAAGTGGAGGAGGGCGAGGGGCGCAGCCGCTGCGGGAAGAGGTTTACTGACCACGACTTCCCGCTCGGCAGGCTCCCTCGGGAAGACCATGATAAATTTGCCCGCGAGTATCTGGGGGAGGGCATCGAGTCGCGTCCCCCTAAGGTCGGCGAGTGCATCAACACATACTATCCTGGGGAACTCGCCTTCCCCGTCTCGCACTTCGAGGCGGGGTTGCGACTCCCCCTCTGGCCTGAGGTGAAGCAGGTCTTCAAGTACTTTGGCGTTGTCCCGGCTCAGTTCAATCCCAACGCCATCTCGGTGTTGATTGCGTTTGCCTGCTACATGCGCCGAGAGCGCATCGAGTTCAGCTTGACGGCCTTCCGCAAGCTCTTCATCTACCACGCCAATGCCGACGGCGTCTCGTATTTCACTGGGCAAGGGCTCAAGGTATGCGAGACGCCTAACAAGAATCATCACTGGCTCACCCGATTTGTCTTCATCCGGGGAGACCGGGCTGACTTTGGCGGCGTCCCTCTCGCGCCGGTCTCTCCGCCAGAGAGCTTCTACGCCACCCCCCAAGTCAGCGGGCCAGAGAAGCTGCTATGCGAGTACCTTGCTGGCAAGAACTTCGAGGTCAACTTCTTGCGGCGAGGACTCGACTCGCTTCTCCCAGTGCTCCCGGGCGAGGGTATTCTTCTATTCCTCTCTCTTGGCTGTTTGTTGTCTCGCTTTTTTCTAACCCCCGCCCGCTTGCTTTTCCAGGTGAGCGAATTATCCCAGCATCCCCTCCTTATAAGAGCAACATTCATCCTGCCAAGGGTCTTGATCTCGCCAATGCAGCGGCAGAGGCGGCGAGAGAGTCCCTTGCGGTCATCCCGCCGAAGCGTCCTGGAGATGTCACCGTCCCTTCTCGTTCCAGCCCTCCAAAAAAGAAAATGAAGAAAGCCGTAGCTATCTCCAAGGAAAGGGAGAAGGCTCCCCAAGGGAGCCCTATCTCTGTAGGAGAAACTCCACCGCCTCCCTCGCCTAATCACCAGGCCGTCTCGCCTATTCGCGAGACGGTGCTTCCTGGCCAACCTGCTGCTGCTTCCAGCCTGCCCGCCGGTGCTTCCAACCCGCGAGCTGCTGCTCCTGAGACGGTCGCTGCTACCTCTTCTCGCGAGGGCGATTCCTCTGGCCGTCCCGCCCCCGCCTCTCACATGAATTACAATCTGGGTCCCGTGGTTCACGATGCCGTCGGCGACCCTGTTCTGTTGTGGGGGCGGGACGCCAACCGCGTGTCCATCTCTACCCTCCTTCCTTCATGGAAGGAGCAAGAGGTCCCCTCCGGCCACGCCTTCGCCATCGGATACGGCCTCTATGGTGGCCTTGACGCCACTTCGCCTGAAAGCGAGTCCACTAAGGACCTTGTGCTGAAAACCTGCCACCACCAGATGCGGGCCTTGGAGTTCTCGCACCGCTCCTCTCGCCGCCTTATTTATATTAATTCAAAATGGAAAGCCAGCGAGGAAAACCTGGAGGCGGAGCAGGAGAAATCTGCTGGTCTAGCGAGAAGGCTGTCAGATGCCGAGTCACTTCTCGCGAAGGCCCAAGGTGGCGTGGTAAGCCGCTACTCCCCTTTTTCCTTTGGGTCTTTTCTCTTCCGTGATTCTTGGCTAATTGCTAGGTCATCCCGCAGGATGCCGAGACGGCGGGACAACTTCGCTCGCGCGTGGCGGCCTTGGAGGAGGAGGTCCAAGCGCTGACGGCCGAGAACGCGCGTCTCCAAGCGGCTGCCGCGTCGTCGTCTCGCCGCGAGCCCTTCCAGACTCCCCTGCCCCACTATTCTTATGAGGAAGTCGAGGAACAATGTCGAGACGCTGGTGTACGCGGGGCTGAACTGGTGCTGCAGATGATGAAAGACCTGGGGGTCGTGAAGGACGATTCTGAGGCAGTAACCGCGCGCGACTTGGTCCCCGAGCTCTATAGCGAGGAGGGGGATGATTCTTCATCCGGCGAGGAGGACTGATGTGCCGCCTCCAAGATTTAGAATCACTCTCTCCTCCTCCTAATGTAAAGACCTTAAACTATTATTATTTTTTGTGGCATCTGCCAAGTAATGAGCGAGTGCTCCATTTTGCTGTCCTCTATTTCATTTTTTATGCTTTATGAAGTTAATCTCTGGTTTGCTTTTTGCCTGCGGGATGGTGCTATTACTTCGTCTCGCCGTGCAACTTTTCTGTATTTTTATTTTTCTGTCTTATGTCTTATGCGAGACGGGCTCTTGACGTGCTTAATATCCGCGAGATTGGCGCGAGGCCTTGCCTTGCGAGTGCCCTTTCGCTACCGGCGAGACGATCTCTAACACCCATCCGCTGCGAGTGCCCCTCCCCCCCTGCCCCACTCCACACCCCCTTTTTCCTTAGTTTACTTTTGTACTTTTAGGACTAGGTGGGGATACTAAGGTGTAGTGCCTCTTCAGGGAATTTTTTCACCATACTCAGCCAAAAGGAAGTTTGATGTTGATCTGTCTTAGATGAAGAGGCGAGCCTTCGGACCTTAGATGGGAGCCTGCGCAGCGGGTCTACCTGGGGCCGAGCCGAGCTCGGGGTGCCGATGAAGAACTTAACTCAAAACCTATCCCCCACAGGCGAGCCTTCGGACCTGCCAGCTAGATGGGAGCCTGCGCAGCGGGTCTACCTGGGGCCGAGCCGAGCTCGGGGTGCCGATGAAGAACTTAACTCAAAACCTATCCCCCACAGGCGAGCCTTCGGACCTGCCAGCTAGATGGGAGCCTGCGCAGCGGGTCTACCTGGGGCCGAGCCGAGCTCGGGGTGCCGATGAAGAACTTAACTCAAAACCTATCCCCCACAGGCGAGCCTTCGGACCTGCCAGCTAGATGGGAGCCTGCGCAGCGGGTCTACCTGGGGCCGAGCCGAGCTCGGGGTGCCGATGAAGAACTTAACTCAAAACCTATCCCCCACAGGCGAGCCTTCGGACCTGCCAGCTAGATGGGAGCCTGCGCAGCGGGTCTACCTGGGGCCGAGCCGAGCTCGGGGTGCCGATGAAGAACTTAACTCAAAACCTATCCCCCACAGGCGAGCCTTCGGACCTGCCAGCTAGATGGGAGCCTGCGCAGCGGGTCTACCTGGGGCCGAGCCGAGCTCGGGGTGCCGATGAAGAACTTAACTCAAAACCTATCCCCCACAGGCGAGCCTTCGGACCTGCCAGCTAGATGGGAGCCTGCGCAGCGGGTCTACCTGGGGCCGAGCCGAGCTCGGGGTGCCGATGAAGAACTTAACTCAAAACCTATCCCCCACAGGCGAGCCTTCGGACCTGCCAGCTAGATGGGAGCCTGCGCAGCGGGTCTACCTGGGGCCGAGCCGAGCTCGGGGTGCCGATGAAGAACTTAACTCAAAACCTATCCCCCACAGGCGAGCCTTCGGACCTGCCAGCTAGATGGGAGCCTGCGCAGCGGGTCTACCTGGGGCCGAGCCGAGCTCGGGGTGCCGATGAAGAACTTAACTCAAAACCTATCCCCCACAGGCGAGCCTTCGGACCTGCCAGCTAGATGGGAGCCTGCGCAGCGGGCGGGTTTACCTGGGGCCGAGCCGAGCTCGGGGTGCCGATGAAGAACTTAACTCAAAACCTATCCCCCACAGGCGAGCCTTCGGACCTGCCAGCTAGATGGGAGCCTGCGCAGCGGGTCTACCTGGGGCCGAGCCGAGCTCGGGGTGCCGATGAAGAACTTAACTCAAAACCTATCCCCCACAGGCGAGCCTTCGGACCTGCCAGCTAGATGGGAGCCTGCGCAGCGGGTCTACCTGGGGCCGAGCCGAGCTCGGGGTGCCGATGAAGAACTTAACTCAAAACCTATCCCCCACAGGCGAGCCTTCGGACCTGCCAGCTAGATGGGAGCCTGCGCAGCGGGTCTACCTGGGGCCGAGCCGAGCTCGGGGTGCCGATGAAGAACTTAACTCAAAACCTATCCCCCACAGGCGAGCCTTCGGACCTGCCAGCTAGATGGGAGCCTGCGCAGCGGGTCTACCTGGGGCCGAGCCGAGCTCGGGGTGCCGATGAAGAACTTAACTCAAAACCTATCCCCCACAGGCGAGCCTTCGGACCTGCCAGCTAGATGGGAGCCTGCGCAGCGGGTCTACCTGGGGCCGAGCCGAGCTCGGGGTGCCGATGAAGAACTTAACTCAAAACCTATCCCCCACAGGCGAGCCTTCGGACCTGCCAGCTAGATGGGAGCCTGCGCAGCGGGTCTACCTGGGGCCGAGCCGAGCTCGGGGTGCCGATGAAGAACTTAACTCAAAACCTATCCCCCACAGGCGAGCCTTCGGACCTGCCAGCTAGATGGGAGCCTGCGCAGCGGGTCTACCTGGGGCCGAGCCGAGCTCGGGGTGCCGATGAAGAACTGAACTCAAAACCTATCCCCCACAGGCGAGCCTTCGGACCTGCCAGCTAGATGGGAGCCTGCGCAGCGGGTCTACCTGGGGCCGAGCCGAGCTCGGGGTGCCGATGAAGAACTTAACACAAAACCTGCCTTTAGGACTTCATGATAAAGAAAAACAAGAGATGTTTCGAGAAGCATATTATATTGATCATGCTTTAAATACACATCTACCGCTCTCCCTTTTTATGGGTAGAAGCGTTTTAAATCATCCCCGCTCCAGGAGTGGTTCAAGGCCCTACCCTCCACATCTTGGAGGTAGTACCCCCCCGCTTTCAACACTCTCTCTACAATATAAGGCCCTTCCCAATTTGGATTGAGCTTTCCCACCGGGGCGGACCTCCCTGCCGCATCAACCTTCTTCAGTACTAGATCTCCTTCCGCGAACTGTTTTATCCTGATATGCTTATCGAAGTGCTTTGCCATTCGTCGCTTGATTTCCTCCTGTCTGATGGCTGCCACGTCTCGCAACTCCTCTGCCAGGTCTAGCGAGAGGCGCAGACCTTCCTCATTTTCCATTCTCCATGCCTCGTCTCCATCACCTGCGGCCGCAACTCGTGGGGATCGGACCTCGAATTCCACTGGTAGTACCGCCTCACAACCATGGGAAAGTTTGAAAGGGGTCTCACCAGTGGCCGTGTTTGGGGTTGTTCTTAGAGCCCACAGGACCGAGGGGAGCTGCTCTACCCAGTTCCCTCTCAGATTCTCTACCTTCTTTTTTAGCAAGTTAACGATAACCCTGTTCGCCGCCTCCACCTGACCGTTGCTCCTGGGGTGGTGGACAGAGGCAAACCTGAGGTCAATGCCCTGCTGAGTGCAGAAGCTGATGAACTCTTCACTAGCGAACTGGGGGCCATTATCCGTGACGATGGCCTGAGGCAGCCCGTGCCTGCAGATGATCTCCCCCCAGACGAAGTTCCTGATGACCTGGGAGGTCACCTTTGCTAGTGCCTTAACCTCCAGCCACTTGGAGAAGTAATCTATCATAACCAGGAGGAATCTTCTTTGCCCACTAGCTGGAGGAAAAGGCCCCACTAGATCCATTCCCCAAATGGCGAAAGGCCACGGTGCTGTGATGCTTCGGAGCCTTTGAGCCGGCAAGAGCTGGAGTGGGGCGTAGAGCTGGCACTTCCGGCATTTCCTTGCAAACTCTGTCGCGTCCTTCCTCAGGGTGGGCCAGAAGTACCCCTGCCTGACCACCCTTGCTTCCAATGTCCTCCCTCCGGAATGACTACCACATTCCCCGGAGTGCACCTCCTCCAGAATGTGTCTGGTCTCCTCCTCCATTATGCATCGAGCTAGGAGACCCGAGAGCATCCTCCGGTGCAGTCCTCCTTCATGCATGAGATAATGAGCCGCCTTATGGCGGAAGCTTCTTGCCTCCTTGAGCCCCTCAGGGAGGGTTCCTGTCAGGAAGAAAGTAACGAAAGGATCTACCCATGAGGGCCGCCGATCCACCTCCATCAGCTCCCCCTCCTCAATCGCTGGATGGAATAAATCAGTCAGGGCACCTCCTTCCCAAGGTCCGAACTTGGCCAATTGATCGGCAGCAGTGTTCTCTTCTCTGGGGACGTGCTGGATGGAGAACGTCCGGAATCCCCCGATGATCGTTCTTACCTTGGATAAATATTTCACAAGGGTGGGCTCCCGCACCTCGAACTCTCCACGTATCTGCGACGCCACTACCAATGAGTCTGTGAAAACCTCAACGTCCTTGATCTCGAGCTCCTTGGCCAGGCGAAGGCCGGCTATCACTGCCTCGTACTCTGCTTGGTTGTTGGTTGTGGGGAAATGTAAGGCGACCGCTTGTCTTATGGTCACTCCCTGAGGACTTGTCAGTACCACCCCCGCCCCAAGGGAGTGCTTTCCCGAGGCCCCGTCGACCATTATCTTCCATGCTTCTGGTTGCTGTGGCTCCTCGGCCCCGTTCTCCGCGACGTAGTCTGCCAAGAAGTCGGCCACCACCTGTGCCTTAATGGAGAGCCTTGGTACGAACGAAATGTTGAACTCACTCAACTCGATAGACCACTTGGCCAGCCTACCCGAGTGCTCTACCCCTTCAAAAATCTTTCGGAGAGGATGGTCCGTGACCACCCTAATCGAATGGGCCTGGAAGTATGGTCGGAGCTTCCTGGCCGAAATGACCAAGGCGTATGCCAGTTTTTCTAGGATGGGGTAGCGAAGCTCTGCCTTCCTTAGGATCCTGCTGACATAATAAATGGGCAGCTGCTTCTTTCCCTCTTCTCTGACTAGGACGGAGCTCACCGCCTCTGCTCCCACCCCTAGATACAAGGTTAGATCCTCCCCCTCCTTCGGGCTTTGAAGCAGAGGAGCCAGGGAGAGTTGCTCCTTCAGCTTTTGAAAAGCTTCTTCACACTCCGCGGTCCACTCGAACCTCTGGTTCCCTCGTAGTACTTTAAAGAAAGGTGAGCATTTCTCCCCTGATCTGGAGAGGAATCTGCTAAGGCCGGCTAGCTTCCCTGTCAAGCGTTGCACCTCTTTAGCGTTTCGCGGTGATTCTAGTTCCAGAATGGCCTTTACTTTATCAGGATTAGGTTCTACCCCTGCCGGGGTCAGAAGGTGCCCAAGGAATTTCCCACGACTTGCCCCGAAAACACATTTTAAGGGGTTCAACCTCATTTTAAACTTCCTCAAGGTGGCGAACGTCTCTTCCAAATCTTGGAGATGCAGACTCACTCCTTTGCTCTTTACCATGAGATCATCAACGTAGACTTCTAGGTTCCGACCCCTCTGGCCCTGGAAAACTCGATCCATCATCCGTTGGTATGTTGCCCCCGCGTTTTTTAACCCGAAGGGCATCATGTTATAACTAAAGCACCCTTCCCTGGTGATGAAGGAGACGTCCTTGACGTCAGGAGGGTGCATCCGGATTTGATGGTAACCTGAAAAAGCATCCAGAAAACTCATAACAGAAAAACCAACGGCTGAATCAACCAGCGCGTCGATTCGAGGCAGGGGGTAGCAATCCTTGGGGCACGATTTATTTAATAATGAAAAGTCGATACACATCCTCCATTTTCCTCCCCCCTTCTTCACCATTACAACATTGGAGATCCAGCCTGGGTACTGGATCTCTGAGATGAAGCCCGCCTCCAGGAGCTTCTTGACCTCCTCGCGGATGGGCTCCTCCAGCTTGGTGGCGATGGCTCTCATTTTCTGACGTATGGGGCGCATCCGAGGGTCCAGATTTAGGCGGTGGCAGGCCACATCCGCATCAATGCCCGACATGTCCGCCGCGCTCCATGCGAAGATGTCGACGTTGTTCTGGATGCAGACCCGCATCCGCTCCTGGTCTTCGGGACTCAAGCCCCCGCTGATCCGCACCCTTCGTACCTGCCCCTGGCTGGTGCGGACCTCTACCTCCACCACTTCCTCGGCCACCTCCAGCCGCGACTGTTCCCAGCCGTCCCCTGCTTCTTCTTCCTGCTCCCGTTCTTCCTCCCCTCCTGCTTCCTCAACTTCTGTCACCTCGTCCTGCTGTTGCTCAATTTCCATGTTCCTTTGGGCTTCTTCCTCTGCCCCTCCTTCTCCCACTTTCTCCTGCATTCTTTCCCGCGGCTCCGACTCTCCGCTCCTCCTGGCTTCCCGCGCATCTCCTCCCCTTTGTTCCTTCTCAATCTCCATTGCCTCCTCCGGGCTCTCCTGTTGCTGCTCGACCTCACCTCCCTCCTGAGCCTCCTGCACACCTCCTTGTTGTTTCCCGGTCTCCTCTCCCCTTCCTTTCTTTTTGGTTCCTCCTCCCTTTTCCTCTGGGCTCGCCTCTTCTTCCCTCGTAGCCTCATCTTGCGCCGCCATCTCTTTTTCCAACTCCTCCGCCTCTGCCATCCAGGATATGGTGTTAACCGCCGTGACGTAACACTGCCTCGCCACTTTTGGATCTCCCCTGACCCTGACCTGCACCCCTCCATTGTTAAACTTGAGACATTGATGAAAAGAGGAGGGGACGCAGCGAAAGGCGCTGATGAGGGGACGCCCAAAGATGGCGCTGTAGCTGCTCGGGGCATCCACAATCACGAACCGGCAGTTCCGTGATACGCCCCCCAACCTCACGTGCAGCCCTACTCCCCCTTCCACTTCTTTTCTCTCCCCGGAGAATCCGAACAACGGTCCATCCGAGGCCAACACCCTCTTGGCTTCCACC
Organism: Platanthera guangdongensis; assembly: GCA_039583875.1. Classification (NCBI taxonomy): domain Eukaryota; kingdom Viridiplantae; phylum Streptophyta; class Magnoliopsida; order Asparagales; family Orchidaceae; genus Platanthera; species Platanthera guangdongensis. The sequence continues at coordinate 47,759,435 of CM077149.1, forward strand.
TGCATCTCGTCGAAGGCTTTCTTAAAAATCACATTTACGGAGCTCCCGTTATCCACTAGGATCTTGGCGACCGTAAAGTTTTCCACCGCTGTCTGGATCACCAAGGCGTCGCAGAATGGGTCCTCGTACTCCGGCATATCCTCTGAAGAGAAGGTAATTTTTTCTAGCGGGGGTGGGGTCTGGGAGGTTGAGGCTACCCCCTTTCGGAACATAGTCTGGAAGCTCCCTTTCCGGGTGGCCTCGATCCCAATCCCCCCATGGATGGCCCCGATTCCCCCCGGGTTCCCACATCCACCCGGTCCTCGCACCTATCTTCCGTCTCCCCCTGCTGCATTTCCTCAATCCTCACCGGCGGATCCTGCCTCCTCAAACCTCTAGCCTCTCTCATCTCCAAAAACTCTGGGCACGTGGCTGTAGCGTGACCTCTCTCCTGATGGAAGTCACAGAAAGGCAACGCCACCCCACCCCTTCTTCCATCCCCTCTTCCTCTCCTTCCTCCTCGAGCTCCCCTTCCTCGACCGATCCCCATTGCCTCCTGCTGATGCTGAAAACGGTCCCTCGCTCCTTGTCTCCATGCTGGTTGATCGAACCTTCTTGGCTCCCGGAAATTATCTCTTCCCTGGAAGCCTCCTCCCAACTCCTGGGGGCGACCCTCATGAGGCCTCCAACCTATCCGGTTGTTCGGCTCTCGGGCCCCCCGATGAATCTGTCCCTGGTGCCCCTGGCCTCGGGGTTCCTCCTTCCTTCTTTCTTCTCTATGCTCCCTCTGCTCCCTCTGCTCCCTCTGCTTCACTGCTCCTGGTTCCTTTGTGTCATCCTCCGCCAACCTGGCTAATCTCCTTGCAAACGCCGGATTGGCCCTCTCGAAATCCGTCTCCTTTGCCGCCCTCTCCATGAGCTCCTCAAAAGAGAGGGGGGGCACCCTTTTCAATTCCATGCTGAAGAAGCCTGGCCTTAGTCCCAGGGTGAACGCGAGCATCAGCGTATACCCAGGGACCTCCTGGACCTGGAGGATCTCTTCCTGAAACCGATCCACGTAGTGACCCAACGTCTCCTCCTGGCTCTGCCTTACTGAGAACAAGCACCCCGCCTCCTTCTTACGCTTCTTTGATGTTGAAAACCTCAATAAGAAACCCCTCCGCAGATCCTCGAAGCAATAGATCGATCTTGCCGGTAACTGGTGGAACCAATCTCGCGCCTTCTCCTTCAAGGTGATGGCAAACAGTCGGCACTTAAACGCATCCGTCATCTGTCTGATCGAAACCACATCCTCAAACCACTGTACATGCTGTACCGGATCATCCTTCCCCGAGTAGTAGGACATGTCGGGCTCCCGGAACCCCTCTGGCACCGGAGCCGAGATGACAAGCTCACTAAACGGGCTCTCGCCGACAGCTTGCCGAGAGGGCACGTCTCGCGGCCTCGGCTGGCTGGCCCGATCTGCGAGACCGTGCCCAGGGAAAAGCTCTCGCACAGCTGCCTCCTTCTCGCCGTCTTCTGCTGGGATCTCCTTCCCGGGGCGCTGGCCTGGGAAGAGCTCTCGCGCCGCTACGTCCCTCTCGCCAGCCTCTGTGGGGACCTCCTTTCCCGGGCGCTGTCCAGGGGCGTTCTCGCCCAAAAGCGGGACCACCTCGATTGGGACCTGAGGTGTCGCCCACTCGCTCCTTGCCGAGAAGGCCAAGCTTATGGTTTGCATGACTTCTCGCCTGAAGTCCTCCAGCATTTTCCTCGTCGCCTCTTCTACCTGGGAGGGGGAACCTCCAGAACCAGACCCCTCTCCTTCACCTCCCGTCATAGGACCAAACTCAAACTTTTCTTGAACCGGCTACTTCCACGCTCACCGCACCAGAACTGTTGAAGCCAAAATTTGACTTCAACGAATGTTCACGAAATAGGGGCGTAGCCGACTCCTACTTGGCCCAAGCTCCGACCTCCGACCGGTCGTGAAGGATTAGAAAACTGGCCCAAAGCCGCAGCAGGGAGGTCCCACCGCTTACCCGGAAGGTCACTGAGAGCTTCCCCTCCAAAGCCAAAAGCTGGGCTTGGAGTTCCTCAGAAGACCGTGCCAATCAATCCTCTCTAGCCTCTGAAAAAAGGTGCCTTCTGAGGAACCCCTATGGGCTTATTTATAGATTTCAGAATCTGAACTGCAAATAACAAAACTGCTCTGGCCTGAAATTACTGGGATACCCTTGGCCGGGTCTGCCAACAGCCAAACCCCGCTGTCCTGAGGAGCTATATGCAGTCCACCAAGGGTAAAAGGGTAAAAATACCGGGGGTAGAAGAGTAAAAACCCCCTGCTTTGACAGGAAAGACTAAAAACCTTCTCCCCCCCTGGCGAGTGGAAAGGCGTCTGCCGGCGAGAAGGACCCACCGCCCGTCTCGCCGGAGCCTCTCGCCCCTGGAGGTTCTCTCGCTTTTGGGGGCCCGTTCGCCTCTGGAGGGGCCCTCTCGCCCTTTAGAGAGCCCATCATCTCGCCGCTTGCGAGTGGGCCTTCCTGGCACCCTTTGCCTGTCTCGTCCTTTTTACTTCTTGAGGGCTCTTTGCGAGCCCGAGGTTGTACACTACTCTATGATTATAATTTTGTTGCGACATTTAAATCATGTAGTGCTACTTAAGCTATTGTTGTTATTTTTTAAATCATATGGTGTTACTTAAGCTATTGTTTTTGTTTTTTTAAATCATATGGTGCTACTTAAGTTATTGTTGTTGTTTTTAAAATCATATGGTGCTACTTAAAATATAATGTTGTTACTTTTTATGTTTGATTGAATTGCAGAAATTATATGGATAAAGGCAAGGGAAAAGCTGGTAAGGCCATTGAACGGTCATATGTTCCCTGAACATCACAGATGGATTGTGCTTTATGGACTGCTCTCCTAGAGCAGCAAAATTTGGGGAACAATGCGGCTAGTGGTTGGAAAAGTGTCGCGTACACAACAGAAATTCAAGCATTAAAAGAGGTTCGCAATGTCGACATTAGTAAGAAGAAGATAATGGAGCGAATAAAAACATGGAATGAATACTACCAAGAGATATCGACAATGATAGATACGAGTGGATTTGGATGAGATTGGGAACGCAATGTAGTGAAGGTAGACAACAAAGATGTTTGAGCGAATTATGTTAAGGTACTATTGTCAGCTAAAAATAAACTTTAAATTTTCTGCCAATTTATAATTTAATAAGTGTACTCAACTCTAAACTTGTAGGCACACCCGACAGTAAAACATTATCGTAGTAAGGTGATCGTGAATTGAGGCGACTTAGCTATGATATGTGGGGTTGATAGAGCTACATGAGTTAATGCTGCAACTGCATCCGAGGCAATGAATGAGATCCACATTGACGTTTCAGTGGACGATAATGTGGTCGAGGAGATCGAGCCAGAGACCAAGAAGAAGAAGAAAGCAGCAGCGGCAGACATAATTGCAGATGCTGTTTTAGCAATAATGAGGAACATGGAACACGAGAGCAGTGTTACTTCTCAACCGACACATCCGATCTCAAGGGCAAACATGATATATGCGGCCATGACAGCTATCACGGATCTGACTGAGGACGAGGTCATACAGACTATCGATATGCTGAGTGTCGACGACATCAAGAGTGACGTGTTTATGGCTTTGCCGTTGCCAATCAGGAGGACTTGGCTACGCTTACATTTACAGGGTTGATTTTCTGGGATCCAAATATATTGCAATGTTATGTCATGTCATAAACTATGTTTTTAATTTGGTGAACTTTGGTGATGCGAGACATTATTTGTTGATGTTATTTTTTTTTTAAAATTGTCGATTTTAATGTTATAAAATTAAAATTTCAATTCCAACCGTTGAAAATTAGACATACAGCTGAACATTGGAATTATCAATTCCAATACTGATGACAGATTTACTGCATTTAGCCGAACAGCAGAATTGGAATTGACTTCAATTCCAATTCCCGCGGGAATTGGAATTGAAGTCAATTCCAATTCCTGCATCTCAATTCCCGCTTAACGAACGAAGTCTAATTTTATTTTTTCCCATTTTTGTCTCACATGCCTCAGGCGCGTGCCTGCTCCTTGCCCCTAGGCTTCAGGACCCCTTTGCCCCTCAGTGCGCCTTACACCTTTAATAACATAGGATATTACCCTTATTTATAGGGGAGAGGTGATGGAAAAAGAATACAACAGACGATGTGAGACTAAATTATAACAGGCGGACTAGGCGAATAAATATTTACAGACTACAACGAGCTGCGCAGTTAGACAAGCTATCCACTCAATAATAAGAATCTGTTGGTCTCTACTTCACAGACCGCAACTGACCACCAGAAGCATCATACGCGGTTAGTCAACTCTAACCGCCAGACCGCAGCGAGTTCAGCCTCTTGACCGCCAAACCGCAAGATCTGTTAGATCAGCAAGCTTCCTTTGCTCTATCAAAGCCGCAGTCTCAATGACCCTCAAGATAACTAGACTGCCAGACTAGTCCGCCAGAGCTGTCAACCAAACTGCCAGAGCCAGATCGCCACACCGCCGGAATCAGACCGCCAAAGCAGTCTGCCAAACCTTCACAACCACTCTGCCAGAAGTCTGTCAAACCGTCAATGATCAGACCGCCAAGTCAGGCTGCCAGACCGCCACTCCACAAGGCATACCGCCTGACCGCCAGATCACCAAGATCAGACCGTTAGTCCGCCAAACCACCAGTCCGTCAAGACAACAAGTTCTAACACTCTCCCTCAAACTAAATCATATATGTCAACCATGCACAACTTATCACCGACATCTGAAAGAGAAGCAAAAACTGATTTTTGGTAAGATATTTGCAAGTTTTTGTTGGAAGTGACAAACAGAATGCAGATTTGATTTTTCAGTATTTTTTCTTTGATAAACTGTTAGTCAACTTCAATGTGTTTTGTCCTTTCATGAAAAATTGAATTTTTTGATATGTATATAATAGTTTTGTTGTCACAGAACATTGATAAAGGATGATCATAGGCCTCTCCTATGTCAAGCATAAGTGCACGTAACCATTTAAACTTGCAAGTTGTTGAGGCCATGCTTCTGTACTCAGCTTCAGTACTTCATTGAAACACAACATATTGTTTCTTGATTTTCCAGCTAACCGGATTTCCTCTCACAAAGGTGCTAAAACCAGATGTCGGCTTTCTATTTTCTTTATTGTCACCATAACTAACATCAGAATAGACTTCAACTTTCAGATAATTATGTTTTTGAAATAGTAACCCCTTTTCTAGACATATTTCGGGATTTTCAAAGCTGAACGAAGATTACACTCTCTGTGGGCTTGCATAAACTGACTGACCTTGCCAACTGCATGTCAAATATCTGGTCTGGTGACAGTCAGATAGATGAGTTTTCCCACCAGTCTTCTGTACTTAATACTATCTGGAAGAAGAGGTGAATCATCAGTCCAATATTTGTCATCACCAACGACCATCAGACATCGAACGGGTCTTGCCCCAAAAACACCAGTCTCTTTCAAAAGGTCCAACACATATTTTCGTTGTAAGAGCACTACAAAGTTGTGTTTTCGTGAGATTTTTATTTCCAAAAAGTACTTAGGAGATCTCATATATTTTGTAACAAAATATTGTAGAAGATGTCTCTTTGCTAAATCAATTCCCTTTTTATCATCACCGATAAGGAAGATGTCATCCACATAGACAGCAAAAACTTCTAGCCCTATAGAAGTTGATGTAACCCGCGTCACGTCGTTTATTTTATTATGGCGCATGTTATTTTTGTAGCGCATGTCTTCGTGTGTTTGACTTATTTTTGTTGTGTGAGTCGTATTGCGCGAATTATAAGCACTTGAGTATTATATTTTATATCGCGCATGATGTTCACGCCTTTTTATTTGGCTCGTTGGTGTGACCGGCCAACGAGACTCTAAATGCATAGGTCCGATAATTTAGAGGTAGATTAGTTAGGACAAGCTTTTAACATTTAACTAATTCGTCATATTTGGCTATTTCCAAAATCTGATTTGACTTTTCAATTTGAAAATTTCCATTGTATACCTTTCAATTTCTATTTCTTCAAGTCAGCCCTTTTAAGGCCCACGTAGTCTAAGCCCATTTATTCCTCCAAAACCCTAAACTCCCTCTTTAAAAGCAAAACCCCTCCCCTAACCCTAGGCGGCGGTGAAATGAATTGACTGAACCAATTTTTTGGTTTCAGTCAGTTTCTCCCAGTGCCGGCCCTAATTCCGCGTATTGTTTCTCCCTGCTCGACGGAAGCGCCCGATCGGTGTCGGCGAGCTCTTCCCATCTGAAGCCACTCCCTCCTGCAAATTCCTTCCCTGACGGCAAGCTCCTTGAGCCACTGCACCTCTCCTCCAGTCGCCAATCTTCGTCCCCGACGACATCGCCTGCAGTGGCTCCATTCCGCGTTGTCCCTGAAGCCACCACCTCTGCCGCGTGCTTCTTCTCCCCGGCAGAAGCTGTTGCAACCCCGCCGCTCCTTCCAGTTCTCTTTGTCACCGTCGAAAACCACCAGGGAAGCCCGTCCCGCCACCCAATCTGCTGCTGGAATCCCCTTCAGTCACCGTCGCTCTCGCCGGAGCACTCATACGCACCGTCGGTGTCTTCTGCACCTTCCTACGGTGGCTTGGTGCGTCTCCCGCGCTCCCCATTCTGTCGTCTGGGTTCACTGCGCCAGGCACCATTACTGCCGTCAAAGTTCAGTCAACGTCCAGTGAGCTCTTCCAGCCAACCTTCAACATTCCACAGTCCCTAGCAGTACCTTCCTTGGGGATTTCGTGCTCAACTGTTACTCTTCCTCTTGGGGTATACCTCTCCTCCCTCGCTCGCAACACTTTAGTTATTCTCATGCTCGAAATATGAAATGGTTAATTATTAAGAGCTTGCCCCAAGTTAATTGTGTCTCCTAATTATCGTTATTTACATATCCGTATTTCCACTCTGTTGAATGTTATTCCTGTGGAACCGTGATTTCATAACGTTAATATGCACATGCGGTAGTCCTACGTTCGCGAGGGACGCCTTGGTCGTTAACCGTTTAAAATAGCCCGGAAAGTGCTCTCGCGCCAAAATTATTTAAAAGATCGCTATTTTATATTTTGAAAACTACAATCCTAGGTTTCAGTTTACATCAGTTTGATGTGGCTATTGGGATATCTCACTCCTATCGTGGGATAGCCAAACGCCGGTCGTTTTCAAAATCCAAGTTCAGAAATTCCCGTTAAAAAAAAAATAAAAGAATAAAAAAATGGATGATTTAGATGCGCGTATTAAAGATTTGCGGAAAGCCGTTGAGTTCGTCACTGCAGAACTCGAGCAGATTCTGAGTGGGTTGTGCACCTCTGTTCACAACCTGGAGACGACAACGCGCACACAATATGCTGCTCCTGCATACCTTCTCACTTCATATCACACAGTGAAACCCGAGGTTAGGTGTTTCGATAGTCCTCCACATCTGGTTAGTTTCACGACGAGCACCTTTGCCCCAACCACTCCCACCGTGACACACACTTCAGTCAAAGAGATTCTTCCTGAGCCCCTGCTCAAGGAAGAAAAGCTTCCTCCTATTTTTATCACTTCAGTTGAAGTTGTGACTCCACATGTCTCCACTGCAGTACTCCCTTCAGTCGAGGAGGTTATTCCTGAGCTCCTACTCCAGGAAGAAGAGCCTTCTCCTATTTTATCCACCACGACTGAAGTCGTGACAACACGTGTCTCCGTTATAGTACCCCCTTCGATCGAAGAGTTTCTTCCTGAGCCCTGCTCAAAGTGGAAGAGCTTTCTCCCACTTTTATCACGCTAGCTGAAGTCGTGGATCCACTTGCCTCTAGGACAACACCTATTTTAGCAACTGAGTTATTTTCTGAGCCCCGCTTTCAGAAGAACTTATTAGTGGTGTGTTTCTCCTTTCGGATGACACATCACCGCTCTCTCTTCTCCCCGAGGAGGAGCTGGCTAGTGATGAGATCCTCAACTTAGGTGACCTAGAGTCGTTTGTCATATTTCCTGACTTTCTTAACACACTACCGCCACAAACCATTAAGCCCACAAATATTGTGCTTGGCGCCCCCTCTCTCGTGACACTCAAGGCACACCTTTCATCAACTTCGTATTCGACGAACACACATTTAGTCCACATCACTTCTCTATAGTTGTCGACGAGAACATTGAGTCACCACCTTATGTGGATTTCATTTTTGGTGAGCACGCCTTTTGTTCACGACACCTCCCTTGGGTTTTACGCGCACACGTTGAGTCATCACATCACTATCGTTTGAGTTCTGACAATTCTAGGTTTGGTAGTCTTGAGATAGTCGAGATGATACTTAGATTCTTTACTCCTCATCAGGACACCCACTTCAAAGGTTTTTTATGGAAAATTTTACACAGTAAAATTGAAATCTTCTTAAAATTTTGTGACTCGAATGGGACGTTGACGGGTGAAATCATGACGATAGACGATCTTGGTGTAGCAGACGTTCGTATGTGTCTATCGGACGAGCGTATGATGCGTTATGAAATAGTAATTCCGCAGGTTGATCACGCTTGCCTTCGACTTTTCTTTTTAGCTTGCTATTGTTTCCTGCCTTTTCCCCTGCCCCATGTTTTCCCCACACATCGCCCTTGTCATCCTCTGCAAGCTCTAATAATTATTGTTTATTTAAAAATTTGGCATGAAATTTTGACTAATGGATTGTGAGCTTTTAGGATGCGTGGTTACTTCCAGATTTGGGGTTGTGACGACGACATCAGCAGGACAGTCATGCTGCATTTTCTCCGATTGATAGTTGGATTTCCAACTTGGAGGTTACATTGAGTCTCGCGGGGTCGAGCTCTTTCAACCCCGGGAGAATTGATGCAACCCTCGTCACGTCGTTTATTTTATTATTACGCTTGTTATTTTTGTACCGCATGTCTTGGTGTGTTTGGCTTATTTTTGGCGTGTGAGTTGTATTGCGCGTATTATAAGCGCTTGGGTATTATATTTTGTATCGCGCATGATGTTCACTCCTTTTTGTTTGGCTCGTTGGTGGGACCTGCTAACGAGACCCTAATGCATAGGTTCGGTAATTTAGGGGTAGATTAGTTAGGCCAAGCTTTTAACTTTTAACTATTCCGTCATATTTGGTTATTTTCAAAATCTGATTTGACTTTTCAATTGGAAAATTTTCATCATAAACCTTTCAATTTCATCAAGTCAGCCCTTTTAGGGCCCACCTAGTATAAGCCCATTTATTCCTCCAAAACCCTAAACTCCCTCTTTAAAAGCAAAACCCCCCTCCTAACCCTAGGTGACGGGGAAATGAATTGACTGAACCAATTTTTTTTGGTTTCAGTCGGTTTCTCTGAGTGCCGGCCCTAATTCCGCGTATTGTTTCTCCCTGCTCGACGGAAGCGCCCGATCGGTGTCGGCGAGCTCTTCCCGTCCGAAGCCGCTCTCTTCTGCGAATTCCTTCCCCGGCGGCAAGCTTCCGGAGCCACTGCACCTCTCCTCCTGCCGCCGATCTTCGTCCCCGACGACATCGCCTGCAGCGGCTCCATTCCACACTGTCCCTGAAGCCATCGCCTCCGCCCCGTGCTTCTTCTCCCCGGCAGAAGCTCTTGCAACCCCGCCGCTACTTCCAGTACTCTTCGTCACCGTCGAAAACCACTAGGGAAGCCTGTCCTGCCACCCGATCTTCTGCCGGAATCCTCTACAGTCACCGTCGCTCTCGCCGGAGCACTCCTAGGCACCGTCGGTGTCTTCTGCACCTTCTTACGGTGGCTTGGTGCATTTCCTGCGCTCCCCCCTTTCGTCGGCTGGGTTCACTGCGCCAGGCACCATTACTGCCGTCATAGTTCAGTCAACCTCCAGTGAGCTCTTCCAGCCAACCTTCAACATTCCACAGTCCTAGCAGTACCTTTCTTGGGATTTCGTGCTCAGCTGTTACTCTTCCTCTTGGGGTATACCTCTCCTCCCTCGCTCGCAACACTTTAGTTATTCTCATGTTCAAAATATGAAATGGTTGATTAAGAGCTTGCCCCTAATTAATTACGTCTCCTAATTATCATTATTTACATATTCGTATTACCACTCTGTTGAATGTTATGCCCGTGGAATCATGATTTCATAACGTTAATACGCACGTGCGGTAGTCCTATGTTCGCGAGCGACACCTTGGTCGTTAACCGTTTAAAATAGCTCACAAAGTACTCTCGCGCCAAAATTATTTAATAGGTCGCTATTTTATATTTTGAAAACTACAACCCTAGGTTTCAGTTTACTTCAAATGTCTTGCGTATAAAAAGAGAATGATCTGCAGAACTTTGAGTAAATCCAACAACTGAGATAACTTTGCTTAACTTGTCGAACCAAGCTCGTGGAATTTTACTTTAGGCCATATATTGTCTTCTGCAACTTGCACACCTGAGACTCCTCCTGACCAACATACCCAAGAGGTTGTTCCATGTATATCACTTCTTGCTGATCGCCATAAAGGAAGACATTCTTTACATTTAACTGAGATATTTCTCAATCTCTGTTAACAACTACAGCGAAAGTACGTGGATTGTGCTAATGCGAGCAACCAAGGATGTGTCAAACAACTCTGCACCATATGTCTGAGTAAAACTTTTGACAACCAGGCTAGCCTTATAGTGATTAATAGTTTCATCAGGATGAAACGTGATGACAAAGACCCACCGACAACCAACCATATCCGCCCCTGGAGGGGTAGGAACAAGTGTCCAAGTACCCCTTTCGGTCAAAGTCTTCAATTCTTCGTCCATGTCACCTTTTCAATGAGGAAAATCAAGAGCTTCTTGATAGGTAGCTGGGGTGACAGTAGCCGAAAGGGCGAGAGCAAAACTCCTTCCACCTAAGGAAAGGCGAGCATAGAAGACAACATCATGAGTGGAATGTTTAGTGCACGTTCTAACCCCTTTCGTTGAGCGATATGAAGATCAAGATTTGACTTGTCTTCTGTACCAGATCCATTTGTCGGAAAGATTATTGACCCATAAATTGTCAGCAACAAATCCAAAGGTAGAGATGTATCAAGAGACAGGTGGTGAGAGAGTAAAGAGTCGAGGAAAGGTGTACCTTCAAAAAACATGATATCAACAAAAACATATTGTTTCCTGAGAAGAAGATCAAATCACTGATACCCCTTTTGAGTCGAAAAAAAGCCATGAAAGATGCATTTGACAGAGCGAGAAGAAAGTTTGTCACGACCAGAAGGAGAGTGGACAAACGTCGTACAACCAAAGACACGTAGAAGTAAAGGAAATGGTGGGGCTCCTAGATGCAGGATGAAGAACGAGGTTTTACCCTGAAGAACCATTGAGGGAATACGGTTGATGAGATAACAAGAGAGAAGCACAATATGACCCCAATATGTCCAAGGAACATTCATTTGTGTAAGAAGAGTGCGAGCAACATCCAGGAGATGACGATTTTGCGTCCAGTAACACCATTTTCTTGAGAAGTGTATGGACAACTGGTTTGATGAATTATGCCATGATGCATGCAAAAATTCGAAAATTGATGACTAAGATATTCTCTAGCATTATCATTTTATCAGTACAAAAAACTTTAATAGAAATATCCAACTATGTACTTATCTCATTATAAAACATAATGAACACAAAAAGTTTAGAACGTTCTTTTAACAGATACAACCAAATGCATTGTGAAAAATCATCAATAAAGGTAACAAAATACAACTTCCCCTACCAACAGACCTAGTAGGACAAGGACCCCAAATATCTGACTGGACAAGATCAAAGGGACAAGAAGAATTACGTTATTGTCTCGCTGGATAGGATGAGCGATGGTGTTTGCCAAGTTGGCAGGCTTCACAATTCAGAGAGAAGTCTCCCTGAGATAAATTCGGGAGTAGGTAGATGTGGCGAGGAGGTGGATGATCAAGGTGAAGATGCCATTACAGACGAGAAGCAGAGAAAGCAGCGTCATTTTCTAGGTAGAAGAGTCCGTTGCTTTCGGTCCCAGTAACAATCTTCTCCTTGGAGTGAGGATCCTGAAAAGAACAAGTATTGATGTAAAGGTAACCGTACAGTTTAGTTGTTTACAGAGAGTATGAACAAATAGTAAATTGCACAAAAAAGTTGGGACGTAGAGCGTGTCCTCAAGCCATAGAGACGAAGTGACGTGGACTGTTCCAGTCCCGCACACAAGAGATGGAGTACCATCCACAACAAAAATCGGAGGTGACCGATTATGCTTTTCCAAATGAGAGAACAAATGAAGATTGTCGGTCATGTGATTAGTAGCCCTTGAGTTAATAAGCCACTTACCCTGAGTGACCATATTTGCACTTCCTGAAGAGGAGGCAAGGGATGCAGATTTCCTTGTGGTGTCACCCGCTGAAGGGCGAAGATGAGGATACTTGACCCATCAACAATCAACAAGATATCCTGTCTTGCCACAATGAGATCAGATATGACGAGACAGATCACACTCACCAGAATTACCTTCACGACCACTTAGATTGCCAGAACGAACTAGATGAGAAATGGTGTCGAGATGAGGTGGGGAGGTAAGCAGGGGACGCTGAAGAAAAGTAGTAACATCGACGATACGAGCAGTAGTAGCATCAAGAGTGGGAGAGTCAGCCTCCCCTAGAATTTGTTACCTAATCATATCATAAGACTCTGGAAGGCGAAAAAGATAAAACATAACCAGAAGTTCTTGGAAGTGTTTGAGTTGTTCAGCAAGATCAGCGAAGAAGGGGCGAGATACTGAAGAAGTTCAATGCCAAGAGCTTGCTTCTCCTGGTAAGCAGCAACATGAGTCAAAGTTGGGCGAACAAACTAATCAGCATATAATGTGTATATGCGTGAACTTTCAGCGTCCTTGGAGTACAAAACAACAAGATAAGTCCAAGCAGCCTTAACGTCTCATCATGGTGAATGATGGGTAGACACTTATCAAAAAGACTATTAGCAAGCCACGTCCTAAACATGACATCACTGACGTCGCAGTCATCAAAGGAACCAGTCCCTCGAGCAGGAGGGTCATCAGTGAGATGATGACGCTTACGTTGAGACCGTAGCAAGAATACAAAAGAAACACTTCAGCCCGAATAATTTGGGGCAGTCAGCTTGGAAGCAATTCCAAGATTGCCGAAAGAAATAGAAGCAGCAGGTGCGATCTGAGGAGTGGGCACAGATAAAGTAGAATAAGAGAGTTCTGGAGTCTCCATAGAGAAGGTGGACAGAAAGACAGCCCGCGCGGTTAGAGAGAGGTCACACCACAAAAAGAGATCGTAGAGTTCGCATGAGCGAACAACACGCGGTCAGAAAGTAGATAGAACCGACCAAATGAGACAGCAGACGGTTAGAAAAATCGGAGTCCGCAGATACCGCAAAATAACTCTGCGAGCGTTTGGAAAACCGGAGTCTGCAAAGATCGGGTTTTGTTCTTATAGCATGTGAGAAAATCTAAATAACATGCTTTTTCATTTCCAAAAAGTTAAGATTACATGGGTATGACCCCCTATTTATAGGGGAGAGGAGATAGAGAGAGAATACAACAAACGACGAAAGACTAAATTACAACAGACAGACTAGGTGAATAAATATTTACATAACCTAGCGAGCTGCACGGTTAGACAAGCTATCTGCTCAATAATAAGAATCCGCCGCTCTCTACTCTATAGATCGTAGATGACCTCCAAAAGCATCATATGCGGTTAGCCGGTTAGTCAACCCTATCCTCCAGTCCGCAGTGGCTTCAGCCTCCTGAACACCAAACCACAACAACGGTTAGATCACCAAGCTTCCCTTTCTCTATCAAAGCCACGGTCTCAATGATCCTCAGGACAGCTAGACTGGCGGACCAGTTCGCCGGAGCTGTCAACCAAACCGCTAGAGCCAGACCGCCACACTGCCGGAATTAGACTGCCAAGGCAGTCTGCCAAATCTTCAGCCCCAATCTGCCAGAAGTCTGTCAAACTGCCAATGATCAGACCGCCATCCCGCCAGTCCACAAGGTATGCCACCAGATCGCCAAGATCAGACCGCCAGTCCGCCAGACCGCCAATACCAGACCGCCTGTCCGCCAAGACCACAAATTCTAACACAAACGAAATCAGAATTAATGTTGGATGAAATGCACCACTAAACAAACTCATGTTCACCAAAAAGTTTAAGCATATGGGTGATGATCAATCAGTTTATATTTCGACACCGACATTTAGGATGCGTTCGTTTGCGTTTTTTGATGAGCTGTTCTTGTTTTGAGGTTTTGAAAACCAAATTTTTGTGTTCGTTAGGCTATATTTTTTGGTCGTTTTTGTTTTGGGCTGAAAACGGGTTGTTTTCACTTCTAAAATTTCCGCTCTCTAAAACAGACCTAGTGAGGTCTGTTTTTGTGGTTTTGAGAATAGACGATCTCCCCAATCTTTTGTGATTTCGCGGCGGGGAGTGATGTTTCCCCACGCTCCAGCAACACTATGTTGCAGGCGGTGTACGATCTCCAGAAGCGCAGGTTCGCGAGATGGTAGAGAAGAATTGGGAAATGGAGGCCGTACCCTTTCATCGCAAGTGCTATTGGGACCGAGAGAAGCTGCGATGTTGTTGCCAGGGGACAGGAGGGAGGATATCTGCTGAGAATTTGAAGGAAGGATCTCCTTGGTGGTCTTTGGAGCGGCAACAAGGACCTCGGTTGGCAAGCTTGGGGGCACGAAGGTCACTGGTGAGGATGCAATGGGTTCGATCTTTGGCGGGGAAGGCAATGTCGTCTGCGGAGCTAACGAGGATTTACTCTGGGAAGCAATTGGGGAGTGAGATGACAGAGCAGGGATTGAGTGAGTATTTGGTTTGAGCGTTACAGTTATCAACGGAGAAGGCACCACAAGCTTTGAGGGTGATGCTATAGGAGTGGTGGTATGATACGTCGTCAGAGACGGGTGTGTGAGACTTGCTCTTTTTTTCATTTTCTTCTCCTGATTAGCTTTTCAACAGATCTTGTGCATTTGTCTCATTTGTAGAATCATGTTTCCCGTTATTTCCTCGATTCAGGACGAAAAACATTGCTAGTGCTTCTAATTTTTGTTTTTTAATCAACGCTCCTCTGTCCACACCTCATGGGTTTAAGGCTCCCTTAAACATATCGTTTTAGAGGTCAAACCTCAAAACATTCTGCAAACAGACATAAGTTTTAATTTTAGCCCTACATGGACCTAAAAATCATTCTGCAAATGAACATAAGTTTATTATTTTCATCTTGAACCGAAACGAAAACCTTCCAATGAAAACAGACCAAACGAACATAGCCTTTGCTATTCAATGATGGACTAAATTATTCTTTCATGAGCATCAACAATATGTACCAAAAGTTATGTCTCTTATCTGATGTAAGACTTAATTATTCTCTTTTGTGCATCAACTATCTCCAACTTATGTGACGGATCTCCATTCTCCACATTGGTCACCAGTGTCTTTCTAACAAAAGTTTTATACAACATAAAGTACCATGCACCAAGAGGATACTCAACCCATGTGGAGCCACTGTGAAATTTGACTTGCTCTTGATCATTGTTCATCTATAGTTGAACTATTCAAAATCTATATGAGCTACTACTGCATGAGCATATTTGATAAAAGTGTGTGTGTGTCACTTGTATGATTAAGTCTGGAACCAAAGTTTGATGAGATTTATCAATGTTCAAACTAATAATTCATGTGATGGTTAGCCAATAAGTATTTATAAACCAACTTTTACTCCCATATTTGATGTGATATTAAACTCTCCTCTCAGATACACATCAATACATTTTCTCTTAATTATTTAAAATTTATTTTAGAAATGATAACTTTAGATTTCATCATTTGCATGGGAAGTAGAATCTAGAATTTATTTTCTAAAAACATAGTTCTATCCAAATTAATCAAATCCCCTTGCTTGTTTGTTATGTATTTGTGAGTTCATGGAAACCTTTTACTTTTTCATAGTTGATATTTTTTTCTTCCAAGTATGCTCATATTATTATTATTTAGTAAATCTCTGAATTTTGTATTGTATGAATGTGCAATTTTCCTTTTAAAGTGATTGAAATAGATATTGATGGGGATCAAAGTTCTCAGGCGGGCAAACCCATATCGGAGAACGTTCGGGTTTACATTCACACGAGGATTTAGGATCGTAGTATGGGCGATCCGACTCGGTAGTCACGTTCAGAGCGTCGACAAGACACTTCTTATATATTTTCATACTTTTTTCGTGCACTATTTACATCACTTTTATGTGTATTTCATGCCATCCAATCATCATCATCCGTTGCTTTCCTCTTAGCCTATAAATAGAGGATTTGCAGTTCATTTTAGATTATTGTAGAATTTTATGAGATTTTCTATTTTTGCCATTAAAGGGGAGCCTTGCTGCACCAGTTAAGATGTTGTCATGGTCACAGGTTCGAGTCCTGGAAGCATTCTCTCGCAAAAATGCAAGGAGGTTTGCCTACATTTCACCCTTGTGATGAGACCCTTCCTCAGACCCTCGCTGCACGTGGATGCTTTGTGCACCAGGCTACTCTTCTTTCCATTTTTGTGATTATTATGGTGCCGCAAATGAGTGTTATGGAACTCACCAAACAATGCAGAAAGAAATGAACGTCGAGAGAGAAATAAAACAAACCTTTATTGCTTCTGCTTCTTACTGTTTTTTCCTTCTCCCTCTACTTATACAAGAAGCCTCATTTTATAGGAAAAGGAAATGCACAATTGCAATTGTTAAACCAAAATCTTGCGACCACAATTAGAGCCAGACCTATTTTGCTCCGCCATTCATTGTGGAGTTTGATGCCTCAAGCTCGTGCATCGGTGCGGTGCTTATGCAGATCGGGCACCCTATTGCATACTTCAGCCGGTCTTTCTCTTCCACCATTATCCCGCTCTGCTTACGAGAATGAGTTGATGGCACTCGCACTGGCGATCCAGCATCAATGTCCATATCTTTTGGGGTGACACTTCATTGTCTGCACGGATCATCACAGTCTTCGACACCTCAATCAGAAGATGACCACCCCTTCACAACAATTTTGGGTGGCGAAGTTATTCGGCTATGGCTTTATGGTTGAGTTCCGTTCAGGCAAGTACAACTTAGGGGCATACGCTTTATTCTGTCAGACAACGTCTACAAAGTTGACAACCATATCATGTCCGATTTGGAAGGAGGCAGAGAATTTACTGAGAGGTGGAGATTGACCCGACCTTGGGGGCTATCATTGAGCGTTTACAGATTGATGTCGACGTCTGTCCCACATACACGCTTCTTGGGGCTCTTCTGTTCTATTGGGGGTGTTTGGTCATTTCATCATCGTACGCAAGCTTCCCACGGTTCTTCACCGAATTCCGTACTACTCTGATAGCAGGTCATTCAGGAGCATTTTGCACTTACTGCCGCCTTGTAGTGACACTCTATTGTAAGGAAATGATGCGACACGTAGAGTAATTTGTGGCAGCATGCCTCGCCTGCCAACGCTCGAAGTACGAGGCCGTTTTTTCGGGAAGCCTTCTACAACTCTTGCCCATTCCCGACCTCATATGGGATGATTTGACGAGCATGTCTCCCTCGATTCTCGGAGCACAATTGCATCCTTGCGGTGGTGGACCAATTGTCCAAATATGGTTACTTTATACCCTTGCGACACACATTCAAAACTCCGGCGGTGGCCGAGGCGTTCATTTCCGGCAAAGTCGGATTACAAAGCTTCTCTTGTTCCATCGTCAGCGATCAGCGATCATGATTCGGTCTTTATGAGTTTCTTCTGGCAGGAGTTTTTCAAACTCTAAGGCACGCAACTAAGGATGAGTTCTGTCTACCACCCACAGGCGAACAGACATTTCGAGGTTATGAATCGCTGCTTGGAGACCTACTTGCGCTGTTTCATCTCCGAACGCCCCTTGACCCGAATAGATGGCTGGACTTACAACGCCATTATTCGGCGGCAGTGTTGTAGATGTCGTCCGACATAAAAGTTTTGGACAAAAAACGCAACGACATCGACATTTTAAGCAAAAATATCATTTTTGAAAATATCTCTGATATATCGGTCTTCAGGGCCCGATATATCGGTCTTCAGGGCCCGATATATCGGTCTTCAGGCCCCGATATATCATTCTTCAGGCTCCGATATATCAGGCAATATCTTGATGATGATATATGAGTAGTACTAAAAGCATATATATTTCATTTCTTTTAAGCGTCCAAACAATAATATTTACTTTTGTGCTACATTTTGTGCATCTCTCTGAGCTATGATCGATCTTCTTTTCCGTCTCACTTTCATTTGATGCTCTTTAAACCGTTTACCGTCGTCAGCGTTTCTTTTTGTGTAATTTATAAACATACATTATATGTATATATGTTTATTATATAATTTATAAACATACATTATATGTATATATGTTTATTATATAATTTATAAAAATATATTATGTGTGTAACTACACATATGTACACAAAATATTTATATATATAAATAAATTTATTTAAATATTAAAATCCGACATTGTAAAATATCCCTGACATATCCCCGCAATTCAACATACAACATTTCAAACCCAAACCGACATGAACCCGACATCCGACATCTACAACCGTGCTCGGCGGCCATGATCCCTTCCAGGCCGTCTTTGGCCCCGCCCTCTACCCACCATGATTTTGCTCCTTCTGGGAAAATGTCATGTTCGGGTAGTGCGCACTCAGATCTTGGATCGGGATGAGATTCTCAGGATATTAAAGACCCAACTCCACCACACCCAGTAAAAGTTGATCCGCCATGTGAACAAGCGATGTAGGGATGTCCAGTTTTAGGTGGGCGATGCAGTATTCGTCAAAGTCCGACCCTACCACGAGACTTCGATGGCGACACGCTCTCATCCCAATCTATTTGCTCTCTTTTTTCGCTTGTTCGAGGTGATCGTACGCACCAGTGTGGTGGCTTACCGCCTCTGCCTTCCCACCCATAGTCGCAATCATCCAGTCTTTCACGTATCTCGACTCAAGCGTGTGGTGGGCGACCACTCGGTCGAGGAGACCCTTCCACCAGACATGGAATTAGACGACTCCACTATTTACCTTCCAGAGGAGATCTTAGACCGCAAACCAGTCGCAGTGGATGGTCAGGTATGGGAACAACGATGGTTGCATGGTGACAATGCCCTCACTCCGATGCGACGTGGTTGGACCGCGACGACTTTCACAGCCAGTTTCTTGAGTATTGCTTTGAGGAGAAGGCAAATTTTTTAGATGAGGGTATTGTTGTGGACACAGGAGGACGACCAAGAGGAAGGGACATCGACAACATGGCAGGTTTATTCTCGAAGGGGTAGGATGGAGGAGAGGACTACACCAGCATGATATGGCGTGATCACACATTGATGTATCTTATTTCCTTGTTGCGTTTTCTTTATATCATTTTACGCTTTTTTGTTTGTTGGGGTTTTATAACTCCCGGCTCGCTCTTGTTTTGGGCATCTTGTATCTTGGTTTTAAAAAATTAAGTGGAGCATAGGGCTGGCTAGTCAGTTTCTCCCCTTGAAGTTTGTTTCTTTCAATTTTGCTTGGAAAACCCCTACCCATAACATTAATCTTCTGTATTATCTTGTATTTATTAGCTTGCCTGGTAGTTGGCTTCTAAAGGTTACTAATTGCATATTTTTTGTTCGTATATTTACAAACACCAAACTTAATTTTACGAGATTCTATTTATGGTTCAACTTTGTTCTTATAACTTCCATATTTCAAATCAAATTTTTACCAAAACTCTGTAATTCAAGCATCTGTTTTACAAATACAATGCAAACATAATGCCTACAAATTATATATAAATGTCCTTTATGTAATTTGTTGGTCTATCAAGTCAACATACTTCCTAGGGTCATAACTAGTTACAATTTCTAAGGGCAGCATGCATGTAGATCTATTGACATAAGTCACATAGCCTGAATTACCTCAATGACTAGCTTTGTAAATGATTACAAACTTGGTTTCAATGTATATTACAAATGTGTAGATATTCATCTTTATTTTACATAATAGAGATCCTGGTAGGGAAATAATAAAAAGTCTCGATGAGACTGAAGCCAAAAGTGGTTTAAAAACCTTCATTTGAATAAACCAGGAGGATCTATTATTGAAACAATATCTTCTGTTCAAATATTGAGAAAGCAGGTCAGAAAATTTGTTCTAACATGATTAATTCCTTGTTGATAATGCATTTTCTTCACATAGTTTAATCCATCTGCTAGACAATTTGTGCTGCTTGTTGTCTTATTATTTCTATTATCTGAAACACTTCATCAGGACAAGCCTCAGCCCCCTTTGGAAGGTCGTCTCCCTGATGCTACCAAAGGTACCTTGCTATTTCCGGCTCTTTTGATCCCCTGGGTTCTGTTTACTTTGAAGGAAATGAAAGGAGGAAATGCAAATGAAATGAAAATGGAAATTAGTTGAGAAATTGAATGATATATGCGTTTCTTATTTGATTGATAGTCATAGAAAAGTAAAATTTGTATGATCGGAGGTTACCCACAATGATATTCCGATAAATGTTTTTCCAGTTTTTCACAGTGATGTACAATGATAATCTGATAAATGTTTTTCACAGTGATTAATAATTATATCCAAACACGTATTATTTTACATTGAAATCCAACAAAAAATATGAAAATTTGAGGTAAATTGTACAATTTTACTCCCTTCAATTCCTTCAAATCCTGCAGGCTTTATGAAATTATGATGTATTTTGATGTTCTCTGATAGATTTATTAAAGGATTCTCACTTCATTGTTGTCATTTTTCTTTGTTAAACATATATCAGGGTCTGACCACCTTAGGGATGTTTTTGTCAAGCAAATGGGACTTAATGAGCAGGACATTGTTGCTCTTTCTGGTGCCCACACACTTGTATGGTTCTCCTGCCTCACACATACTTTTACATTTCTTAGTACTAATATGCTTCATGAGCTTTAATTATTCCAATTATAGGGAAGGTGCCACAAGGAACGGTCAGGATTCGAGGGTCCTTGGACTTCAAATCCTCTTATCTTCGATAATTCCTACTTCAAGTAATTCCAATTTCTCTGTTCCATCGCTTTTTAACCTTTTTTACAAAAAATGATAATTTTTTTGTAAAGCTTTTAAATTGTTCAAAGCCTTCACCTGTTTTTAAAAATCGTGCTATTTACATGTAATAGTTTTTAGAATGCGTATTGGTGCATCCTGAAATCCTGAAATTGATTTTAAAATGAAGATTTTGTGAATAATTTATGGTTGGTGGTGAACTCACGAACTCTTGAGCTTTGACACGATAGTTTACTCAAAAGATCTGCAAAATCCGCATATGCGTCTTGTACTTGTCCGTTTTTAACAATAAAATTCAACTCATACACAAGCGACACTTCGTGAGAGAGCAAAGATCGGATTAACAAATTAACGACAAATATGAGCAAGATTAATTAGGGCAAACAAACTATGAATTTACTAAACGTTCACATGCAATCAAGAATAAGGGACTAAAAGCAGTCAAGATGAGAAATGAGTAGAAAAGTTATACCAACATCATGGGCCCAGATGAATATCCGCTGTGTATGGGAGGATTTCAGAGCAGAGAAATGCTGGCCTGGTTTTTGAACAGTTGGGAGAGCATTGTTGGCGAGTTTCAACCTGGAATATTTTCAGCCGAGGACAGGGGTGGTTGACAGCAGTCTTGAGGAACTTCTGGACAAAAAAAAGAGGGGCGGATTCGCGCTGTGGTTTTCCGGTCGGACAACAAGCTTCCGGCAACAGAAGTCGTCGGTGCCGGAGAGGCCCTCTGGCGGCGGTGTCTGGCGGTGGTGTGGATCGTCAAGCGGCGGAGAGGCAAACTGGATAGAGCGAGCGGGCAACACCGAGCAGAGGAGTTTATTTCCCTGCCTGATGTCTTTTTCCCTTCCCCCTTTTCCTGTTCTGTGGATGATTATTAAAAAGCAAAGGAAAGGTGGTTACTTAGCTTTAATTAATTATGACATAAATGTCACTAATGGAAGGAGTTATAAAAGGCCAGCAAAGAGAGGGACCAGCCGTTGGTTTAAGGAGGTTTCAATGGGCCGGCTTTTTATGATATCAAATGGAAGATCCAGCTATTACAAAAAGAACAATGAAACCGATGATTTAATAACAATGAAACTGGTGGGGAATTAAAATGGGAATGAATGAGAATGAAGGGGGAATGCCAAATGGGGTTTAATTATTATTTAATAATTTCATTACTTGCTTGCGCCAAATTAACCCTTGTCCTAATATGACAGATCCATTTATTTAAGATCTTATTGTTCGATGACACCATTAAGTCGCGACACCAATCACAACAATACATGAAAAATAAAGATCAAACTTGCGTGATGACATGCGCTACAAAATATTTAAATAAGCGCAGTAAAAATAAATATGGATGCAATTCAGGTTGCATCAATTCTCCCGTGGTTGAAGGAACTCAACCCCGTCGAGATTTTAACGGAACCTTCTACTGAAACAACCAAACAATGGTCAGAATATTGCAATGCCTCTGCCTTGCCATGGTAGATAGTCAAACATAGAGACTTATCATCACAACACAAGATCTGTTGGCAAACTGTATTTCCTGAAAGACACAGAAAACTCATCGCCATTGGAAAAATATAACTTCAGGCGATGAAATCAACTGCGGGGTTAAAGTTTTTCAAAGTTTCTTGAAAACTGTTTGTCAAAAATTCATGCATGACATGCAATTGTTTAATAAAAATAAGAGCTGTAAGGAGGCGAGTTCAACAAAGTGGAAAGGAGAATGAGTCGATATAGTAATGAAAGAGGCAAGGCCGTAAGGAAACATGATCAACTTGTGGATTCATTAAAATATATTGCATTATACGTATTAGTGCTAGAGACCTATGGAAGTTTACGAAACCAAGAGAAACTATCGACATATCGTCACGCACGAATATCTGATTAGCACCACAAAATTTTAAACTGAGCACAATTTATTTATTTAAAATCAACCACAAAAATCCCTTAAACCATGTTGTCCCTATTAGGAGGAAAAGTTCTTTGAAACGTTTCAATTTCCTTAATAAAGCTAACCCGATAAAATTTAAAATTCATTTGATGAAGCTCAAAATGCTCACGTACATTCACAAAATAGTGGTGCGAACTAAACACGTGATCGCCAAATATAAAATCAACATGTGGTGGTGCTGACAGATCATCTAAAATGGATGAGTCACCGAAGCTAAGTGCGACTTCCTGGAGTAGGGGTCCAGGCAAAAGTGACACTAAATAATAGTGTATTGGTAACTAAGGAAGGTGAGGGAGATGGTGACGAGGTCCTCCCAGGAGTCTTGGGAACAAGACTATTCTTCTATGGAAGAACAATTTTACGCCCACATCATGCACGACGCGCCTATCGTACTTCCATGCTCTACCTAACAAGATATGACAAACATCGATGGGGGTAACATCACAAAAAACAGATTCCTGATACACATCCCCAGTAGAGAACTCTACGCGACAACAATGAGTAACGGACATAGTCATGTGACTATTAACCCCAGATAAGTGCTATGGCCGCTCCAAGAGGTGTGTCTCAAGTCCTAGCTTTTCTATCATATGTTGGGAATCAAAATTTTCCATGCTACTGCTGTCAATGATGATGAAACAAAAATGTCACTGAATACGCGCATTAGTGCGAAATATCTCGTGTCTCTAAAAATCACGCTCAGTGGACTCACTAGGGGAAATCAAGCTATATCGAAGGACACAAACTAAGTGTTCAGCTTATTCTCCCTCGACCTCAATAACACCATCAAATTCAGGTTCAGGCTCTGGCTTTGAGTCATTAAGAAAAACTCCATATTCGGGCTCACGCCTATCAGAGAAATCAATAATTGCGACAAATTGACGTCACTGGCACTCAGAAGATTTGTGCCTACGCTCCATACACTTGAAGCATTAGAATACTGCAGTGTTGGGCTTGGATCTCATGAGCTCTTTAACTCGGGTGAGGACAGTGGGAGGAGCTGGGATCCCAGTAGTAACATGAGGAGAATCAGAATTCTTAGAGGTAGGTGTAGTGGTGGTGGTGCTCGAGGGAGGTCTATTAGTAGACCTATGTCCAGATGTCCTCTTCTGAAGTGAGGCCTCCATTCTACGTGCTCGACTAGACACTTCACCCAAATTCGACCTTATTCTTCGCATGACCTGGTTGGACTAGGACCACGCCAGAATTGATTGTGCGGCGAAGCAAATCACGTTGAGGCATGAAGACTCTGGTCTTCCAAGGTATTAAATTCGCTCCTCGAATGTTGTTATCTTCAATCCAAGCCGTGCCTTCCTCCAAGGCTCTGAAAATGGGCTCCATCCTCGCATCGAGCCTCTCACCGTCCCTGATGCGATCAATGGCGGAGACAGAAACATCTTGTTCTTCATCTTCTTGTATAACACTCTGTTAGAATGGTGGGAGGGAAAGTGGACGTACCCATAATCTGGGGAACCACTATAAATCTCGTGTCTGCTTTTGTGGTTTGTCATGAAAGCAGAAAATAACTAACTCACAACACACCTAAAGAAGTAAAAATATAAAGAGACTGGAAAACCTATTAACCCCCCCCGCTAGGTGTTTAACTACCCTTGAAACTAAAGACATTCAGAGTTCCCAAGGCAAGTGCCGATCTTAAAGAATCACACTTGAGAGCGGTAAAACATATCTTTAGGTATCTTATAGGAACCCAAAATGTCTTTGGTACCCCCACACCACTGATTTCGCACTCCACAGGTAGTCCGACTCTGATTATACTGCATGCTCACTTGCTCGGTAGGCCACATAATTCGTTTTTTTCGTAAAACATTGCCTTAGAGATGCACACACGACCTTTAGGGATCTACCAACACACAACCATGATATTGAGAATAATAAATGAACAATAAATTTATTAACGAATAACAACAAAGGTTTACAATTCAGAGCAACTAGATCTCCATGATGGCAGAGATTGGAGGCAATGAAATAGAAATTCCCCTTTTTGTTTATATACCAACCCTATACCCGGACCGGTTGGCTCTATTCCTCCCCCCCGGAAAGGTCTTCGAGCCATCTCTTCAACCCTATACCCGGACCGGTTGAGCAATAACAACCTGCAAGAACTTAACCACAGAATAATATCAAATACAAATTTAATTCATCTTAGTTCAAGGGCGACTTCACACAAACTTGAGTTATTGTGCATACAATACCCAACAGGAGTATCGCATGACTATGAGTGTCCTTGTGTCTAGTTTTGGGACTAGAAGCGGATTCTTGTTTTACTTTGCTTTTGCAAATGGTGCAATCGACGAGGAGAGGATGTTGAGGCCACGAAAAGAGCCTTCAGCAAGCAGTACTACTGCTCAGGGTCCTTTGGGCATGGGGGTAACCCCGGCCGATTTCTGTCGCATGCTCGCAGAATCAATGGTGGCAGCCAAAGCTGCCGCAGTAGGGCATAAACATAAGTTTTTTTCTTCTTTTTGGCAAACTGCATAGATAAGTGTCATATTCGTTCTTTTAAATAATTCATTTCTCTCATTTATCTGCAGTAGTTGGTGGTGAAGGTCGTCAAAAATTGATTCTCAACATGAAACTTATATTGCTATCATATATTATTGTTGATGGTAAGGTTTGTAGCCTTGGTTCTTCTTATGAACTTCCCAAAACTTCTCCACCTCTGCCTCGCTGGTGCTCCCTCCTTCGGGTAGTGAAATTCTCTTCTTTTCCAGCCGGGCTTCCCCCCCGGGCGACCCTCCTGCTTCCTCCATCCTTCTCTTTCCTTTCCTCCTCCCTCCATCTTCCTTCGACTCCTTCTCTTCCACCTCCATCTCTCCATCCTTCTCTCCCGCCGTTTCCGGCTCCACCGCACAGTAGTATTATAAAAAACATGGTTGTTGTCCCACACAAGCAGGACCTCGCACAATTCATCTAACTGTAGAAACAAAAACTGCATCAAGACAACAAAAAAGTATCGAACAAGGGAGCAAACAAACAAAACTACAGTCTCCGGCTGAACGCCATGGAGCAAAATGCTGAAGTTTGCCATTGGGCTTCGGGCCTTGAATGGCGGTGGGCGACTGGTATATCCGGTACACCAAGAATGTGCCCTGAGTGCACGGAACGTCGGGCCGCGTGGGCGATGTTTGTGATATGTGGATTGTGCGTGAGTGCACACTGTGTGTTATATCTGCTTGTGAAATGCTATGCCTGCAGGAAAAGAATGCACTTGTTGAACCCACCAGACTAGTGCCCGTCCTTTCAACCTAAGGACACCATATTCAACTTGACTATTCATAGACATTTGTTTCCTTGCCATGAACCTTTCCACGCGCTCACACAGATCGTGCGCATATATATTGATTTTTTCTGTCCAGCTACAAGTTTCTCTGGAGCAGAGCGCACGATCATCAACCGTCAGTGCGCACGACCACTGGTCATGCGCCACTGATCGTGCGCTCTGTTTGTCTGCTGCCATATTTAAGCCCCTGCTCCGCGAATTAGGGCAGCAGACAAACAGAGCGCACGATCAGTGGCGCACGACCAGTGGTCGTGCGCACTGACGGTTGATGATCGTGCGCTCTGGTCCAGAGAAACCTGTAGCTGGACAAAAAAAATCAATATATATGCGCACGATCAGTAGCGCACGACCTTGCTCACTCAACGCCTCAAGAAACAGATTTTCAGCTATGTGTTTTTGCGATGAGTCACACAGCTTCACTCAACGCCTGTGCAGATTGATGTTGACGCTTATGTTTTTCGTCTTTCTGCAGGTCGCATACGACCTGGGGAATGAAAACTTCAAGGCCGCCATGCTCCCCTTTGTGAATGAGAGCGTCGAGATCGCCATTGAGCGATTTGTTGACGGCGGCTTCGCTAAGAAGGGCGTGGATGGCGTGCCATTTTTCCAACTTTTCCCTAATAGCATAGCGGAGCCCGTTCAGGTAACGGGACACCGTCATATCGTCCTCGTGCAAGTCTAATCTAGACTGCAACACTAAAAACTCGTGGGTGTACTCATCCACGGAAAGTGTCTTGTCAAAGGTTGTGGAACCTTCGAAAAAGAGTTTGCAGATAGTCCGTGGGACATATCGCATCCGTAGTTGCAACTTGAACTCTACCCACGTGGTGATAGGTGCTAGGCATAAGGTGTATCGGGTGCACTTTAGTTGAACCCACCAGACTAGTGCCCGTCCTTTGAGCCTAAGGACACCATATTCAACTTGACGATTCATGGGCATTTGTTTCCTTGCCATGAACCTTTCTACGCGCTCACACAAATTGAGGCATTTCTCTGACTTTACGTGACCCTCAAAATCACCTACATCAAGCTTAACTCCATCGTCCCAACGGGGTTGGCGACGGAGTCCAAAATCAGGCTGTGAAGGATCTGCGAGTCTAGGGTTTGGTTCCTCTTGCCTAGGATTTTGGTGAGGAGATTGATTTAGTCCTAGGTGACGTTCAGCTTCTAAGTTATTAACAAATGTTCTCAAGTTGTTTAATATGTGGTTCGTGTCTCTCATGTTGGCAGTGAGTGTTTCTACTGTCTTCATCAGTTCAGTCATTCGGTTAGCTAGATCGCCTATGCTAGCGTATTTGCGGTTTATGCGATTATTCTTTTGGGGAAGAAGAACAATCTTACGCTCACGGTGATCGAAGGAATGAGAGTTCCTTATACCATCTTGCACGACGCGCCTATCGTACTGCCATGATTTACCTAACAAGATATGATAGACATCGATGGAGGTGACATCACATGGACCAGAATCCAGATACGCATCCCCAATAGAAAACTCTACGAGACAACGGTGAGTAGCAGACATAGTCATGTGACTATTAACCCCAGATAAGTGGTAGGGCCGCTCCAAGGAGTGTGTCTCGAGTCCTAGCTTTTCTATCATACGTTGGGAAATGAAATTTTCCTTGCTACCGCTGTCAATGATGATGAAACAAAAAAATGTCCCTGACTACACACAGTAATGCGAAATATCTCGCGTCTCTGAAAATCACGCTCAGTGGACTCACTAGGGGAAATCAAGCTATATCGAAGGGCACAAACTAAGTGTTCAGCTTGTTCTTCCTCGGGCTCAATAACACCATCAGATTCGTGCTCAGGCTCAGGCTCAGGCTTGGAGTCATTAAGACTCCATATTCTGGCAAACGCCTATCAGAGAAATTAGTAATTGCGACAAATTCTCGTTGTTGACACTCAGAAGATTTGTGCCCAGGCTCCATACACTTGAAGCATTGGAATACTCCAGTGTTGGGCTAGGATCCCATGGGCTCCTTATCTTGGGTGAGGACAGTGGGAGGAGCTGGGGTCCCAGTAGTAACATGAGGAGGGGAATCAAAATTCTTAGATGTAGGTGTAGTGGTGGTGTTGCTCGAGGAAGGCCTACCAGTAGACCTATGCCCAGTTATCCTCTTCTCAAAATTCTTAGGTGTAGTGGTGTTGCTCGAGGAGGCCTCCACTCTACGTGCTCGACGAGACACTTCACCCAAAACTCTAAAGTCACACAACTCTAACTCATCCCTATTAGCATAGCGGAGCCCGTTCAGGTAACAGGACACCGTCATATCGTCCTCATGCAAGTCTAATGTAGACCGCAACACTAAAAACTCGTGGGTGTACTCATCCACGAAAAGTTTGTCTTGTTAAAGGTTGTGGAACCTTCGATAAAGAGTTTGCAGATAGTCCGAGGGGACATATCGCTTCCGCAGTTGCAACTTAAACTCTACCCACATGGTGATAAGTGCTAGGCCAGAGGTGAAAGATATGGTACCTAAACACCTAGAGGGGGGGGGGGGGTGAATAGGTGACCTAAACCTTTTTTAAAACTTTGTTGGCAGCACAACAATTATTTCACAGATTACTACAGCTAACAGCAATTACAGAAATCAAACAATTAATCCACAACACAGCACAGCACACCACAGCAGACACACTAATTTATAGTGGTTCCCCAATCTTTGGGTACATCCACTTTCCCCCTTCGCCTATCTAGCAGTGTACTAGATTCGGCCAAACTTCTCCACTAACTCAGAACCAAACTAGGTTCCTACCTCAGGCCCAAAGCCTTACACTCAGCCAAAAGGCCTACACTCAGCCACCCAGGCCTACACTCAGCCAATTAAGGCCTACACTCAGAGTTCTTCAACTCCTACACTCAGGCAACAAGCCCTACCCTCAGCCTTTATAAAATAGGCTTACAATTCTCTCAGATCCAATGGATCCTACAAGTTAAAATAGAAAGTACAATAGTTAACTCTACAACTCAGAAAATAGGAGAGGAGTTGAGAGATTCTTGAAGAGTTCTTGGAAGAACTCAGTTAGATCCAAACTGACTTAGCTTCCTTCAAAGCTTCTTGATTAGAACTGAATTAGTCTGAATCTTCTGCAGTTGTTCCTTGACCTCTGCTTCTTGAAATCCAGATGACTCTGAATTCTTCTTCTCAGCCTTAGTTCCAAAAACTGAATACTTGGTTGGAGCTCTCTCTCTCCAACTTCTTAGATCTGCTGATGCACAGCAAGATCTTCTTGTGTTGATACTCAATATACCACTTTTACAAAGATCTGAACTCTCTCTGTAAAAACTTTTTCAACCACTTCTATATTATCTCAACAATCCATCTTCATCTGTAAACTATGGGTGCCTATTTATAGGCTTCCTTCATGGTAACCGGCTGGTCCGGTTCATAACAGACTTCTGATATCACTGACAGTTGATGTAGACCGGCTGGATCGGCAGCTGTCTTGTCAACCAGTCACTTCTTGAAATTCCTCTAACTGTCAGATAGTGTCGAGACTTTCTGTTCTTAAGTGTCGACACTTATAGACTAAGTGTCGACACATATTGTGTAAGTGTCGACACAAGTCTACAAGGTGTCGACACAATTCCTTGTATGTCTCGACACAGTTTCTTCTGCATGTGTCGACACTGAAATTGAGTGTCGACACAAGTACTTGTACTTCATTCTTTAACTGTATTCTTCTAAGTGTCGACACATCTCATTTGTGTCGACACATCTTCATGTGTAGAAACTGTCAAGTGTCGACACTGCTTCTTGGTGTCGACACAAGTCTTCAATCTTGTTTCTTCAGCTGAGTGTCGACACATTCCTTTAGTGTCGACACTTGTACTTAGAATATTTTGTAACTTTTCTGTTCTTTGCTAAGTGTCGACACAGCTCCTTGTGTCGACACTTTCTTCAAGTGTAGAGTCTTCAACTAAGTGTCGACACATTGTGCTGGGTGTCGACACTTCCTTCAAGTGTTGACTCTTCTGGTTGTGTGTCGACACATTGTGCTGAGTGTCGACACTTCCTTCAAGTGTTGACTCCTTTGAGTGTGTGTCGACACATTGTGTTGAGTGTCGACACATTCTTCATATGTTGACTCTGCTGATTGAGTGTCGACACATTGTGTTGAGTGTCGACACTTGTACTTAGTCTCTGCAGAATTTTGCTGAGTGTCGACACAACTCCAAGTGTCGACACTTTCTGGTGTTGACTCAGCTCTTCTAGGTGTCGACACTTCTGCTAAGTGTCGACACAGCTTTTCTGCATTCTTCTACACTGAGTGTCGACACAGCTCCAAGTGTCGACACTTTCTGACTGGTGTCGACTCTTCTTCCCAGGTGTTGACACAATGACTCCAAGTGTCGACACTGCTTGTCTGGGTGTCGACACAAGTCTTCTCAAGTGTCGACACTTTCCCTCTGGGTGTCGACACATGGACTTAGGATTTTTAGCTTCAGTCCAGTGTATTCTTAACCTGCACAAGTAACTCAAACAAACATCAAATACACTATGATGCATATCATTGAGTTAGGTGAGGCTTCTTCAAATCAGGTACATTTGACCAATGTACCCAACAATCTCCCCCTATTTGGAGAAGTCATAACCCTTAGTCAATGATACACACCACTCATAATTAAAAATTATAAAATGATGTAAAACAGATATATGTCAACAGAGTTAAACTTAAACATGTAATAAAGCACACATGTATACTCATTCAGCATTACAGAACAAACAAGAATTAGACACATTCATCAGAACAATCATGAAATTTGTTTAACAAAAATTGTTCATACATTTAATACATTTTCAATGATTTACACAAAATGTTTGATGTAACAGATTACAACAATCTTCAGTTTAATCTTAATCTAATTCTGCTCTGGTTCCTTAATGACTATGCCTTTTCCAGCTTGTACTTTAGCTTTCACAGCAGCAGCAGCAGCAGGCTCAGCTTCAGCAGTCTTCTTCCCTTTGGAGTCCTTCTTCTTCTGTTCTTCAGCTTTGATCTTTTGCCTTTCAAAATAATGATAGGGCTTAGGAAAGTACTTGCTAGGCTCCACAGCTGTTGGAGGTAGCTTTCCTAACTTAGCCTTCCTTCTATGTTGGACAATGGCTTCCTGCCTACTCTCATGTTTCCTCCATTCAGCCTCTGAGAACCACTTGTTCCTCTCATGGGCATTGTCCTTGGCTGCTTTCCAGGCTGTGAGAATGATGTTCCTAGAAGTAGGGCTCCACTGTTCAAAATCTGGTTTTTGTTCAGCAAGTTCCCTGAACTTCTTCTTTGATAGCCTAGTCTCTTCTTCTTTGTCCAAAGCCTCTTGCATAGCAGCTGTGATAGGTTGAACAACCTTTTCCAGAATAACATTGGGCTTGCCAGCAGATGGACTATACATTGTGCTTACATCAGCATGAACCATTTCAAAATCTGGAGGTGGATAGATTACATCAGCCACTGCCTGTTGCTCACCTCCAAGATATGTTCCTTGAATACCAGATTCAGCTACATTGTCATCATCACACAGGGGAGGATAGCCCAGTGTAGCCCTGATGGAATTGGATATCCATTTTGCATGGTCAGAACTGGCTTTGACTAACACCCTCTCCCCCTTTATGACTTCTTGTTCCACATGATCTCTCACATCATCTTTCTGGAACCTGATTTGGCTGTCCAAATACCTTATGCCCTCTTTAAAGAAAGGTCTAAGCTTGGTAAGCTGGTCAGAAATGACCTTCTGGGAATCCTTGATGGCAGTCTTGACAGCAGTTAGTTCAGCCTGAAAGAGTTTATCAAAATCAGCTTTGGCAGCAGCAGAGGAGGTTGATGGTTCAGTAGACTTATTCTTGATTTCAGTGACTATTGCATTGTGAGATGCAGTCAAATTATCATTCATCCTCAATTGATTTTCCAACACATATCCTTGCTTTAGTGCAATATCTTCTACCTTCTCTTTTATGGTTTCTTGATGTTTAGCCAGATAGACCACTGCATGAGCACCCTTTGTAAAACAATCAGTCATCTCCTTTTTATTAAGGTTCATTTCAAACCTTATTGACTTGATTTCCTGTCCCAGATCAGATTGTAGTGCCTTGTGCCCTTCATCAACATAAGTTTCTAAAGCCTTCCTTTGTTCATCCATCTTGATTTGCATGGCAAGCAGTAGAGCACTGTAATCAGTTGATGGAGCTTGTTGAACTAAGGAGTGTTGTGCAACAGTTTGTAGAGCTTTCTTATAGCTCTGACTCCTTCTTTTGAAAACAAAGAACTTCTTCTTCTTATCTTGCTCAGCTTCATCATCTTCAGATTCTGATGTACTTGCAATATTCACCCTATCCTTAGGGCTTGATGGTTTTTCAATCTGCACACCAGGTGCCTTCTCAGTATCTAGCCTTATAGGCTCGTCCACAACTTCCATGTTCTCCCCTTCAATAGCAGCACCCTTTTCTTCATCAGCAGCAGTCTTGTCCATATCAAAATCTTCTTGATCTAAATTCAGAAATAGATCTTCCATTGTATATTCTGGGGGTGACTGTGCAGGAGATGTACTTGGTTCTTCAACCACTTTATCAGGTATCACAACAGATGTGTCTGGAAGAACAACATCTGGTTCTTGGTTTGCTTGCTGAGTTGGCTGATGGTCATCAGACAAATCAGAATTTATTATAGAAAAATTGAAAGTATTAAGGTCAACAAGTACCTCTTGGATGAGGATGGTGGCTTGCTCACTCTCCAGTGTAGATGGTTCTGCTACACCTGGAAGCTCCCCCTGGCTTGGATCCCTAGGGATGGGGCTAGAGTGAGGCAGCTCCCCCTGAATCTCAGCTGGCTCTTGAGGAGCAGGTGACTTCTCTGCAGCCACATCTACTGGACTTTCAGGAGTGAAAACAACATGTTCTTCACTGCCTGAGCTGCTGGAGGACTCCTGAGTCACAGCAGCAGTCTTCCTCTTCTTCCTGGGAGGAGAGTCTTTCTTTGAAACTTGCTTTTCTGGGGTGGTCAATTCCTTGGACAGCACCCTTTCCCACCTGGAGAAGATTCTCATGTCCATCCTTCTCATGTGGTTGATTTTACTACCTGCAGCAGAGCTCATTACCTCTGGAATTGATCCAGCCAGGTAGAGACTTATTATCCTGCCCAGATTGGGCTTCTTCAGACTTTCCTTCACTTTATCAAATACAATCATAGACCAGTCTGTCTTAAGGTTGAAGATGATTCTGGTCATGATACTGAACATAGAGGCTGACACCCTGTCATGCCCTCCTGGTTTGCTTAGAATAACCTTGCCTACAACTTCAGACAGGAATTTGCCTTGATTATTCATCCCCTTCCTGTTGAAAACTGATCCTATTTTCATCTTAGGATCAAGACCGCACCAGACCAAAGCTTCGTTGGTCTTAGATGTTGTGACTTCCTCTTCTTCCTGAACTTTAGGTAGCTGAAGTACCTTTCTCAGACTTTTGGGTGATACTTTGATCTTGGTGCCATGCACCCTTGACCTAATTCTGTAGCCTGAGTCATCTACAGACGCTCCAGTAAGAAATTCAAGCACTTCTTTCTTCCATATCTTGGTTGGTTCTGAAACCAAGAACTCCAATCCTGAATTGCTGACTAGGGTTATCACTGATTTGATTTCACGATCTCCGTCGTCGAATGCGCCTCGCACGAGCTCATAGCCTTCGTTTACGTTCTCTTCCAGCTTGGGAGCCATTAGGGTGTTGAGAATTAGTCTTTAGAGAAGAGAAATGTCGACACAGGAGTTTAGTCTCGAAACTCTGAAAGCGTGTCGACAAACACAAACAGAACCCTATTTATACCTGTTGAGTTTTGAAGATGAACAGGCGGGATAGCGAGCTAAACATGTGTCGACACTAACATTAAGTGTCGACACTGACTTATAATGTCTCGACACTCATGTGTCGACACAAATTTAGTCAACAGATTTTATGTGTCGACACTTGGTTAAGTGTCGACACCACACTACTCGACATGTAGTCGAGACTTTACTTAGAAAAATTCTGAGTAAAACTTAAGTGTCGACACTACATTGGATGTGTCGACACCTACTCGACATGTGTCGACACTAACATTCTGAAGTGTCGACACTAACTTCCTAGATGTGTCGACACCATTTTCCTGAAGTGTCGACACTTACTATTCTGTGTCGACATAGACTTGTCTATGCGTCGACACTTTCTTACTTAGCCAATTTTTGTTCTGTATACTTAGTCTAAGTTTATCATACCTAGTTCAATTTTGAACCTATTAAACTTAGCTTCTTCTAAGGGCTTAGTAAACATATCAGCTATCTGATTATCTGTTTTAACATATTCAAGTGCAATATCATTTCTTTCTACATGCTCCCTAAGAAAGTGATATTTTATCTCAATATGTTTAGTTCTACTATGTGATACAGGGTTATTAGCTATGGAAATAGCACTTGTAGAATCACAATAAAGTGGAGTTCTACTTACCTGACATCCATAGTCTTCTAGCTGATGTTGAATCCACAGAAGTTGAGCACAACAACTTCCTGCAGCTACATATTCTGACTCAGCTGTGGAGATGGCCACACTGGTTTGCTTCTTACTACTCCATGAAATGAGTCTTCCACCTAGGAATTGACAGGATCCAGTTGTGCTCTTTCTATCTTCTTTGCATCCTGCAAAGTCTGCATCTGAATAGCCTGTTAGATCAAAATCTCCATTCCTAGGGTACCAGAGGCCTAGATAAGGTGTGCCCTTTAGATATCTCAAAATTCTCTTGACTGCAGTCAAGTGAGACTCTTTGGGGCAGGCTTGATACCTGGCACAAACACATGTAGCATACATAATGTCAGGCCTACTTGCAGTCAAGTATAGAAGAGAGCCAACTATCCCTCTATACAAGGTTTCATCTACAGGTTTCCCTGCATCATCCTTGCTTAGAGACATACTTGACCCCATAGGAGTCTTCATGGTACTGGATGAATCCATACCATATTTCCTTATGAGTTCCAGGGTGAACTTTGACTGACATATGGACAAGCCACTTTCAGTCTGTTTAACTTGGAGACCCAAGAAAAACTTCAGCTCTCCCATACTACTCATCTCAAATTGACTTTGCATAAGCTTTGCAAACTTTTTGCAAAGGCTACTTTCAGTAGACCCAAATATAATGTCATCTACATATATTTGGACAAGTATTACTTTGCCTCTAGATTCCCTAAGGAATAGAGTCTTATCTATTTTCCCCCTTGTGAACTTGTTCTCAATGAGGAAACTAGATAGGGTTTCATACCAAGCTCTAGGAGCTTGCTTTAACCCATACAATGCTTTCCTAAGTCTATAGACATAATGTGGAAGAGTAGGATCAACAAAACCTGAAGGCTGCTCCACATATACTTCTTCTTTTAAATTACCATTAAGGAATGCTGACTTCACATCCATTTGGTATACTTTGAATCCTTGGTAGGTTGCATAGGCCAAGAACATCCTTATGGCTTCCAGTCTGGCTACTGGAGCAAAGGTTTGATCAAAATCAATACCTTCTTCTTGCCTATATCCTTTTGCAACCAGTCTTGCCTTATTCTTAATGATGACACCTTGTTCATCTAACTTGTTCCTGTAGATCCACTTTGTTCCTATCACATTGTGATCTTTAGGCTTAGGAACCAGATCCCACACCTTGCATCTTTTGAACTGATTAAGCTCCTCCTGCATTGCTTCAGTGCACTGTGGATCTTGTATAGCTTCTTCAAATTTCTTTGGTTCTATTTGAGACAGAAAACTTGAATATACTATAGCATTCTGATTTCTGCTCCTTGTCTGAACACCTTGTCTTGGATTTCCAATGATCAGCTCTACTGGATGATCTCTTAGATGCCTGTTGGCTGGAGGCATCCTTACTTCTGGTTGAACTTCTTCAGCATCTTCATCAAGCTGAGTTCCTTGTACTTCTACAGCTCCTTGCACATGTAGTTCTCCCCCTGGACATAAACCATCTTCTTCTACTTGCTGTCTTGCAGCAGGTACATCTTCTATGGTTAGCTTGTCCATCTTCTTAGTAAGACCTGTAGGGCTGCACACACTACTAGACAATTCATTGTTAATTAGTTGTGTTTCATCAAAAACTACATGCACAGACTCCTCTACAACTTGTGTGGTCAAGTTGTAGACTCTATAAGCCTTACTATTATTGCTGTACCCAACAAACACTCCCTCTTGGGACTTGGCAGCAAACTTAGTTAAATAAGACTTCCCATTGTTAAGTATGAAGCATTTACAACCAAAGATCCTAAAATAGGACAGATTTGGTTTCCTGCCTTTCACTACTTCATAGGGGGTCTTGTTTAACCTTTTAGTGATGGTAGCCCTATTTATCACATGGCATGCAGTGTTAACTGCTTCAGCCCAGAAATATTCTGGCAGTGATGAATCACTTAATAGGGTTCTACCAGCCTCTATCAAGGTCCTATTTTTCCTTTCAGCAATGCCATTTTGCTGAGGTGTTCTAGGTGAAGAGAATTCTTGAAATATCCCATAATCTTCACACAGCTTTGTCATGCTTTCAGACTGAAATTCTGTACCATGGTCACTTCTAATTTTGACCACTGTACAGTTCAATTCATTCTGAATTTGCTTAACAAAACTATAGAAGACACTAGGTGTCTCAGATTTCTGCTTTAAGAAGAACACCCAGGAAAACCTTGAGTAGTCATCAACAACTACAAAGGTGTAGACCTTCCTACCTAAGCTGTGAACTGGCATTGGACCAAATAGATCCATATGCAAGAGGTATAGACACCTCACAGCATCTTTGTTGTCTAAGCTTCTAAAGGTGGATTTAGTCTGCTTGCCCTTTTGACAAGCTGAGCAAATGCCATCTTTGACACACTTAACTTGAGGACCATTCCTCACTAACTCTTTACTAAAGAGTTTGCCAATAGTCTTGTAATTAAGATGGGCAAGCCTCTTGTGCCATTTGACACATTGAGAGACTGTCTCATCAGCTACAAGACAAACTGGAGAACTATTGTTCTCAACCATAATGTCTAAACAATAGACATTTCTCTTCCTATAACCTGTCAAAATGATCTCTTGATCACTTGACCTCTTGATATGACAACCATTTTTAACAAATGAGATATCATACCCTACATCACTTAATTGACTTATACTAATGAGGTTGTGTTTCAAACCTTTAACATAAGCCACTTGAGTAATGGTAACAAGGTTAGAAGAAATGTTACCAAACCCTTTGATGATTCCTTTTTCAGAACCACCAAAGGTCACCTTTGGACCATTTTTGATTGTGATGTAGTTCTTCAGTAGTCCCCTAGTTCCAGTCATGTGTCTGGAACATCCACTATCCAAGTACCATGTTGGGGTATGGCCACTTGGATTCTCCTGCAAAACAAATTAATGAACCTTAGAACCCAAAGTAAACTTGGGTCCTTGGTGATTGTTAGTTTGCAATTTGACATAGCTACCTGCTGGCTTTCCAACAGGTAACTTGCTACCCAACTTGGCACTGGCATTGTGCCAACAATCCAAGGCAAAGTGGCCAACCTTGCCACAACACCAGCATTCAAACTTGTTGTACCTTTGCTTAGGTACAACCTTTGCTGTCTTGACTACAGCAGGCTTGTTGAATGTTGGGGCTTTGCCCTTGGACTTGGACTGATTCTGAACAGTCCTCACAGGCTTAACAAAACCCAATCCAGCCTTTCCTTTATGATGAACAAATTCATCAATCAAGGGTAGCACTGATTTAGGTTTTGAAAACCTAGCAACTAGCTCTTTTTCCTTCTGGAGATTGATCTCCAGCAACTTAATTTGATCATTTTTAAATGTAATAGTACCCATCTGAATCACAGTAATGTGTTTCAGCCTGGCTACTTCATTCAGTTTTTGATCATACTCTTTCTCAAAATCTGTTGCAGCTGCCTTGAGATCAGCAATCTCCTTTGCCTGACTTTTGGCTAGGATCTTGCTTTTCTTATAGGCTTGCAACAGTACTTGGTATTCATCTAAGAGCTGATGAATATCTCCCTCAGATTCAGAATCACTTCCATCACTTGATGAAGATGATTCTGACTCTGAACTAGAACTGGAATCTGAACATAAGGTTAGACTTTGTACCTGACTAGGTCCTGGCTGCTCCAGGATTGTGGTACTTTCAGTCAATGCCATCATTCCTTGGCACTGAACCTCTTCTTGTTCATAGATTGATTCCATGATCTGCATAAACTCTTCTTCTTCTTCAGCAAATAGCCCTATATAGGCTTCAGCATCTGTCTCAGTGTCTGAAGAAGAAATGTCTGAAAGAGTCTTCTCATTCTTTGCAACAAAGGACTTCTCCTTCTTTCCTTTGAAGTGAGTCTTCTTTTTGTCACTGGATTCTTTCCTTCTTTCAGGACAATCTGCAATTACATGACCCTGTCTATTGCAGCAGTAACACACAATCTTAGACCCAGTTGCCTTGCTAGTCTTTGTCCTTTGCTTGTCCTTCTTTGAAGGCTTCTTCTCCTGATACTGAACTTCTTTCCCTTTGGAAAAAGAAGGTCTGGACTTCCACTGTTTCTTCTTCAGGAATTTCTGAAAATGTCTGGTAAATGCAGCAAAGTCTTCATCACTTTCACTGCTTGTAGATTTAGTGCTAACAGACTCATCAGAATCTGATTCAACTACCTCTGGAGGAGGAGTTGATGACTTAGTCCTGTTCTTTCTAGGTACTTCTGACTTAAAGGCAACAGTCCTTTCCCTGTGTTCAGTCCTTGTTGACTTTTCCTCCTCTTTTCTTACTGACAATTGCATCTCATAAGATAACAACTTGCCAAACAGTGTGGGAGGAGGAATTTCTCCCAACTTTGCCATTTCTCTGATGGCACAGATCTTAGTGTCCCAATCTTTGGTTAGGGACCTCAAGAACTTATCATTCAATTCATAGTTTGTGAACTCCCTTCCATAGGACATGAGTTCATTAACAATTCTGTAGAACTTTTTGTAGCATTCAGTGATGCTATCTCCTCTTCCTTGCCTAAAGCTCTCATATTCTTGATTAAGCAAGGATTTCCTATCTTGTCTTACTTCTTCAGAACCTTCCATGTAGACAATGAGGGTATCCCACATTTCTTTTGCTGTTTTACAGTGAATAAGGTTCTGGAAGGTGGCATCATCAATTGCACTAACTATGATGTTCTGTGCCCTTTTGTCCATTGTAGCTAGGACAATCTCATCCTTGGTCATCTCAGAAAAATCCTTTGGAGTTCTCTGTGTAGCATCCAAGACTGAAATCTTCATGGGCACATAAGGCCCTTCCTTGACTGTGATGTAGATCCTAGGGTCAGAGGCCTCCATGAACAGCCTTACCCTTTCTTTCCAGATTCCAAAAATCTCCTTTCTGCAAATGGGCAGTTTCATTGAACCCAATTCCTTGTGATTCTCTGAAGACCCCATGTTTCTTGATTTTCTTGAAACTGTTTCCTGACTTATACTGAATCTGCCAAACTGGATCTCCTCAGACAGTTAGTCCTTTTTGAGGAACCTGGCTCTGATACCACTTGAAAGATATGGTACCTAAACACCTAGAGGGGGGGGGGGGTGAATAGGTGACCTAAACCTTTTTTAAAACTTTGTTGGCAGCACAACAATTATTTCACAGATTACTACAGCTAACAGCAATTACAGAAATCAAACAATTAATCCACAGCACAGCACAGCACACCACAGCAGACACACTAATTTATAGTGGTTCCCCAATCTTTGGGTACATCCACTTTCCCCCTTCGCCTATCTAGCAGTGTACTAGATTCGGCCAAACTTCTCCACTAACTCAGAACCAAACTAGGTTCCTACCTCAGGCCCAAAGCCTTACACTCAGCCAAAAGGCCTACACTCAGCCACCCAGGCCTACACTCAGCCAATTAAGGCCTACACTCAGAGTTCTTCAACTCCTACACTCAGGCAACAAGCCCTACCCTCAGCCTTTATAAAATAGGCTTACAATTCTCTCAGATCCAATGGATCCTACAAGTTAAAATAGAAAGTACAATAGTTAACTCTACAACTCAGAAAATAGGAGAGGAGTTGAGAGATTCTTGAAGAGTTCTTGGAAGAACTCAGTTAGATCCAAACTGACTTAGCTTCCTTCAAAGCTTCTTGATTAGAACTGAATTAGTCTGAATCTTCTGCAGTTGTTCCTTGACCTCTGCTTCTTGAAATCCAGATGACTCTGAATTCTTCTTCTCAGCCTTAGTTCCAAAAACTGAATACTTGGTTGGAGCTCTCTCTCTCCAACTTCTTAGATCTGCTGATGCACAGCAAGATCTTCTTGTGTTGATACTCAATATACCACTTTTACAAAGATCTGAACTCTCTCTGTAAAAACTTTTTCAACCACTTCTATATTATCTCAACAATCCATCTTCATCTGTAAACTATGGGTGCCTATTTATAGGCTTCCTTCATGGTAACCGGCTGGTCCGGTTCATAACAGACTTCTGATATCACTGACAGTTGATGTAGACCGGCTGGATCGGCAGCTGTCTTGTCAACCAGTCACTTCTTGAAATTCCTCTAACTGTCAGATAGTGTCGAGACTTTCTGTTCTTAAGTGTCGACACTTATAGACTAAGTGTCGACACATATTGTGTAAGTGTCGACACAAGTCTACAAGGTGTCGACACAATTCCTTGTATGTCTCGACACAGTTTCTTCTGCATGTGTCGACACTGAAATTGAGTGTCGACACAAGTACTTGTACTTCATTCTTTAACTGTATTCTTCTAAGTGTCGACACATCTCATTTGTGTCGACACATCTTCATGTGTAGAAACTGTCAAGTGTCGACACTGCTTCTTGGTGTCGACACAAGTCTTCAATCTTGTTTCTTCAGCTGAGTGTCGACACATTCCTTTAGTGTCGACACTTGTACTTAGAATATTTTGTAACTTTTCTGTTCTTTGCTAAGTGTCGACACAGCTCCTTGTGTCGACACTTTCTTCAAGTGTAGAGTCTTCAACTAAGTGTCGACACATTGTGCTGGGTGTCGACACTTCCTTCAAGTGTTGACTCTTCTGGTTGTGTGTCGACACATTGTGCTGAGTGTCGACACTTCCTTCAAGTGTTGACTCCTTTGAGTGTGTGTCGACACATTGTGTTGAGTGTCGACACATTCTTCATATGTTGACTCTGCTGATTGAGTGTCGACACATTGTGTTGAGTGTCGACACTTGTACTTAGTCTCTGCAGAATTTTGCTGAGTGTCGACACAACTTCCAAGTGTCGACACTTTCTGGTGTTGACTCAGCTCTTCTAGGTGTCGACACTTCTGCTAAGTGTCGACACAGCTTTTCTGCATTCTTCTACACTGAGTGTCGACACAGCTCCAAGTGTCGACACTTTCTGACTGGTGTCGACTCTTCTTCCCAGGTGTTGACACAATGACTCCAAGTGTCGACACTGCTTGTCTGGGTGTCGACACAAGTCTTCTCAAGTGTCGACACTTTCCCTCTGGGTGTCGACACATGGACTTAGGATTTTTAGCTTCAGTCCAGTGTATTCTTAACCTGCACAAGTAACTCAAACAAACATCAAATACACTATGATGCATATCATTGAGTTAGGTGAGGCTTCTTCAAATCAGGTACATTTGACCAATGTACCCAACAAGAGGTGTATCAGGTGTGCTCTAGTTGAACCCACCAAACTAGTGCGGGTCCTTTGAACCTAAGGACAACATATTCAACTTGACGATTCATAGACATTTGTTTTTATGCCATGAACCTTTCCACACGCTCACAGAATCGAGGCATTTCTCTGACTTTACGTGACCGTCAAAATCACCTACATCAAGCTTAACTCCATCGTCCCAATGGGGTTGGCGACGGAGTCCAAGATCAAGCTGTGCAGGATCTGCGGGTCTAGGGTTTGGTTCCTCTTGTTGCCTAGGATTTTGGTGAGGAGGTTGATTTAGTCCTAGGTGACGTTCAACTTCTAAGTTATTAACGGAGGTTCTCAAGTTGTTTACTATGTGGTTCGTGTCTCTCACGTTGGCAGTGAGTGCTTCTACCGTCTTCATCAGTTCAGCCATTCGGTTTGCTAGATCGCCTATGCTCTTTGCGATATATGCGACTCTCCATTTTTTTTAAAGTAAAAACTTAGTAAATTTTTTTATACCAATAAATGTTTTTAAAAAAAACTCTGATTTTTTTTTAAAGAGGAATATTTTTTGAATGTGTTTTTTGACAAAACACTTAATTGGATTTTTTTGTTGTAAACTTAAAATTTTCAAAACTTAGAATGTTTTTTTTTTAAAATGACAGGTCTGATTTGTTTTAAAAGTGAGCTTTATTCTTTTGTTTTTTTGGATTTTTTTTGAAACAACTAAATAAAATAAAAACAGGGTCATTCGACTCACAATTGGAGCGATTCGAACCTATCTCTGATATCAAATTGATGCATCGTGATATTGATTTTAAAACGAAGATTTTGTGAATAATTTAAGGTTGGTGGTGAACTCATGAACTCTTGAGCTTTGACACGCGATAGTTTACTCGAAAGATCTGCAAAACCCGCATATGCGTCCTGTACTTGTCCGTTTTTAACAATAAAATTCAACTCATCCACAAGTGACACTTCGTGAGAGAGCGAAGATCGGATTAATAAATTAACGAGAAATAGGAGCAAGA
Source organism: Platanthera guangdongensis (assembly GCA_039583875.1). NCBI lineage: Eukaryota > Viridiplantae > Streptophyta > Magnoliopsida > Asparagales > Orchidaceae > Platanthera > Platanthera guangdongensis. The sequence continues at coordinate 47,802,439 of CM077149.1, forward strand.
TTAATTATGGCAAACAAGCTCTGAATTTACTAAACGTTCACATTCAATCAAGAACAAGGGACTAAAAGCAGTCAAGATGAGAAATGAGTAGAAAAATTATACCAACATCATGGGCCGAGATGAATATCGGCTGTGTATGGGAGGATCTCAGAGTAGACGAATGCTGACCTGGTTTTTGAACAGTTGGGAGAACATTGTTGGAGTGTTTCAGCCGGGAATATTTTCAGCCGAGGACGGGGGGTGGGGGGGGGGGTGGTGGTTGACATCAGCCTTGGCGAACTTCTGGCCGAAAGAAAAAGCAGGGACGGGTTCCAACGGTGGTTTTCCGGGCGGACAACAAGATTCCGGCGGCAGAATTCACTGGATCACTGTGCGTGGGATGGATCTGGACTCGACGACCTCCGGGAGGGGCGGGGGCGCAGTCGCCGCCGCCGGAGAGGCCCTCTGGCGGCGGCGTCTGGCGGTGGTGTGGATCGTCAAGTGGCGGAGAGGCAAACTGGATAGGGCGAGAGGGCAACACGGAGCAGGAGTTTATTTCTCTGTCCGATTTCTTTTTCCCGTCCCCCTTTTCCTGTACTGTGGATGATTATTAAAAACCAAAGGAAAGGGGATTACGTAGCCTTAATTAATTATGGCATAAATGCCACTAATGGAAGGAGTTTAAAATGCCATCAAAGAGAGGGACCGGCTGTTGGTTTAAGGAGGTTTAAATGTGCCAGCTTTTTTATAATATCAAATGGAATTGGTGGGAAATTAAAACGGGAATGAAGGGGGAATGCCAAAGGTGGGTTTAATTGTTATTTAATAATTTCATTACTTGTTTCCCCCAAATTAACCCTTGTCCTAATATGACGGATCATTTATTTAAGATTTTATTGGTGTGATACAACAATCACAATAATACGTGAAAAATAAAGAACAAACTTGCACGATGATATGCACAACAAAATATTTAAATAAGCGCAATAAAAATAAATACGGATGCAATTCAGGTTGCATCACGTATTGACCTACCAATTGCTCTTTTTATTGCTTTCCAAACAAACAATATTTCTGGTAGATTTCTTCAAGCAGAAAAAGTAGGTTAAAAAATTTCAATTCATTGATTTTATATTTTTATGGGCATTTTACTAGGGAGCTCCTGAGCGGCGAAAAGGAAGGCCTTCTTCAGCTTCCATCCGACAAGGCTCTTCTGTCTGATCCGGTCTTCCGCCCCCTCGTGGAAAAATATGCTGCCGTATGCAATTCTTTTCTCATGAAGAATCTTTAGAATGCTATTCTTGTTCATCTAAATTGTTGAAGTGTTTATTTTTTTTCCTCGTTTGTGACCAGGACGAGGATACGTTCTTCTCTGATTATGCTGCAGCGCACTTGAAGCTTTCTGAGCTTGGGTGAGTTTGAATGGAGCAACTTTTTTTTAGTTCCTAGTAATTATGTGCTCGATACCCACTTCTTCTCTCTCATTAAACATATTCCCCACTTCGATCTCTCTCGTGCGCTTATAGTGTGTATATTCCCCACTTAATCTCTCTCTCAGCAGTGTGCATAATTCCACCTGTTCTCTCTATCCCTCCTCCCTTTCTCTTGGGCAGTTGTCCACGTTCCCCATCCACTCTTTTCCTTTCTCTCTTGTACACATATTCCCCACCTCTCTACCTTTCACTTGTATTCATGGTTCTCCTCCCCTTCACCTTCTCTCTTGTGCACATGGTCTCTACTCTATAAATAAATGTAAAATAAGATGTCTCAATGTTGCATCATAAACAGCTTTTTTTATTTAGATATAATTATTGATATGATTAATAACTTGAAGATTCACTTTGTTAACTTACCCATATATTTTTTCTGATGTTTCCTTAGATTCGCTGAAGCATAGATGACTACCGTGATTGGAACTCGACGACATGTTGGAGAGATTTTCGGCTCCTCGTTGAAGTGGTGCACCCAATAACAACTCTCTTAGTCTATCTGTTTACTGCTTTTGAACTTGGAACTGAATGATCCTAATCTAATGAAGTGCATTCGTGATTAGAACATAATTTTGTTTGGTATGTTAGTATGTTGGTATGTATGATTATCCAAGGTTCCTTTTTTTCCTAGGCTCCGTTTGGCAAGGCGTTCTTTGCTCCGGCGAGTGTGGACAAAAATGCCACCGTTATAGAATGCATGTTTGACAAGACAATGATTATGACCGCCACTAAAAAATATAACTAGTTTTGAACATAAAAGCTGAATAAGATACTTAAGTGAGGTCAGACGTTCACGACGACGGTTCAGAACTGCTGCGTTCACCGCTGCCGCCATGCCAAACGGAGACTAGGGTAACTTCATTTGTTATTCTCCTCAAATCACTTCATTGGGATGTTTGTAAGATGAGCCTGATAATATTTGGTATTTTAATATACATTTGTTGTAAAATTTATATGATAATAGAATAGAAATATGCTCTGCTGAGTTTACTTGGGTTTTTGCCTGGGTTTTCAAAGCATGAACCAGCTAGCAACTCACCCAAATAGGCACGTGCCCGCACATGCACCCATCTGCTTTGCAGCAACAGTGTACAAATTGCCCGTTATCTGGTTTGCCCCGTAGATATTGAACTCCTTAAGGAATATGGTTTTCGGCTATCTTTAACATAAACTCAGCTGTTGGAATTAGTCATGGGCAAAAAGTCTGGGCCCAGAAATGCCGCCTGGGCTCCCCCCGGCAAAAGCCCGGCTAGGCTTGGCCCCGGAAATGCCCAGCCTGGTGCCCGGCCTGGGCCGGCCCTGGCAAAGCCCGGGCGCTGGGCTAAGGAAAAAAATTCCTTCTGGCGGGAATAAAATCCCGCCTATTCAGGCGGGATTTTTTAATCCCTCTTGTTTAGGATGGTTTTTTGAATTCAGGCCTGGCTCGGGCCGGCCTGAAGGGCCTAACCAGGCTCTCCTTTTGAGAGGGAGCCTGAGCTCGGCCCGGTTCAAATTGAGTCCGTGTCATGCCTGGTTGGAAAAAAGCCCGGGCCAAGCCCGGCCTGATCAGGCTTTTGCCCATCACTAGTTGAAATGTACCACACCATTTGTTTTTGAATTGCAATTGTGTCAAATCTATGTACGTGTTTTTAAATGTAGGAATCACCATATTGGTTATTGCAGTACTTGTCTCTTCTCTTGGAGTGTCTTATTACAATGTCTTTATATTTTTATCAAGATGACTATTTTTTGATTTGTTCGTTCTACACTATGTTAAGAACAATCGGAGTTCTATTGTTCCCCCGACCTATCCTTTGGCTCCGTTTGGTGCGGTGGTGCGGTAGCGGCAGTTGTGAATACATTGGTTATGAATTGTCGTTCTTGAATGCCCGACGTCACCTAAGAAATTTCATTAACTATGTAGCTAGTTTTTTTTGACTTGGTGGTGGCCATAACTTGTCATGTGAAGTACCAATTCTATGATGGTGTTTTTATCCACTCATTGAAGCAAAAATTGTTGAAAATTGTGAAGTTAAAGTGGGTGAATGGAGGACATGGGCAACCTATCCGTGCGGATTATGCAGACAGGGCTGGCGGACAGCCAGGTCGGCAGGGCTGTTGCAGACGGCTTGTTCTGTAGCGGCTTGGGCGGTCTGTTCGCGCGGACTACGCGAACAACAGCGGCGGTTAGCCAGGTCGGCTTGTACTCAGCAAGCAGTTGGTTCCCAGGAAGTAACCAGGCGGATAGCATATATATCCGCGGAGTTCGGCAAGAAGCGGACTGGAGGACTGGAGCTCGGCAGACCGGCTTGGCAGAAGCCTTGTTCTTGCTCTGGTGAAGCTGTAAGTAGAAGCTGCGGAGGTCGCTAGTCAGTGCGGATAGGTGCTGGAGTTCGCCGTGGCAGGCAGACTGGATCCAGTGTCCGCCAGTAAGTGCGGACTGGCCCAAATGGCCAGTGGTGTGGACTTGGTTGGTTCTGAACCAAGTCCATGTTTGGCTCAGTCCGGGGAGATCGCGCAGTGGAACGCGGGCTTCATCTCAGTCCGCCAAGCTCGGCAGAAGTGCTGTGCCTTGGTTGCGAGCTTGGGGATATGCGGACTAGAGATTGCGTCCGCAAGGGCGTGCAAACTGGAGCTGGGTCCGCTGAGTTTGACAGCTGCCTTGCTGGCGTGGTTGTGGACTCGTGACTTGCGGACTAGAGCAGTCTGCGGGATATGCGGACTGGAGCAGTCTGCAAGATATGCAGACTGGAGGTGTCTGCTGTGTAAGCAGACTGGAGCTGTGTCCGCTGAGTCCGGGAGCTGTCCGCAGTATGAGCGGATTGGAGCTGTGTTCGCTGAGTACGACAGTTGCCTTGGTGGCGTTGTGGGCTCGGGATAAGCGGACTGGAGCTGTGTCCGCGGATAGGCGGACAATGTTACTGCAGAGTTCGGCCGTGGCGGTCTTGGCTTGGCCTTTGGCGACAAGGCGGACTGGTGTTGCTGTCCGGCCTTGATGAAGCATTGGCGGATTGGCTATCCTGCACAGGACGCGGCGGAATGGATTGTATCAGCGGATTGCGGAGACTTGTCTTGCTGCGGGATGAGGCGGTGATGCTATCGGCTAGGGCGGTGACCACACTCCTCATCGTGCCTATAAATAGGACCCATGTCACATCAAGAACAAAAAAAAAAGAACCGAAGTGTGAATGAACAGTAAGTGAGCCCGCGATCAGTTGCTGCAGACTGGATCTTAGTATCCGCGCGGTTTGATAGAGTTGATCGGTTTGTGCTGTGCAGGTTGTGCGAATAGCGCTGGAAAGCCAGGACTTGGCTCTGATTGCGGTCAGGGACAGTGCGAACTCCGCGATTAAGCAACATGCGATAAACAGCAGGTCGCGGACTACGACCAGGCGGTTTTCTCTTTGACAACTTGTGTTTGGGGTTCAATAAGTCGCCTACTTCAGGCAGACTGTTTAGTTCGGCAGCGCAGCTTGTGCGGTCTTATGGCTAGGCGACCTCGCGGTCAGGCGGCTTGCAGATCAGCGGCTAGAGCTTATCATTGGAATAACGGGCAGTCCGCACGGCTTGGGTTACGGTCTGGCGACCTGGCGGATTGTGCAGACTCCATATCAGTAGACCGGTGGCTTGGTGTTTGAGTCCGCGCGGCTTGTGTTGACTTGTCTTTGTAATTATCTCTGCTCTCCCTCTGGTGGTTTTGGCGAATCATGTCTCACCATGTATGTCTCGCCTTGTAAAGAAGTTTGCTGTTAATCAATAAAGACTCTTGTTGCTGCACGTGTTTCGGGTTATAACTGACTTGGTTGAGATAAACCCTGCTTTCTCCAAGATCCGGAAGTTTTCAACATGGTATCAGGGGTTGGAGGTTGGAGTGGATAAGCAGTGATCAACTGAAGTGGTTGTTACTCTTGTGAAGAGGAAACCAGTGGTAGAACCATGGCAGTGGAAGATGCAAGTGGTCTTGGAATTGAACTCCTTACACAGACGAACTTTGATAGGTGGAAGTCTTGTATGGAGAGCTTTCTTCTTGGCGAGGACCTTTGGGAGGTGGTGTGCGGAGCTGGAAGACAACAGGCTACTGCTGGCAATGCTGAAGAGATGAGAGCATGGAAGGAGACAAATGTGAGAGCGGAGTCTATTCTCAAGCAGGTGATCTCATCAGAGCTCTTGGACCACATCAGTGGATGTCGGTCAGCTGCGGAGGTTTGGACTTCCCTTGATGGGTTGTTCAATGAGGAGGTGAAGGTTGCTACAGAGGATGGTCCTTCTACTTCATATCAGCAAAAGAGGAGTGTTTCTCCTAAGCGTGATGGGAAGAGGAAGGAAGGACCAAGGTGCTATAGATGCAAGCAGCATGGTCATCTCAGGAAGGAGTGTAAGGTTGTCTTGCACTCGGTGAACGTAGCTCATGTTGGGAGTAAGGAGAAGAACTTGGTTGGGTCATCAACAAGTTTTGGTGCTGATCGGATGAAGGCCAGTGATAGTGCAGCTATCTGACATGAAAGACTTGGGCATGTGGGGATGGACAAGCTGAAAGTAATGGCAGGAAGAAGACTCGTAAGATGCTTTCCTAGATGGTCATCCTACGACGACGGTCAAGCTTGCGCGGGATGTCACCATGGTGAAGCTTATCGCTTTACAGTTGATAAGGCACAGTCCAGATGTAAGGCACCTTTGGAGGTTGTCCATTGTGATCTGGTTGGACCGACCGTCACTGCCAGTCTTGGAGGCAGCAGGTACATGCTGATATTGGTTGATGACTATTTGAGGTATACTTGGGTATACTTCATGAAGGAGAAGTCGAACATGTTCCGCTTGTTTGTGGAATTCAAGAAGCTTGTGGAAGGCCAGCTTGGCCTGCGGATCAAGAGGTTGAGGACAAGCATCGGTGGTGAGTTTGGCTCAACCGAGTTCTCGAACTTTTGCAGGAAGCATGAGATCCGAAGAGAGCTTTCTCATGGACATACTTCACAGCAAGGCGATGTTGCAGTTCGGATGATCCGTTTGTTGACGGAGACCTGCAAGTGTTGGCTTAAGTGCAAAGGCATTCCTAAGGCCTTTTGGGCGGAAGGGATGGCCTGTGCGGCACATATCATCAATCGGATGCCTCTTAGTCCGATCAATGTGAAAACTCCATATGAGCTGATGTTCGGGGTGAAGCCCAGTGTGAAGCACCTACGAGTGTTTGGATCTACCTGCTACATACACGCTCCGGATGCTCTCAAGACGAAGCTAGTCTTTGTTGGGTATGATGAGCAGAAGAGGAGATGAAGGTGTATGGATCCTGCGACGAAGAGGTTCATCGTGTCAAGAGATGTTGTCTTCGATGAGCTGATGTCGTATTGGGATAGCTCATGTGTGGAGCTAGAGATGAGCAGGTCAGATGGTGGGCTGAAGGAGGCTGCTGCTAAGGATCAAAGGGAGATGCCTGTGTCACCAGGAGCTCCAGGTTGTTTTAGCTCCGGGGCAAAGGCATCAGGGTTGGGAAGTAGGGGGAGCGATGCTCTAGGTGCTTCTGGCTCGAAGACGGAGGCTTCTGGTTCAAGAAGCAAGAGGAGCGATGTTCCAGGTAGTTCTTGTTCGAGAGCGGAGGCTTCTGGTTCAGGTAGCAGGGGGAGCGTTGCTCCAGGTGCTCCTGGTTCCAGTGCGGTGGCGTCTTGTTCAGGAAGCAAGGGGAGCCTTGTTCCAGGTTTGCCCAAGAACGGAGCTGGTTCAGGAGAAGCAGGGAGGTGGTTAGCCGTGATCAGGTTCTTCGGAGATCGAAGAGGATCGGCAACCCACCAGCTCGATATAGCGAAGGGAACACGGTGACCTTGGTCTCATGTTTCCTTGTAAGCCCTCAGGTCGAGCAAGTACCTTCTAGCTGTGATGACACCACTGGAGTCAAGGAGGTGGATGACGCCAAGGCTGAGGAGGTGTCTACTCTCAGAGGTGACGAGGCTTGGGACCTTGTGCCCAAGGTTGATGGCGATACTCCTGTGACGCACGAGTGGAGGTCGAAGCTGAAGAAGAAGGCAGAGGGAAGCATGGATCCTTTTGGGAGATGCTGGAGGGCTCCCTCATGGTCCATGATATGCAGGGAGGGGATTATGTCTTTGATATCTATTAGAAGGTGCTATCGGAGGGACCAGATGCAAGGTTACGGGAGCTGCTGGAGTTGTTCACCACTTCTCACTTCAAGGGAGAGTGTTGAAAATTATGAAGTGAAAGTGGGTGAATGGAGGACATGGGCAACCTATCAGTGCAGACTACGCGGACAGGGTTGGCAGACAGCCAGGTCGGCAGGGCTGTTGCAGACGGCTTGTTCTGTAGCGGCCTGGGCGGTCTGTTCGCACGGACTATGCGAATAGCAGTGGCGGTTAGCCAGGTCGGCTTGTGCTCAACAGACAGTTGGTTCCCAGTAAGTAACCATGCGGATAACATATATATCCGCGGAGTCCGGCAAGAAGCGGACTGGAGGACTGGAGCTCGGCAGACCGGCTTGGCAGAAGCCTTGGTCTTGCTCTGGTGAAGCGGCAAGTAGAAGCTATGGAGGCCGCCAGTCAGTGCGGATAGGTGCTGGAGTTCGCCGTGGCAGGCGGATTGGATCCAACGTCCGCCAGTAAGTGCGGACTGGACCTTGTGGACAGTGGTGTGGACTTGGTTGGTTATGAACCAAGTCCATGTTTGGCTCAGTCCAGGGAGATCGCGTAGTGGAATGCGGACTTCATCTCAGTTCGCCAAGCTCGACAAAAGTGCTGTGTGCCTTGGTTGCGAGCTTGGGGATATGCGGACTAGAGATTGTGTCCGCAAGGGCGTGCAGACTGGAGCTGGGTCCGCTGAATAAGACAGCTGCCTTGCTGGCGTGGTTGTGGACTCGGGATTTGCGGACTGGAGAAGTCTGCGAGATATGCAGACTGGAGCAGTCTGCAGGATATGCAGACTGGAGGTGTCTACTGTGTAAGCAGACTGGAGCTGTGTCCGCTGAGTCTGGGAGGTGTCTTGGTGACAAGGCTGACTCAGGATATACGGACTAGAGCTGTCCGCAGTATGAGCGGACTGGAGCTGTGTCCGCTGAGTCCGACAGTTGCCTTGGTGGCGCTGTGGGCTCGGGATAAGCGGACTGGAGTTGTGTCTGCGGATAGGTGGACAATGTTGCTGCAGAGTTCGGCTGTGGCAGTCTTGGCTTGGCCTTTGGCGACAAGGCGGACTGGTGTTGCTGTCCGGCCTTGGTGAAGCATTGGCGGATTGGCTATCCTGCACAGAACGCGACAGACTGGATTGTATCCGCGGATTACAGAGACTTATCTTGCTGCGGGATGAGGCGATGATCCTATCGGCTAGGGCGGTGACCACACTTCTCATCGTGCCTATAAATAGGACCCATGTCACATCAAGAACCAAAAAAAAAAAGAATCGAAGTGTGAATGAATAGTAAGTGAACGGATTGAAGTCCTTGCTGCTTAAAGGCCCCTTGAAGGCCGTGCAGAGTCTTGGATTTCATGTGTGGCCGGCCTGCGTGCCGATGTATGAAGCTATATATATTTGTAAAGAGAAACTTGTAAGGCCTTAAGGCCATGAACGTTTGTGTATTTGTATACATTCCTGGTGCTATATGTTGGAACACCCTATTACTAATTTGGGTCAGGATCACTATGTCTTTAGGAAACCTGTTTTTGACCTCCTGTATAGATCTAAAGGTCAACTAGAATTGAGTGTAAGGGTTAGTAGTTAGGTTTGGAAGCTGCCCTTAAGACCAAGGTTTTTCAGTTTGGAGACCAAGTCATTTCGTCGAGCTCAGTACGACGAATCGTCGAACTCCAATCGACGATCGTCTAGCTCAACTTCGACGGATCGTCGAACTCCATTCGATGATCGCTGAGCTCAACTTCAACAAATCGTCGAACTCCATTCGACGATCTTCGAGCTCAGTTCGACGATCTTGACTCCAGTATTGATTCTCTATCTCTGAGCTCAGTTCGACGATAGTTGAGCTCAGATCGACGATCTCTGTTGCTGTCTAAGTCCAAATCGCTGAGCTCAGTTCGACGATAGTAGAGCTTAGTTCGACGTTTTTCTGAAGAGGTAAATGATTTTCAAGATTCAAATTCAGAACAGTTAAGGAGTCATTGTCAGCAATTAATTCAGAAGATCTTGTAGCCGTTTTCATTTATTCTGGACCAAGTTTCAAGGGATTATTAAGGAATGTTTCTTTGGACTTTCCCCAAGAAGACAAAGGCAATTAAGGAAGTCAATTAATGACAGGCTAACGGCTATTCTTGACAGAGGATCATTTTCTATTCAGAAGGAAGGGAATAAAACATATGATTTTTGAATTCTGATATGATCTGTAGAGAGTGCACAAGAAGTAGAACAAGAATATTCTCTGCTACAATTCTTCTCTGGAACTACATCTCTTTCTCAACACCAACTGTTCACAAGAGAAAGAAAAAGAAAGCTGTAGACGTTCTCTGTCTAAAAGAATTCTCTAGAACACCTTCACCAAAAGGAGATCAACAAATCTGAAATCTTCAGATCCCTTTTGATTCAAGTGTTCAAGGCCAACTTCATTCAAGACTCCAGACACCTAACATTTCAGCTGTTGCTGAAATCATCAATTGCTGGAGATCAATCTCTGAAGGCCTATCACCCTACAACAAAGCTTCATTTCCTGAACATCTCAAGAACTCAGGGGGAGCTTTGACAACATCAAATCCACATAGTCTTCTCAGTTGTTTTGAGAAAGAGAAGACTTCCATAACTCTCTCATCCCCATCTCTGTAAAGGGTTTTTCAAACTCCCTTCAAAAGTTTGTGCTTGGTTTTTGAGCACCTTGTCAAAAGCTCATTGGTGGCAAGACACCTGATCAAAAAATCTGGTTTGGTTTTTGAGCACCTTATCAAAAGCTCATTGGTGCCAAGGACACCTGATCAACTCATCCTGCAGTGGATTCCTACCTAGGGTGGTAGAAGAGTGGATGTACCCAAGTTTAGGGGAACCACTATAGCTCCTTGTGTCTTCTGGCTTGCTTATCTTTATTTTTGTTTCTGGCTGTGATCTGTGACTAGTTAGTTTCTGTGATTAGTTTTTCTATTTGCTTCCCTGTTCACTCAGATTACAACAACTGTTGTAAAAAGATTTTAAAGCACCATACTCTATTCACCCCCCCTCTAGAGTATATCAGATCTAGCTCACACTTTCAATTGGTATCAGAGCCAGGTTGGTTAAACATACCACACCTTGGTGGTTGCACAGACTAACACCTGAACCCAAAGATCCCTAGTTAGATCTGCTTGCTGTAGATTTTGTTATTAGATTATTTCTTCACAAATCATGGCCCAAAACAAAGATTATGCTAACACCAGACCTCCAGTGTGCAATCTATCTAAGTTTGCACTTTGGAAAGCAAGGATTAGATTATACATGAATTCTATTGACGAGGACATTTTTAATTCTGTTTTGACAGTTTGTCCAAGGCCTCTAGAGAACACAAGCACAAATGCTGTTCCACCTCCATCAGGAACAGATGCTGATATCAAGAAGTGGAAGGTAGCAGATGCAAGGGCTATGAACATCTTAGCCCAGACTATGTCTGATGACATATTCCAAAAAGTGGCTGAATGTAATTCAACAAAGGAAATCTGGGATAAGCTCACTGAAATAGTCTCAGGATCAGCTGATGAAAGAAAGGACAGGAGATCCCACCTCATATCCCAATATGAGAATTTCAAGAAAGGAGAAGCTGAGTCAGTTGGAGATATGTATAATAGACTCAGTTTGATAGTCAATGAACTGAAGACTCTGGATAAGGAGATCTCACTGACTGAACTTAATGACAAAATCCTAATGTGCTTCCCAAGCACTTGAGACTCAAGAATTTGGCCAATCAAGGATGCCAGAAGTCTGAATGAGATCACCACAGAAGCCCTCTTGGGCAAGCTCAAATCTTATGAGCTGCTCATTAAGAAAAGAGAAGAAGAGCAGAAGGCTGCCTCACCAGCCACAAGGAAAGAAAAGACAATAGCCTTCAAAGCAACTGAAGATCAGCCTGAAGACAAAGTCACAGGCAATGATGAGCTGCTCAGTCTATTGGCCAAAAGATTTTACAAGATGGCCAGAAAGGACTTTAGAAAGAGATCATACAAGGAGCATGATAAGCCAAGGTATGATAAGTCAAATAATAAAGAAATTGTTTGCTTTGGTTGCAGGAAGCCAGGGCACATTGTACCTGACTGTCCAGAGAACAAAAACAAGGACAGAAGGGACAAGAAAGAAATAAGAAAGGACAAAGACTTCAAGAAAAATGGCAATGGCAAACCCTCCTTCAGCAAGAACAAACACACAAGGAAGGGGTTTGTTGCTGAATCCTAGAGTGAAACTGAAGAGGAATCAGAAGCCTCATCCAGCTCCAGTGATGATGAAGATGATGTAAAAGAGAAGGAGTTCTGCATGATGACAATCAATGCCTCACAACATAATTCAGATGAAGAAGAATCAGAGTCAGACTCAGAGACTCAACTTGAAGAGGACCAGGTAATTAGTTCTTTTGATTTCAATTCTGAGGACTTTAAGTCTGAGTTTAAAGCACTATGTTTAGACTTACTAAAATCTGAGAAAGAAATTATCTCTCTCAGAAATCAATTGTCTGAACATAGTTTCTTAAAGTCAGAAAACCTCAAACTCTCTAAGGAGTTGGAGTGCTGTAGGGAGCAGATAGCTTCACTGAAAGGTGAGCTATCAGAGGCCAAGAAGCTTGAAGAATCCCTTAATGGGAGAAGTATCAAGCTGATGGACATCACAAGCACAGTGAACTCCAGATTCAATAGTACACTGAGCTTGGGTGCTTCATCCAGCCAACCTATAGTTCTTACAACCCCAATCAAGTTTATTTCTGATAAAGGGAAGGAAGTTGTAGAGGTAGCTAGGAAGAATTCTGATCTGCCTAAGAAAACTAAGTTCCAGCAGAAATCGTCGAACGGAGCTCGACGATCGCCGAACGCAGATCAACGATCTCAGGCAAAATCGTCGAACTCAGGTCGACGATCTCTAATTCCTGAACTCTGCCACAGTCGACCGTCGAACGGAGCTCGACGATCTGACCCAAGATCGTCGAACGCAGCTCCACGATCGTCGAACAGAGATCAGAGCTCTGGAAATTTTTTCAAGGGCAAATCAAAATCCAATCCTAGGGGTCCTTCATCTCAAAGCTTTAACCCTTATACTGAATGGATAATACCTCCAAGGAGATATCATCCTGAAGGTTATAAGAGTCAACCTGGGATGTCTTTTATTTCTGAATTTAAAGGTTATCAACCTAGGCCCAAGGTAAACTGGGTCAAAAACAAGTGAATTATTTTATGTGCAGGTGAAGACCTATCCAACATCAAACCAACAATGATACTTGGATAGTGGGTGCTCTAAGCACATGACAGGAAACAAGGACAACCTCACATCCTTTAAAGCCAAGCTTGGACCCAAAGTCATATTTGGTGATTCAAACTTTGGACAAACTAAAGGATATGGTGCAGTCCAGATTGGGACAGTAACATTCAAGAAGGTAGCCTATGTGGAAGGACTGAAGCACAATTTGATAAGCATCAGTCAGCTATGTGATGAAGGCTACCAGGTAACTTTCAGCAAAGTTTCATGCAAAATTAAGTCAGAGGACAACACAACTGTGTTGACAGGTAAAAGGAAAGGTAACATCTATTTAGTAGATTTTCATTCAACAGATGTAGACATTTGCCTGTTTAATTCTGTCTGTAGACCTAATGTTTTATGACATAAGAGACTCGGACATTTAAACCTTAGAACCATTGCTAGGCTATCCAAGGACAACCTTGTTAGAGGACTACCTTCTGACCCCTTCAAGAAGGAAGGACTCTGCAGGGCTTGTCAATTAGGCAAGCAAACTAAAAATAGCTTCAAATCACTTAATAAGAGTGATTCACCTAGAATTTTATATCTGTTACACATGGATCTTTTTGGACCCATCACAGTACAAAGCCTAGGAGGGAAATCTTACACTTTAGTAGTTATAGATGACTTCTCTAGATTCACATGGGTGTTCTTTCTGAGGAAGAAGTCTGATAACTTTAAGTGTTTGACAGAGTTTCTCAAATGTATACAGATTGAGTTCAATAATCACATTGCCCTGATCAGAAGTGATCATGGGACAGAGTTTGATTCTCTTCTTATGCAAGAGTTCTGTCAGAGTGAAGGGATCATGCACACTTTCTCAGCTCCTAGAACTCCTCAACAAAATAGGGTAGCTGAAAGGAAAAATAGAACCCTTATTGAATCTGCCACTACATTGTTGTCAGATGCTCACCTTACTCTATCTTTTTGGGCAGAGGCAGTGAACACCTCCAACTATGTGCTGAATAGAAGTCTAATACATAAACTAAAGGGAAAGACTCCCTATGAATTACTCAAAGGGAAGAAACCTAAAGTTGATTATTTTAGAATTTTTGGCTGTATTTGTTATATACATAATAATGACAAGAGATATTTAGCAAAATTTCAAGCTAAAGCTGATGAAGGAGTGTTTTTGGGATACTTCATGATCAGTAAGGCTTATAGAGTTTATAATAAATCATCTCTTAAAATTGAAGAATCTGTTCACATATCATTTGATGAATCTAACATGTCTTTCAAGTAGAAGAACACTTCTACCATAGAACCTTTGCAGATACATTCTCTTGCTGAAGATTTGAACAGGTTACATGTTACTCAAAAAGAGGAAAGCAGTGAAGATGAAGAAAGCATTCAACAAATTGAAGAGAAACAACTTGAAGAGCCAGTTGTTGTACCACAAGAGGAAACAACAACACAGGTTGGTGAACAATCAACACCCCCTGTTGATTTAGTAACATCAAGAGACCATCCAATTTCCCAAGTAATTGGAGACATCTCAGCTGGTGTGCAAACCAGAAATCAGGTCAACCAAAACCTGTTGCACACTTTCTTCCTATCTCAAATTGAACCTCAATCCATTCAAGATGCAGAGCAAGATCTACACTGGATCATTGCAATGCAAGAAGAGTTGCATCAATTTGAAAGGAACAAAGTTTGGGAACTAGTGCCAAAGCCTAAGGATCACTCCATTGTTGGAACAAAGTGGGTGTTCAGAAACAAATTGGATGATCAAGGAGTAATTGTAAGGAACAAGGCAAGGCTAGTTACTCAAGGATATTTTCAAGAAGAAGGCATAGACTATGACCAGACTTTTGCACCAGTTGCAAGATTGAAAGCCATCAGAATCTTCTTAGCTTATGCAACACACAAAGGCTTCAAGGTATATCAGATGGATGTAAAGAGTGCATTTCTCAATGGAGACATCAAGGAAGAAGTCTATGTCAGACAACCTCCAGGTTTTATCTCTCCAACTTATCCTGATTATGTTTTTAAGTTGAACAAAGTATTATATGGTCTCAAGCAAGCTCCTAGAGCATGGTATGAGACCCTAGCATGCTTCCTTCTGGAAAATGGATTTATAAGGGGTAGAGTAGACCAAACTCTTTTCATTAGAACCCATAAGTCCCATACCCTACTAGTACAGATTTATGTAGATGATAATATTTTTGGCTCTACTGATTCAAACTTGTGCAGAAGGTTTTCCAACCTAATGCATTCTAAATTTAAAATGAGTAGCATGGGTGAGCTATCCTTATTTCTAGGATTGCAAGTCAATCAACATGCTGAAAGCATCTTTATTTCTCAAACCAAGTATGCAAATGAATTGGTCAAGAAATTTGGTATGTCTGAAGAATCTTGTATGAAAACACCTATGCCTACTAATGCTGTATTGGATGCTAATGAACATGGGAAACCTGTTGATCAGACAACATATAGAGCAATGATTGACTCTTTACTGTACCTTACAGCTAGTAGACCAGACATAATGTTTGCTACATGCATATGTGCTAGGTTCCAAGTAAGCCCTAGAGAGTCACACCTAACATTAGTAAAAAGGATTCTCAAGTATGTTAAAAGTTGTCCAAATCTAGGTCTCTGGTATCCAAAAGATTCAGCATTTGAATTAACTGAATTTTCTGATGCTGATTATGCTGGATGCAGAATTGACAGGAAAAGCACCAGTAGAACTTGTCAGTTCCTTGGTGACAGACTTGTCTCTTGGTTTTGCAAGAAACAAACTTCTGTGTCAACTTCAACTGCTGAAGCTGAATATATGGCTGCAGGCAGTTGTTGTTCACAAATATTGTAGATTCAAAACCAACTCCTAGACTAAGGCTACAACTTAGAGAAGTCTAAAATATTTTGCGACAACACCAATGCTATTTCTATAGCTCAAAATCCAGTCCTCCATAGTAGGACAAAACACATAGAAATTAGGCATCACTTTTTAAGGGATAATGTTGAGAAGAATAAAATTGAACTTCAATATATCCCAACTGATTTGTAAAGGGGAGATATTTTCACCAAACCCTTGGATGAAAAGAAACACACCTTCTTCCTAAATCAGTTAGGAATGTTAGATGGAGGAAGTCTAAAATAATATCCAAGATTTTAAAACTTTAAAAATTGACAAAGACTAGGCAAACATCTTGATTTTTCTAGTGTCTAGACTGTATTTCTGGTCTCTGAACTGCGCTCGACGATTTTTCCCCAGATCGTCGAACGGAGATCGACGATTTCCGAAATCGTCGACCTGAGTTCATCGCTTCTCAGATAGTGCTCAACTATCTTTCAGGTCAACGATCGTCGAACGGCGCTCGACGATGTTGTTCTCTGAACTATCGTCGAACGGAGCTCGACGCTCTCCAATATCGTCGAACGGAGATCGACGATATTGAAGACCCTTCAGATTCCTTTAGAACCCCCGATCGTCAAACTGAGTTCAACGATCTTTCCTTTTCTGCGTCGAACCATAATATAAAATTCATTTTTTGCCGTCGTTCTCCTTTTGCGCTTTCAATCTCTCTGCAAAAATTCTATTTCCCTCCAAACATCTCTACACTTGGTCGTTTTGTTTGTTGATTTTTGCAAGTAACCATGGCCGTCTCTATTACCGTTCTAGCCGCAATGAAATTCGATGTTGGATTTGATATAGACATGGAGTCCTTCAGCACCACTGATCAGGTTTTTCAAGATATTCTGGAACTGTTCAAGGAGCAGAAGCTTGTTACCATCATGTCGACAAGAATCAAGTTGGCTACTGATGAGATTAAGGAGTTGGTCTGTACTGCCCACAATCAGGACCAAAACACAGTGGTTGGTTCAATTTCTGGAAACCAGGTACCTTTGACTCCTGCTATTCTGACAGAAGTTTTTGAATTAAGTTCTGGAAGAGATTCTACTGAGTTATCTGGAGAGGAATTTTCTGATCTACTTGCAAGAATGGGTCACTCTGATGCTAACCCTAGCAAGCTGCTGAAAAAGAACCTAGCTGTTGAATACAGGTTCTTAGCTGATGTAGTGGGCAAGGTTTTGCTGGCCAAGCATTCAGCACATGATACTATCTCTAGGTATCAGCTGTGCTTGATGGGAGCCATTGTGGATAAGAAACAGTTGAACTGGGGAGAGGTCTTCTTTGACCTGATTAAGAAGAAAATAAACAAGAACTTTGTGAATTATGGGAGGATTCTAGGGCTTTTTCTTCATAACAGATGCCCTGCCCTGCTAGTATCCTCTGGGATGCATATCAATGCTTCAAAGAGGCTGTCCTGTGCCCTCTTTGGCAAATGGGACAGGCAGATAACCAAGCCCAGCAGGCCTTCTGCAAGCACAACTTCAGGCACAAGGACTGTAATAGTCTCTTCCCCTCAAGTCTCTGCCCCTGCAGATGGCTTGCCTGCTGCTGCTTCCTCTCCTCCTCCAATTCCTATTCCATCTCCACCAGTCACCTCCACCATTCCAATTTTATCCACTATCATCATCTCCAGCCCATCTCCAACATCAATCCCATCTCCAATCCCCACTCTTCCAATAACAGAAGAAATATTCCATCCATTACATCACTACCCTCACCCAGACATTGATACATCATCCACCATTTCCTCATTCTCACTTCTAGATGATTCCTTCATGGATAATTCACCTTCATCTCCTCCTGAGCTACCCTCCTCCTCCACATCTTACCAACAGCTTCTACAAGACATTATTGATCAACCCTCTTTCACTCCCTCTATCTCAATACCACTATCTTCCATTTCCACAATACCCACACCTCAACCTTCACTTCTACCATCCACCAGTTCTCCACCACCATCACCAGTAGCTCCACCTCCAGTTTCTACCTCTGCTCACATCCCTGTTGAGCATGTAGATCTTCCAGCCCTAGCTGACAAGTTATATGAACTGCTAGCCCATAGGCTATCACTTCTATTGGAGACCTCCTTGGCTCCACTTCTTCAGTCAGTGGCAGCCCTTTTTGCCAGGCTATCCTCTCTATTTCCTCAGGCAATCCCTTCCTCTGGGTGCCTTGATCCAGCTCTCTCTGAATCTAGGCAGGGGGAGATGCCTTATGAAGTTAGATTGCCTGCTGCTGCTGCTGCCATTTCTCATGCTGCTGCTGTTGTTACTCAAGCTCCAGTTTATCCCCTCAAGTTGCTGTCTTTTCAGTAGACCTCAGGTCCCTGCTCTCAGATTTTGATTCAATTTATTTCAGTTGTCTTCCAGAGAAAGTTGGTCTTCCAGAGAAAGTTGCAGTCCAGCCATCAGAGGATCTTTCCAAGGCCATTGTGCCCTTCTCAAGTTGTGACACCAGTGTTATAAATTCTTTTGTACTTTCAGTTTATGCTGCTAGTTCTGTTGCTGCTGCTACTCATGCTGAGCCTTCTGTTCCCAGTGATCTTACTGCTGCAAATGCTGCTGAGCTTTCTGTTTGTTCTGATGCTGCTGATGAGTTAATCTCTAAGGATATGCAGATGACAGAGGCATATGAGTTTGAGCCTACTGTTATTCCTGCTGTTATTACTGATGCTGAGGTTCTTGTATCTGAAAGTAGTATATCTGAAACTGCTGATGTTTTTGTATCTGTAAATTCTGTATCTGTTGGTACTACTGCTACTGCTATAACTTCTGTTGTTACAAGTTCTGTATTTGTTGTTACAACTGCTGCTACAACTGCTGTTTCATCTGCTCCAACCCAACTTCAAAAAGATTATATGAAACAGATTGATGCCTTATATGATGAGCAAAGCTCTGAAAGTGATGAATTTAAGACTGATTCTTATGATTCTTCTGCCACCATAGCCAGGAAAAGAAAGGCAAGGAGCAAAGCTATGAAAAGGGTGCCTCCAGCCAAAGTCAAAGACACCAATGACATTCCCTACTACATTCTTCATGATTGCCCCATTACTGAACATTGGATGCAGTATTCCAAGAACCAACTTAAAGCCATGAAGAAGAAGAGGAAATATGAAAAAGGATCCTCTCAGTTTCATCATCCTCATTCTCCTCCACCACCTCCTCCTGATGCAGGTGCAGGTGGAAGCTCAGCTGCTCATCCTTCTGCTAAAAGCCAAACCCCCTATCAGCCTCATGCAAGATCTCATTATAGGGGAAGCCAGTCCAGAGGTTCTCAATCTAGAAGAGGAAGTTATAGAGGAATCCAAAGGGAATTTCAAGTCTACTCCAAAGGTTACTCAAGACAACATCCATACTCTAGGGAAGGACAAGCTTCATCAGATACAACTTCAGGTCCTTTTCCGTACAAGTTGAAAGAAGTAGTCTCATCCAGAGCTCCTCAAGATAATCCTTCTAACAGATATGAGCCTCCAGTGCCCTTTGAAGATCCAGAGAATAACCCTACTGCTTGGACAACCAGAATGAAAGAATTAGCTGCCCTGGATCAAATCAAGAAAACTAAAGAGCAAGGCAGTGATGCCTCCAACATTACTATATTGTCTGAACAAAGAAAAAAGGAACTGGAAAGATATGCCTCAAGCAAATTTTTTGATTCTGAAAGATATATGGAGCTGCATCCTGAAGCTGTGGTACCAAGGCTTAAACAACAAACCTCTTTAGGTGCAGCAGATGACAGAAGATCCAAAAAGGAAGCTCTTAATCCTAATAGAGAAATTAAGCTTATAAAGAGCAAGGAGAAGGAATAATTCTGTAAGGTGACAATTATTCTGATTTCTGATTTTTGTCTGAGATAATATATCTGTGATTCTGCATTGTTGTTGTGTGTTATTGCTTTGTATGATGTTTTTAATTTTTCCAAGTTCTGTAAATAGTAATCCTAACCCAAATAGGGGGATATTGTTGGAACACCCTATTACTAATTTGGGTCAGGATCACTATGCCTTTAGGAAACCTATTTTTTACCTCCTGTATAGATCTAAATGTCAACTAGAATTGAGTCTAAGGGTTAGTAGTTAGGTTTGGAAGCTGCCCTCAAGACCAAGGTTTTTCAGTTTGGAGACCAAGTCATTTCGTCGAGCTCAGTACGACGAATCGTCGAACTCCAATCGATGATCGTCTAGCTCAACTTCGACGGATCGTCGAACTCCATTCGACGATCGCTGAGCTCAACTTCAACAAATCGTCGAACTCCATTCGACGATCTTCGAGCTCAGTTCGACGATCTTGACTCCAGTATTGATTCTCTATCTCTGAGCTCAGTTCGACGATAGTTGAGCTCAGATCGACGATCTCTGTTGCTATCTAAGTCCAAATCGCTGAGCTCAGTTCGACGATAGTAGAGCTCAGTTCGACGTTTTTCTGAAGAGGTAAATGATTTTCAAGATTCAAATTCAGAACAGTTAAGGAGTTATTGTCAGCAATTAATTCAGAAGATCTTGTAGCCGTTTTCATTTATTCTAGACCAAGTTTCAAGGGATTATCAAGGAATGTTTCTTTGGACTTTCCCCCAGAAGACAAAGACAATTAAGGAAGTCAATTAATGACAGGCTAACTACTATTCTTGACAGAGGATCATTTTCTATTCAGAAGGAAGGGAATAAAACATATGATTTTTGAATTCTGATATGATCTGTAGAGAGTGCACAAGAAGTAGAACAAGAATATTCTCTGCTACAATTCTTCTCTGGAACTACATCTCTTTCTCAACACCAACTGTTCACAAGAGAAAGAAAAAGAAAGCTGTAGACGTTCTCTGTCTAAAAGAATTCTCTAGAACACCTTCACCAAAAGGAGATCAACAAATCTGAAATCTTCAGATCCCTTTTGATTAAAGTGTTCAAGGCCAACTTCATTCAAGACTCCAGACACCTAACATTTCAGCTGTTGCTGAAATCATCAATTGCTGGAGATCAATCTCTGAATGCCTATCACCCTACAGCAAAGCTTCACTTCCTGAACATCTCAAGAACTCAGGGGGAGCTTTGACAACATCAAATCCACATAGTCTTCTCAGTTGTTTTGAGAAAGAGAAGACTTCCATAACTCTCTCATCCCCATCTCTGTAAAGGGTTTTTCAAACTCCATTCAAAAGTTTGTGCTTGGTTTTTGAGCACCTTGTCAAAAGCTAATTGGTGGCAAGACACCTGATCAAAAAATCTGGTTTGGTTTTTGAGCACCTTATCAAAAGCTCATTGGTGCCAAGGACACCTGATCAACTCATCCTGCAGTGGATTCCTACCTAGGGTGGTAGAAGAGTGGATGTACCCAAGTTTAGGGGAACCACTATAGCTCCTTGTGTCTTCTGGCTTGCTTATCTTTATTTTTGTTTCTGGCTGTGATCTGTGACTAGTTAGTTTCTGTGATTAGTTTTTCTATTTGCTTCCCTGTTCACTCAGATTACAACAACTGTTGTAAAAAATTTTTAAAGCACCATACTCTATTCACCCCCCCTCTAGAGTATATTAGATCTAGCTCACACTTTCACTATATATAAATGTGTGGTTTATATATTTAGTGGACATTCATTGTGATGAGTTCTGCAACTTAAAATGCTTTCGCTAGAATGCTCTGAGCTAGGATGCGAGAGAATGTGATTTTGATATTCATACGTAATTCCGTCGTTTGTTTGTGCAATATGGCGTGAGGCCCCGGCCGGACCAACCGTTATATTCCATATGACGAATGGAGGCGTTACTGTTGAAGTTGGTGACCGGGCGGTCTGGCGGTCTGTCTTGGCGGGTTGAAGACCGCGCGGTCTGGCGGTTTGTCTCAGCCGGCTTGGAGACCGGGCGGTCTAGCGGTCTACCCTGGCAATCTCTCTTTCTCTCTGGTGGTAGCCGTGCGGTTAGCCCTTCTGTCTAACCGCGCGGCTTGTGCGGTTTGTTTTGTATAGTCCGCTTAGTCCTGTAAATTTTTAGTCCCACATCTCTTATTTGTATTCTCTCATCTCTCCTCCATTCTATATAAGGGAGGACATACCTTTGTAATAGATCATCTTTTTGGATAATAAAACTTTCAATTATTCAAAACTCCGGCTTGTTTTTGGTCGTTTGTTCGCTACTTTAACATGGTATCAGAGGAATCGATTTTATCCTCCTGATTCTATGCGCCCTCTCTGACCTCGCGACCTGTCTGCGCGGCTTGCTTCTTCTTCTCGCGGCCTGTCCCCGCGGCTTGTTTCTTCCGCCTGCTTGTGCCCTGTTCACGCGGCTTCTTCTCTCCTTGTCGTTGCCCTTTGTGTGCGCGACCTCTTTGTTTCTTCTTCTTCTTTCTGCGACCTGTTTGCCTCCCAGCGGACTTTTCTCTGTTCGCGTGGTGTATTTTTCTTCTGTTCGCGCGGGCTGATTTCTAGCCGCTCGACTTCTTTCCCTCTGCTTGCTTCTGCGGCTTGGTCGTGGTTTTTCTGGCCGCTGATCTCTTTCTCCTAACCGCTGCGTTTTCTCTCTGTTCGCGCGGGTTCTTCCTTGTTTCGGCGGCCTCTCTGCCTTTCTTCCTTTAGCCGCTCCTGCCTGTTAGTCGCCGCGACCTCCTGTTAAGTCGCGCGGCTTGTGCTTCTCTCTTCTTATGGCTTTCATATCCTCCTCCAAGCCGTTCGCCTCGGTGGTCATGTCTTCTGGTAGTGCCCACGTTGTTACTCAAGGAAAATGGCTGATCGACACCGGTGCTACAAATCATATGACCGACACTCTCCAGTGTTTTTCTCTCCTAGAAACACATGATCGGTTGCCACCGGTTATTCTCGCTGACGGCTCTTCATCATCAGTCCATGGGACGGGGATAGTTCATGTCACTCCGTCTCTTCACTTGGTGGATACTCTATACGTGCCCAAGTTTCCGTGCAACTTATTATCTGTTACCTCTCTATGCAAGCAATTACAGTGTTCCGTCACATTTACTTCTACTTCTTGCTCTTTTCAGGATCCGGACTCCCAACGGACGATTGCTACTGGGACTGAGAGTGGCGGCTTATACTTCCTGGACAACATTTCTGCTTTCTCCACCTTCTCCTCCACATCCACAGATATTCTCCAATGCCATCTCCGCCTTGGTCATGCTCCTCCCCGTCTTCTTCGTCAACTTCTGCCCCAACTTCCTCCACACAGTCCTCCGCTCAACTGTGAGGCCTGTCAGCTTGGCAAGCATCACCGCTCCTCCTTCCCTCCAAAGCACGTTCGTGGATCTACCCGTCCATTTGATCTCATCCACTCCGATATTTGGGGTCCTTCTCCCACTCTTACCATTGGTCGAGGTAGTTCATATTTTGTCACGTTCATTGATGATTTCTCTCGCTGTACGTGGGTGTACCTGTTAAAAGATCGCTTCGAATTATTCTCTGTATGGACGTCCTTCTATCTCATGATCAAAACTCAGTTTAATGTTTATATCAAAGTTTTTCGATCTGATAATGCCAAAGAATATATCAGTCATGACTTCTCTACATTCTGCATGCAAAATGAGATTATTCATCAAACTAGTTGTGTCTATACTTCACAGCAGAATGGTGTGGAAGAACGCAAAAACCGTCACTTCCTCGATGTCGCTCGCACCTTGATGACCCAGATGCATGTTCCTCGCTCCTATTGGGGCTATGCTGTTCTCCTTGCCTGCTACCTTATCAATCGCATTCCCTCCACGGTTCTCCACGGCAAAACCCCATTCTCCATTCTGTATCCGGGCAAGGAGCCGTTTCCTCTCCCTCTCCAAATCTTTGGATGCACTGCCTTTGTGCATACCCCTTCGGCCACCGGTGATAAGCTCTCCCCTCGCTCCACCAAATGTGTCTTTCGGGGTACTCCACCACTCAGAAAGGCTATTGTTGCTTTGATCCCGTCCTTCGTAAGCAGTTCGTCTCTGCTGACGTCACCTTCTTCGAGAATACCTCCTACTTCTCGGATGACTTCTCTCCTCTTCTCCCCGCTTCTGATTCTCCTGTCATTCCCGTCGTTCCCTCTTCTCCTACTACGATCTCCACCCCTACACCGTCTCCACCCACTCCTCTTTCTCCACCACCGTCTCCCTCATCTCCGCCACCATCTCCCTCATCTCCGCCGCCGTCGCTCTCTACTCCCGGGCCAGCTTTCTCTGCCACGGATGCTCCGGATGCCGAGGGACCCGCTGACCTGGATCTTCCTATAGCTCTTCGCAAAGGGGTGCGGACGTGCACCCTACACCCACTTGCTGCTGTTGTTTCATATGACCGTCTTACCCCTTCTCGCAGGGCATTTACACTGGCTATCTCTGCCACTGCCACACCCCGCTCCTACCAGGAGGCCCTTGCTATTCCTCATTGGAAGCTGGCCATGGATGAGGAAATGACGACCCTAACTGAGCGGGGTACATGGACTCTTGTTCCTCCTCCCTTCGGTACTGATGTTGTTGGCTGTCGCTGGGTCTTTGTGGTCAAATTTGGCCCAGACGGTACTGTGGATCGGTATAAGGCTCGCCTTGTTGCTAAGGGCTTTACTCAGACCTATGAGGTTGATTACTTTGACACCTCCCCCGTGGCTCGTCTCAGCACTATCCGGGTCCTTCTCTCTGTGGCGGTAAATAGGGATTGGCCGATTTCTCAACTGGATGTCAAGAATGCCTTCCTTTATGGTGATCTTCACGAGGCCGTTTACATGGAGCAACATCTTGGGTATGTTGCTCAGGGGGAGACATGAGTATGCCGGCTGAAGAAGGCAATTTATGGCCTCAAGCAGAGCCCTCGAGCTTGGTTTGACAAGTTCAACGACATCGTGGCGGCCGTTGGTTTTGCGCGAAGCTCTGCCGATCACTCTCTATTTATTCGCAAAACTCCTTCGGGGCTGGTTGTTCTTGCTGTATACGTCGATGATATTCTTCTCACTGGAGATGACCAGGAAGGGGTAGCCCTGACAAAGCGACATCTTTGCCAACATCTGGTCACGAAAGATATGGGCTCTCCAAAGTACTTTTTGGGGATCGAAATCTCTTGGAAGCCCGACTCCTTAGTTCTCTCTCAGCGTAAGTATGCCCTTGATCTTTTAAAAGAGGCAGGATTGACTGGAGCAAAACCTGCCCGATGCCCCATGGCAACTGGAGAAGACAAAACCTGGACAGATGACTCGTCTCCTCTTTCAGATAGTTCGCGGTACAGGCGTCTGGTTGGTAAGCTCATATATCTCACAGTGACCAGGCCCGACATTTCCTATGCTGTGGGCAAGGTGAGTCAATTCATGCAAGCACCTAGGGAGTGCCATCTACAGTCCGCCTTGCGGATCTTGGAGTATGTCAAAGCAGCGCTTGGGAAAGGATTACTTTTTCAGAAGAATGGTCATCCGAGGATTTAAGCATACTCAGATGCAAGTTATGCTGATGACAAAGGGGATCGCAAGTCAACCTCAGGTTTTTGCACCTTTGTTGGGGGAAATTTGGTGAGCTGGAAGAGCAAGAAGCAGTCTGTTGTCTCCAGGTCCAGTGCAGAAGCTAAGTATCACAGTATGGCGTCGACCACTTGTGAGTTAAAATGGCTGCGGGCTCTCATGCTAGATTTAGGAGAGGTCTACAACCATCCTCTACCTATGTTCTGTGATAACAAGGCCGCCATATACATCTCCAAAAATTCGGTCTTCCATGAAAGAACAAAGCACATTGAGGTCGACTGTCATTTCATTCGTGAAGAGATCTTAAAGGAACAAATTTGCACTCCCTTTGTCACTTCTGATAAAGAGCTGGCTGACATCTTCACCAAACCAGTTTCCGCCTTGTTTCTTCATGTTTGTGACAAGCTGGGCATGATCGATATATATGCTCCAGCTTGAGGGGGAGTGTTGAAGTTGGTGACCGGGCGGTCTGGCGGTCTGTCTTGGCGGGTTGAAGACCGCGCGGTCTGGCGGTTTGTCTCAGCCGGCTTGGAGACCGGGCGGTCTAGCGGTCTACCCTGGCAATCTCTCTTTCTCTCTAGTGGTAGCCGTGCGGTTAGCCCTTCTGTCTAACCGCCGGCTTGTGCGGTTTGTTTTGTATAGTCCGCTTAGTCCTGTAAATTTTTAGTCCCACATCTCTTATTTGTATTCTCTCATCTCTCCTCCATTCTATATAAGGGAGGACATACCTTTGTAATAGATCTTCTTTTTGGATAATAAAACTTTCAATTATTCAAAACTCCGGCTTGTTTTTGGTCATTTGTTCGCTACTTTAACAGTTACAAAGTGGTATCAGAGCTAGATTGAGATTTTTGGGAGGGAGAACATAATTGAACTCACGAATATCCACTAGGAATGTAATACATGCACGTGAGGAGCGTGAGCGTGTAGATAATGTATATTTGCCAATATGGAATGACCATTAATGGTGTTTTGTACATCGATAGGTGACGAGGAGTGGTTTGGACAGTCTGAGGCCCAACGTTCGGATGAGAGTGCGGCACCAGCTGATGGGCCTACACCTCCTCCGTCGACGGAGACCATACAGTTGGTTATGGAGACGGTGCTCGCAGTATTACACGCACAACCGATTAAGCAGGCAAGGCCTGCAGGGGTGCCAGTACGACTTGGTGCAAGGCAAGAGTGTGTTGAGGCTCTGATTGATGAGCAAGCAGCTGACGAGCAATTGAAGCGGTTTATGGATTTTCATCCACCTACGTTTGGAGGGGCGGGTTCCCCAACGCAAGCTGAATATTGGCTCGCAAGAGTAAAGAGAATCCTAACAGCAATCAGGACTGTGGAGGGGCAAAAAGTTACTTTAGCCACTTTCCTGCTGGAAGGAGACGCGAGGCTTTGGTGGGATGAAGTAGAATTGCACCACTTGGCAGATCGAGGAGTAGAGGAGATATCGATAGAAGAATTCTCAATAATCTTTCTGGCCAAGTATTTGCCAATGTCGCAGCGAATTGCCATGAAAAATGAGTTCTAACGTCTGGTGCAGGGTGAGAGTAATGTTGATACTTACCTACATGAGTTTACTAGGCTGGGGCGCTATGCGGGGTCTACTTTCGCTGAGGAGGTGCGGAAGACGAATAGATTCTATGAGGGACTGCGTGATGAGCTGAGGTTGGCACTCCCGAGTTCGGTGAACCAGGGCTTCCAAGTGTTAGTAGATACAGCCCGAGCGCTAGAGAAAGATTTGAAACTGGTGCAGGACAAGAAGAACTTGACAATGGAAAAGCCGGAATTCAAAGTTCCGCAGGTGGAACAATCAGAGTTTAGGAAACAAGACAAGAAGAGGTTCAGGCCGGCTGAACCAACTCCTTCGACTGTTTCTTTGGGAGCAACCTATGGACAAGAATGTGTTGAAACACGTACATATTTTAAATGCGGGAAGCACAAACATATAGCTCGTGATTGCTGGAGTGGCCCTGCAAAAGGTGAGAGAAAGACAGGTGCGTCTTATGAAGAAAAGGGTAAGGCAGTGGCCGAGTCATCTGCATCCCGGACGCAACTGCGAGTGTACAATCTTGAATTGCAGGAGCCGCAAATCTCACTTGGTGAAGTACAGCAATCTCGAGTGTTTAGTTTGGAAGTACAAGAGGCCATAAAACTGTTGAGTTAATTTTAACTAGGATTGTCATTGTTGTCCTTCTTGTTTTTTAATTTTTTTAATTACTATATCCTTTATTTTCAGGAAAAAAGAATATGAACAAGTGTTATGTTAACACTTGGAAAGAAGATGATGAGAATCAATTTGCTTCAAACAAATGGTACCGTGAAGGGTACACATCTCCAAGTAGAAAGAAATTCTTCTACTAACCTAAAGCACTTTATGCTTTTTTAAAATGTGGTTTTATATTTACTTCTTATGAATGACTTTATTGCTTTTAACAACATTAAAAAGACAATGTGTGATTTGTTGGTATGAGCACAATTGTTCATGTTTTTATTCAAATGTTTAAGTTGCAATATGTCCTTTTATGTTGATGGTGTGTAATGCTATGATCAAGTCTATGATAAACATGATGAAGGGTATCTAAGCATTGTTTTGAAAATGATTACATGATAAGAGAGATAATTCATATCATGAAAGGTTATCACATGTAACACTATAATTGTTAACTTAATGCCTAAGTTTTACTTTTGTCAAACCTTACTTTTATGACATATTTCACAAGGACTTTTATGAATTTTTTATTAAAGTTTTTTTAATATATTAAGATAAATAATCTCAATTAATTTTGAAACTAAACCGGCCATTTTATTTAATAAAAAAACGGTTTTAAAAAGGGGCCGAATTCCTTGCTACCTATGGCGGTTACCTCTTTGAAAGGTTGCGGTTTTTTTAATAAAAATGAAATGGTAGCACTCCTTGATGAAAGGGTGCGGCTTCTTTGAATAACTACCTTCTTATAAATGCTTTTGTGATTAATTAGAAAAGGCTCAAGCCGTGGATTCCAAAAAATAGAAAGAGAGAAAGAAAAAAATCGTGAAGGTGAAGAAGGAAAACCGTGAAGAACATTATTGCCTAGATAATGTCTTCGGTTTTTGTTCTCTTGAGGGAAATCTCAAAAGAATAAAAAATCAAGTCCACGACTTGATTGAAGAAAGGAGAAAGCTGAGCACTTGGATCTCAGATCCAAAACACTTGCATAAGAAGAAGAAGGTTCGGCCATTGAAAAATCTTGTTGAAGAAAACCGTGAAGAGGCTTCAAGTTGGATGAGAAGGTTTGATGAGAATTAAGTCTTTATCCCTTCAAATATTGAGAAGAAAACTGAGGTAGTTGTTTGTTTAAAATTACTACAATATCATCTTCTTCTTTGTGGACAATTAAGGTTTCAAACCTTAAGTAATTACTCCACAAGTTTGAGAGAGACAAATAAAGAAATTGTCACACAAATTCTTTATTTGCTCAAAGTTTAAAATCAACTTCAATTCTACTTCTATTAGTATCTTGTCCTTTAAGTTTCATTAAGGTTGTTGTAATGATATTTAATCAGATGTATCTTATTAGAATGAAGATTTTTATTTAGATAAATTAATAAAAGAAATTCTGTGATTTGTTGAGTTAATTTATTATGAAATGTTTGAAATTCAAATTGTTATATGTATGTTAATTTCCTTTATGTATTGTCATTAGCACTCAATATTAACAATTGGTATCAGATCCATCATATTATAATCTTTACCGATTAAGGTCATAAGTTTCTTTAAAAATGACTAATGAAGGAGGTGCCATGAATAGAGCTCCATTGTTCAATGGAAAAGATTATAATTATTGGAAGAAAAGAATGGAAATTTATATTAAATCATTAGGAATTGATGTCTGGAATTTTATAGAAAATGAATACGTGCAAACTGCTGGAATAAATATCCTTGAAGATCAAAATGAAATAAGAAGGATAGATAAAAATAATAAAGCAATGCAAGCTTTAATGTCTGGCTTAACTGATTCAGAATTAGTTAAAGTTATGAACTGTTCTACTGCTCATAGTATATGGATAAAACTTCAAAATTTATATGAAGGAGATAGCAAAATAAAAGAGGCAAAATTACAAATTTACAGGAGTAGATTTGAATCAATAAAAATGGAAAATGATGAAAGAATAGAAAATTTCATGCAAAGAACAAATGAAATCGTAAATTCTATTCGCGGTTTAGGTGAAATTCTAAATGATGCAACAATTATAAAGAAAATATTAAGATCATTACCAGAAAAATTTAACTCCAAGGTCTCGGCAATTGAAGAGGCTAAGGACTTAAACCGTTATCCTTTGATGAGTTACTTGGATCATTAGTGGCCTATGAAATGAGAACAATGGACATTAATCAAGAATATGAAAAACAACTTGCTTTCAAAACTGAGCTTGCTAAGAACAAAAATAAAGTTGAACATTCAAACTTTGGCAAGAAAAACAACTCTAGATATAATAAGTTTGATAAACCCAAGTTAATAGGAAATTGTTACACTTGTGGAAAACCAGGACACTATTCAGTGGATTGCTATCACAACAAAAACAAAAACAAAGGAAACACTGAAAGTAAAAATGATAGATATAGTAATGGAAAAATGAAGTTCTACAATCAAAATAAATCAAATTTTGTTAATGAGGAAATTGATAGTAGTGAGGATGAAAATGAAGCTAATAATGACAAGAAAAAACATTCTTTTACATTCATGGCAAAGACCAGTTTCATTGAATCTTCTGATGATGACTTAGAAGATAAAAGTGATTTAGAAAAAGAACTAATAGCTTCACTAAAAAGGGTAAGAGAACAAGAAGAGTTAATTGAATCACTTGAATTGTCTCTAGAAAATACTCAAACATGGAATCAAAACATCACCTTAAATCACATTGAAAATCATGTAGAAAGATCAATGAATATGATTAGTGATTTAAAAGAAGAAATTCTCTTGTTAAAAAACGAAATTAAAAATAAACATTATAAAGTTTCATCCTTATCTGATACTTGTTCCTTTGTTGATGCAGGAGACCAAATGGAAGAGAAAATGAAAAACATATCTGAAAACCTTCATGAAATGAAATTAAATTCAGTAACCAATAATGAATTAACTGACAGTGATGAGCTTTTTGAAGCTACTAATTTAGTGAATAACATAAATCAATTAATGAGAGACAGGGATATTGATAGAAAGCAAATTCAAGAACTAAGACTGCAGGTTCAACAACTCAAGGGTCATCTTCAAAGGTTGCTCAAGTTTGAAGACTCCACAAACAAGCTGAATAGTCTCATATCCATGCAAAGATCTACACATGATAAGAGTGGATTAGGCTATCATACAGGAGAATCATCAGAAGGAACAGAGAAGGGTGGAAATCAAATGAATTTCCAACTCAAAGGTGCTGAAAATCTCATGCCAAAAAGGTATACTTCTCAACCACTCTCCAACAAAATTTGTTATATCTGCAATTATTACGGTCATGAATCTATTAACTGCAATTTTTATAATTATTCATCTTTACCATCTCTTAGCACTGTTGATAGTTGTTCTTACTGCAAAAAATATGGTCACACTATAAAAACCTGCAATAAGTTAAACTCCTCAAATGTCTTTGAAATAAATAATGGAATCTATCATTGCTATGTTGTTCAATCTACCCTAAAAGCATTAAAAGAAAGTAGATCCAATAAATGGATAATTGACAGTGGTTGCACTAGTCATATGACAGGAGAATTAAAGAAAATTAAAAATCTAGAAAACTATCTAGGAGGCACAGTTAAATTTGGAAATGATCAAGGAGCCGAAATTAAAGGAAAAGGTGAAGTCTCACTTGTTAATGGTAAATTAAAAAATGTCTTATTTGTAGAAGGATTAAAACATAATCTGCTAAGTGTAAGTCAAATTTGTGATCAAGATTATGAAGTAACATTCAATAAAGAAGGTGTAAAAGTTTATGACAAAAATGGCAATGTAATGGCTTTAGGAAAAAGAAACAAAGAAAATCTATACATCATGAGTGATTCCATCAATCCAAAATGCATGATAACTCAAGAAGAAAATAACTGGTTATGGCATAAGAGAATGTGCCATATTAGTTTTGATAATTTAGTAAAATTATATCAATGTCAAGCTGTACGTGATATTCCTAAAATTAAAAAACCAGAAAATCCTATCTGTGATTCTTGTATGAAAGGAAAAATGGTTAGAGTTAAACATCCTAGCAAAGAAATTAATACCTCTAAACTACTAGATCTTATTCACATGGATCTATGTGGCCCTTTTAGGACTGAGGGGTATAATGGTGAGAGATATTTCATGACAATGATAGATGACTACACAAGGTTAACATGTATCACTCTTTTATGGAGCAAAGATGAGGCATTCAAAAGCTTTTGTGATTATAAAATTCATGTAGAAAAACAATCAGGAAAGAGCATAAAAAGTATAAGAACAGATAGAGATGGGGAATTCATATCAAAAGAATTCAAAGACTTCTGTATTGATAATGGAATTAATAAACAATTAACTGAAGCTAGAACACCACAACAAAATGGTGTTGCAGAACGGAAAAATAGAACTATTCAAGAAATGATTAGGACTATACTTAATGAAAGTAAGCTAAGTGATACCTTCCGGACCTTTGCAGTTCAAATAGCTGTTCATATAATGAACAGGTGCTTATTAAAACATGATTCTCAAAAAACACCATATGAATTGTGGTATAATAAAAAGCCATCAGTTAAATATCTAAAGGTATTTGGAAGCAAATGTTGGGTTAAGAAGAAAGAAGCTAATCTAGGAAAGGTAGATAACAGAAGTGATGAAGCTATATTTATTGGATACTCTTTGGCCAGTAAAGGGTATAGATGTCTCTTAAAGGAAAGTCAAAAAATTTTTGAAAGCTCGGATGTTAAATTTGAAGAATCTAATTTCAGACAAGTAAAAGTAGATTCTGAAAAAGATGATGACCTAATAGAAAATGAACAAATTGAAATTACACCTGAACTAGATAATTCTGATTCATCTAGTGATGCATCCATAAACTCAAATGTGGATAAAAACACAGAAATAATTCCAAGAAAAATCAAAACATGCCACAAACATCATCCTGAAAGTCAAATTATTGGAAACCCAAGTCAAGGGGTCACTACAAGAAGAAATTCACCAAGAATACTATATTCCATGATAGCCATAGATGAACCAAAAACTGTAAAAGATGCTCTTGTTAATGAATCTTGGCTACATGCTATGACTGAAGAAATTCATCAAATTCTAAAAAATAACACTTGGGAACTTGTAGAAAGACCTAAAAATAAAAATATTATTGGTTCAAAATGGGTGTTTAGAAATAAGCTAAATGAAAAAGGTGACGTCATTCGAAATAAAGCTAGACTAGTATGTAAAGGATATTCCCAAATAGAAGGTATAGACTATGAGGAAACTTTTGCTCCTGTCGCAAGAATGGAGTCAATAAGAATGTTTCTTTCAATGTCCATAAACTTAAACTTTAAAATTTTTCAAATGGACGTAAAATCGGCATTCTTAAATGACTACCTAGAAGAAGAGGTTTACATGGAGCAACCTGAAGGATTTGTTGATCGCACAAATCCCTCACATGTATGTAAATTAAAGAAGGCACTGTATGGATTAAAGCAAGCTCCTCGTGCCTGGTATGAAAGGTTAGACGATTTTTTACACAAAGCTAATTTTGTAAAAAGTCAATTGAACAATACCTTATATATCAAACACACTAAAGATAATCTAATATTTGTTCTCATATATGTTGATGATATATTATTGGGCTCAAGAGACTTAGCTTCATGCAATGACTTTGTGAAAGAAATGAAAAATACCTTTGAAATGTCAATGATAGGTGAACTATCATATTTTCTAGGTTTACAAATACATCAAAAGAAAGAGAGAATCTTTCTAAGTCAAAGTAAATATCTATTAGAAATACTTGACAAATTTGGAATGAAAGGTTGTAAACCCATTAGTACTCCCATGAGTACAAATGAGAAGTTATCAAAAGACATGGATGGACAAGAAATTGACCAAAAACAATATAGATCCTTGATAGGAAGTCTCTTATACTTAACATCAACTCGACCAGATATAATGCACTCAGTATGTTTAATATCTAGATTTCAAAGTAATCCTAAAGAGTCACTGGAGTGCTGGAAAAGGAATCTTAAGGTATTTGAAAGGCACTATTGATTTTGGGTTATTCTATTCAAATAAAACAAATGACACTCTTATGGCTTATACAGACGCTGACTGGGCCGGTTGTATCGATGAACGTAAAAGTACAAGTGGAGGAGCCTTCTTTATAGGAAACCATCTTGTGGCATGGCACTCAAAGAAGCAAGATTCAGTTACATTATCGATAGCTGAGTCAGAATTTGTTGCTGCAACGACATGTTGCACACAAATTTTATGGATGAAAGAAAAACTTAAAAACTTTGGGATTCAAATTGATAAACCTTTAGAGATAAAGTGTGATAACACAAGTGCAATTAATATCTCAAAGAATCCTGTTCTGCACAATCGAACAAAACATATCTCTATAAAATATTTCTTCCTAAAAGAACATGTCACCAACAAGGATGTTATTCTAACCTATGTTCCTACAAAGGAACAACTAGCCGATATATTTACTAAACCCTTGTCAAAAATTCACTTCATTGACATAAGGAATAGCTTAGGGATCAAATCCCTAGCAGTTATTACCTGATCATCCAGAAAGGGGGCTACTATCCTTTGGCATGGTTGTCAAAGGGGGAGAATGGTAATAGGGGGAGACTGCTATTACCATTATTAAAAAAAAATTAAAAGTTGACAACAATGCCAAAGGGGGAGTTTGTTGAGTTAATTTTAACTAGGATTGTCATTGTTGTCCTTCTTGTTTTTTAATTTTTTTTAATTACTATATCCTTTATTTTCAGGAAAAAGAATATGAACAAGTGTTATGTTAACACTTGCAAAGAAGATGATGAGAATCAATTTGCTTCAAACAAATGGTACCGTGAAGGGTACACATCTCCAAGTAGAAAGAAATTCTTCTACTAACCTAAAGCACTTTATGCTTTTTTAAAATGTGGTTTTATATTTACTTCTTATGAATGACTTTATTGCTTTTAACAACATTAAAAAGACAATGTGTGGTTTGTTGGTATGAGCACAATAGTTCATGTTTTTATTCAAATGTTTAAGTTGCAATATGTCCTTTTATGTTGATGGTGTATAATGCTATGATCAAGTCTATGATAAACATGATGAAGGGTATCTAAGCATTGTTTTGAAAATGATTACATGATAAGAGAGATAATTCATATCATGAAAGGTTATCACATGTAACACTATAATTGTTAACTTAATGCCTAAGTTTTACTTTTGTCAAACCTTACTTTTATGACATATTTCACAAGGACTTTTATGAATTTTTTATTAAAGTTTTTTTAATATATTAAGATAAATAATCTCAATTAATTTTGAAACTAAACCGGCCATTTTATTTAATAAAAAAACGGTTTTAAAAAGGGGCCGAATTCCTTGCTACCTATGGCGGTTACCTCTTTGAAAGGTTGCGGTTTTTTTAATAAAAATGAAATGGTAGCACTCCTTGATGAAAGGGTGCGGCTTCTTTGAATAACTACCTTCTTATAAATGCTTTTGTGATTAATTAGAAAAGGCTCAAGCCGTGGATTCCAAAAAATAGAAAGAGAGAAAGAAAAAAATCGTGAAGGTGAAGAAGGAAAACCGTGAAGAACATTATTGCCTAGATCAATGTCTTCGGTTTTTGTTCTCTTGAGGGAAATCTCAAAAGAATAAAGAATCAAGTCCACGACTTGATTGAAGAAAGGAGAAAGCTGAGCACTTGGATCTCAGATCCAAAACACTTGCATAAGAAGAAGAAGGTTCGGCCACTGAAAAATCTTGTTGAAGAAAACCGTGAAGAGGCTTCAAGTTGGATGAGAAGGTTTGATGAGAATTAAGTCTTTATCCCTTCAAATATTGAGAAGAAAACTGAGGTAGTTGTTTGTTTAAAATTACTACAATATCATCTTCTTCTTTGTGGACAATTAAGGTTTCAAACCTTAAGTAATTACTCCACAAGTTTGAGAGAGACAAATAAAGAAATTGTCACACAAATTCTTTATTTGCTCAAAGTTTAAAATCAACTTCAATTCTACTTCTATTAGTATCTTGTCCTTTAAGTTTCATTAAGGTTGTTGTAATGATATTTAATCAGATGTATCTTATTAGAATGAAGATTTTTATTTAGATAAATTTATAAAAGAAATTCTGTGATTTGTTGAGTTAATTTATTATGAAATGTTTGAAATTCAAATTGTTATATGTATGTTAATTTCCTTTATGTATTGTCATTAGCACTCAATATTAACAAAAACGACTTATGAGAGATGCGGATGGGCGGAAATAAATGACCTTTTTACTTGGGTGATGTACTATCTGGTGTATATATGTATGATACTATGTATGTATGACTTGTTTTGTGCGATGTTGTGGGGCGAGACAAGCTGTGGCCTCTGAGCTCTAACCCGGATCGTTTTAACTTGGTTGAACAAGCTGATCATTTAGTCAAGGTGCACTAAAGGAGTGGTTATTTTGGTGTTTCCAATTGAGCTAAATTTCGGGACAAAATTTCTTGAAGGAGGGGAGGATTGTAATACCCCAAATCCTAAATTTGTGTTTAGGCTGGGTGACACGGCCTGGGACACGGGCGTGTCCCAAGCCGTGTCCAGCTCTGTAGTCAAGTAGGACTCGAGTGAGCCTCGAGTGTGCCACGAGTGAGGCACACAACCTGGGACATGGCTGTGTCCTATGCCGTGCCCTCCTCTGGTCGACGAACTTCTCGAGTGGTCGACGAAATGCACTCGAGACAGCGAACACGACCATGTTCTGGTTGACACGGGCGTGTCAACATCGACACGAGCGTGTCGGGAACCCGTGTCCCCTTTGGGTTGTTTTTGGTCCTGTGTCGATGGAGAACACGCCATGCCACACGGGCGTGTACGAGTGACACAGGCGTGTCAAGTCTAACGCGGGCGTGTCTAACCTCGTGTCCTGGTCGGGTTTAAGTTGGTTCCTTTGCCGCTTAAGGAATACGGCCCATGACACGGGCGTGTCACAAGCCGTGTCAGCCCAAAAATAGACCTTTGTGGAAAAATTGTGGCCGTCCATTTCCTTCATCTAGGATCTGATGGCCCAGGCTGCTCCCTGCTTCTTTAAGGCCGAAAGTGAGAAGATAACTCTCATTCTAATCTTGGCCATTCTCTTTCTACAAGTGCTAGAGAGAAGAAAGAGCAAGGAGGAGGAGGAGAAAAGGGAGCCGACCACCAGTGGAGCTTCAGAATTCCGAATCGAGAGCTGAGTTCAGATTCATGGACGCAAGGCCGTGGCAGTGATTTCCATCCGGCTCGAGTTTCATGGCTCCAAAGCGATCGTCAAGGGTAACGATCTCCTTCTTGGACAAGTGAAGTCCTACTTTATGCATAAGCATGAAATCCTCCACCAAGCGGTGGACAGCGTAAGTGATTTCAGGTTGAGTCTACATCTAGTGCTGGAAGTGTGTAGTACGACATATGCATGCTGTGTGAAGCCCATCCAGATGGTTAGTCTGGATTGGTGATGTTTATATTGTGAACTGGAGAAGACTCTGTGTGTTGTGTGGTTGATTATGATTGTGAATACCTAGAAAGCTCGGGATGAGCCCTTGGATTGTGTGTGTTGAATTAGGAAGCGGCTCTACGAGAGCTGTGTGCAGAGAAGGAAAGGGAAGACCGACCCACGTCAAGATCTGCGCTATTGACAAATTGAGCAACGAGAAAAGGCTGACCTGGACCTGTGTTGTGAGAGATCGATTGGTGGCAATACATGGGCGGATGCGGCCCTGACCCGACTTGCTGCACCACAATGGTGGGTCGATCTAAGTGCGATCTAAATGCTCAAGTTTGCTGTGAGGTTAGAACCTCTGAGTGGGATGGACGGAATGTCCCCAGCATGCGTGTTGGTAGACTAGGACCGCCCAACCAATAAGTTAAAAACCTATGCTCGGTGGTGGTGCCAAGGAGTCCGGCCCACCGTAATGTGCCCTGAGTGCACAGAGCGTCTGGTGGAGACGGGCGCTTGTGATGCTATTGTGATAGTTCTGTGTTGTGATTATGATGCATACATGGAAGGAACCACTTCCCCGGGTAAGGGGTAAGGTCGTTATAATTGGTCAGCTAGTGCTGATCATTGCCTTGTTTACCACTCTTGGGGTGGATGTCTAACTGCAGGTGTTGACGGGTTAAGTTGGATTGAGCGGATTGAAGTCCTTGCTGCTTAAAGGCCCCTTGAAGGTCGTGCAGAGTCTTGGATTTCATGTGTGTCCGGCTTGCGTGCCGATGTATGAAGCTATATATTTGTAAAGAGAAACTTGTAAGGCCTTAAGGCCATGAGTGTTTGTGTATTTGTATACATTCCTGGTGCTATATATAAATGTGTGGTTTATATATTTAGTGGACATTCATTGTGATGAGTTCTACAACTTAAAATGCTCTCGCTAGAATGCTCTGAGCTAGGATGTGAGAGAATGTGATTTTGATATTCATACGTAATTCCGCCGTTTGTTAGTGCAATATGGCGTGAGGCCCCGCCCAGACCCACCGTTATATTCCATATGACGAATGGAGGCATTACAGTATGTGCGGTACCGTTATAACAATAATGAACCCATAAATGTCCACTTAGGAATGAAAATACACATGTTTGTGGAACTGGTATGTTCCTATGATTGCTTTTGGCAATATGTGTAGTTGCTTATTTGTGTGTTTAACATTGTAGACAACTAGAAATGGTGCGGGGAAACAAGAACCCCAACGCTAAGTGGAGAGTAGTGCACCAAATGAGGTGCCAACACCTCCTCCTTCTGCGAAAAATATATGGTTGGTTGCTGAAGCTGTGTTCGCAATAATGAATGCGCAACCTGAAGGTCAAAAACAACCTCCTATTCCTGAGATGGTTCAGGAACCGGTTGGCATAGTGGAACACGTAGCGGTGAGACAAGTGGCCGTTGAGACAGTGGCCGCAAGGCGGGAAACAGAGAAACAATTGAAACATGTGATGAGTTTCAATCCCCCTGTGTTTATGGGTATTGGAACCCCTACACAAGCCGAAGACTGGCTCTCAAGGATAAAGAGAGTCCTGACGACAACTGAAATGGAAGAGTGACAACAAGTCACCGTAACTACCTTCTTGCTAGATGGTGAGGCAAGACTGTGGTGGGATGAGCTGGAGCTGCACCAGTTTGCTGGTCGACCGTTGAATGAGATCTCAATGGAGGAGTTCTCAAGATGTTTTCTGGCAAGGTATGTTCCATCAGCGCAGCGGATTGCGATGGAGAACCAGCTTCAAAGGCTAACTCAGGGCGAGAGGTCGGTGGACGACTACTTGAACAAGTTCACGAGATTGGGAAGATATGCCGGCTTTACGTTTGCAGATGAGGAACGGAAAACAAATCAGTTCTATGAAGGGATGAGAGATGACTTGCAGTTGCTTCTCTCAGGACCGATGATGCATGGTTTTCTTATCTTGGTCAATACGACCCGTTCCCTTGAGCTGGACGTGAAACATGTGCAACGAAAGAATGACTTGGCAGAAAAAAAAACAGAGTTCAAAGTACCTGGGTCGACAAAATCTGGATTTCGGCGGTGGAAAAAGAAGCCTAAAACTTCTACGCTGGCTCCTTCTCCTGCATCTGGAGAAACATCTGGGAGAGGTCCGCCCACATGTTACACATGTGGAAAGGTGGGTCATTTCGCTCGAGACTGTTAGAGTGGCCCTCCAAAAGGGGAGAAAAAGACAGGTGCGTCTTATGCTAAAATGGGCAAGGTAGTGGTGGAATCAACTGCATCTCAAGCGCAACCCTGAATTTATAATCTTGGAAAACAGAAGGCCATAAAATAGAGTGACGTCATAACATGTATGAGTTAAGATTCAATTTTTACTGCTTTCCATACTTAGTAACTTGTGCATTACTTGTGTGTGTGATTGGTTTGTATTAGGCTTTGTCCTAATATGAGACTGTCCGACGAGAGCACTATTTGACACAGGAGCTTCTCATTCCTTTCTGTCGGAAGACTTTGTGGGGGCATATTGGAGTGCCGTCATTTACGCTGACAGATCGGGTGAATGTGCTGCTTCCTAACGGGTGCTTGATGCACGCAGATCGAGATTGTTGTGCTGAGGTGCAGATAGGAAGTCGAGCTTTTGATTTGGTAGCATCTGTGCTCCCGATATCAAAGTTTGATGTAATCTTTGGTATGGACTGGCTCTCGGAGCAGCGTGCCTATATAGATTACAACTATATGGAGGTAACACTAGGGCAGAACACTAAACGAGAGACTAAGTTCGCTGATATGCGAGGGTCAAGCAAGATATTGATGTCTGCTATTCAAGTGGTCAAGGCAGTTCGGAAGGGCGCAGAATTGGTCTTCACGCTGTTGGAGGCTGTTGAGCCGAAGCCCAGTGTGAGTGATGTTCCTATTGTATCGGAGTACGCTGATGTGTTTCCTAAGGATCTTTCAGGGTTACCGCCCTGACGGGAGATTGACTTCTCGATTAAGTTGGTGCCAGGTGAGAAACCCGTGGCCCGCTCGTCATATCTTATTGCGCCAAAGAAGATGACGAAACTAAAGGTTCAGTTGCAAGAGTTGCTGGAGCAAGATTTTATACGCCCAAGTATGTCACCTTGGAGCGCTCCGGTCCTATTTGTGAAAAAGAAGGACGACATCTTGCGGCTATGTATTGACTATTGAGAGTTGAATAAGCTGACGGAAAAGAACAAGTATCCGATTCCACGGATTGATGACTTGTTCGATCAGCTAGTGGGATCAACTGTTTACTCGAAGTTAGACTTGAAGTCTGGCTATTACTAGTTGTATATTCGGGAATGTGACATTCCTAAGATAGCGTTTGGGACACGCTACGGTCATTATGAGCTCGCTGTCATGCCGTTTGGGCTAACAAATACTCCATCGGTATTCATGGATCTATTGCACCGGACATTTAGGGAGTACTTGGATTTGTTTGTCATTATCTTCATTGATGACATTCTAGTGTACTCTCAGTCTACAGAGGATCATGCGAACCATTTACGGATGGTGTTGCATACCCTGAGGAGAAACAAGTTCTATGCCAAATTCTTGAAGTGTGAGTTCTGGTTGTCATCAATGGCCTTTTTTGGTCATGTGGTTAGTGGAGAGGGCATTGCGGTGGATACTACGAAGATCGTTGCGATACAGGAGTGGTTGTTGTTGTCTTCTGTCGCCGAAGTCAGGAGTTTCCTTGGACTGGCGGGTTATTACAGACACTTCGTAGAGAATTTTTCACGGATCGCCTTGCCTCTTACCATACTAACGAAGAAGGATCAAACGTTCGTTTGGACGCCAGAGTGCGCGTGAGCATTTAAAGAGTTGAATAGTCGCTTGACCACACTGCCAATCTTGACGTCGCCATGTGGTTCAGACGGCTTTGAAATTTATAGTGATGCATCAGGAAGAGGCTTAGGCTGCATTTTTTTTCAGTTTGGCAAGTTGATTACTTATGGCTCACGCCAGTTGAAAGTGCATGAGCGGAACTATCCCGTCCATGACTTAGAGTTGGCGGCGGTGATTTTTGCACTTAAAACTATGGCGTCATTATTTATATGGCGTGAAGTTCGACATCTTCACGGACCATAAGAGCCTTAAGTATTTATTGCATCAAAAGGATTTGAATATGCGATATTGTAGGTGGATGAAGTTCCTTGGGGACTACACCTTTCAGATTCATTATACTCCAGGGAAGGGAAACGTCATCGCAGATGCTTTGAGTCGTAGGACTCCTGTAAGGGCAAATTGGTTGCAGATGCATGATGAGCATCTAATCCAGGAGTTGGAGGGCTTAGACATTTCTTGTGTGGAAAAGAATGCTACTGCGAATGCATGCCTGAACTGGATGGAGGTACAATATGACCTTGCGGGCAGGATTCGGCGAGCAGCGGAACTTGATGAAAGTCTACAACGCTATGTAATGGATGGGTCAAATGGCTAATTCTCCTGGGATGATGGCCTTTTGCGAAAAGGTGATCGTTTGTGCATCCCGAGTATGGGTAAATTAAGGGAATAATTGATGTATGAAGCTCACTTTACAAAGTAATCAATTCACCCAGGGAGCACAAAGATGTACAAGGACATGACAAATTTATTTTGGTGGCCGGACATGAAGATAGATATAGCCCATTATGTGGCAAAATATTAGACTTGTGCCTTGGTAAAGGCTGAGTGCCAGAAGCCTGGAGGTTTCTTGAAGTCGCTACCTATAACAGAGTGTAAGTTTGATGATATTTCTATGGATTTCGTGTACGGTTTGCCGAGATCTCAATGCGGGAACAATTCGGTTTGGGTGATCGTAGACCGGTTGACTAAAGTAGCTCATTTCATTCCGAACAAAGGGACGATTCAGTGGAAATTTTGGCTAAACTCTATGTCGAGCAAATAGTACGATTACAAGGTGTTCCCCGTAGCATCATAAGTGATCGCGACTGACGCTTCACTTCAAATGATTGGAGGCTAATCCATCAGTTGTTGGGGAACAAATTACAATTCAGTACGACATTTCATCCATAAACGGATGGCCAAACTGAGAGGACCAACAAAATGATGAAGGACATGCTCCTAATGTGCGTCTTGGATTTCAGAAAGAGATGGGAAGATCACCTCTATACGGTGGAATTCACCTACAATAATAGCTATCAAGCTAGTATAAAGATGTCACCGTTTGAAGCTTTGTATGGTAGAAAATGCCGTACACCCTTAGCTTGGGCGGAAACAGGCGAGTCAAAGCTTTACAAGCGTAAGGAAGTCGAAGAGGCGAATTCGACTATATGCTCTATTCGAGAGAGGCTAGTAATAACCCAAGATAGGCAAGCCAAATACTACAATGCTAAGCACCGGAATATAGAATTTGTGGTTTGCTATTGGGTATATTTGAAAATCAAGCCATTCAAAGGAGTATCCAGGATTCGGCTCTTGAAAAAGCTGAGTCCATGATATCTTGGCCCGTTTGAGGT
This sequence comes from Platanthera guangdongensis, assembly GCA_039583875.1. NCBI lineage: Eukaryota > Viridiplantae > Streptophyta > Magnoliopsida > Asparagales > Orchidaceae > Platanthera > Platanthera guangdongensis. The sequence goes on from CM077149.1 coordinate 47,844,665, forward strand.
GGTGGAATGAGTTAGAGATGCTGTCTATCGGCTAGCTCTTTCAGAGATATTGAGTGAGTTACATGACGTGTTTCACATATCAATGTTTCAAAAAACCGTGAACGATTCAGCTCAACTGATTGCGAATGATCGCGTACCGGTCGAATCTGGGCTAACAACGAAGGTTAGGCCCATTCGAATCGTGGATAAAGCGGTTAAGCAGCTGCAGAACAAGCCAATTGGGATGGTTAAAGTCCGGTAGGACAATTGTGGCCGTAAAGAGCTAACATGGGAGCGTGAGCAGACCATGCGTGAGGAATATCCCGAGTTGTTTGTGTAAATTGTTATAACATTATTTGTATGAATACTAAGTTGTTGTAACTTTTAAGTTGCTGTCTTCCTTATAACAGTATGTAAATTTCGGGACAAAATTTCTGTAAGGAGGGGAGGATTGTAACACCCCAAAATGAGTAGTGGTCATTGGAGGCTACCCCGCGGCGATAGTCTTATCGCAGGCGGTAGCCCAGTGATTTAAAAGACCTAGCGCTCGGGTTGGGTACCGCAAAGCTAGCGCGCCGCGGTAGCCACTCAACGCTTTTGACCACTTAACGCTTTCGAGCACTCAATGCTGTCGAACAATCGTCGAGAGCGCTAACGCCCGGCGGTAGAAGTTACCGCGCCTTGCTAACCGATCGACGAAAGCCGAACGAGTTACTGCCAAGCGCTAAAGTATTATCACGAGGAGCTAGATCTGATAGCGGCACCGACTGGTCAAAGCAGTTAAAGCCTATGTTACCACGCGGTGGTAGTAGTTACCGCGCGGCGGTATCTTTTGTATAAGAATGGACTTGAGATTTTATTCTCATCTTCTCATATCCTTTCTATAATGTACTTCTAGAGAGGGAAGAGGAGGCACGTCCAGGAGCTTGTGTGATGGTTGATACAAGATTTTCTTGTGATTGGAATCACGAGTCGATGCTAGATCTGTGGTGTGCAAATAGAAAAAGAGAGTCCGAAAATTAGAAAACTGAAATCTTTATATTCCAAAAAGGTGTGTATTACATGGTACAAACTCCCTTTTATTGAATGAAGGAGATGAGAAAGATTACAATTAAATAATGTGAGACTAAAAAATTGCATGTACAAGCGGTTTAACCTAAATACAAGCCGACCAAGTCGCGCGGTTTGACGAATGGGCAAACCGCCCAGCAACCGCCTGAGGGAGACACCAAGCCGCCACTAGAGCCCGCCAGGTCGCCCGGTCTCCAAGTCGCCAGGGACAAATTAGCAGACCGCTAGGGCACCAACAACAACAGACCTGCAACCAAACCGCTGGAGTCATACGGACAGACCGCCCGAACTGCAATCCGCCAGATTCAGACCGCCAGACCGCCGGTCTCTATTCTGCAACACTCCCGCTCAAGCTGGAGCATATATATCGATCATGCCCAGCTTGTCGCAAATGTGATGAAAAGAGGCGGATACCGGTTTGGTGAAAATATCAGCCAACTCTTTATTAGAGGTGACGAACGAAGTACAAATTTGTTCCTTCAGAATCTCTTCCCGAATAAAATGGCAGTCAACTTCAATGTGCTTAGTTCTCTCAGGAAGACCAGATTTTTAGAGATGTATATGACGGCCTTGTTGTCACAACACATAGGTAGAGGATGGTTGTAGACCTCTCCTAAGTCAAGCATGAGAGCCTGTAACCACTTCAACTCGCACGTGGTCGATGCCATACTTCGATATTCTGCTTCTGCACTGGACCTGGAGACGACCGACTATTTCTTGCTTTTCCAGCTCACAAGGTTCCCCCCCACAAAGGTGCAAAAACCTGATGTTGACTTGCGATCTCCTTTGTCATCAGCATAGCTTGAATCGGAGTACGCTTCAACCCTCAAATGTCCTTTCTTTTAAAAGAGAAGTCCGTTCCCAGGAGCTGGTTTAATATACTCCAATATCCTCAGGGCATACTGTAGATGGCACTCCCTAGAAGCTTGCATGAATTGGCTAACCTTGCCTACAACATAGGCAATGTCGGGTCTGGTCACCGTGAGATATATAAGTTTACCAACCAGACGTCTGTATCTCGTAACATAAGAAAGAATAGGAGAGTCATTCGTCCATGTTTTATCTTCTCCAGTCGCCATGGGGCATCGGGCAGGTTTAGCCCCAGTCAACCCTGCCTCTTTTAACAAGTCAAGAGCGTACTTCTGTTGGGAGAGGACAAGAGAATCGGGCTTCCGAGAAATTTCTATCCCCAGAAAGTATTTTGGAGAGCCCATATCCTATGTAACCAGGTGTTGCCGAAGATGCTTCTTTGTCAAGATTATCCCAGCTTGGTCATCTCCAGTGAGAAAAATATCATCCACATATACCGCAAGCACCACTAGACCCAGAGAAGTTTTACGAGTAAATAAGGAGTGATCAGCAGAACTCCTCGTAAAACCTACGGCCGCCACAATCCCGCTAAAGTTGTCAAACCAAGCCCAAGGACTTTATTTTAGGCCATAGATAGCCTTCTTGAGATGACAAACCTGTGTCTCCCCCTGAGCAACATACCTTGGAGGTTGCTCCATGTAGACATCTTCCTGAAGATCACTATAAAGAAAGGCATTCTTGACATCCAGTTGTGAAATGGGCCAATCCCTGTTGACAGCCACAGAGAGAAGGACCCTAATAGTGATGAGACGAGCAACTGGAGAGAAAGCGTTAAAGTAATCAACTCCATAAGTCTGGGTAAAGCACTTGACAACAAGCCGAGCCTTGTAACGATCCACACTACCATCGGGGAGGAACTTCACCACAAAGAACCAGCGACAGCCAACAACATCTGTGCCGAAAGGAGGAGGAACTAGGGTCCAGGTACCCTGTTCAGTGAAAGTAGCAATCTCTTTATCCATGACAGCCTTCCAACGTGGAAGGGTAAGGGCCTCCTGATAGGAACGAGGAGTGGAAGTGGAAGAGATAGCCAGCGCAAACTTCCTCCGAGCAGGGGTTAGACGATAATAGGAAACAACGACAGCAAGCGTGTGCTTGGTACATGCCCGAACCCCTTTGCGAAGGGCCATGGGGAGGTCCAGGTCAGTAGGTTCCTCAGTATCCGGAGCATCCGTGGTGGAGATAGCTGTCCCGAGAGGAGAGAGCGACGACGACGAAGAGGAGGGAGATTGCGGAGGTGAAGAGAGAGGAGAAGACGATGGAAACGGTGGAGGAGGAAATACCCCGGTAGGAGGGGATGGGCTGGAGGGAAGAGGAGGACTGGATGCCACAGGGAGAGGAGAGGAGTCGTCAAAGAAATATGGAGCATTCTAGAAGAAGGTAACGTCCGCGGAGACAAACAAAAAAAGAGTGTCCGAAAATTGGAAAAATTGAAATCTTTATATTCCAAAAAGGTGTGTATTACATAGTATACCCTCCCTTTTAAAGAATGAAGGAGATGAGAGAGATTACAATTAAACAATGTGGGACTAAAAAATTACATGTACAAGCGGTTTAACCTAAATACAAGCCGACCAAGCCGTGTGGTTTGACGAACGAGCAAACCGCCCGGCAGCCACCTGAGGGAGACACCAAGCCGCCACTAGAGCCCGCCAGGTCGCCCGGTCATAAAGTCATCAGGGACAGATTGGCAGACCGCTAGGGCACCAACAGCAACAGACCTGCAACCAAACCGCTGGAGTCAAACCGACAGACCGCCTGGACTGCAATCCGCCAGAGTCAGACCGCCAGACCGCCTGGTCTCTATTCTGCAACATGCGGCAAGGAAGTTGCGGCAATCAATTCCATCCGGATCTTAGATTACAGTCATGGTTCCAAAGAGATCTTCAAGGGTAACGAATTTCTCCTGGACAAGTGAAGTCCTCAATATTCATATTTGCATGGATCCCCTCACCAAAAGGTGGAAAAAGGGTGGATTCTAGTGGGTTTGATCCCCATATATTCCTGCATTTAGATCCGGAAATGTAGAGTACGGAGTAGGCATGCTGTGAGAAGCCCATCTGGATAAGTTGGTCTATATTGGTGATGTTTAATTTGTGTGTCGGAGAAGACTTTGTGGATATGTGTGTGAAGTACGTGTGAAATCTGGGGTCTAGTGGTGTGCAGGATGCTGCATCAAAGTACTAGAAGCATTTCCAGGAAAACACCCAGAAAAGATCACAACCTGAAAAACTGTTGATATCACCGAAAGATAGTGAGTATTGCCAAGCGATAGCTCCCAGTGAGATGGAATGTTGTGAGGCCTGTCTTTAAGATACCTGGGGGCCGTTGTATGTAGGCTGTGTGCTTAAGTTGCCTGGCCTATGGTGGGTGTCAGCCCGAAAGTGGATAAATCCATGTGGCTTGTGATGCGTTGAGCCGTGAAGGCCAACTACTGTGCCATCAAGCTAAGTACCTCTGAATGACTGAGTCGTCAAGTTAAGTACCTCTGAATGGGCGGTCGGTCGTCAAGGTAAGTACCTCTAAATGACGTAGTCGTCAATTTAAGTACCTCTGAACGACAAAGTTATCGTTAAGTCATGGACCTCTGAACGGTGGTGTTATAAGGGGGAGCCCAATACACCGAAAATGTGCCCTGTATGCACGGGGCGTGTGGTCATTAGGCCAACGTTTGTGGTGAATGGTGTCTAAATGCACCTTGTTGTTGCTATATATATATGCTATGCCTTGTTTGCAGGGATGGATAAATGCTGCCCCGAGTAAGGGGTGAGATCGTTATAAATGGGTCACCAAAATGCTGATCGTTGCTTTGTTTGCCACATTTTGGTAGACCCTTTTGTGCAGGTGCTGGAGCGCCAAGTGGGAAGTAGCGGGATGAATCCCATGTGCTGCAATTGGCTGGATCTTGAAGGACCAAAATGCGAACTTTACTGTTTCATGTGTGGTCGGCCTGCGTGCCAATGTATGCAGTCACTTTTATTAACTGAAACAGTTATAATATGGCTACGACCAAAACATGTGTTATATTATATATATATATATAACATTCCTTTTGTGTAGTGGACATCCTTATTATGTATGGGTTCCTAAATTGTAAAATGCTTTCATTAGAAAGCTCTGTGGTAGGACTCGTTTTCTACTTGAACTTGAGTTTGGCAAACAACAATATGTAATCTCCTTGCCTGTCTGTGGTATATGGCGTCGGGCCCCGGTCGGACCTTCTGTCATATACTATGCGACGAATGGGGGCGTTACACGCCAGGAGCTGAACAATCGGCTCGACTAAAGGCAACCAGAGTGTTAGTACCAGGGATAGTGGAGAGGTTTCCATGGAGGAGACAATCGCCAGGGGGCCAGAGTCAGTTCAACCCTCCAGGCTGGAGGCAGTGCCAGAGGCCTCCTCTCCTCGATCAACGACAGGCTATGACGATAGCCCATGGGAGGAGGAGAGGCCAGCAGAGGAGAAGGTGGGAAGTCAGGGTGGAGTTGCCCTATTGCGACTTCCACCAGGAAGAGGGCCATGCCACGACCACGTTCCCGGAGTTCCTCAAGACGAGGGGGGACAGGGAGCAGCAACAATAACCCCACCAGGAGGTGTGGATTGAGGTGGTCCTACCTAGGGGAGAGGAGGACAGGTGCGAGGACTGGACTGATGTCAGAGCCCGAGGAGGGATCGAGGTAATCCACAGGGGGGGTCGAGGCCGCTCAGAAAGAGAGTCTTCACACCATGTACCGTCAGAGTGTTGGCTCCACATCCCAAACCCTACCCCCAGATGAGAAGATCACATTCTCAAGGAAAGATATGCTGGATCATGAAGATCCTTTCTGCGACGCGTTGGTCATCCAGACTTCAGATGAGAATTTCACTGTCTCCCGGATCCTATTCGACAACAGGAGCTCAGTCAATGTCATCTTCAAAAAGGCATTTGACGTGATGAAGGTGGAGGCCCGGAGGCTGTTGACCTCAGATGGACCTCTGTTCGATTTCTCAGGAGAGAGGAAGGAGGTGGAAGGAGGAGTGGGACTCCATGTCGTCATACGGGACAGTCCAGGAACTGTATATTTGTTATCGTGGATGCCCCCAATAGCTACAATGTCATTTTCGGACGCCCCCTCATCAGCGCCTTCCACTGCGTACCCTGCTCCTTCCATCAGTGCTTGAAGTTCACCGCCGAGGGAATCCAGGTCAAGGTCCGAGGAGATCCCAAAGTGGCAAGAGATTGTTATGTCACTGCGGTGAACTCCATCTCTTGGCAGGGTGGAGCCGAATGGATGGAGAGGAGGATGGAGGAGTGGTCCAGGCAGAGAGACGAAGTAGAGGCAGAGGAGATGGAAGTGGAGGAGGAGATCCGCACCTAGGTGGAGGTGGCAGAAGGAGTTTTGGAGGAGTCGGCCGAGGTGATGGCCATGGAGGAAGCTGAGGAGGAGGTTCCAGTCCCAGGTGAGGGGGATACTAGCGAATGAGAGGAGCAGTCGAGGCTAGAGGCTGCAAAAGAGGTGGTAGAGATGGAGGATCTCACCCATAAGAGCCGGGTGGAGAAGGTGCGCATCAGCGCGGGGGGGGGGGGGGGGGGGGGGGGGGGGTTGAGCCTGGAGGACCAAGGGAGGATGCTGGAGCTCATCCAGAAGAACGTCGACATCTTTGCATGGAGCACGGCCGACATGCCGGGGATCGATGCAGATGTTGCCTGCCACCATCTCAACCTGGATCCAGAGGCCCTCCCCATTAGCAAAAGAAGAGGTCCACCACGGACAAGCTAACCGAGTCCATCAAAGAGGAGGTGGCCAAGGACCTCAAGGCTGGGTTCGTGTCCGAAATCCAATATCCCGACTGGATCTCCAATGTTGTATTGGTAAAAAAAGGCGATGGTCGGTGGAGTATGTGTGTTGATATTTCTTTGTTAAATAAATCATGTCCTAAGGATTGTTACTCCTTGCCTCGGATCGACGCGCTGGTTGACTCAACCGTCGGTTTTTCTGTGATGAGTTTTTTGGATGCATTTTCAGGTTATCATCAAATTAGGATGCACCTACCCAACATAAAAGATGTCTCTTTCATCACCGGGGATGAGTGCTAATGCTATAAGGTGATGCCCTTTGTGCTAATGAACGCAGGGGCGGCGTATCAAAAAATGATGGATCGAATCTTCTAAGAGCAAAAATGGAGGAATCTGGAGGTGTACGTGGATGGTCTTATGATCAAGAGCCGGGAGGTGGATTCTCATTTTCGGGATTTGGAGGAGACCTTCGGCACCCTGTGGAAGTATAAGATGAGGTTGAACCCCTTGAAGTTTGTCTTCACGGCAAGCAGAGGGAAGTTCCTGGGTCATCTTCTTACTCCCACAGGGATGGAGCCTAATCTTGACAAAGTCAAGATGATCATGGAATTGGGATCACCACAGAATGCTAAGGAGGTTCAGTGGTTGACGGGGAAGTTGGCAGGACTTAACAGGTTCCTCTCTCGGGCATGAGATAAGTGCTCTCCCTTCTTTAAGGCGCTGAGGGGGGGGGGGGGGGGGGGCAGATGTTCGAGTGGTCTCAGGAATGCGAGGAGGCGTTCCAAGAATTGAAGAGACAGTTCACCCAGGCTACACTCCTCTAAGGGCCAAAGGAAGGGGAAGATCTATCCTTGTACCTTGGAGTCGGGATCGAGGTGGTAAGCTCCATCCTGGTCTGGGAAGAAGGGAAGAAGCAGTTGTTTATCTACTACGTGAGCAGGGTCTTGAGGAAAACAGAGCTTTGATACCCGGTCTTAGAAAAGCTGGCCTTCGCTCTAGACACTCGACCCGGAGGCTCCGACCCTATTTACAGGCACACTCCATCCGGTTAGTGACTGACCATCCCCTTCGCAACATCTTTGAGGGGGTGGAGCATTCAGGGAGGTTGGCAAACTGATCGGTGGAACTGAGTGAGTTCTACATATCCTTTGTTTCCCACCTCTTGATCAAGACCCAGGCGATGGCCGACTTTCTTGCTGATTACGTGGTCGAGGTGGTGGAGGCAGAACTCACTCGCCCAGTTCCTTGGAAGGTGACGGTGGATGGCGCCTCGGGGAGCCATTCCTTGGGGGTAGGGGTAATCTTGGAGAGCCCTCAGGGAACAAGGATCGAGCAGACGGTGGTCGTGCACTTTCCCATCACAAACAATCAGGCCAAGTATGAAGCAGTAATAGTAAGGTTGCGCCTGGCCAGGGAGCTGGGGGTGCATGATGTGGAGATCCTCACGTACTCCATGGTGGTGGATTCTCACATCAATGGGGAGTTTGAGGCAAGAGATCCTACTCTCCAACTATATTTGACAAAGGAGAAGGGGCTCATCGACATGTTCCGGACCTTCTCCATCCGGCATGTGTTGCAAGAGGAAAAGGAGCAGGTCGACCAATTGGCCAAGCATGGGCCCCAGGTAGGGGGAACCATCACCGACTTGTTCCCCCCATCCATCGAGGAGGGGGAGCTGATGGAGGGGGACCAGCACCACTCGTGTATGGATCCTTTTGCAACTTTCCTATCCACATGGGAGTTCCCAGAGGGGATTGATAAGAATTGATTTAAGCATACGTTGGCATACTACCTCATGCGCGACAGACAGTTATATCGAAAGACCCTCTCGAGGTTGTTGGCACGTGGCATGGCTGAGAGGGAAGTACAGAGGATCTTGGAAGAAGTCCATTCCAGAGAGTGCGGGATTCACTTGGGGAGCAGGACCTCGGAAGTAAGGATAGTCAGACAAGGGTACTTCTGGCAGGCCTCGAGCCAGGATGCCGCTGAATTCACAAGGAAGTGCCACAAATGTCAGTTGTTTGCCCTCCAGCTACTGCCGGCTCAGCGGCTCAGAAGCATCATAACACCCTGACCCTTCTCCATTTGGGGAATGGATCTGGTAGGACCCTTCCCTCAGGCCAGTGGGCAAAGGAGGTTCTTGCTGGTCATGATCAATTATTTTTCGAAGTGGTTGGAGGTAAGGGCGCTGACCAAAGTGACCTCCCAGGTACTCAGGAACTTTGTATGGGAAGAGATCATTTGCCGGCATCGACTGCCCCAGGCCATTGTCACGGACAAAGGACCACAGTTTGCTAGCGCCGAGTTCATCAATTTCCATGGGCACCATGGGATTTATCTCAGGTTTGCATCGGTCCATCATCCTAGGAGCAACGAGTAGGTGGAGGTGGCAAACAAGATCATCGTGAACCTCCTAAAGAAGAAGGTAGATAACTTGAAGGGGAGCTGGGCAGAACAACTTCCTTCAGTCCTTTGGGCCCTAAGGACCACCCTAAACACATCCACAGGGGAGATCCCTTTCAAACTCTCTCATGGATACGAATCAGTACTCCCTATAGAATTCGAGGTCCGGACACCTCGGGCAGTTGAGGCAGAAGAAGGTGGAGGAGAGTGGCAGACCGAGAAAGTGGACGAGCTTTGGCTCTCCCTTGATATGGTAGAGGAGCTACACAACTTGTCAACTATCCGGCAAGAAGAGGTTAAGCGACGAATGACCAAGTATTTTGATAATCATGTCAGAATCAAGCAATTTGCAAAATGGGACTTGGTCCTGAAGAAGGTCGATGCGGCCAGGAGGTCGGCATCCGTCGGCAAGCTGAACCCCAACTGGGAAGGTCCCTATGTAATCTAAGAGGCCTTGAAGTCAGGAGGATATCACCTCCAAGATGTAGAGGGGAACCCCTCAGTCATGCCTGGAGAGGCGATGACCTAAAGCGATTCTACCCATGAAAGTAATGAGATAGCTTTTTTCACGTTCTTATTATTTGCTAATGTTTCATTTTCTTGGCAGGAACAACATGAGACTTGGTTGAATAAAAAAGTCCGGTTTATGCCCAACACCCGCCGTCAAGCTCTCACCTAGCTGATTGGGCCGGTGGTAGCGCCCGGTGGTTGGCCAAGGGAAAGTCCGGTTGATGCTCAACACCCGCCGTCAGGCTCTCACCTAGCTGATTGGGCCGGTGGTAGCGCCTGGTGGTTGGCCAAGGGAAAGTCCGGTTGATGCTCAACACCCGCCGTCAGGCTCTCACCTAGATGATTGGGCCGGTGGTAGCACCCGGTGGTTGGCCAAGGGAAAGTCCGATTGTTGCTCAACTCCCGCCGTCAGGCTCTCAACTAGCTAATTGGGATGGTGGTAGCGCTCGATGGTTGGACAAGGGAACGGTCAGTTGATTCTCAACACCAGCCGTCAGGCTCTCACCTAGCTGATTTGGTTGGTGGTAGCGCCTGATGGTTACTCTGGAGCTAAGTTCCGAGCTGTTCCCGCTGTCAGGCTTTCACCTAGCTGGTAGGGCAGGGGTCCCCGGTGGACATTGTTCTTGCTCTGTAGCTAAGTCCTGAGCTGCTCCCGCTGTCATAATTTCATCTAGCTGGCAGGGAAGGGGTCCTCAGTGGACATTGTTCTTGCTCTGGAGATAAGTCTCGAGCTGCAGCCACTGTCAGGCCTTCACCTAACTGGTATGGCAGGGATCCTCGGTGGATGTTGTTCTTGCTCTCGAGCTAAGTCCCGAGTTGCTCCAGCTGTCAAGCATTCACCTAGCTGACAGGGTAGGGGTCCTCGGTGGACATTGTTCTTGCTATGGATCCAAGTCCCAAGCATCCCCCGCTGTTGGGCTTTCACCTAGCTAACAAGGCAGTGGTCCTCAGTGGATGAAGTTGTTGCTCCAGAACCAAGTCCTGGGCCGCTCTTGCCAATTAACACAAGGCATCTGAAGTTGAACTTGGGGGAGAGGCCAGGGGGAAAGGTCACGAGGGAAACTAGGGATTAGACCCAACAATCCCCAAGCAAGACTAGAAGTGGCGAGTCGGTGTTTCGACAACCACCATGGGATGGCACCATCTAAGCAAGGCAGAGTCAAAAATGGCGAGCCGAGATCTCGGCACCTACTAAAGAAGGGCGAGCAGAGGCGGTTCTCGACAACTACACTCCATCCTATCTAGATATTACTTGGGAAATTTTGGTTTATAACAAGTCTCTAAACGGAAGGAATCCCGAAGCGAGCTAGATGGTTGCATGTACATCTCGGTGAGTAGCCTGGCCCTACTATCAAGGGGTGGCAAGATCTCAGGGTCTCTGCGCGGTTATATATCCTAACTCAAGTACATTCTAACGCCGAATGCTATCCTAGCGAGGTCGCACAATGAAGGGGCGACGCGCGTGCGAGTGCAATACAGAAAGTAAGCAAGTACAAAGAATAAAATTTTGCTAAGTAATTTTTCAATGATGAATTCACTGATTACAAGTGAGCTCACTTCAGAGAGGTTATAAAAAACGGGGAAAGAGATTTATAGAAATAAAGCAAAACAAAGAAGGTAGGCGAGCTAGCTCTCCCCCTCCTCTCCAAAATTGTCATCCTTAAAACCGGAGACGTCTTTGAAGAGCGAGTTGAAGCTATCCTCCTTCTCACCAGGGGGTAAGCGGGAGGAAACAACTATGACACCAAGTCCCTCACAGTCATCTCCTCACAACATTCAGTCAACACCTGCATGTCTCGCATGACCTGCAGGGTGTAGTCGACAGTACTGATGGAGTTGGTTCGCAGCTTCTCGGCGACCTCCGCCTCGGTGAGTATCTTTGGCCACTTGACTGGGGCACTCGGCTCTCCAGAAGGGGGAAGGATGACGTCCAACAAGCGAGTGAGCTCACTCTAGAGCCCCTTTGTTGTGCTCATGGAGTCCCTGGTTCTGCTCCTCCAACCTCTTGTTCTCCCCTCCAGCTCAGCGGTGCGAGCTCGCAGGCCGCTTGCGGTTTCGGCATCCTGCACGGCAAAAAGGGGCAAGGAAAATATTTTTGTGTGTGTGAAAAAACCGAAGTGAAAGAAGAGGGGGTTAGCCGACACTTACCACCCCGCCGACATCTTTGGCGAGGAGGTCCTCGGTGATCCCTAGTCGCCTCGCCAGGTCGGCGATATTGTCCTTGGCGAGGTCACGCACCTGCTCGGCCTTCAGCAGGTTGTGGCTGGGGCCAAAACCGCGGCGGACCGCCATATGCAATAAATCTAGGGCCTACATCTGGGCTCGCAAGCTTACATGACCGAGATGTCGGACGGTCATGTTATTGTAAGCCTCCACGTCCTCACGACCATACAGGTCGAAGCCGAATGCATAAGCTTGCCCGGTGAGCGGGCAGTGCTCTGACCAGGAGTGATGGAGGGATGAGATGGAGACACTATGAGTCTTCTCATCCCATTGGACGATCGGTTCGTCGAGCTAGTACTTGGCCTTCCCCCCCCACCCAAGGCCAAAAAGCTGATAGTCCTTTGGCAGACCTGGCTCACAGACAGCGAACTCGTCGGCGGCTGGGGAAGCAGGCCGGTCGCCACCACTCTGGTCTTTCTCTGACGACTTCTCTGGCGTGGTCTTTGGCGAGCTCATGTATTTTTGTTGTTGTTGTCTCCCCTTGGAGACCGCCATCGACTTCTTCATCTTCTTTGGTGGAGGGGGATGACGAGGCGAGCTGGAGCTCATGGGGTCAAGTCATTTCTTGCTGTATGAAGGCCTGACAAGACCCAACTCGCTCCGGCAGGCCTCGGCCGCTGCACTATCGCACGTGAGTGGGTCAGGGTGAAGTTCCGAGTCCGTAAATGGCAGGTGCTCAGGGATCAACCGCTACCCTACAGAAAATAACTTTGAGTTAGAAAAAAAATTGATTTTTGGTGAGCCCAATAAGGAAAGAAGGGAAGGAGCTATACCTTCATCGAGAATAATCAAGGCGGGGGGGGGGGGGGGGTGGAGCGAGTCGAGGCCCCTTCAAAGGAAGGCGACCTCAAAGTCCTTGCCGAGAAAGAACTTGTGCAGCTCGGCATCATCGCCCAACACCGTCAGGGGTCGGTACACCTCCTCACTCCTCTACTGAGGCGAGAAGGGTATGTTGCCGAGATCACCCGTGATGAAGACGAGTTTGGAGAACCAGTTATGATTCTTATTGGCCGTCTCGCGAATCTTGAACAACAAGGTGGTGAGGAGGGCGACCCCATCATTGGTCGCGCGATAGATGAAGAGTTTCCTGAAAACCATCAGGTTGAACTCTATGCACTCTCGGCAAAGGAAACAGGCGAATGACACCATCATGGCAATAAGGTTCCGGTTCAGCTGGGCAGGGACCGCCCCGTAGTATTTCAGTATCTGGCGAATCTCTGGCCAAAGAGGGAGGCTCAACACCACTTCGAAGTGTGAGGTGGAGAAGGCGAGCTCGTCCTCAAAGAAAGTGTTGATGGCCTCGCCCTCTACGGGTAGGCGCGCCGAGAAGCCGGAAGGAACGTCTTCGGCAATGAAGTTGGCGAGCTCCTGCTCGGTAGTGTTCCCCTCGTAGAAGTTGTACTCGGCAAATTACATTGCACATTTTGACCTCCCGTCAGCATAGGGTCACGTCTTGCCCATTGTTTCAAAAGTTCTGGAGCGAGTACAGGTGGCGAGAAGGACAACAAGGAGGGGGTATACGTATGCAATAAAGGCGATGGTTTGGGGGCCGGTGGGGGCCTATTTATAGAAAAACAGAATTAATGGCTGAGTCGACCAGTCAGTACGGCTCGCCGACCCGGACTCAGCGACCCCTGCGATGTAACACCCCAAAACTCGGAAATGATCTGGTGGCATCTTAAGGCCAATCTGGGGCTTGATAAGGGTCACATGGCCTAGGACACGGGCGTGTTCATGGCCGTGTCCTGCTACAACTTCGACGATTTTTCGTGTGGTCGATGAAATGCATTCGACGATCCTTGGAGGTCGGGCACTGGTAATACATTTTGTAGCCTAATATATTATCGTATTTTCTAGTTAATAATGTGCAAATCATGTCTTGTATGCTTATTTTTGATCTTTATTATGTAAATTTTGTTGCCACTAACCTTTTCTTTTGTTTTTGCAGGTTTCCAAAAAATTGGCCAAAAATTGACCTGTCACGCCCCCCTGTCACGCCCTCCCTAGGCGTGAAACAGGGCGTGTCAGCCGATCCCGAGGAAGCCCGCTGACTAAGAAAAAATCCAGAAAAATCCCCGATCACGCCCCCCTGACACGCCCTCCCACGAGCGTGTCGCAGGGCGTGACACGGGGCATGTCGCTCACTGCCCAAAACCAGCCGCCACATTAAGTGGACTTCCCGTCGCCACACGTCAACAATACTATCACGCCCCCCTACACGGTCGTGGCCATGGGCGTGACCCGCGATTTCCGGCGTTTGATGGCTTTCCGACCAGCGATTGAAGATTGATGTGCCTGTCACACCCCCCAGTCACGGGCATGACCATGGGCGTGTCCACCGACGTACACATCAATTCAGCAATTCTGTCAGTTCTCTGCACCCGAAGTATTTGACGTGCCTGTCACACCCCCAGTCATGGGCGTGACATGGGGCGTGACCAACCCGTGGAAATTTCTATAAATTCAGACCCCCCTCTCCATTTCAGCAAGTTTGGGCTGAGAGGGGGAGGTCCTGCCCCTTTGTTTCTTGTTCTTTTTCATGCTTTTTCCTCTCTTTCTCTCTCTTTTACTTTGTATTTTTCTAATCCTAGCTTAGTGCTCCTTTTTTAATAGCTTTTGTATTAGCTTTTGCAATGCTTAGTTGCTAATGTAGGGCCAGAATAGGATTTACTTTCCATGCACATGTAATTTTCTTTCCAAGTGTAGCTCTCTTTAATCTTAATAAAAGTGTTGTTTTCTCTTCTCTTTAGCATTTTGTGTCTTTATGCTTTACTACTCATCCCCCTCCTTCACCTCACCATGATTAACTAATCCTCCTTGTACTCGATCTTGATGATCTGTGGTTCGAGTGATTAGGTTATGATGCTTTGAATCTTACCTTTTCTTTTTAGGGGTTAGGCCTTGAATTACTCTTGAATTATGATGGGTTGGAGGTATATCATCGATATATACTCTCCACCTTTGCTTTCATTCCTGGCTAGCTGAGAGGCCGATGGTTTGAAGTGAGCACTCAAGAGTAAAGGGAGTTGTACGCACCCCTCGAGAGAGGCAGACGTCCAAATCTCCCGGATTGGAGTAAAATCCAATAGTGGGGTTCACCGCGTAAAGCGAGTTTTAGGCCTCCGATTTAGACGAAAGTCGGTCAGACCTTACTAAACTCAGTTGGGCACGACCTTCGAGAGAAGCGTGTTCATGTTTATGGAACCTCCACGATCAAGGACTTTCACCCTATTAAGCTTAGGTTTATTTATCGTGTTTTTAATCAACTCTTGCCGTGGTGATTCTCGATCGAGTGTATTTTTATCTCATCATTCCAACCCTTTTAGTGTAATCATTTCTTTTATGCTCTTTCTTATTACAAGTAGCTCTCTTTCTTTGCAAGTAGTTTTCTTTTAAACCCTAAGTCTTCCGTCAATAAAATAATAGCATTCGTGTGAGTAAGCTTAGTCAAACAGTTCCCGGATTTAAATACGACACTTGTGTCCCCTTACTACAGTTCGATAGGTATACTTGCCTAGTTGGATTGCTAGTTCGGCTGCTCGCTTTTCGTAAGCGTTGGCTGGGCCATCAAGTTTTTGGCGCCTTTGCCGGGGAGCAACGCTCGTTGATAAATTGAAAACACGAATCTATTAGTTTTATCATTTCACTTTCTCATCCCCCTTCTAAAAGTTTAAAAAAAAATCAATTTTTTTTATTTTACCGCCCTTAATAGAAACCCACTTCACAATTTTTCTACGCCACCTAAATCTCTTGAAAAGGGCAAAGTGGTTTTAAGTGCCGCTATCTTGTCTAGTACCTTGCGAACCCTTCACCGGGTAGTCCTTGGGAAGTTCGGGAGCTAAGCTACAAAAAAAAATCTATTTCAAAAAAATATTGTTTGCTCTCTTTTTCTA